>BSBM01000361.1:46743750-47957500 GCA_027924585.1 Larix kaempferi
TAGCCTTGAAGGCATAAGAGAAGTTGTCGTGAAATATTCCAATGAGCAGAGGGAAGGTGACTGCTCAAAGCCATAATTTTTCCACCTCCAGAGGACAGACTAGTGGGGTGAGGAAGGAGGAGAGTCATGAGGAACAATGAGAAGAAGCTAGCATTGCAAACTCCGCACCAGAATACCGACAGGGAAGTGAAAACCCCAGAATTCAAGCTACCTATGGTCGAAGAGGAGACTTCAAAGGAAGACGTGCAGACCAACCCAATGTTGTATGCTACAAGTGTCGTGAACTGGGACACAAAGCATATGAGTGTCCAGAGAACTTGCATGTCACAAGTCTGCAAGAGATCACGAGTTGAGCAATCGACAAAGGAGATGGTCCAACCACGAGGAAGACCACGACAAACATTTCATCAGAGGGAGGCAGGAATATGTTGACCCGATCGACATTGTTGCAACCTGGTCAACAAGAAGAGAAGGAACCAGAACAGAGGAACTCGATATTCCAAATGGAAGTGAATATTCAGTACATATGTTGTATGACCATCGTCGATGGAGGAAGCACGGAAAATCTGGTCTCGATGGAAGTGATCGACAAGTTGGGGCTGGAGTGTCAACCACATCCGAATTTATACCGAGTGTCATGGTTGCAAAGGGGTCACCATGTCACGGTGACACAACAATTCCTGGTCAACTTTAAGATCAGATATTTTTATGACAACATGTTTTGTGATGTTATCTCGATGGACGCTTACCACTTATTGTTTGGATGACCATGGAAATACGACCAAAACACGGTGTATGATGGTCGTAGGAATACAATTACAGTCGTGAAGGGTGGTAGAATCTTTCGACTGATTCCCCTGAAGGAATATGGAGACCACCAAGGCAAGGAGAGTGGTTATTGGGAGAGAAGAGCGATGATGTGTTCAGCTAAATAATTCCTAAAGGAGAAAGACAAGCAACAATGATGCTTCATTTTTATTCCCAAGGGTCTAGTTGTCAATAGGCCAATGGAGAACATCCTGGAGGAGGTTAGAGAAATATTGTTGGAATTCGAAGGCATAATGGTCGATTATATTCCAATAGGATTGCTGCCGACAAGGAGAATTTCGCATCAAATAGACTTAATTCCAGGGTCGAGTCTTCCAAACAAGGCACCGCATAGGATGACGTCAACTGAGAATATAGAGTTTAACCGACAAGTTCAAGATTTGTTGGATAGGGGACTGATCAGAGAGATTTTGATTCTGTGTGCAATACCAGTTGTATTAGCACCCAAGAAAGGAGGAGAATGGAGGATGTGCACAGATTCAAGGGCCATCAATAGGATCACTATCAAGTACGTGTTTCCATTACCAAGGATGGACGACTTAATCAAATTTTTGAGTGGAGTATCCTACTTCACCAAGATCGACCAAAAGAGTGGATATCACCATATTAGGAATAGGGAAGGTGATGAGTGGAATACAGCCTTCAAGACAAAGGAAGGACTGTACGAGTGTTTGGTTATGTCATTTGGGATGACAAATGCGCTAAGAACGTTCATGCGACTGATGAACGAAGTATTAAATCCATTTCAAGGTAAATTCATTATGGTATATCTAGACGGCATTTTGATCTTTAGTAGATCAAGGGAAGAGAACTTGTCGCATCTAAGACAAGTACTGTAGAGGCTGAGCCAAGACAAGCTATTGGAGAACCTGCAGAAGTGTTCCTTCATTTAAAAGGAGTTGGTATATCTAGGATTCATAATTTCTAGACAGGGGTTGAAGATGGACCCTAAGAAGATAAAGGCGATAATGGAGTGGCCCGAGTCGATGAGTGCTAAAAAGGTGAGAAGCGCCAGTTTTTAACGGAAGTTCATTAGAGATTTTAGTCGAATATTTGCACCATTGACGACGTGCATGAAGAAAGGTTAGTTCAAGTGGACAGAAGCTACCCGACGAGCTTTTGAGAAGTTGAAGCAGAAAGTGACGGAGGGACCATTTTTAGCCCTCCTAGACTTTGAAAAGGTAGTTCAAATCAACTACGACACGAGCAGGATAGCAATTAGAGCTATGTTGACCCAAGAAGGCCGACCAATTACATTATTTAGTGATATGTTTAACGAATCCAAGCAGAATTACTTGGTCTATGACCAGGAATTTTATGCCATTGTACAGGCATTGAAGAAATGGAGGCACTATTTGTTTCCCAGGGAATTTGTGTTGTTCACCGACCACCAAACTCTGAGGTATTTGAATACTCAAGAAAATATGAATCAAATACATATGAAGTGGGTATATTTCTTGTAGAGCTACACTTTTGTGTTGAATCATAAGTCGAGAAAGACCAACAAGGTAGTTAATGCACTGAGTCGAAGGGTCGCGTTGTTGGGGAAAACGACAGTTAATTCGAAAGGGTTAGAAGTCGAAGGATGATTATGATGTTGAAAAGGATTTTTTCAAGTCATGGAAAGCGTCGAATGAATCATGTAGTATCGATCGAACACCATACTTGGATTATTTTGTCCAATAATGGTACTTGTTCAAAGGACATCAGTTATGCATCCCTAGAGGATTAGTGACGGAGAACCTAATCAAGGAACTGCACAGTGGAGGACATGGAGGACACTTTGGCATCGACAAGACCAAGGAGTTGGTCGAGGAGAAATATTATTAGCTAGGACTAACAACGGATGTGAAGAAATGGATTCGACAGTGTCAGGTATGTCAGCATGCCAAAGGAAAAAGTCGGAATGGGGGACTATATGCACCTTTTCCAGTGTTGATTGTCCCATGGCAGGATACCAACATGGATTTTGTGCTAGGATTTCCAAAGACACAACAAGGTAACGACTCCATATTTGTGGTAGTCAACAGGTTTTCAAAGATGACACACTTTATTCCATGTAGGAAGACAAGTGATGCCACCAGTATTATTCTATTATTTTTCAAAGAATTCATGAGCTTGCATGTGTTTTTGAAGAGCATCACTTCAGATAGGTACACCAATTTCATGGATAATTTTTGGAGAACCCTGTGGAAGAATATTGACACAAGGTTGCATTTCTAGCACCTATGGACCCTCAAAACATGGATGGATGTGAAAAAACTCCTCAAATCTAGAATGAATCCTCAATAAAGTTGGATAGATTCCTCACACATGCAAACACATGCTAGTAATAGCCTCCAAGGCTAGGTTGTCCCACTAACAACTCATTTTCATGGTCTCAAATATTGTGAATATCTTCTCTTCCAGGAATTTCATTACAACCCTATCGATTTTCCTCTTGGTGAGAATTGTCTAACTCACCTTGTAAAGTAATCAATTGCATTAATTATTCATTTAAATTTCTTACTTGAATTTCCTTTAAACTCTATATGAAATCAAGGCCCCATTGTTGGAGTTGTGCCTCCACTACTACCAGCTAAGAGATGGCATGGTTGACACGCTCTAATGAAATGATGAACATCAACATATATACTTAGCTATTAATATCATGCCCTCAATCTTGTGAGTAGTCCTGCATGTTTCCTAATTATGACCTCTACAAAATCCACTCTGCAACTCCTCCACAAGTCTCTTTGCCTCAATATCATCCACACACCTTACAATTAGTCCCTTTGGTCCATATTAATACTTTGTGAATAAAATAATATAACATCCCTCAATCTCAATGATATTTAGTCTTGTAATCAACCAAATTATCAAGAAATGAAAATTTTCTCAAATAAAACGCCACATCCTTATACCATTCATGATCCTGAAGACTATTAATGACTATTAAGGTGGTCTCTATCCCTTCTTCTTTTTCCATTTTCAAAGAATTTTCATTACTTTAGGTTAGTATCTTAGTCAATTAACCTTCATCCTTCACCAAATTAGTTGGCTTTATCCCTAATGATATTCCTTATTTTTAGATATCCATTTGCCTCTCCTTCCTAGGCAATCCTCTTGTGATAATATGTATTTTATAGATGCATCCAGGACAAAAGCTATTATTTTCTAATATCCCAAAACCCTCTAAAATGATTTAGGGATTGAACCATATCATAAGCTTACTTTTCCATGATACTACAATTTAACTCTGTACCTCTCTAATTATTTCTAATGAATGTTATTTGGGTGATCGATCTTCTGCTCATTCTCATTCTTATGCAAAAATATCCAAGCAATCATATATTTTGAAGCGAAGAAGAAAATCTAGATATGTCTTGAATAATTTGGACTTCCCAAAATTGGAGCTAATGTCAACGCTTATTTGGTTTCATGAAAAGATTTGTTTATCTCATTACTCTATAAAAAGACATTATCATTCTTTAACATATTTGAAATAGGATGGGTTATCTTTGCAAAATTCAGGATGAACCTCTGATAAAGTTGATCCTACCAAAGAATAATTGTATACCTTTCCTACTTGTGAGCAAGGGCACCTATGGAATACCACAAATAATCTCTATATCAATCTTAGCACCATCTTTAGATTCTATGTGCCCCAACAACTTTCCCTCATCTACCCAAAAATTCACTTAATTTAATCAAATGCCATACTTTCTTAATCTTGCAAATGCATACTTGAAATTGCTAACATGTGCACTTCTTTCCTTAGAGAAATCATCACATTAGCATGATAAATCTCAACGATCTTATCCACAATGTCCTTGAACACAAAATTCATTGCTCTTTGAAATATTGACCCAGCATTCAATAAATTGAAAGGCATTCCAAGGTACTCAAAAGGTTCTCTGTGGTGTCATAAATGTTTATGTTGATCATATTGCTTAGCTCTTATTTGATTATAACCTAAAATTTCATCCAATAATGACACCATTACCAATCATGTTACTTTTTGTAGTAAATTATCCATGTTGGGTAAAGGATAATTATCCTTTAGTGGTAGTGTATTTAAATTTTTGAAGTCAACACACATCCTAATCTCTCCATCCTTCTTCCTTACAAGGACCAAAGCCACCCAAGTTGAATGTCTTGTAGGAGATATAATCCCAGTGTCCAACATCTTTTGTAATTCTTTTTGTATTATAGGTTCCAACCTTGGATTCATGTGCCTTTGTTTCTCTCTAACAAGCATTGCACCTTCTTTCATTGGAATGATGTGTTGAATAATATTTCCTTTGTATGCATTGAGATCATCACACATCCATGCAATATTCATAGATAATGGTTTCAATATATCTTCTTTCCCCTTGGGAAAAAACCTTTCTAACCATGATGATATTTGGGTTCACTTCATATCCCAAATTTATCTCCATCACATCATTTAGCTTGCTAACCTCTCTTGGTTTCTTATACGTGTCATGATGATAAAAAATCTTCTCTAAGGGGAACAGGACTATATGAAATTTGTTCTTTTTGGTATTCCCTAGATCAAGATCTTGTTCTCCTTCTCATGCCCATCCAATTCTATTATTAGATAATTCCTACAACAAATTCCTCAGAACCAAACTATTAGAGGCTAGTCATGAAAAACAAGCCATAATTTGTTCAAAGTTATCTAGGATTGAAGGCCTAAATAGCACTTTCATTCTCTGAAAGAGTGGTTGCTAAAACATTTAAAGCATTTGCTTAAACATTAACCTCCCTTGCTACAACTTTGATACCAAATTCATCAACTCATTCAACCAAATCTCAAAGTGCATTTAGATACTTCCTCAATTTATCATTGATTGTTGTAAATTGTTTTGTTACCTACATACCCACTAGATCTGAATCATTGATCACCTATAATGCTTTGATCTTCATGTCCCTTCCCAATTCCAAACCTAACAACAGTGTTTCATGCTCAACAATATTATTTGTGCAATCAAATTCCAACCTATATGAATAGCTCATGGATTCACCTCAAGCAGACATAAACACTATACTAGCACCTTATCTCACCCCGGTGTGAGATCAATTAAAATGCATCTTCCAAATGCCTTCTTCTTCATTCTGGGTAATATCCTCTATATTTTGTCCTAATGAATTTTCCAAGATAGCATAATTCTCCAACTACTCCTCAGTACAAATCAATTCATGCATACGCTCATTAGGATCTTCTACACATAACCCCTTCGATTGTTCTATGTATAAAGCAACGAAGTACCTTCATGTGTCAATATGGTAGCATATGACATATCCATTTGGATTTTTCCTCCCATCAATATCCCAATGGTTATTGATGGTTATGCATCTGGATTATCAATAACCACTACATCCATCAAAATGATATGTCAAGGTAAATTGCCAACTTAACTTGAAGGTCTTTAATAAGACCACACACTTTGATTTCTTGTGAATCAATAACATGAGCATTTATGTAAGATTTGGTGGTATCGAGGCCCAGTCAATTCATCACTTTGAGTGGCATGACGTTAGATTATGCATCAAAATCAATCATATATTTATGCAACAACAACCCATTAACCATAAGTGTGGTGAAAAATGGATCATGATTGCCATTTCTTCTTTCCTGATTCATTAATTGATGCACCACTAGACAATATTCATTAACTTCCTTTGCTACTTCACAACTTAAGATCTTCTTCACAACCTAGTAAATTATTCACCTTATTTAACTAGGATGGGATCTTGATTAACTCTAATATTAGAACAACAAACTTCATCTTGACCAACTCACCTGATATATCAATGTTCAAATCCACACATGTACTTATCCGCATTGCTTCAAATGAGGAAACCTTGGCGGCACCCACTATAACACTTTCTCTTTCTCACTCTCAAGACTTTATAATGACCCATAGGTTCAATTCATTAATTTGTTTCTTCCTCGGCATTATGCATTCATATTCCTACTAGCTCTTATCCAAAATGTCCCTAGAATCTCCTTACAAGTGGGCTTGGGACCAAACATCTTAGTAATCATATCAGTTTCGACATTGTTTTGCTTGATTTGTTGGACATCATTACTTGATACATTGTACTTCTTTCCCTGGGTCACACAAATGTAAATATTCTCATCAACGAAGTTTAGATCTGTAGGCTAAATAGGTTCCTCCCAAGCCCAAATCATACCTTGTTCTGAATGTACCTAGTACTCTAGACATGAAGCTTCATCATGATGATCTTGACAACAACAACACTAGGGATATTCATCTTGATTCACCGTATTGACAAGATTTAGTGGAACCAGGACTCTTGGCTTATTTGGACCTCTATTCCTTTCAAAGATTCCTCTAGGTTGAAACTATTGATTCTTTTGAATTCTTTTCAATCTTTCCAATATATTTTGCATCCTAGATATAAATGATTGAATATTGGAAAATGGAATTTGTAGTGCTTTCATACCCTATGTGATTATTGTTAGTGGATTTGGGGGTTGCTTTAGAAAAACCAAGCAAATTAGACTTGCCAAAGGTTGTCATATTCCTTTCTATGTTAATTGTTTATTATTGGGTTTCTTTTATGTTCTAAGGATCCTTTTGTCTTAAATGGGAAGCAATATCTCCACTAAATGCATCAACATAATAAATCAACACAATGACATCTAGGGGTTTAACATTTGCGTGCAAATTTCACACAATCTAATGGAATTTTTTGTTGAATTCCTCTATAAATTCCTCGTTAGTTTCATTCTCTCACTATTTTTTTCATTGCTTATAGAAACTCACAAATAATTATTGTATTTATGTTCCCCCCACTTTTCCATGAAAATGTTTTCTAATTCTTCTTATGTGCCAATGTTATTGTCTGGAAAACTCATGCACCAAACCATGGCATATTCTATAATAAATAGAACATGTAAATTCATTTCAGCAACTTGATGCCACACTCATAAATGTCCTCAAGTGATCCTTAATGGATACAACATTAGTCCCCACAATTTTTATGACTTTCTCAAGCAAATCATGAGGATGCCCATTAATGTTTGTAAAATTCAAGTGTTTGTACAATTCATCCAACCAAGGTACAAAATTCACAACCCTAGGTTTTGCAATGATATTAATTTGTTGATTGGAGTGCCCTAATATATTTGAAAAGGTTTTTTTTATTTCTTCGTTGTATTCAAAAATAAGATTCACGAGGCCTTTTGTTCACTCATAATATCTCTCAAGTTTATGGATTAAGTGAACAAGACCATCAAAAGAACTCCTTATTGAGTACCTCTTTGTTATAACTCATTTGGGTGGAGTCACCAGATGAGCTTGTATGGATAAACCCTATAGCTTAAGCTCATCACCTTGTCGTGAAGCCTTAACTTTTGAATCTGAAAAGTTCAACTTTCTCCACAACATCGACACCAAAATTTTACCAATGGTTCTTGCACTTAACATATAAAATCCAAATATTGAATGAAAGGTCAAAGGTAAGTCAAGAGGGTGTCATTGTCACCACACAACCCTCTTCTCTCTTTTGACTAGTTCTCCTTTGGTACAAGGGATGTATCCGTAAGGTTCAATTACTAAGATGATAAGTCGTAAGGCTCAAGGCGAGGTGGAAAGATATCTTAGTAAAACAGATTTGTTTTGTTTAATAAATATCTTTATGGGTGGTTGATGAGATCAAGACTAGTGCCAAACATCCATTGGGCACAAGGGGTCAATGAGGACTCTAAGAGAATAGAAAGTTTATGGTCAGTGGATGTAATCATTGATGTAACAACATATAAATCATTAAGACAACATATTTATTATGGATAGGAATTAGTTTATTATGGGTCCTTTTTGGAGGCATTAGACATGCTAAACATTAAATTCTAATCCAACTTCAGTTTAAAACCATTATGAAACCTTCCTTGGAATGACTAATCACAATGATTTAAAACTAAAAATTAGAAACAACAAGGAAGATGAAATAATATGACATGTTTCAAGTTTATTTTTCTAATAGCTAACAACCTTATTTGAGAGCCTTGGGATAACCGAAAATTGATATATTCCAACACGTAAGTGAACAACGATATGAATATGGATAGCCACACATGATGAGAGAAATCACCAATGATATATTCCCATGAATATGTTCAATACAAGCAAAAAACCAAGAGGGTAAGTCTCTCCAAGTCATTAAAAACCATCACAAATGGAGAAGCATTGCTTTTATAGAGTTATAGGCTCAAAACCTCCACACTAAAATAAGAATATTCATCAAAAACCCTAGATCTAATCTAGGATTGCAAAAACAACTCATATCCATCTAATAATTAAATGTGGCTTTGCCACATGTACAAATATTCATGAGCAAAGAGCTCAAATAAGTGGGACACGCCCTCAAAAATTGAAATAGACAAGGCAGTAAGCTCAAATGTCCCCCATAAAGCTCTCCAAGGCAAATCGACCCACCAACTAACTCCTTAAATGCACCATAGTAATCACCTCAAGTAGCATGTGTGGCCTCCAAGGTGAATATGTCCCATCAAATGAGTGTGGACCAAGTAAACTTACTTATTAGTATCCCCTATGGACCCTCAAGCATGGATGATTTTGTCAAATATCCTCAAAATTGGAATGGCTCCTCAATCAAGATAACACTAACCACTCGTGTGCACAATCACCAAGGCATAACAAACCCCCAAAAGTGTGCAAACTATAACCTCCCCAAAGTAAGGAGTCAACAACTAACCAACTCCAATGATAAAAATATGTGCCAAATCATAAATATCTCGACAAACACCCTAAAACAAGGGACAAGCTCATCATCAACAATAAAATAGTCGTGAAGGTGATGAATGCCTCAAACATATGTGCCAAAAAGGTGAGTGCTCCACTAAGAGATCCATAGCACTTCATCTTCTAGCCAATCAAATGTGAAATCAAACAAAACATGGTATGGCGTTGATGTAAATAGCCTCCACGGGTCAAAATAGGTCAAAATAGGTCAAAATAACCATTAAATGGCTATAATCATCTTTGTACATGTGTGCACAAGAGAAACACTCTACTAAAATTATACATCCATGCAATAATAAAACCACATGTCAAGAACCCTCAAAAGGCCTAGAACGTTATCACCACATGTAAACAAATAAGGCCTAGAAGGCTCAAATCACTCCACATCACCTCAAGTAAACCAATAACTCATGTTGAAACCATATGATAAGGGGTACATATGCTAGAAACTCCATAACATAACATCAATAATACCAAGGTGTAACCATGTGTAAAATAAACCCATGTGCTAGGGCGCTCTGTCTAGAAAATATGTCACTCCAACAATATCTAACCATGACTCTACCTTGATCATGTGATGATTGGAACAATGCTTAAAGAATAACCATGCAAAGTATGTCTCCTCCACAAAAAATGATACACTAAATACACCCAAACGTTGCAATATAGTGTAGTTGAAGTACTTGCTAGGCTCAAGGGAAACAATCAAGTACTTGCAACCAACCACTCTTCTATGGATGGCTTGCACCCCTAGTTGCCCAAGGTCAAACATACCATAAGGACAATGCGAAGGAAAGTGTGTGCATTCATAAAATTCCCCACCTTTGTCAAGCAATCCATCACGTATATCATGAAAGTGGATGTTGTGATGAAAATCACGGGTAGGACTTCATGCAATATGAGGGGTAACATAGACAATGATGGGGCTACAAGAAGAAACCCATGTATGGTGGGAGACACAGTGTGGTTAGAGATGAGGAAACATTTACACAATCTTTTCAAAATACTTCGGTCAAATAACCAATAATCAAACAAAGCTTGAAGGCATCAAAGCAAGACTTGATTTGTGTTTAAAACTATATTATCAAAAACTTTTCTAAGGGGGATTCTAAGTATGTATAGATTTCCTCTTGAAATAAAAAAATTAAATAAATTGAAAAGAAATACAAAAGAAAACCCACATGTCATCCAAAAGGTCCCTAAGATGAATTGAGAAGGCCATAAAACTCTTTTAAGGATGATGACTTTTAACTTGTCAAAAGATGGGAAAACCAAGTTGTAGAGTTGGTGGTTAATCTAGCCACAAAGGATACCTCCTTAATATCCTTGCGGAGAATGACGAGTGGAAAATAACAATTAATATTTAATATTTTACATAGAAAACTATAAATACGCTAAGGTTAAATATCAAATCATTTGGCAATATTGAAAAGAAGACTATGGAAAAATTAAATAAGAGGGTGCGTGGAAGATATGTAGGACAAGATCCTCATTAATCTCTCATGAATTGTCTAGAATAGGTATGCAAATTAGCTCTCAATCCATTCTATAAATTCAAGGTTGGAATTACAAGTCATTAAAATTTGAGGAATTATCACCAAGAGAGGCAACGATCGAAGGATAGTCATTCAATGGTTGATATCTAGCTTTGCCATCTTTCCTGGAGCATTTGGGTTGAAGGGGGGGCAGTAGTAGTTCATCCACATCTACCTTGGAAGAAGTACAAAAACAGGGCTAGTGAACCCAAAGTGCCAAACTTGGGAGGAGGTTTTCAATATGAAAATTTGTTATATTGTTAAATCATTTGTGTAGGAAGAAAGGAAGTTGATGGTAGAAGACTTAAAGAAATCATGCCCTTGAGAAATCATCTCTCCTATAGCATCTACAATATAGAAAGAGCATCAATGACTAGTTGGTTGGGGAGTCGAGCTCAAGGAAAAGGAATTTCATGCCAAAAATCCCCTAGATGATTTGGGTAGGACATGGGAACTATATCAACCAATCTAAAAGCTCTTAGCCTCATAGTGGTTGCAACAAGGGTATCAAGGATTGTTAGGTGCCCCTTAGGGTAGATATCTAGATGCACATACAAAGATGGAAAAATATAGGTGTTAAGCACAAATTTCTCATTATCAAATGTACAATATATACATGAGAATGTCTCTTGGGTTCAACTTCCCAATGAGGTCTTTGGGACTCTTGAATTAGTCTTCCCATTCACCTAGGACTTTTGGTATTATCACATGAATTTGAAGTTTAACAAAATAAGATTTTCCTAACACCAAGGATTAGGTTTCGACAATTCCCCCCTTAATCTAAAGGGGTGGATGTGAGTCAAGAAAAGAGAGTTGAATAACTGGAAGTGGACAGCTACCACTATTGAACATTTCCAACTTGACAATCTGAATTGCCAAGCAAGTTAGCAAAAATTGACTTCTCCTGCTAAATACAAGTGCTCTATGAAGAGGTGATTTTGGCTGACCACCAACCAAAGGGGCTGGCAAGAGTTAAAGTCTTCTACTAAGTGGGTGGTTTAAGGATAACCACAAACTCTCAAACTTGACACAAAGGCTCAAAGGCTCTCTGGAAAGTGGTGGTTTGAGGACCACCATCTGATGTCTAACAGAAGTTGAATTCTTTTGCTAAATGTGTGGTCTTAGGTTGACCACAAACTCTGGAGCTCAATCGAACATGGTGGTTCAGGCTCGCTTGTTTCTTGCGATCTTCGTTCCCCCTGTTGGGAAAAACGTGAGGAGAGGAGAGTCTCATGGTGTCAAAACTAGACACATAACACATGAGTACTCTGGAGCAAGGTTCTCTTCTATCTTCTTGCTACATCTCTGAATCTGGCCTCTGAAACATGTTGTGGCTCAGGCTCACTTGATATGGCTTACTTGAAGAAGGTCATGGTTGTTTGTTATCAGAATGACAAGGCTTCAAAACTTGAAGCCTGACATAATGTTCCCCAGGTACAAGATAAGAAGTGGTACAATATTATGCTGCAAGTTTCACTCTTGCAGGTTTCTTCAGCTTCTCACACATATCTAAAGAATGGTTATGCTTCCTGTCACCTACCCAAATTCGGAGACTATTTATTTTTATTTTAAAATACATTATGTTAAATTTTAATTACAAAGTTTTGTAATTTTGACCAAATCTAGTTAAGGATGATTGTAATGACTTATTATTATTATTTAATAAATTAAACAGGAGACAAACACCCAAGGGAACTGTTAAATGAGTGTTCATTGACCCACTAGGAGGAATGAAAGTTGTTAGAAGGCATGGGACAGATGGCAGCATTTGAACTCCACCACTAGTTGTTGGTTATGGGACAACTACCCCTAAATTTGTGGCATTATCCCCCAGGTGGGTGGAAGAGGGTTGTTAGCTCATTAATGACCAGGTTAACCACTAAAAGGCCTAGGCAACCTAGATAAGGCAATTCGAATTGAGCAGGAAGCTCCACAATATTTTCTACAAAAATATTTTCCTCAAGTGTATCAGGTGATCACTGAGAGATTCGAATAGGGAGGCTAAGTGGAAGTGCATTGTAAGGTTGTTCAAATACTCTGAGAGGAGAACCAGTGGTGTTGGTGCATGTCTCTTGGACTGTTGAATCTATACTATTGAATGAACTACTTTACTGCTGCAAGAGGATTGACCTAAAGCTTCTACATATTCTTCTTCCTGGGGGTTCAGTGAACAGGCTCGGGGGTCCTAAGGCAAGTAATTTGGATGTCTTCGGGAGTAGGTTCGGTGGAACAGGACCCTTGGGTGGTTTGTTTCTCCTACAAATTATCAGGTTCTACATTTCTGTTGTTATTTTCAGTCAAATACATTCTGCATTTATCAGTAGGTAATATAGTTAAAAGCGTACAGAAGAAATTGTTTTATTTTCTAACCTAAGTATGATTTCTGAATGAGGATGATTTAATAGATGAAATGATCGATTAAATAACCTGCTCTGTATTTTTCCCCACGTTGTCTTTGCATCGTACTCTAGTACAGAGAGGTAAAAATTAGATAGATTTATGATAAGCAGAATGCTAATTGAATGATTAGAGTAGCATTGTGTAGTTGCCTTTTAAAAACTGCTTTATCAAATATAAACATGTTTAAACTCAAATTGCAGGATAACATATAAACAAAACCATTATAGTAACATTTTTCATAAAAGAAAATACTTTGTCTTTGTATAGAATTAGGGTTTTTCTCATCAACATCTTTTTCCTTTAAAAGCTAACACTATGCAGTTTAACCTCTATAATTCCATACATTTGTACAGCAAAGTGTTTAGCTATTTATTTCATACTTTATCCTTTCTAGAAAGTTATTAACTACATTTATTCCTGATCATTATTCAATAATCAAATTACTGTGTTTATATTTTATTTCCAAGTTTCCAATTTGAAAATGTTAAGTTTGGCTCTCAGCCTCATCCGAACAACAATATATTTCCTAGTTAAAAACACCAGATCGCCATCGAAGAATTTTACACATCAAACTTTAAATAGATACTTTCTTTCAAAACCGTATAGCCTTATACTTTCATTTAATTCATCTTTCAACATTTAGGAAAGTTATAGTAGCTACAAAGTACACGAAGTATCATTTACAACATTTACCTACATTTCTACTCTTGACAGGAATAGAATAATTAAGGATTTATTTGTTCCCTTGTCTTTCCTAAAACATGGGCAGAATTTCTATTCATACCTATATTATATTTTATTTCAATGTTAACACCATTATCGACTTAGACATTGTAGAAATCCTTTCAACATCGTAAATCACAGTCACTAAAATCTTTTTACATGCATTGCTTAGACTGAAACGATGTATTTTTCTCCACGATAACATCTGACAGTGGTATCATTATCTTATCTTAAACAAAGTTTGCAAACACCTACATGTTTCATTTTAAAAACCCTAAGGTTGACATTTTAGCCAACTTACGACCAGTTACTTAATTCATAATTATCAACTCTTTGGTCTAAACTCTGCAATTCAAATATTAACTCATACATTATACACGTAGTCTCATATCTTCGTTCGAAACCTAAAAAGCACAGTAACTCTATTCTTTTCACAGAGATGAGTCAACAATGACCTTAAAACTTTTTACCAAAACAGTGGTTATTTATTCATCATCGACGAAGTAGCATATAGACATTACACTGTAAATATTGAATTTTTAATACTGTAGGATCCATTCAAAATAACGAGGGTTTACCCCTTAGTGATTACATCTCCAAAACAAGATGCATTTCAACCAAAAATTTACAGTAGACGTTGCATTAACCAGACTAGCCAAAATCTTAGCAGCTAGGCACTTAACATTTACAAACACTGGACGAAAAGCGTGCCAAGAACCAAATACCATAACCTTGTCAAGTTATCAAGTGTCGACCACAACTGAACTAGGAGAACCAATGAGGTAAGGAAACCACCGAGGCTTACCGGTGGACAAGTAGCGCTCTCCCATCAAGCCTCATATAAATGATTCCTTCGACGAGAACCAACCTGACATAGCAAACCTGTAAATGGTTAAAAGAATTTAGAAATGGTTTTTAAATGCTTGAAATAATAGTGGTTTGTATAGGAAGGACTTTACCTACGTTTTTCGTGAGGCACTTCTGCAAATATAACCAACAAAGCTAACCATCCTACATATGGAAGAGAGGGTTCCAGATCTAAGGTCGATATTTTACCACTGCATGGGAATCGAAACCAGTGCAAATACTTCAACAAACACCCTCACAACTTACGCAGAAAAACCAACTAAAAGTTCAATCTTTCAACATTTTAACTTCTGCAAACTTTCACTACAGACTCGGCTTCTTAAACATGACCAACACGCACAGGTTAAACGTTCACAGGTCACGGGTTCGAGCTTGGGAATCTCCTAACCACTAAACCCTAGAACCTCTCGGCCTGTCGGCCTCACACCAAGGCTTTACCATAACGAAATGAAGACAAAAGATCTTTTTCTCACCGCTAAAGGAAAATGCATTTTAGGGTTTCATTGCAATCTCAAGAATCCACAGATCAACGGTGGAGGTTGTTTCCAACCAGGCTCGTTGAAGTTTAGGCAATCTCGGCTTTAAACACCCTATTTATTATTCCAACCACAACGTTGCCAACTCAGTAAACTGTTGGTCAAAGCCTGTTACAGCTCGACAGATTAAGTTTTAAATTGTGAAAACTTTCACGTGCCTTTCATCCACGAGAGCATCCACATACTACTACATTCAATGCTTTAGCCAGGTGACTTAAATGTCAAGCCAGCCTTTGAATGATGCATGCATAATCGTACTCCAAACTTTAAGAACCCATCATTTCACCTGCCAAGCGTTCAGACTTAGGGTTACGACTTCATTACAAACCTTTTTCAAAAGCTTGATAATGCAAAGGTTGGATTCATATATATTCTAAATATATATTTCATAAGTTGATACATGTCGTATTCCATAGTTTGGGTATAGTTAGGGTTCCATTATTTTACATCGTATCCATTTGTCATATAGCATAGTTCGTTATATTATATGAATAATGTATTTTGGAAGGGTCAATCCATATAGATGTAATTTCTATATTGGCATCATCAAAAATAATAAAGGTAGCATAATAGTGAATACTATTATGTTTGTTCATGCATTTAGGAATACATTTTTACTATAGTTGCTTTTCAATTTATCCATGTTTGTCCAAATACACTAAGTATTTCTTGGTTTCGATAGTATAAAGCTCTACACAAAGACGATACATTTACATAGTAATAACAGTTCTTATGAAATGAAAAGATAATAATAGTGTCATAATAGCATTTAGAAAATGTAACCTAGTACATATTCTGGAAATTCATAAGCATAGGCATTTCATCTTAACAAATTTACTAATGAGTATAGTTTAGATATTAATCATCGTAACTCCTGTAAAATGTATTTATGATCAAAACAATACATCTAGGATAGACATAGATCCATACCTGAAGCAAGGAAGAACTTAGAAATTCTATCAAATATTGATGGCTATTTGTAAAACATAAATACTCTTAACACTTGAATTGTCGCATTACTCTTACCTGCGAATCTGCGCAAGAAGTATAGGTTCACAAGCTTTAGTTGACATAGCTAAGTAAGCCTCAGGGTACCTCGTAGGACTCCTTTCACCATCATCATAAAACAACTGTCAGTACTTGTCAATAAAACTCTGTCGCAAAATATTTCGAGTTACAGTTTTACAAGCAAAACTAATGTCGTAATCAATTTAAAGAAAGTATGATGTGTCGTTGTCATTAAAGATGTTTTTAGTTAAAAGACTCAGTGATTAATTCATTTCAGCATTTATGACTTCAGTATTAATGCTGCTTTATTTAAACATTAATTTATTTCCGCATTTATAGTTTTAAACATTTAATATTGTTTTAAAAATTTTAATTTTTTATGAAATTACTGGGATGTTACACTTCCCGCAATGCTGACAATGATGAAGATCAAAACACTGATATTTAATATGGCCAACTCGATCGCAATGTTGGCATCTAGAACTTTGAATAGGTTGTACATCTTCTAACATTGTTTCACCGTGTGTTGGCAGCTGATAAGAATCATATTCAAAGAGAGGGTTGTTCTGAACAAACACTAATTCATAATGTTGATTTATGTGTTGTACATCTTCCTCTTTGGCTTTCAAATCCTCCAGTTGATTGATGACAGGTTGGAGAGTTTCTTTTCTAGTTGTGATTGAGTTATCTACATATGTATGTATTAGAGCGTTCAGCAACTCTAATGTTTCTTCAGTTTGAGACATTGTGAGGACTATGTGAGGCCTCCTTGTGCAGGAAGGACCAAGTACAAATGACTCAATCAACCTCACGACTTCTTACAACTCCACCCTTTACAAACAAGACTTCAGCAGATTCAAACTCAAAAAGTGAAGAGTGTCGGTCTCAACCAAGAATGCACCCACATACAATGCAATTCAACTTTTCTTCAATTTTGATACTGTACAAAAGACACGTATGTAAGTACCAAAGAATGATCATCCCAATGGCGGTGAGGTTGTTCATCGTCAAGTAATCTTTAGCAGAAAGATGGTCACCACAAAACTAGCCATGAAACGAATTCCATTCCAACACATCTCAGGTGTGTCATCAGAGATATTCTTCACGTGGTATCTCAGGTGCATTGTCATTAGAGATATTCTTCACACGGTGGAAAGCATCTTCAATGAATACATTGCATTTACTCCAATGCGTGTTCTCCAGATGGAAATCACCACTATAGCATGCCTGAGGAGACTGCGTGTGAGGTCACCTCGTGCAGTCCATCAATCGACAGGTGCTAACTTATTCAAAATTCTTCAAAATAATACTGTAGATACGGGGTATTCCAGTCGAAATTGCAGATTTGCAGGCCATAGATTTCACCACCCTTCACCACTGAGATTTTACCACGCTTCTTGTTCCCACAAGCTTCACCACAATCTCAACGCACTCAACCCAGAAGAGGTTGGCGCACGATCAAGCTGCTGGTGTTGAACTTCAATTCAATCTTCGAATTCTTCATTCACTAATTGAGCTTTCCCGCCAAATTTTAACAAAAGAGAGGAAACACAGCTTTCATATTGAATGGAGAACGCATACGGAGAGAGGTCGAAGCATTCTTGCACTAGTCTTGACATAGATCTCCACGCAGAGGAGAAAGCGAGTCCAAGAATTAATTCAAATGCAATCTATCGCATGGAGCAATGGTTCGATCTTCAACGTGGCACTTCAACAGTTCCGTAATGGTCTTCACACAGAGAGAAGAGCATTCAACAGCATTCATAATCTCATCACCATGGGAGAGCCCACACTCACAATGAATTATATGCAATCACATACTTCACACAAGCTTTGGAGAGAGGTCGAATTTTCACGCAAATATACTGAAGACTCCCACACAAAGGAGATGAAGACACTGGAATGCACACTCGTGGATGTATGAAGCCAAACTTGTCCATCGAGGCCAAAATTCTAGCGGTGTCTCTCAAGGCTGGAAATGCTGAATTTTAGCAATAGCCACCAGAGGTACACAACAGATTTCTAAGAGACCACCGAGAGTCCCCAAAAACCACAGCACACCGAGTCATCCACCTGTATCGTTAGCCAATCAAGGATGTTATTGTACCTGAAGATTAAGAAGCAAAAGGATCACTTTGAGAAGTCTACTTCTACTTGTACGTCGATAAGGTTTCCTTTCAAGAGCTGAGAAGTTATTGTGAAACAAGGCTAAGCAATGGTAAAACGAGTATTGATACTGTAAATCATAGTAGCATAATTCAAGTATAAAAAAGAAAAATGCCAATATAACAGAATTATGCAAACAATGCTATAATGCAAACAATGAAACCTTGGCGTGGGTACCCAATCGAACCAAAAAAGGAGAAAGTTAATCCCTCATAGAATAGAATCAATTAACGCCAATCAACTCCGACGTATTTGGCTTCACCCCAGCAATATCCAGTCTTCAAGGCACAGCTCCATAATCGAATTTGCTAGCAGATAAAAGAGAGTTGGTTTCACATAGTCCCACGCAGGAGCAGTATAAACAAGATAAATGTCGAGCAGCATCGGATAGATTCCACAGCAAAAGTCTTGGAGAGTCTTCACGCAAGAGAGAGCAGCTAAAACAGCAATCTTCCAAGAGAGAAATCGCAACAACGTGCAATGAATCACCAATAGCTAGAACTGTGTGCAATGAACCACCAACAAAATCGCATCAACGATGCTCTCTTACAAGCCTCGGGCACTCCAGGACAAGAAGAAACACCCAAAGAAAGGCTAACCCTAGATTACCACACGCACATCAAGGAGAGGATACCAGATTCTCAACGCAGAGTCATGCAAAGATAGAAAGAGCAAGATAGTAGAAACATCTATGCAAAAAGCAGAGAATTTGTATGTAGGTGAACTATTTTGGGGATTCCACGCAAAGAGAATGGCAGAGGAAATGTAGCATGCCAAGCCAGAATGAAGCTTATAGAGTTCAGACTGATAGCAGAAGAATGTGCCAATTGGAAGAGATAATAAACATCTAAATGAAGAGGTTACAACGCAGTTGGAAGGCAAGGTCGACATGCTCCCAAACAATATTGTATACAATGGAAAAGAGAATGGAAGCCTTCCTATGACTGATCCGAGTTTCTGAAGTTGTCTACATGGTTACTAGCAACTTTCTCTAACTCTACAACTACTATTTGGTTTGAATTATGTATATCTAAGTTGGATGGGACCAGGTCATTTTGAAAGGGGGCAATGGTACGTCAAGGGTCACAACAAATGTTTTATGTGTGTGAAAAAATGAAACTATCGAGAAAAAATTTAACTAAAATTATATAAGGAAGCATTGGATGAGAGCATCTTTAGATTTAAATCATTCCACCATTCATCAATTGACATTCAACATTGACAATGCATCCCAAAAATAGTAATCAAGCCTCCATTATCTGCTCTACAACATCATCATTTATTAGACTTAGGTCTTCGGTTAATATGCTCTCCAGTGATCATCATTCTCAAGCATAAGGTATTTTGAGGAAATTCAATATATATATATATATAGGCTGAGATTGGGAATACAGAGCTGCTTCCATTAGTTACCCAGCTGCACTGTATCACGGATTCTTTTTAATGATCAAGTTGATGGCTTATCCAAGCAAGGAGTGCTTCTGAATGATGGAGCTTTAAGTCTGGAGGAATTTCAGGGTAAAATCGTGCCCCAAATTCTTTTTTCATTATCAGAATTTTGTCAAATCTAATTTGGGATTTATTCCCTAGTATATGTGTAGTACTTATGGACTGTTAGTCACTCTTACGATGGACTACTCAAAATATATTTTACAAAATGTTTTTGAACTCTGCTTTTTAACATATATTTTACAAAATGTTTTTGAACTCTGCTTTTTAACATTGAGGATTATATTTTTTGCTAACAATGAATAAAAATACGTTTTTTTTCTTGGAAAAATAAATAAATATATATATATAGAGAAGATGATGAAAATGTTTACAATAGATCTCGTATATAAACCATTATTGTGTTCCTTCATAAAAAATTACCATTAGAAATCATGCCCTTTCATGAATAACTCTAATTATTTATTCATCAATCTTTGTTAGTTAATTATCTTGTTATTTATACTTAGCTACCGTAGGCTCTATCAAATCTCCCTAGGTGCAAACCTCTCCTTGAATAGCTCCTTGAGTGCAATACCTGAGCCACATAATCCTAAGCTCTAAAATCTCTAGTTTAAGTCTCATATTTACTTTTTAATTTGTATTATTCTTTTTTGTTTATGGCCGACATAATATTTATTACTTTTTACTTTGTATTATTATTTTTTGTTTTCTTTGTATTATTTTGTTACTCCACAGACACTCTAAAGTCTCTTTTTTGTTTATGGCAGACATAATATTTACCACCTAATCCTAAGCTCTAAAGTCTCTAGTTTAAATCTCATATTTACTTTTTACTTTGTATTTTTCTTTTTTGTTTCTGGCCTACATAATATTTATTACTTTTTACTTTGTATTATTCTTTTTTTTTGTTTACTTTGTATTATTTTGTTACTCGACAAACACTCGACTCACAAGACCTCCCCCATACTGGGTTGTAGAGCGCCTCTCGACGCAATTATTGTTTATGTTTGTAACATTACCACCCCATTTAAAGGAGCTTTGTCCCCAAAGTGATGTTGGATGATATTATCTTGATTATGGATCTATTTTGAAGCGACGATTTGAGATATGTGATCATGATTATGATAATTGCTTCATTTATCTAGATATGTGCATGGACCTCTTTTCTTTTGGAATTCATTCTCCTTGAGTTGGGATGCTTGTAAGTTTTCCAATTCATATAATGTGTAATCATGTCCTTGCCATTTGAATTCCGTTTATTGTTCTTGTAGGTTGGTGGCGTAAGTACCTAATTGCATTAACCATTATGCTCCTAACATCGTATATACTCCTTTAAGCAGTAGGGCATAACATTTGATATGTAGATTCATGTCTTGAATTTGCAAGGGAACCTTATGGCATTTCCCTACTCCTTCCACATATCGATCATCAATATTTGATATTGTGAGATTCGTATACAAAAAGATTAAGTTCTTTTGCCATTTTGATATTCGCCAAATTGTGCGTACTTCCAGAATCTACTAAAATTGTGATGTCCTTAGTCTTAATAGTTCCTTGAAGTTGTAACCTCTTTGGTTCTATTTTTTCTGATTTTGTCACAAGGGATAAGAGTTTTCCATCCTTAATGTTATCACTGTTTCTCAAATGGGGTGGAATATATTGTCCTTTAAGCAACTAAATTTATTTCTTTGGGGTGGCAACTTTATTATAAATCAATGAACTTTCTTCTTTACATGTTTGTTGGATGCCTGTGATTGTTTCTATTGACACTTCGGGTGAGTTTATATACATATCAAAATCGGAAGCATCCTCTTCACCGAAAACCTGCATTTCTTTCACATCTATAATTTTACAGTGAGATGTACTATTGGATATACATGTATGACCTCAGATCCATTTTTCACCACATCGACAACAATATTTTTCTTCTTTTTTCTGTCATTGTCAAAACTGCTAGTGGATGTATCTGATTCTTTTTTGGCTTGATATCCATATCATTTGGAATTGTTACACTTGTGTTCTGGTGACCACTTGTCTTCGCCATATCTGTATTGTCTCTCGTTTTGTTGTAAATAACCCCAATCAAATCTTGATTTGGATATCCCTTCTAATTTGTCTTGTGTTCCATTTGCCTTAAGCATTGCTACTTCAACAGACAGAACGTCATGCATTTTTAATTCATCTTGGTTATGCGGTTTAAGGCCTCCCTAGTAAGTTTCGAGTAATTGCTTGCTAAATAGCCCAAATACTTGTGTAGCGAGAGCTTCCCATTAATGCATGCATTCTTCGACACTTCCTTTTTGTTGTAGTCTTCCTTTTTGTTGTAGTCTTGTAAGTTTTGAAAAGAATTCATTTTCAGTAATTCCCTCGAATCTCTTTAAAAAAATTGTTTTTAAAATTTGTCAATTGTATGAGTGATTTTCTCCTTTCCACCCCGTATACCAATTCTATGTGTTACCTTCTAGATGCATGGAGACATATTTTATTTTTTCATTTGTCGTAATATTATATATATTGAAATATTCTTCGACCTTGTTACACCATGCCATGCATTGATCTTCATTCATGTTGTATTTTGATAGTTCTATTTTTGCACTGGGTGGGCATATCATAAGGCACTGATATTGGGCGCCCCCTGATGAATTATAGGGGGGTGGTGTTGGTGGAGGAGGTTGTGATGAGGAGAAAGACATGGTTGAAATTTTTCGTCGTTTGTTGCGACTTCAAGAACCTTGATTTTTTTAAAGTTTCACGAACACATCATATTTTTTATTCTCCTCTTGTTTCATGGTGTCCATATTGTTCTCCATTTCTACAACAATTTCACCTTTGAGCTTGTGTTTGAGTGCAACATTATTCTTCTTCATTTTGTTTCTTAGATCCTCACGATATTTGGTGACAATGTCTTTGAGAGTGCACTTCCATTTCCATATGTTTGAGTTGATTCTTTAAATTCACCATGCTTCTAGTGTGTGGGGTTGTATATTTTTGCGCAATTTTGGCCTATGATAGCTAGTGGGTGAAATTGGATACGAGATTAAGAGAAAAATAATAATATTATTATTTAAAAAATAATAATAACCATTATTTTTTATAAGTTAAAAGAAAAATAATAATATTATTATTATTATTATTATTAAAAATAATATATGTGTGTTTATTTTATTTTATAACAACAAGGATAAAATAAATTAATTAATAATTATTATTATTACAATAAAACAATATTATTATTAATATATTTTAAAAAAGGGGAAGGAGATTGGGGGAGAAGCACGTGGTCTAAAGGGAGGCCAACGAAGGAGATTAGGGAAGAAGTGTGGGGGAGGTTGGGCGAGAGGAGCATGTGGTGCGAAGGGAGGGCAACGAAGAGAGTGGAACATGTGGAAGTGGAAAGAAGTGTAGGCGGAGGGTTGATGCGGATAGGGAGTCGAGACAAGCAAGCAAGCGGAGGGTTGGGTCAGGGGGAGGATTTGCAAGCACGTAGAGGCAAATGGGTCGCGGGGGGAGTTGCAGGGGCATGGAGGGAAGGTGGCAGCGTATTGAGGGAAGGTGAGGGAGGAAGAAAGCAAGGAGCATAGGAAGGGGTCGCAGGGGAGTTGTTGGTGCAAAGGGGGAGAAGACGCTGGGTGGAGTGGAGTTGTGGAGCAGGCAGAAGCTGGAGTTGGAGTGGGGAAATGGGGAGTAGAGGATGTGGAGAGTGGAGGACATGGTGGAGCAAGAAGAGGAGGAGGTTGTCGATGAGGAAGAATGAAGAGGATGCAGTACAAACACCCACGCATCGCAACAGGCTACCTAGAGACTTCACCAACCTAGCTCTAATACCAATGTCGTAAACAGTGCCTATTCCTTATTTATCTTGACAAAAAAATTCTGAAATATATATATATATATACACACACACACTGAAGATAATGAAAATGTTTACAATAGATTCATATATAAACCATTACTGATTACAATGAACCTTCAAAAAAGACGTGACCATTAGAATTGATGTCCATTCATAAATAACTCTAATTATTTACTCGTCAATCTTTGTTAGTTAATTATCCTATTATTTATACTTCACTAATATTATTTTTTAATTATTTACTCATCAATCTTTGTTAGTTAATTATCCTATTATTTATACTTGCCTAATATTTTTTTATTATTTATGTTCATAATAGTAACCAAAAGTAGCTCACTGTACTGAAAATCCAGGTGGAGTACTTCAAGATCAGGAGGTACTTCGATGTCCATTATGGTACTTTGGGGTACTTCACGGTATGTACCCATGACCATACCAGTTTGGGGAAAGACAGGTACCCTATCCTCCCCCCCTGGTATGCATCCCCCTGCAACAGAATCATATAGTATTAGAAGTTGGTAGCGCACTTGATGGGCATTTTGTAATCAGATATACAGTTTAGGCTTAAACTGGCAAATGCACCTTGGGGTGCAATAAAAGAACGCCATATGGGCGATGTTGCAAAAATGATAATTGCTTTAACTTTTGTATGATCAAATTCCACTCCAACTTTTGAATGATCAAATTGCATTAGTTAGATGATGTGGTCTATATATTTATTCTTTTTTACTTTTTAAAGTGTCCAATTTTTTCTCCAAAAACCTATAATTCAAATTTTTTTTTTTAATTTTTTTTTGTTCAAATTCAATATGTTTTAAAGATGATTTTAAATTTTTATAACTATATATTTTAAATGTAATTTTAAAATTGTATGATACCAAATCATCCCACTAACAAAAACTAAACACAAATATTTTACCAAATACTAAACCTATAAGCAGAAAAGTTTTTATCAGTTTATTACATATTTATAAAGAATTCTCTCAGATAGTGTCTAACGTCGGCTTAAGAGATAGTGAGGCGCCAGAATTTCGTACATTAAAATATTATCTAGCCCAATTCTGGACTAGATTAACTAGATTAATATAAATATATTTTCTAGGAAAAAATAATAAAAGGTGTAAACTTCTTAGCAACAAGAATCTCATTCCAGCGTTTTTTTGCCTTTAGAATTGTTACTACAAAAATATCTATCCCCATATTTCATGGCCGATGCAACCATATCAGATCTTATTTAATGGGTATGTCAACTTTCGCCGTACTAAATATGAAAATCCCTAGAGTATATAATATAATTCACCCCAGATATTGCTTACCAATACCATTAATCTTTATTCGGAGCACTAAGCACTTACAGGAACCCTGGAAAACAATCATCGGGCCATTTGAAGCATCAAAATGCATGCCATGTTGTACTTCATGATTATGTCTAATATTGTATTTATTCTATTATAACTCGAACCCTCTTACACATGAATATGGAACCTAAACCAATAGACCCAACCAGGAACTTTGACAAGGTACCCTTTATCATTAGTTTTTCATTATAGCATAATGGGCAAAGAATGATTGAAATTAAACCAATCAAACAGTTTAGTACTAGGGATCTACTATAAACAACCTAAACATTGCTTTCACATTACAATGTGAGACGTTGGCTTACCAGTGTCCATGATTGGCACGGAACAACTTAGACACTTAATCCAACAGTATAGTTATGCAATTTGTAACTCATATTTAAAAATGGTGTTTTGTTTCACCTAATCCCATGTATCCAAGCAACAGAAACCTCATCAAGCAACCTGTAGCAATCATTAATTCAGGGTTGGAAAATAATAAAATATGCATGAAAGAACTAAAACATTCGTATAATTTGCAATTCCTTATGAAAGGCCAAATTTCAAATGAGACAAGAAAGAGCATTGTCAATATGGGCAGAACTTTGGACTGCAGATGCAAATTATTTAGGTGAATTTAATGGGGTCAACTCATCTACATAATAACTTATAGAAATTGCAAAGCTCCTCCACTCTTACATGAGTTGGCAATTCTTTGCCTACAAAATTATCTTCTGCTGCCCTTTTTGGATGACTGCAGATGTCCACATACAGCAAGCACTGATCAGAGGGTGTGCAGAGCATTCTTGACATCCAAGCCTAAGATCACTGGCAGTTAGTTGAAATGTCTGGAATAAGCTAGCTTCTCCCTCGGCTATAGGTGAGAAGCTTGCATCAACTTTCCAGAAACAGATAGAAAGATTGATGTCTTCTTGCAAGAAGCTATTTCCTGTCTAAAACTGAAGCTTGACCCAAAAAATATCCAAATCTCTAAGACATCTTCAATATAGATGCACAATCCCACAATCCCAGTCTCTATTCACTACTAAAGAGATTTCACCATCCATGGAGAGGCATGGCATGTCTAATTCCTCTTACATACTGCTTATGTGCTTTCAAAAGAATCTCAAAATGGAATTGATTATCAATCAGGTTTCTTTGTTCATATACATGCCATCTAATTTAGTTTGACTTTTGTCTCTGCCTCATCTTTGAAAGAATTCCCTCAACTCTAAATCTCTCCAGCATTTAGCGTCGTGTTGTACGAGGTTTGGGCTTTGCAGTTTTCTGCAAAGAGAAACCAGCAGTCATTTGCATAATTGAAAAAGAAATGCTGAATTTAAACAGACAGATGACATATGACTGCTCTACTTTTGAGTATGACATTCAAGAAGAGGATGTTTCCTATTATCAGTAAGAATCATTAGACTACATGAATAAAAGTTTAAGGATTCTGCTTTTAGACCAATATTTAAAAGACCATGGAATAGTGGTTATTTTTGTTCATTTCAGACTCTCCAATTACATTCAATACACACAAAGTATGGCTGTTTGATGCCTAAATAATATTTATATCAACAATGGACATAAAGTTTTGATTTTCTGAAAAACTTCCAGCTAGGAATATCACCTATCTACAATTTCTTCTGCAGCCAATTTGGGGTAAAAAAGTCGGATGTTATTCAGTTCATTTTCAGGGTATAGTATTTGCAAGGATATCTTCTGAAAAATATCATGGGTCCAAAAAGTGATTACATATGGTGAGATTTTCTCCAAAAGTCGCGACCCTAGCGTCCACGGCCTTTCCCAGGTCTTCTTTTGGGATTCTGAGGCGGAAAGAAAATTGAATAAGTTATCAATTTGTGAATGCGCATCAAAAGCTGGCAAGACTATGTGAACCCTACATGTATCAACTTTGGTTCTGTTCAACTTTTTTTTAAATCTGGATTGTTCACGAATAGATGTACCAAATAATGAACTAGAGTTTGTCTAAATATAAATTCACATCAAGTAACACAAGGACAGAACTATAAAACCAAGAAAGAAGGCAAGTATTCTTACGTTAGTAGTTCCAAAACTTGAACCTGAAGTAGTTCCAGCACCTGCATGAAAAGAAATCATCAGGAATTTCCAGCTATGAAATACCATCAAATATAAACAAAGCCGTGGAAAGGAAACTCCCTATGGCACTATAAAAGAGTTCAGAATAAATGAAATACTAATTATGGGTCTTCCTGAAAAAGCATGATATTCAAGAATCCAACAGACACTAAGCCAAACCAAATATAAAAGCCATGCATAGCAAGCAGTCAGGCATGTTATGATGATAAGGCATCTTCACCAAAAGATAAATTGGTATTGAAAAGCCCTCCTGAAGTTTGACCACCACCAAACAAGCCAGTAGATGGCGAAGATGATGCTCCAAACAAACTTGTTGATGTTACTGTAGATGCACCAAATAGACCACTCGAAGAAGTGGACCCTGCATGCACGTGTGACAACACTATTGCCTGAGATTTTCAACTTGCCCAAATCTAATAGTAGAATCAACATCACACCGAATTTTTACAATGTGTATGATCATCCTTCTAGTGACCAAATCGGTCCTCTGTAAAGGAATGAAAAGGTGGAATGTAAATTTGTTTGTAGCATTACTTAGTTCACATCATGGAATATGCATGTGCCTTATAATATCTAAAAGTATTGGAATTTCGATGTATATAGCAGTATCCCATACACGTACAATGAACAATGAACAGACCCCACCATAAATTCTATATAAACCACAGCATAATTCCAGGCATTCAGATTTCTTAAACAGCACTGTATGCAGAGTGTATGCCCAGATGCATTCTCACTGTGGTTTTGCTTTCTTAATGTTTAAGTAAGGATGATAAAGACGATTTCATGCCTATAACAGTTCCCGGAAACAGCAAATGGTAAGGCTCCTAGTATAATTCAGTTTACTTATTCCTGACTGCAGTGGTACTCAAGTCATTGGCAAAGATTTTGGGCTGGCGAGGCTCAAAGCTCAAGCATAAACTCTGCAATTATCAGGTACTCATGTCGTCACCATGACTTGAGACTCGAGGTCCACACTGGCCACCTATTTACCGGAAAAGCTAATCAAATAGCTTTAAAAAAAAATTTAAAAAAGACCAAAAAAATTAATAAGCTAGAAAGGTGTCTAGCAAGACAACAGACAACTAAATAGGTCTAGATTTTCAGAACAAACACGCCAAATGCATGTGGAGAAGCACACTATAGGGAAAATGTCAAAGTTGACATGAACAATAAAAAAAACACAGTACATACAGAAAAACCCAAAACTTTAACAACAATTCCAAAAAGATTTAGTATCCTCCTACAATATATTAGAATATCCAGTATTTGGGCAACCCAAACATAGTGACTGGCTGAAATAAAAATAGTCTTCCCGGTATCCTCCTACAATATATTAGAATATCGGGTGTTGCTACAACATTCTCTAACAAATATTTTGATGATAAACTGCAGTGACTTGACACTTGCCCAGAAAAGATCAATTATTTTTAGAAATATAAATATCCCTTGGAAATCGTGGAAATTTTAATAGTGTTTAAAGTCTGATTAATGTCTGCTGCTTGACATAAAAAAGAACCAGCCAAAACTCAAAATTTGTTGCCTTTTGTTACTAGGTTAAATCTGAGGTTTCAACTAAGTATTTGAAACTAATTCATGTGAAATCTATGCTTTAATTTATGGAATAAACTTTACCAGGCAAGACAGACAAATGTAGAATTTGAAAACCTAAACCTTTTGCTTTAAACACTAATAACATTTGCCTGTATATAAACCTACATAGATCCATCTGAAATCCAGATCTACCAGGCACTGAGATGGATCAAATTTCTTGAGGTGTAAATTTTTTTCTTAATATGTAAAAAATTTAAGATAAGAAGATTTACACCTCAATAAATTTGATCCCTGTCCGTGCTTCGTAGATCCAGATTTAAGATGGACCTATGCTGGTTTTAATTTTTTATAGCTTTTGTAAAATTTAAATTTAAAATGAATAATAGGGCCAACATGTTATTATTTTGTAATGTGGGTTATAGTTGCCACATGAGCATTGCCCATGTTAAATTTTTATTTTTTAAAGCAGACATCAATTAAGATTTTAAGCCAACATCTAATTTTTTATTTTTGGTCAGTGGTCACGTTACATTACAACATCTCTCCCCCATACTAAGCTCTAGAGTCTAGAGCACCTTGCTGCTCTCGGTGCAACAAGAAAAATTGAAAATGAAGAAACCCCAGATAAACAATGTCAATTAAAAAGATAAAGTGCATTTTTTAATTAATATTAGCACAAAAGAATATTTCTGCAAAAACTAAGAGCACATACCTGTGCCAAAAGCTGAAGACGAAAACAACGATGAGGAACTCGCAGCTGCTGTAGCTGAAGGAAACAGAGATGAAGACGTATTTGCCCCAAACATTGAGGGCATTGTCTGTGATGACCCAAACATAGAGGACGTTTGCACGGCCCCAGAAGATCCAAAAATAGAACTAGGCGCAGAGGCTGCTTGTGTGGGAAAGAGAAAAGACGAAGAACTTGAAGAGGATGTTGGAGCATTAAACATGGAAAAACCTGACCCAGATGAAGCAGTAGTAAAAGCACCAGGAGTTGACTGTGTAGAATGGGGCATGCCTGAAAAGGAAGAGGAAGGTGCTGCTGAACTGGTAAATAAGCCAGCAACCTGAGTAGAATTCTGTGAAAATGTAGATGCATGCAATGCCGGATGAACTCTTTTGGCTGCAGCTTCTCTTTTTGCTAATTCCCGCCTGTCAGCCTCAAGGAAAGGATCATTCTCATCCCCCCTGCGGCGTTGATCAGCAAGATATGCAGTACGCATTGATCCTATTCTTTGATGGAATGTCTCAACCTGTATTTCTTATCAAATTATCAGACAGGAAAATCAGGAGTATTATAATCAAAAGTACTTTCAAAAGCACCTCATGAGAAGATCAAACATTGGGAAATGTAGCCTCAATATATAATGATAATGAATGCACACAAAAAAACAGATGAAATACTAGAGAATCAGTTGATTTTATAAAGAAATGTTTTAGGCATGTCTGATTTGTGACATTAAATCCCAGAGTGATCAATCAAATCGATATAACCTAAATGGTGAATATTTAAATATCTCAGAAATCCTGCTAAGCCTCTAAGGTCTAGATCACTTGCCAACAGCCAAACAAAATCTGAATTCCAGTAATACAGAAAGTTATCAAAATATTTTTGAAAATACAGCTATAATTAAGATAACTCTAAAGCACCTAAAAAAGAGAATGAACATACAATACATATTAATTCTCAGAATTGGTGCTCGACCTATATAACTTTTATGCAATCTAGAATTTGAGAAAACATTTGTGAAAACAAAATTTTTGAGATTGAAACCATCAGGGATTTTATGTAGTCCAGAAACAATTGAAGAATGAAAATATTGAACAGAACTGCATTATTTTAGTGCTACAAAAGTATCCCACCTAAGCTACAAAAACTTGTCACTGTAACACTTGCACTGGAAAGCAATGGTATCAAACATTCAAAGTCAATTTCAGAACTGACATTGTTTTCTATTAGCTCTTGACCTACTCCTAGTGAATTGATATTCTAGTTTCAATGTTCTAAATAGTAATAGACCATTCAACTTTCCATCCAGCAGTTTCAGGTGGTTGCAACTTATTGAAAAATCTATCCGTGTGGAGAAAATAATGCCTTTACTATTCTAAATTCTATGGGTAAAGGCCGATTCTACAATAATGTTTAATGGATCCTGTAGTAGTGCTGCATTCCATAGATAAGCTATTAACTAATGTTTGAAACTTTGAAAGAATAGTCAAGTTATATTGAAGCTTGACTCTCGGCAGCTTGTTTGCAAAGGAGTGAATTGCCAGTTGTTATTGCAGAATAGAGCAATCAGTTTTGCAACACTAGATGAAACCTGTTCTGAATTGATTGCTTCTATTTGTTTTCCTGCTAGAAGATATTTGCCCACTTCAATGAGAGTTGTTTTAAGAGGAATGATATTCAAAGACTAGCCTTTCATCTTACATGTTTACAGTAAGATCAGATAAGATAATTTTATTAATGTCCAGTGAATGACCACAAAGGTAGGTCAAAATCGGACTAAAAGATACATCCAGTGTGAAATACAATGTGGGAGTGCAAAGGCAGCTCCTAAAAAATGCTGAAAGCAAAAATAAAGGGAAGAAAAGTAAATCACTAGGTCTAGCTAGCACAAAAATATGTATGTACAACAGTATCATAGGTGGGGTGATACGAAGTGAGGATTTCCACGACTGGAAACATCTCAGTGCTAGTAAAGAAAGAGAGAGAGAGAGAGAGAGATCTGAACATGAAAGCAATGATGTCAAGGTCTCTTGGGCATGATGACAGAGGGTGAGGGGGAGCGACCGGGGCACCGGCTCGTAGTCAGAGTTCTCGAGCACCATAATGGGATCCTGTTGTATGATCCTGGGGGATAAGTATCAAAGGAGCCCTGCTCTCCTACCACCATTTGAGGTCAAAGGAAAGAAACTCTGAATAGATATATGGCTGTTGAGCTGGGGCTGGGAGCAGTCCAACTAGCAGGAAGCACCCCACTCTGGATCTGTTTGGAGCTGATATCTCTATCAATATGAAGATGTGTAGTCGGATGTTTGGTCCAACACCTACGAACTGGTCTTGAAGATATTGGTCGATCTCTCAAGGGGGAGGGTTGGGGGCAAACACGAGGTCTCACCACTATGATCTGAAGTACTCTGGAACTCTGTTTGTCTCTTGTTACCCCGATCCGATGAAGCAACATGAAAGTATGAGGTGATCCTCCTGGTTGTCCCATGATGAGATGGAACCTGCAAGAACTGGGATCTATGGCTGAATATCTCCCTAATGAAGAGGGCTAGGCATCTCTGATCTCGATATTGGAAGAAAGGGGAGAGGGAGCCCCCCAAGTCCCTGTAGAGGCAATGGTAGTGTCCTTTGATCTCGGAGTAGAAAGGGCACCTAAAAATGAGGTGTACCTTTGTCTCTGGTGGAGTAAGTGGCACATCTGGCAGATCCTCTAGTCGGGAAATATGGTGATTAGTCCCCACCCCGAGTCTATGAAACCCAACTGGAAGATAGCCCAGAGGGATCCTGAGTGAGTGCATCCAGTGTTGGTGTGTGAATGGGGGCAGACGATGATGCCATCCTGCAACTCCAATAAGTGCTCTAGGTAGAAACTAGAAAGACATCTTTGGGCCCAGGGTTTTCGGAGGTGAGGTCCAAGTAACTTGGATGTACAATCTGTATATATCCTCTCAAATGGCCCAATTCAACTCCTCTCTAGTGGACAGTAGGTGGCTCGATGCATTTAGAGAGTATCGAAAGGGGGGAAGGTGCTTTGGGGAGATGGTCATTGATTGGAGAAGTTGAGAGGCCTCTGAAAACCAACCTTGTGCACGACCAGTGTGGCAATCTGAGGCAGGGGCCTCTTAGGAGCATAGTGCAACATAGGGGTAGTCTTGACTATATCTAGGAAGGAGACAAGACGAAAAATGACCTCGACGTGAAATGGGTGGATTTTGAACTATGCCTAGATGATGGATTGGGGAACTATGCCTAGATGATGGGTTGGATGAGTTTACTGCCACGTTTGAGAAAGAGTTCTCCCTTGCTTCTTTTGTGTCAGGTTGTGACAGCATGGATTGGATGAGTTTACTGCCACGTTTGAGAAACAGTTCTCCCTTGCTTCTTTTGTGTCAGGCTGTGACTGCAGTCAACCTGAATTGAAGTTGATGAGAGATGGATGGTTGACAGTAGGTATTGCAGTCATATGATAGAGATGCGAGATGCATTCCTCATAATAGAGACTATTCCAGATTAGCTTGTACGAGATGTTGAGTGGACAGTGCATACAATCAGAGGGTTGGGACGAGTACAGTTCCTTCTAGAGTTTGGAGAACTCCTGGAGGTATCAAATGTGCTCTACATTCCAGGACTAAAGGTCAACGGATTTTCAATTTCGGCCTTGGAGGATGCAAGTTATGCAATGTTGTATCAGAGGGAGCACATATTCACTTATCCAGTGGGAGTAGATCCAGTTGATCTTGTTTTTATAGGTCATCAGATTGATATGGAGTATGTAGTTCGGGGCCAACCCACTTTAGGAGTATCTGGGTGGATTTCAGAGTCCTCATCTGAGTCTGAGATAGACAGAGAGAGAGATGTTCCCAGGATTGATGAGGCACTGAGTTAGTCCTCAAACCAGAGAGACGAGCGAGAAGCTCATACTAGTACCAGTCGGAGATTGAGTTGGTACGAGATGACTGAGTTGGATAGAGCTCGGAAGCCAGATAAGAGATCTCAAAGCAAGAGAGTTAGCTACAAACCAGTCGATCCGCTAATGATAAGCTTCATAGGGAGTTTGGAGCAGGGTTTCAGAGGTAGTCTGAAACATGGATCATTATCAGATCAGAGTGCAGCAGATGCAGCCAGTTCAGAGGGAGTAGTTACAGTAGCAGGGTATTTGACGGATCCAAGTACAAGTAGGACTTCCTTGATAAGAGGGAGTGTTAGAGATCTATGTATCTCGAGATGTCCTTCATGTTCAGATGCCTAGCAAGAAGGTACATTGATGGTATAGGCATCGATGTAGTGTGTGAGAAACACTCTACCAATCATTATGGATCCAGTCGTAAAAACATGCAAAGTATTCCATGATGCAAATGCATGAGATGTGCATGATGTTTGTATGATGCATGTGCATGAGATCTACATGTGCATGTGCATGAAAGTGAGTTAGGGTTTTAGAACCCTAAAAGTCACCGGAAGCTTATAAAAGAGAGTAGAGGCAGATGGTAACGGGTTGATTTTTTGTGCAGTGAGTTCATCTACATAGAGAGGGCAAATCAGTGCATGCAGGAGGGGCACATTCTTGAGAGGAAGGGCGCACTCTCTTAGGAGTGACGGTGTTGATCTAAGTAGTGATTAAGCACACTTGATCCGAAGCTGAGGGAGATTGTATCGAAGGTAGAGATTGCTTGTAGGATAGTGAACCAACAACGGAGCATCCATTGATTCAATGACAAAAAGGAGGGGGGCATTCTTAAGAGAGGGGGCACACTTTCAAACTAGAGGAGGGCTCAGATCTAAGACAGATCAGGCGCACATGAGGTGGATCCATTAGGAGGCAGAGATTGCTTCAGTGATTGATCGGATTCATCAGCTATGAGATCAAAGACTGATCAGACAGAGGAGGGCGCATTCCTAAGCGGAGGGGCCACATTTCACCGGAAGAGGGCAAACTTTGAGAGAGGATCCATCTAGATCTGAGAGAGGGCATTCGCTAAGATAGTGGGGCAAAGGCAGAGGGGCGAGAGGCCTAGTTCAAAGAGTAGAGATCAGAGAGGGACACAGTCAGGAGGCAGAGAGGCGCATTCTAGGGAGAGGGACGCTTTCCCAGCTATTTCCAGCTATTCCCAATGATTCCAGCAGTTAGAAAACTTGAGATAAGTTTGTGCTGGATAATTTTGACTATACTTGTTGTATATTGCTTATGATATAAAAGCTTCTATCTCTCTCACTAGTTTTCCCGCAAAGGCTTTTCCAGGGTCAATTGATCGAAAATACTGTGTCCAGTTTTATGTGTGATTGTTGTTGTTTAAAGCGTTGTATTGATCTCATGTGTTGCAAGTTATAATTTATTGTTTTGAGTTATTATATTCTCTGGGGTTGAGAAACAGTTTTAGTATCTTGCATGTGGTTAGAGAGACTTGTGACCGAGTCGGGATCTGAGATTTATGAAAAATCTACACTTTGTTGAGCCTAGCCTAGAAGATCTATCGCATACTGAAATGGGGTCCTATGAACTAGACCCGAGTTGGGATCTAAGATTTATGAAAACCTACACTTTGTTGAGCCTATCCTAGAAGGTCTATCGCATACTGAAATGGGGTCCTATGAACTAGACCCCTAGGTAGGTATATGTCGTCCTATGAACTAGACTCCAATGAGCAGTAGGCCAAGTATGGGTACCAATCCCACCTCTTCACCAAGTTGGTGAAGCTTTGTATGTGGTGTAAAAGTGAGACAAGGTTTAAAACAACCTCGTGCCGAAAAGGTCAAGCACCAAACTCTACAAGAATGATGGGTTAATGTATCGTCTCTTTGCATCTGATAATGCAATGGAGGATAAGGATTTGCACTCTCTTAGTTGAGGCCCAATTGGAGTGTAGAAGACAAGGCCCCTAAACCTCTAAGCCATAGAGGACTAGGGGGTGGATGAGAGTGTTCATGAGACACATCTTGGACGATATGTCCTAAAAATGGTGTATGTAACACTATCTCTCGAGAAGGGCTAGGGATCCATAGCTCTTGTTGACTCAAGGCTAAAGGGCATGATGCAAACTGAAACAAGGTCATGTGAACTGTACCCCCAAATAGGTATAGGTGTTGTTGATCTCAATCTCCTCCCCTCTAAATAAGAAATGGAGATTTGAGAGAAGCTTCTTCGACCATGTTACCATTCAAACTAGCAGGATAGGCTTGCAAGTGAAAGGCAATCACATAAGAAACTTGGGCTGCTTTCACCTTTGTCCAATCTCCTAACTTCTTCGCGATCCAATGTTGTCCCAAGGGGAGAGCCCTTTAATGTACCTACCAAGTAGATGCCAAATTCCTTACAAACACCTTAAAGCATAGATCAGTGCCTCTAATGGAGTCTAACACAGAGTAATTGAGAGAGTTAGGATGGTGCTTGTATAGTAGTTTTGGCAGTTTTGCAGGTCTGTTTAGGGTTAAAAAGATTGGTCGAGAATTTCTTGACCGAAATTTTAGGGCCGTGAGAATTTAGGGCCAAAATTTTGGATTCAATATAATTTAGGGCCACGCTAATTTAGGATCGAGGTTTTAGGGCCGTGAGAATTTAAGGCCGAAATTTTGGGGTCGCGAGAATTTAGGGTTGCGAGATTTTAGGGCCTCGGGGATTTAGGGCCGGAATTTTGGGGTCGCGAGTATTTAGGGCCGCAAGAATTTAGGGGCGAGAATTTAGGGTTGCGAGAATTTATGGCTGAAATTTTGAAGCCGTGAAAATTCAGAGGCTAGATTTTAGGGCCAAAATTTTAAGGAGGCCAAAAAATGAAGAAAATTAATGTTTTTATTTTTAGGGTTTTTGTTATAAAATTGCAGACCTCATTCTACCATGAAAATGGAAAATTACACATGAAAATGCAAGTTTAACCTAGCGATAATATTTACAAAAATTCAAACTAGGGTTTGATGTAGAGAAAATGGCCAAACTTAAGGTTTTAATGGATGTTACCTCAAACCCTAGCCTTAGAGAAAGGTGACAAACCTTCCTCTTGGAGGTAATTTTCCTTGCTATTAGGTTAGGGCTTCTTAAAACAACCTCTAGGGTTAGTTTCAAGAGTCTAAACTAGGGCAAAGTTGGAGTTCCAAGGCCAAACTTTGTAAAAACCTCCTCTTGGGAGCGTTTTTAGTATGCAATGAGGATAGAATAGTAGGAAAAAGCCTTATTCAAAGAGAATGTAGCCCTAGGGATACCATTCAATCATTCAAGATGCAAAATTCACCTACCATTCATCAAGCATACCTTAAAAATGTAAAAGACTTACTTGAGCATGAGTTATGCAAACCATTCTAGCATCCACAAAGCATTAGCAAGACAAAGAAAGCATCAACTTCATCCAAGAGCAAGAAGAATCATCCCTCCAAGAGGTGCACATCACTTCATAAGGCCCTTCTAGGGTAAAAGAGTAGCATAATGAACTTTATCCCATAAGTTGTGTGTTAAAATGAGGTGAGGAGAAGTGTATTTATACTTTTCTCACACTCACTTTACACAAATAAAAAATATCTAGGCCGACATGCCTTTTTAAAATGTCAATTTGAAATTATAAATGTCAACTTAAAATTAAAACAATAATACTATAAAATAATCAGATATGTGGGTAATTTGGGACATTTTCCCCAGAATTTACCCACATGACTAAAATAGCTAAAAATGAGCATATCGGTCTGTTCTGAACGCCAGACCGCAGAGGGGGGGACGGGTCACCATCCCCCATTTAACCCAACCAGTAGTGAAAATCCCTAAAAGCCCCCCACTAATCAAGCATTGCAGCCTGGCTTGGAGGATGACGTCATCATCAAGAGGAGCCCAAGGAGAGAGGGCGTTGGTGCGCTGGAGTGCCAGGTGGGTGTGGGAGGTGACCTGGAGGAGAGGCATATGCCTCAGTACTGAAAAAAACTATCACCAGAATGATAAATCAAGGTCGGGGTCATGTGACCCAATGATCCACCCCTCGCAGCCCCAGACACCAACCTCAGGGCTTCAAGGCCTTTCAGGAGGCAGTCAACTATGCCACTAAGCCATAGTACTTCCAAAGGAGAAACCAGATGGTCTGGAAATAACCCCTACTCAGAAAAAGCTGGCTAAACACTCCTCCTGGTCAGAAAAATGACCCCCTCTCCCTAGGGACCTCTACAGGTGCGATGGTACTGGTACCACGTAGCACTGGCTCCAACTGCAGGACGAGTACTCCTCATGAGGGTGCTCAAGAATCCATGAATCATCTGGGTACCTGTAGACCTACACACATATCAAAGAACCAAGGACATCAAACTACCATGAGGCTAACAATTTCGTCCTACCTTGCTCATCATGAAAACATGAAATAAAATGAATGAACAAGCGACTAACCTATGTAGACATGAAGAACGCCAAATGCAATGCATGGGTAACAGTATATGCCTAACTCAAGTGCACTAAACCTACCTATGCTAAACATAAGAATCAGGAAGGGTTAAGTGAAATCATACCACCAACGTAACCATTTGAGTAAGCAATCCATACCTGGTCCTTTACCTTTATCTCTAGAATGAATCCATGACAAGATCTCATTGATCACAAAGAAAATACGTACCAAGGTCTCCATCAGGATAGGAGATGAAGGTTGCATGACTATGGGGACCTGGAAGCTTTGATATTGTTGCCACGGAGAAAGATTACTTTCACAAGCTCCATTTATCCAGGCTTCCACCGCGCTCAAGTATGGGTTATCTTCATCATACATCGGCATTGAAAAAAAAATTTGCCTGAAATTAGTTGCTTGGTCGTCAATTGGAGAAACCATCTGTGGAGGAGGGCCTTGCAAATCTTCGTATATCAGTTGTAACCTGTTTGAACATTTCTTTGGAGATACGAGCATATTGTGCATCTCTATAATCATCATGTTAGTACCCACATAATTCATGCCTTCAAATTTTAAACAAAAAGATAAACAATAGAAATCCTGACAATGTGAGAAGAATGTCATACCTCTCCACATACCTTTATTGGTTTTATTGAAATGTATCGTTAATAACTTACCGATACTTGACAAAAAGGGTTGAACACTTCTTGTCGAATGTTGATGGTTAGCGCATACCATGGACTAAGAGACAATGGAGAAACTCTGCATATGGCCATTGTCAACAAGCACCACTTCTTGTACTACTGCATCATCGAGCAAAGCAAAAGGGTTGATCCAATCTTCATTGATGGTAGAGTAAGCTTCTTCACCCACACCTGTGCTCGGGAGAGGGTCTACCATGATGCTACAAGGTCTCGAAGAATCGTACATCCATGGGCCAAGGAACTTCCAATAATCACCATCTTCCATAAACCTGTAATTTTCTTCCAAGAGAGCAAAAATATCATAAGACACTACAACCTAAGGATATGGAGAATTCACCATTTCTGTATATTCTTCATTTTCCTCAATTAAGGCTTCTTGCTCTTCACCTTTAGGGATCACTTCATCTCTGATCATAAGGGCCATTACATCATTTTCCCGGTCCTGAACAATAGTTTCTTCAAGTAAATCTTCCAAGAATTGATCTTCGTCAAGGACTGCCTCATGCTCCTCTGAGAGTCGTTCATCAATATCCGTATGATTGTCTTTTATTATCATCATGATTTCTTCCTTAGCATTGGGGCCCCATCGATTGTTGAATGACTCAACCAGTTGGAGGAAAGAAGATATCCCCTTAGGAGGGAGTCCTTCATACAAAGCATCCATATCTTGTTCGCCTCCTAGTTCGAAGGACATTACGAACAGTTGCATATTGGTGTTACCGTCTATGATATCCCACGCCATCAAAACTTCTTTGAACTTCATGACATGTGCTGTAACGGTATCCTTTCCCTTGTGGAACATTGGGATAAACTTCAGACAGCGATGTTTATTAAATCTATTCGGATACCCCGAAATATTTGAGAAGTCAAACGAATCGAGGCTCCCCATATCTCTTGTCTTTCAGTTTCATTCTGGTAGAGTACTACCTTTATTTTTTTCTTCAGTTGGAGTCGCCAGGAGAGACCAGCCAAGTTAGCTCAACAAATCTCACCAAAGTACTAAAACAAGGGTGTACCTAAGATGATGGTGATTGAGTTCTGAATCGCTTATTAATCAGTGGAATCACCTTAAATGAGTGGAGTCACCAGATAAGACCTACGGGGTTAGTCCCTTATTAATATTTCCAAAATATAAGGAAGGGGGACTCACATTTGAGTTATTACTAAATGTCGTTTTGCCAAGGGTGTAAATGACTCCGGATAAACCACTTCAATCTTTGAAATGTTCCTGGCAACGGCACCAAAAATGTTACCATTCAAACTAGCAGGCTAGGCTTGCAAGTTAAAGGCAATCACATAAGAAACTTGGACTGCTATCACCTTTGTCCAATCTCCTAACTTCTTCGGGATCCAATGTTGTCCCAACGTGAGAGCCCTTTAATGTACCTGCCAAGTAGATGCCAAATTCCTTCCAAACACCTTGAAGCATAGATCAGTACATCTAATGGAGTCAAACACAGAGTAATAGAGAGAGTTAGGATGGTGCTTGTATAGTAGTTTTGGCAGCTTTGCAGGTCTGTTTAGGGTTTAAAAAGATAGATTAAGAATTTCATGCCCGAAATTTTAGGGCCAAAATTTTGGGGTCGCGAGAATTTAGGGACATGATAATTTAAGAACGATGTTTTAGATCCGGGATTTTAGGGCCGCGAGAATTTAAGGCCGAAAATTTGAGTTCGCGAGAATTTAGTGGCGAGAATTTAGGGCCGCGAGAATTTAGGGCCGGAATTTTGGGGTCGCAGAAATTTAGGGCCGCGTGAATTTAGGGGCAAGATTTCAAGGTTGCATGAATTTATGGCCAAAATTTTCAGGCCACGAGAATTTAGGGGCGAGATTTTAGCGCCGAAATTTTAGGGAGGCCAAAAAATGAAGAAAATTATTTTATTTTTTCAGGGTTTTTGTTATAAAATTGCAGACATAATTCTACCATGAAAATGCAAAATTACACATAAAAATGCAAGTTTAACCTAGCAATAATATTTACAAAAATTCAAACTAGGGCTTGATGTAGAGAAAATGGACACACTTAGGGTTTTAATGGATGTTATCCCAAACCCTAGCCTTAGAGGAAGGTGACAAGCCTTCCTCTTGGAGGTAATTCTCTTTGCTACCAGGTTAGGGATTCTTAAAACAACCTCTAGGGTTGGTTTCAAGAGTCTAAACTAGGGCAAAGTTGGAGTTCTAGGGCCAAACTTTGTAAAAAGTTCCTCAAGATGCAAAATTCACCTACCATTCATCAAACAAACCTTAAAAATGAAACAGACTTACTTGAGCATGAGTTATTCCGGCCATTCTAGCATCCACAAAGCATTAGCAAGACAAAGAAAGCATCCAACTTCATCCAAGAGCAAGAAGAATCATCCCTCCAAGAGGTGCACATCACTTCATAAGGCCCTTCTAGGGTAAAAGAGTAGCATAATGAATTTTATCCCATAAGTTGTGTGTTAAAATAAAGTGAGGAGAAGTGTATTTATACTTTTCTCACACTCACTTTAAAAAAATAAAAATTATCCAGGCCGACATGCCTTTTGAAAATGTCAATTTGAAATTATAAATGTCAACTTAAAATTAAAACAATAATAATATACAATAATCAGATCTGTGTGTAATTTGGGGCATTTTCCCCAAAATTTACCCACACGACTAAAACAGCTAAAACTGAGCATATCGGTCTATTCTGAAGGCCAGACTGAGACGGGGGAGGTCGTCATGCCCCATCCAACCACAACAGTAGTACAAATCCCTCAACGCACCCCCCCCCCCAAATCAATCACTGTATCTTAGCCTAGAGGATGACGTCATCATCAAGAGCAGCCCAACAAGAGAGGGCACTAGTGAGCTCGAGGGCCAGCAGGGTGTGGGATGTGATTTGGAGGAGAGGCATATGCCTCAGTACTGAAAAAAACTGTCACCAGAATGATAAATCAAGGTCGGGGTCATGTGACCCAGTGATCCACCCCTCGCAGCCCCAGACACCAACCTCAGGGCTTCAAGGCCTTTCAGGAGGCAGTCAACTATGCCACTAAGCCATAGTACTTCCAAAGGAGAAACCAGATGGTCTGGAAATAACCCCTACTCAGAAAAAGCTGGCTAAACACTCCTCCTGGTCAGAAAAATGACCCCCTCTCCCTAGGGACCTCTGCAGGTGCGCTGGTACTGGTACCACGTAGCACTGGCTCCAACTGCAGGACGAGTACTCCTCATGAGGGTGCTCAAGAATCCATGAATCATCTGGGTACCTGTAGACCTACACACATATCAAAGAACCAAGGACATCAAACTACCATGAGGCTGACAATTTCGTCCTACCTTGCTCATCATGAAAACATGAAATAAAATGAATGAACAAGCGACTAACCTATGTAGACATGAAGAACGTCAAATGCAATGCATGGGTAACAGTATATGCCTAACTCAAGTGCATTAAACCTACCTATGCTAAACATAAGAATTGAGAAGGGTTAAGTGAAATCATACCACCAATGTAACCATTTGAGTAAGCAATTCATACCTGGTCGTTTACCTTTGTCTCTAGAATGAATCCATGACAAGATCTCATTGATCACAAAGCAAATACGTACTCCATCAAGATAGTAGATTCCAACCTTTCCTAGAATACCAAGCTCTAGGTGTTTGCTTCAAGCCGTATAGAGCTTTCTTTACTCTGCATACATGAGACTCTCTCTCAAGTATCTCGAAGCCCTCTGGTTGCTCAATGTACGCCTCCTCTTCTATGAGTCCATTGAGAAAAGTTGTCTTGACATCCATCTGGTGAATCTTCAATCCCAACTCTGCTGTTACAGAGATCACAGTCATAATGGAAGAATATCTGGCCACCGTAGCAAAAGTCTCATCATAGTCAACTCCCTCTATTTGTGAGAACCCTCTAGCCACAAATCCGGCTTTGCAAATGATGCCATCTACAGCATATTTAATCTTATAGAGCCATCTGGAGGTAACTACTGATTTTCCCTCTGGTCTGGGCACAACTTCCCAAACATCATTCTTCATGATGGAAGCATACTCTTTCAACATGGCATCTTTCCAAGCCTGCTCATCTGCTGCTTGCTCATATGAGGATGGCTCTGACTCACTAATACTGCTTACCAAAGCTAAGTAACTGCATAATCTCTGAGGCGCCTTCCTCTCTCTAACATTCTTCTTAGGAGTTCCCATTTCCTGTGCTTCCTTCAAGGTATCTTGAAGCCACTTGGGCTTCCTCTTCCCTGAAGTGACAACCTGAGAGGAGAACTCATCATCCTCGTCCCAATCACCTATATGGGAATGAATACCTCTAGTAGAGGTACCAGCAGTCGTCGATTCTGTAGCCCGAGAACCTGTAATTTGGGACCCTAATCCTAGTTGATCACCAACCTGAGATCTTGTGCCAGTTCCTGCTCCTGTGCCTATGGAACCCGTAATTTGGGAATCCATCACTCCAGATACTTGGGACCTTATTGCTTGTGGACTACCACTCTGACCTGTGTCATCCAAAGATGTAGCAATCTGTTATTTTCCCTTTTCTGACTCACATGACTTTCGGAAAACCCGATCCTCCTCAAATTTCACATCCTGCCTCACAACAGTCTTCTTGAGAGAAGGAATGTAAATGCGATAGGGTTTCAAAGTCTCATCATATCCAACAAGAATTCCCCTCTCGGTTGTAGGTTCCAACTTTGTCCTTTTCTCTGAAGGAACACGCGAGTAGGTAAGGCATCCAAAAATCTTGAAATGCCCAACTTCGGGTTTCTTTCCAGAGAAGGCCTCTTCTGGAGTTTTGTCCCCCAAAACTTTATGAGGACTCTTGTTCTGTATATACGCTGCACTGTTACATGCCTCAGCCCAAAGAAAAAATGGCAAACCCTGGTCGTGCAACATAGATCTAGCGGGCACCAACAATGGCCCTGTTTTTTCCTCTCAGCAACCCCATTCTGTTGAGGTGTATAGGGCACAGTCAAACTGCCTCTTGATGCCCTCCTAGATGCAAAACTCATTGAACTCTTTGGAGGTATACTCACCTCCACTATCAGATCTAAAGATCTTGATCTTCCTTTCTATCTGATTTTTCACAAGGGCCTTGAACTCTTGAAATTTTTGCAAAACTTCTTTTGATTCTTTACTCTTTAAAAAATAGATCCAGGTCTTCCTGGAGTAGTCATCAATGAAGGATACATAGTACTTGCAGCCTTTCAAGGATGTAGTGGACATCAGACCACAAAGGTAATAATGATTCAAATCAAGTGCTCATGTAGATCTGTTGTCACTCTTGGGAAAAAAAAGTCTTGACGTACATCCCGAGAGCACATCCCTTGCACACATCATTGTGCTTTGTGCTAAACTCAGGCACTCCTGTCACAATCTCCCTCAAAATCTTCAGGGCAGGATGGTGTAGATGAGCCATCCTCCTGTGCCAAAGCTCACAGGTGTCACAATCATCATCACGGCTACTATGACTCAGGGTATGATGAAGCTGAAAGTTGAGTCTGTAGAGTTTTCCACTGCGGACTCCAATCCTCACAGTTGAGGTATCGATGGATCCCTTGGGATGAACTAGAACATTTCCATCTCTGAACATCACCCATAATCCCCAATCTTCAATAGTAGACACAGAGATCAAGTTCTTCTTTAGACCTGGGACATATTAGAACATCAGGAACTCTCATAGATTCTCCTGATTCTTTCTGAAAAGACATTGTTCCTCGTCCTACTGCTTTGACAATAGAATTGTCTCCCGGTACAATCTCAAGATCTAGCCCATCCTCGACCAGATCTGTGAAGTACCCACGAACACCTGTCATGTGGCTCGAGGCTCTGCTGTCTATGTACCATACACTAGAAGTGGAAGCGCTTAAAGATTGGCAAGTGTTGAGAGTCATCTCTCTATCAATCTCATCAGTAGAATGCTCATCTATATCCATAGAGGAGTAAGAGGTGCAAGCAACTTGATCATCCCCTCGTACTTGTGGTCCTGGTGATCTGAAGGCACAAATCTAACTCCTGCAACAGCAGATCAGAAGGCCAACATAGATCACCACACAGATCTGGTACACAGCTTGCAGATCTGAGTGTGATTGCTCTCCCTGACCCTTACCAGGGCTCTGATACCATGTAAATTTTAATCTAGAGATCACTACTCCCTCTGGATAGCCCTGAGATCTCAAGCAATTTGAGTCTCTGTAAATCAATAATGCTCTAAAGAAATAAGACACAACAACTATAGATCTCTTTACCACATAAACACAATCAATCACACATATGAAACTGCATATAACCTGGAAACCCCAACCAGGGGCCAACAATCCTGTGGGGCTTTCTTCTATCTCGAGCCCAAAGCAATATATGAAATAAGCAAATACAACAATGTTACCTCAGATGTAACACTAAATCCTGACGGGTCAATACCATAGATCTGCATGCACTAAGGAATTGTGCCCTAGCTGTCAATCTGGATCTGAGTCTGTCTGCAAGTAGTTCTGACTATACCTCCTCTCCCACTGCCTTGCTCTGATCTACTCTACTACAAAAGAATCCCAATAGTTGAATGAGTCCTCCTCTGCATGGATAAGTGCACCCTCCCTCAAGATAACAAACGCTCGTACGGAATCAAATCTCAACGGATCTGAGCTCTGATCGTCACAGACCTTTCTCAATCACTGAGATAAGGATGCTCTAAAAGTCTCAGCTACTCAATCTATTAACCATAAGTTGTACGAGCTTCTCTCTTCTCAAAGAATGCACCCTCCTCCCTTAGGAAAGTCGCCCACCTCTCAACTAGATCTATCTCAGATTAGTTGGCTCGGTAAATCTGTCAAACACCTTCTCTCTCCTTATTATCAACTCACTGCCAAATTAGGTTTACCAAAAACCTAAAGTGGGTGCATGCAAAACTTTTCATGCCCTCCAGAGAATAACTTCCATGGTTAACCTTTAACAATTATAGCTGAGGAGGAGCTTATGGGAGGTGGTCAATGTAGACCATCTTGATTTGGACTGACCAAGATGGTTTGGTCTAGACTGATCACCTCCCATAAGTTCTTCCTCGGCTATGATGACTCTCTGAACTGCTTCATGCAAAGTGCATGGCATCAATGTACGCACCTTTTCTCTAATATTAAAGTTCAACACAAACACAAATTTATTCACCTGCAGTTTCTCAGTATTGAAATGCGGTGTATATCTTAGGAATTTCATAAATTTAATCTCATATTCTGGTATTGTCCTAGTTGCTTATCTCAAGGAGTTAAATTCATCTAGTTGTCTTTTAATAAACTCTTTAGAACGATAGCGTTCTCTAAAATACTCAAACATTTCCCAAGTGATTTCTGATATATCTATGCTAAGTTGTGGTAACAAAGTTTTCCACCAAAGTAGAGCACTTCCAATAACTGTAATATAGCCATACACACTTTAAGGTTTGATGTATAATCTTGAAGTGCAAAGGGCATGGTTATATTCTCAAGCTATGCTTCAGAGATGCTATACCATCCAAGACACCCCAAAATTCTAGAAATTTTACTTTTTCTAGCTCCTCTGAACTGGTGGGCGTTGCAATCCTTCTGCAGGAGTTGAAGCGCCTCTATCCTCTTTTAGTCTAATCGACTGATCAAAGCATCAGACATCCGCTTGATTGAACGCATCAAGTTCATTACCTCTCCAACGGTTATGTGTGTATGATCATCCACTCGAGGTCGAGAATGTGGAGGCAAGAACTGCAGAGGTGATCGTGCACCATGTCCCCTAGTCCCCCTTCCTCGTCTTCCTCTTCTTCCTCTAGTATCCATGCAATTTGATTTTCACAACAAAAATTTAAATTCAAATTTTGCACAATGAACTGTCATTAATCTAGAACAGTGATAGAGTCCTAAAATAATGAAAGGCATGAGTAAACGTAGCACCCTTGATATTACATTGGCAAAACTTAATGCATTGAGAAAACAAACATTTTAATGGTATATGCATTTCGTAAAAATAAATAATGAATGAGATAATCGTTATGCATATAGGAAACACATAAGTTTATGAAAGAAAATAAATGAATATAAAGTTATCATTAGATGAAATCATGTGCATGAAAAGATAAAAAGTATCTAATTAAATAATAGAAATATTAACTAAAGTACACCCTTTCAATAAGGAGAAGAAATAGAGAGAGAAAATCAAATTCAAAAAAACAATCAATTAAACGAAATAGTAAACTCAAATGCACACACAAATTTAGGAAAGGAAAAGAAGAACAAGGGAACACCTAGGAGTGATTATAGAAAGAGTGATTGAAAGGTGAGGATAAATCAATATTTAATAATTCTTAAAAATAAATTACTTGTGCATGTGGGTAGGAAGGTGACACATAGATGGAAGAATATTAATCAAATTGTAATTAAATAAATTATATTTTTGCACGAGTGAGACATCTGGCATAGGTCTCAAAACTTATAAAAGAAAGTGGAGAGATTGAGCTCAAACATCATTTTTTCCCGAATATTGGATGGTTGTGATAATGCTGAAAAGTTTTTGAGGTGATCGTTGAGAGTTTGGTCCATTGGAGTGTTTGATGTTGGGAGAGCTCTTAGTTTGAGTCTACATTCTCCAATAATTGCTAGTTGTACTTCCTCCATACAACCTCATTGCAACTCGGGGGTCCTTGGGGAAGAAGAGTACCCATTGGGAATTGGTAGGGTGGTCAACCGATGGATTACATCGATTTGGTCAGTTGAACTACGTTAGTGTGGAGCTTGGAGCAAAGGTGTGGTTACTATTGACTTTGCGAAATTAAACTACACGGTTCAAGTATTGTAGGTTTTAATTGATTGAAATTTTAAATTGTCAAATATATATGTTAAATTTATTTAGGATTGCAACAAGAATGTAATATTTATTTTGAAACCTAGTGGTGAACTAATTAAAAGATTTAGGACCTTCCTTAATTCAATATTTATTAGTTGTACAGATCGGTACAGTTAGTAATTGATAAGTGCATACCCTATTAAATGAGTTATATTTCAAATTCAATTCCAAATGATTTTTTTCAGTTTTCTAAACTTTTAGTTCTAGTAGTGAGCTCGCGCTCAAGTCAAATTCAACCATGTCAAGACCAAAACAACAACGTTTATATATATATATATATATATATATATATATATTGTTGTGTTCTAGGAATTTTCACCTGCAAGAACCAAGACTCAACTTAGCCCAACGACAAATTTCCTTTAGCTGAGATCGAGGCTTTAGCAGAGGGTAATGCCCCAAAGACAAAAAGCCCAATTGAATATTGCCCAACAACTATAATCCTGAAAATGATCTCTAACTAGCACCGCATAAGCCAGATTTATTACGTATATAATCTGCTCTTTATTGGATAGTCTGTGTTAAATTTCATACATTCATTATTCATAGCATAAAACATAAATGCATTACCAAGATCACTAGAAATAAGACAAAGCACAAAACAACAACACAGAGTTTACCCTGGGAAACCCAATAGGGAGAAAACCCAGCAACCTTCGCCGAGAGATGATAATTCTGAGATCAGAGTACAAATGAGAAAATAGAAAGTGTGGAAATGTTTTCCACAAATAGAAACCCTAGAAATCAGCCTCCTCCTTTAGGTGATGCGAAATTCTCCTCTCCCAAGTGATGCGCCACTCTCAAGTGTGAGAATGAACAAATGAGGAGCACTAACCTCATATTTATACAAGTGCTGAAACATGAAAATCCCTTATGGGGCCGACTTGTCTTGGGGGCAATAAATATTTTATTTTAATCTTTTTATTAATTCCTTTTGCACCCCAAGACTTACATTGATACTTTCATGTGTTTACATAATTGATTACATAAGGTTCTTCTCCATTAGGAGTTATAAACAAGTACAATGAAAGTACAATAAAATATAATGAATAATATCTTCCGAAGTTGTACAAAATCCAACACTCCCTCTCAACGAGGTAGGTATTCTTCGGTCTTCATCAGCATCACGATCACCTGGGTTTCATCTTGTACTCTACTCTACCTCCATCATCTCTATGCATATTGAAGGTTGTCCACACAGTCTCAGTGTATCATCTTCACCAGTCCTTCGATGAGTCCAGGAGAATCACTCGATCATGGATTTCAGGAGAATCTCTCAATCCTGAATATCTGTGACATCCTCACCAGTCCTTCGGTGACAGGAGAATCACTCAATCCTGGATATCTGAGATAATCAGTTGTGCCATCTCTGCTATACAATTTGCTACCTGTCTGTCTCATCTGCCAATGGGGTCCTCCCATACCTGGCTGAGATCTCAGACGAGCAAAAGGGCACGGCCATCTACTGACTGTCCTACTCTTCTGCCTATGGGATTTCTCCCATATCTGGCTGAGTATCTGGACTGTAGAGGCACCTATGCAACCGCACGGCCAACTGCTGACTGTCCTACTCATCTGCCTATGGGATTTCTCCCATATCTGACTGAGTAACCAGACTGCAGAGGCACCAGTGTGAACAAATGTTATCAGAACCGGACCGGTGGTCAAACCGGTCGGCCCCAGGACCCGGACTCGGACCGGAACCGGACAAAAACCGGGAAAAAAAAACGGTTGAGCAAAAATACATAAAATATTCATATTTTCAAAAAATAAATATATATTCATGTGAATTCAAACCATTATACACAAATCTGCGAAGTTTCTCATGTATAGAGCAAGTAAGAGTGTATAAAACAAAAATTTGGTTGTGCCATGGCCCACAATTGAGATTTGATTCCAGACTCCCGAACGCCCTGCTTCCCTAACTCCGTAATTCTTATGCTCAGCCTAGAAAAATCGAAAGATGATTGTGAATCGTGATTGCAATTGAGGGTCCCTGCGTCAATATATAGTGATTGTACGGTAAGTAGGTTAGTGTTGATGTATATGTAACTTCGGAATGTATTTCACCCATGTATTTCATATATGTATATTGTACTCCTATAGAGATGGTATTATTCCTCTATACATAAGTGTTTGTATTCCTATAGAGATGTTATTATTCCTCTATACGAAGTGTCGTCATTTATATTGTAAGTGTCGTAACTTATACTTGATGGGTTATTAGACCACCTTGTTGGGGTCGGCCCTGTATAAGTCATGTGGGTCGAAGGGTTATTTGACCACCCTAGTGGGGGTCGGCCATGTGGGTCAAAGGGTTATTAGACCACCCTATTGGGTGTCGGCCCAGTCAGCATTGTGTTATGTGGTTAAGTTGAGGCCGACCTAGTAAAGGTTATTAGGCAAGTCAAGTCAAGTATAAATAGAGTGCAGGAGGCACTCTATTTGATCATTGTATTTCTCTCTCACACTCTTTGGAGAGTGGCGCACTTGTGGAGGAAGAGAATCTGCTGCTAGGAGATGTCTATCTCTTATGCTTGGGTTGTATCATTGCTCTATCTATCTCTGAGGAAGTTATTGGGGTTTTTCACCTTTATGGTTTTCCCCAAGTAAACTCTGTGTTTCTTGTGTGCTTGCATTATTGTGTCCATGATTGATATGCTGTAGATATGATGTACATGTTGTTCTCTCAGTTAAGATCCTAGATCAGATTGAATTAAATTCTAAAAAATTAACAGTTAGCGGATGTGGTCGTTGTGCCCAAAATTTTTAGTTTTTTAATTAAAAAAGTTTTCAAAATGTAGGTTTTTTGCCCTAGAAAGACCCGATATGGAACCGGCCGGTTCCATACGGAACCCGACCGGTTTGAGAAACTGGCCGCTTCCATACAGAACCGGGCGGTTCTTGGTGGAAACCGTCCAGTTCCGTACATAACCGATCAAAAACGGGTTGAATCAAACGGTCGGACCGGAAAACCCTTGGAACCGGTTGGACCGGTCGGTTTTATCGGTTCCAGGCCGGTTTTTATAACATTGGTGTGAACCCGACCAACTGTTGGCTGTCCTATTCATCTGCCTATGGGATTTCTCCCATATCTAGCTGAATAACTGGACTGCAGAAGGTGCCTGGGTGAGCCCGACCAACTGCTGACTGTCCTACTCATCTGCCTATGGGATTTCTCCCATATCTGGCTGAGTAACCGGACTGCAGAAAGCACCAAGGCAAAGTAGGGCAAGCATTTCAATGTCATCTTTCCCTCTCAAGGAGGGATATGTTCTCTTCGACTCCAAGTCTTCCGCGAAAGTATTCGAACTTCACCCTGGGAAGGGCCTTGGTGAGAACATCTGCAGCCTGGTCGTCTGTCGACACGTACTGTAACTCGACGGCACCTTTCTGCACCATATCACGAATGAAGTGATATCGAATCTCGATATGCTTCGACCGTTAGTGAAATACAGGATTCACTGACATCTGCACACAGCTCTAGTTATCACAGTGAATCACGGTCGGCTCTGGAATCTGGCTGAACAATCCTGCCAGGAGTTTACGAAGCCAAACTGCTTCTTGAGTTGTTGTGCTAGCAGCTATGTACTCGGCCTCTGCAGTACTGAGTGCTACTGAGTTCTGCTTCCAGCTGCACCAGGAAATAACTTCAGAACCCAAACTGAAGCAACATCCAGAAGTACTCTTCTGATCTACAACACATCCGGCCCAATCTGAGCCTGTAAACCCCTGCAATCTCAGGTCACTATCTGAAGCATATTTCAAACCATATCCCGCAGTGCCACGTAAATATCTGAGCACATGTTTTGCAGCAATCCAGTGAATGTGCCTCGATTTGCACATGAACTGGCTGAGGGCATTCACAGCAAAACATATATCTGGTTTGGTGTTCGTCAGATACATCAATGACCTAATCAACTGGCGATAAATGGTGGGATCATCCAAATCAGACTCTGAAGTAGAATCTCTCAACTTCTTCCAATTTGCATCCATCGGAGTAGCCATGGACTTGCAGTCCAACATTCTGAATCTCTTCAATATATCGATGGTGTATTTTCCTTGTCCTAGGAAAATCTCTTTATGCCTCTGCCATACTTCTAATCCCAAGAAGTAATGCATCAAACCAAGATCTTTCATTTCAAACTCAGAGGCAAGATTTTTCTTACACCATACAATGAGTTGCTCATTTCCTATGAAAAACAAGTCATCAACATACAATACCAAAGTCAATGGCTCATCATCTGCAACCTTGAAGCAAAGGTTGGGGCCTGCATCATTCTTATGCCACTTCCATATCATAACTGAAACCATAGCAATGATCAATCTGATGGAGGTATCTCGAGCCATAGGAGCAAATGTATCATCATAATTGACTCCCTCTTTCTGAGAGAATCTTCTGGCGACAAATCTGGCCTTGTATTTCTCAACACTGCCATCTGCCCCATGCTAAGTCTGTTGTGCCCATCTAGGTCTTTTCGACCTACTGCAACATTTCTGGGGATATCAACTGGATCAATTGAATCTTTGTGTTCATCCTTTTCTGCTAACTCCCTCTTGAACTAGAGGGGGAGATGATGTCATCTCCTTTGGTTGTATCATTTCATCATCAATCTCCATGTCTAATCCTCTGCCTCTCCTGACAACCAATTCTTCTTCAAAGGTCACATCCCTACTGACTTCAATCTGTCTGGACCCTGGGATGTAGATTTCATAAGTCTTTGAAGACTCATTGTATCCCACAAAGGTTCCCTTCTTGCCTGAAGGTTCCAACTTGGGCACAATTATAAAGACTGGACAGCCAAATATCTGAAGGTGGCTTACTTCTGGTTTCACTTCTGTGAAAGCTTCCTCCAAGGTCATCCTTCTAGGCTGAGAGTCATATTCCAGGAAGCTTCTTGCTGAACATCAACGGGATTCATATGTCCATCGGAACAAGTCTTCTCTTGTAGGCCAAATCTCATGGTCTTTTCCCTACAAGTCAAATCCCGACTGATGATCAGTGACATTTTATAATCAATTTGGAAAAACAAATAGTTTACACAGGCATCTTAGCTAATACTTTATCACAACAATCATGAACATGTCTAACAAACACTTCTGGGAAGTATCTAGATGTTTGTTATCTCCACTAGACCATGCCATCAAGAGTGTGCACTACCCTAAGCATGTAGGAGGGAGATATCATCTAGACTAACTTCATGAAATGTTGTGTAGCTCATATGCATAATATAACAAGGTAAACTATATCAACTGCTCAATACATTAGATCTGCATATAAAAAGCATATAAGACAAAAACAGATCTATGTAACCAAGAAAACAAAATACTTATCTCTTATTTTTTTGGTGTGTGGGCCCCCACTGCCCTCTTGTGGGAACCATAAGAGATCTCTGCTCTTGCATTCTAGATCTTCTAGAAGAGGAACTCCGTACGATCATCATCCCTTTGTTTCTTGCGATGATGATCCTCTTCTACATCAGCAGTTGAGACTTCATGCTTCCTTTTACTTGAACTTCGACAGCTATTTGCGTAGTGTCCATATTTTTTGCACCTATAGCATTGAACTTGAGATAAGTCCTTCTTCTCCTTTTGATCTGGGCGAGGACTTGGTCTCCGATCTTGGTGCTTGTGTTTATGGAACTTCCTACCTTTTCCCTTACCCTTCGTGGCATGAGAAACAAAAGCTTGGTTCTCCTCGGGTTGAGTGTCATGGCCATGTAGTCTTTGACGTGCTGCGATCCTTGTCTCCTCTTGAGAGCAATCTGCCCAAAGCTTGTCAAACTTTGGTAGTTTAGATCTACCACTTATGCTTTGGATAAAGGACTCCCATGATGGTGGAAGACCATTTAAGGTGTGGAGGACAAGCTCCTTATCACCAATAGGATCTCCACTGGTGCTGAGCTTGTCTCTTAGTTCTGCGATCCTCATAAAATATGAGGCAATGGATTCCGACTTCGCTATCTTCATATTTGAGAGTTGGTTTCTCAAAGTCATGGATACATTTAGGCTAGTGTGTTCAAACAGCTTCATAATGGTCTTGAACATTTTCCTAGCATTCTTCTTTCCTGAGATCTGAGGAACCAAATGATCTCTCACGGAATCCACAAGAATCCTTCTTGCTTTAGCATCATTCTTCCTCTATCGAGATTTATCCTCTTCGGCTTCTGATTCAGGGACCTTCTCATTTACATATAGCAAGAGATCATTTTCTTCTAGGAGTAGAAGAACCCTAGACTTCCAAGAGATAAAGTTGGAGGCTCCTTCCAAACGATCTTCAACTTTCATCCCAATCATCTTGATTGCATATCTGGTTCAGAAACCCTAGTAGTTGCTAGGTCAAAAATGAAAGTTAATAATTTGAAAAACTGAACCCATAGATAAATTCGCCTTGCCAAGGAGAGTTGAATAGAGGGTGGGCTGGTCCAAATCTGTGGAGAGAAATGAGTTAAAACTGAAACCCTAATTCTGCTGCAGCCACAGAGTTAGGTCAAAAATTGAAAATTCTCGGAATTGAATTTCGTCTTCACCAATAGATGTGCCTTGACAAAAACGAAATTCCTATAACTTCTTTTCTCCAAAATGATGGTTGGAGACTTCACAAGATGAAACCCTAATTCCGGCAGGGTTCCGACAATGCTTCGGCAATGGCTTCTTCTAGAATGGCTCTGATACCATGTTAAATTTCATACATTCATAGCATAAAACATAAATGCATTATCAAGATCACTAGAAGTAAGACAAAGCACAAAACAACAACACAAAGTTTACCCTGGGAAACCCAATAGGGACAAAACCCGGCAACCTTCGCAGAGAGATGATAATTTTGAGATCAGAGTACAAATGAGAAAATAGAAAGTGTGGAAATTTTTTCCACAAATAGAAACCCTAGAAATCAGCCTCCTCCTTTAGGTGATGCGAAATTCTCCTCTCCCAAGTGATGCACCACTCTCAAGTGTGAGAATGAACAAACGAGGAGCACTAACCTCATATTTATACAAGTGTCGAAACCAGAAAATCCCTTATGGGGCCGACTTGTCTTGGGGGCAATAAATATTTTATTTTTAATCTTTTTATTAATTCCTTTTGCACCCCAAGACTTACATTGATACTTTCATGTGTTTAAATAATTGATTACATAAGGTTCTTCTCCCTTAGGAGGTATAAACAAGTACAATGAAAGTACAATAAAATATAATGAATAATATCTTCCGAAGTTGTACAAAATCCAACAGTCTGCTCATCGAAAATACACCCATAGTCGATTGACCAGGCACGAAACCCTGATCCCACCTAATGCAAGTGCAAAATGTAATTTTACAAGTTGTGAGGAGCCTAATAACAGCTGGCAGCAGCATCCATTTGGGAAGCTTTGGTGTTTCAAAAGAAATATGATGGTCATGCGAGCCCACTATATTTTGTAGGAAGACGAGTGACGTGAAGTCGTCAGTTCCCTATTTCAAGGCGGATTTAGTTAACACTGAAATCCAGTATTGATAAGGAAGTTCTTTGATGTGAAAATTTCGAGAATAATTGTCTATTAGCTGTAATACAAGTAATATGTGTAACCAGTAGCTAATACACACGGATGATTATTTCTTTATGAAAATCAAATATTAAACCCACAGATCATTAAGAACTGTGATATACCCTCGTCATGGTAATTATGTCATATGGAATTGTAGTTAATTGGTAACAAAATATAAATCTTAGAGTTTAGAAGGTAAAATCATATTCAATCCGTTTCACCAGTTAATTTTCCTTTGACGAACTTGGATTTTGCTACCTCAGATGAATCCCTGTATAGAGAAGCATAGTGGTGACCATAACAGAATGTAGCAGTGTTAGACTCTTAAAGGCGAAGAAGAAAGAGAAGATAACATCCATGAGTGTAGTGAAATTCTTAAGCCCTATACATTTCCATAAATAAGTTGTAAACCAAATGATAACTTGAAAGCCTGTAGGTTAATTATGCTAGTCACATGGATGTTTCGAGCATTCCTTTTGTCCCAATGACTGTATTGCGAACACCTAAACTTGATATAAACGGTGGCTAATACAGGAATGTATCTTGACTTAATTACAGCCCGTCTAAGAGTGGGGGTGATCTATCAAAATGCTTACCAGGGTTAAGATGGGTCTGTGGTATGGGTTAAGATGGGTTTATTTCTTTTATTCTTGTTTTTATTTGAGTTTCTGAGTAATATGTCTAGCTAGTTTTAATTAGAAATTTATATGATTTACAACAAATAATATTTTCCCAGATGTTAACTGCCAACAATTACTCATAATAAAATGTAATCACAGAAATGAATAACATGAACATAAACAACAAGAACAAGTACTCATCTCTTTGAAATCTGGGACACTCAGAAATACACTGTCTGATTCAACCAGCTCTAGATAGGAAGCCATGCCAAACCCCATCTAGCACGACTCCTAGAGAAGCTCCAACTGACCTGATGAGAACTATGGTAGCGTTTTGCTCCATAATGCATGAAACGCAGAAAATAATTAATTGGTAACAACATTGAAAAGATAATGGCATCTTTGTAGAAACTAGTCGTGGCGCATCAATAATGTTAGAAGTTTACTTCCATAAGAAGACTGAAACTTCAAGACGGTTTCACTTATATTAGGGTAATAAGTCTTAGTGGAATTGACGTGAATGGATTAGAAATTTGCAATATAGTCCAGTGCTAATAAGATATGCCTTTAGTAATTATCTGGACTTCACTTTTAATTGATGTCACGATCCAGGAAAGTAGTCCATATTTATACTTGTGTTAAGGTGGAATTATATTTTGAAATGAACCCTGTGGAGCATAATAGTTAATTAAAACCGAGTATCGACAGTTGATTACTCTATATAGTATCATAAGTCAAGATTGTACTTTAATAAGGAATATACATAATTATAGATGAATGAATTTATTATAAAATATAGAATAATTATCAAATGATCATGAAAGTAGTTATATTACAAAAATATATATATATACCAATGTCCTTTGTGCAAATTATTAGAATTCTTTACAAGACATAAAATATTGACTAATGAAGTTTAACAAGTATCAAGTTCGATGTTACATTTGGGTTGATTGAAGTTTGATAAGTTAGGTGTTACAATACAACAGAGATACCACCCCGAACCACAAACAGGTTTCCAGATGCAGGAGCTTTGCCTTTAGCTTCACAACATCCAGCATTACGTGGGGTCCATGCAGCTGCTGCTCGTGTTCCACAAACATGTCCAGCTGCTCCTACTATTCCTAGATCACGAGAAAAGAAATGGAAGTTTAACTTTAGACTTTGAAGTTTGAACCTACCTTTGAAGTTTGAACCTACTCTTTGGTAATGAATATGATGCTCTGTTTCATTTTGTGGTTGATGTTATCTGTTAGAGTTTGTTGATAGCAAATGTTATAAGTTGAAACTTGATGGTTGATGCGGTTAATGATTGATCATTTGATGACAATGTTATAAGTTATGGCTACTAGGTGATTGATGTTCTATGTGTACTAAATGGTTAGCTCTATGTTTTCAAGTTTTCTACAGCTAATTTGGCATGCTGCGTATTTTTTTAATATATATGCATCAAAATATATTGAAATATGTATTACATAAAAAACACTCCACTCACGGGAGCTTTTGAAAATTGTGCTTCTCACTTTCGCTCCCGCTCCTAATAGGCTTGGTTAAAAGGATGACATGAGTAAACAAGTCGGCTGTTTTCACTCCCCTACCTCAAAATTATATCAATTCCATGGACCGGGGAAGGCTAGGTGTAATCCCTAAGTGACTTTGACAAGAATAGATTCCTCTTGACCAAGGGTACTTAATACAAACATGTCCCATGTTATAATGAAACTTAACCATGAGAAAATGAAAACACTATCATCTAACAACCAGCTTTTTCAGATGGAATGATTATGTATGACAATCATACACATTATGATCCATTGCAAGATTCAATACACAAGAAAGACCAGGTGTGAGGATCCAAATTATGAAATTACCTGAGCGGCCACATATATGAAGAAATCATGGACATTAGATATCACTGAGGGTAAAGACTGCAATAATCTCAGATCTGAACTAGAGCTCCCATTTTCATCAGTCTCAGATAGAAGCAACCGCTCTAATTCCTCAATCCATTGTCGACACTCCCCAAGTTGTCTCTCAAATCTTGAGACTGTATGCTGTAAAAATGGAGAGGGTTTGGTGGGTAGACCACTATAGAAATCCATCATAGATGTGGAAGGGGTAGACAACTGAGGGGCTGCTGAACTTGGATTGTTGGCCCCTGAAGATGGTGGCATTGATGTAGGAGCACCAGATGATACTGCTGGACGAATGAACCTAGGTTGCAGCGTCATGAAAGTGCGAACTGCAACTTCAGCATTCCTCAGCATACCCTTCGCAGCATTCATAAGTTCCTGCAGTTGCACCTTTTCTCTGTCAATAGCAGTGCTGTTTACTCCAATTTCCTGTTAACATACAAACTGTATTTAGTGAAAGATAGAAGTAGAAAAGCATCAAAATAAATATAATAAATAATGATTATGTGCACATTTTACAAGCAATCCTAAAAGCTGTAGAGCATCTTAGGATAAAATTTCCAGACCATGTTGAAAGCAATTAACACAAGTGTATTCCTTATTGAAGTCATGAAGCTGGAGGGATACTAGATTAAATGTTTTGGAATTTACTTTAAACTAAGGAATTCAACTATGTACTAGTCATGTACTCTAAAGCCCGAAACCAAACAGGAAAACTTCTACAGACTGGTTAAATTAATAAATAATAATTTACAGACACATCCACAGAAACATCGAGAAACAGATACTTTGATTCATCAAGTATACTCCTTGAACTTTAAAGTGATCATGTTAAATTTTCACAGCTTGGGGAACTATCAAAGGGCATAACAGCAATAGAATATTTTGTCTGAGCTTGCATGATAGAAAGATCAAGTTGAGAAATAATGGCAGCAAGGTTCTTACAACTCAAGGGTGCTCCTTATTTAGCTTTTTGGGGTATTGAGAGGTAGCCATATACTGAAAGATTTAGTCCAGATGTACTTTTCAAAAGTTAACAGTAGAGAGGATGGTTGCAATGAGACAATATACAGAGACTGTTCAGGCTCATGAGAAAGCTGGAAGAGGAAATCCAATTAACATCTTTGTCTGTTCAGAAGTTTCTCACCGTGATCGGAGCCTATGATTTCTATTTTGTTTTCCAGCATTGAATGGATGCTGATTATTGATGATAGTAAGAACCTTCAAAATTTGTTTTTAATGAATTGGTGGTAGGCATCCATTTATTTCAGGGATATGGTAAATAGCAATATCATTTTGCTATCATGTGCTTTGAAGAATATGTTGTGAGATGTTTAAGGGGAAAATGTAGCAAGTTTTCCTTCAATGCCTTGCTGATGTTTGTAAATAGGTACTTGATTGGATTTCTAGAAGTTACTTTAGAACCTTAGATAGTGTGAAGCTTTTTCTGGAGAATAACAGTCCCCTATAAGAGGTGAGATGCTGAGAAAGATGAAAAGCCTTTTGAGAGCATATTGATTTGGATTTTGACACTCAAGCTTTATGGATATGAAGAGTATCGGAGCAACGTAGATCCAGTTGTCTAGCTTTGGGAAAGTTCCCCCAAACTTGAAGGGGAAATGGAAAATACTGAATGTGTTGAATAAAGGAGCTTATATGGAACAACGCAAGAACAAGTGGAACAGCAGCAAGGCATTGAAAATCTGATAACGAATATTAGAGTGCAAATACCTGCTTCTTTGGTTTTTGAGGGTTATCTGATTGATGGCTTCATTGAAATATAAAAATGTGCATCTTATGTAAAATTTATTCTTTTGAAACAGTGTTATGGTCCAAATCAGCACTTCTCCGTCAGTGATGACAGTCCAAAAGACAACACTTCAAAATGTCGACTGTACGTCACACAAAAGGACAATTATGGATGGAAGAGCCTGGATTTGGATTTAGTTGATATGTCCCTAATCATTGGAATTGATCTATGTTGCACGGGAACGGTTCCCACCTTTTAAGAAACTCGTTCCGTAGGTTCCCGCGTTCCAGGGAACTTGGGAACCGGAACGAAACGTCCCTAATTCACTGGGAACGGTTTCTGGAACTTAGGAACGTTTAGGGAACTTTGACGAAAAAAATTGGGAACGGGGGAACTCCAAAACCAACGTTCCGGTTTTTGGTAACTGCTACACGTTCCCTAAAGCTACAGGAACGGCCTCCAGCTCGTCGTGGAAGGGGAACGGCCACACCTTCCTAGCTCGCAGTCCCAAAAATTTTCGTTGTGGCAGCAAAATCTCCTGTGAATTCTTGCTGGCAGAGATTTGAGGGCCAACCGGAAAGATTCGAGCTGGGTCACTGAGCTTTGACGGCCAACCGGAAAGATTCGAGCTCGGTCACTGAGCTTTGACGGCCAACCGGAAAGATTTGAGCTCAGTTGCGGAGCTTTGAAGGCCGACAGGAGCGGGTCAAGCAACAAGCAAAATCGCTGAGCTTTGAGGGCCAACGGGAGTGGGTCAATCTCTGTCGCTGAACTTTGAGGGCGGATTGAGCCAATTGCTGAGATTCGAGGGCCGTGGTGAGTGGCTCCAGCAAGCCAAGCGTTGAAACAGTAGAGCATATTATGTCTTCATATGTAAACGTTTTCATTGTTAACATTTTTTCATATGTAAACATTTTCATTGTTTCGACAGTTTTTTTATTTAATTTTTAATTTTTACTATTATTAATTTATTACTTAAAAAACGTTTTCATTGTTAACCTTTGATGTTTGTAAAAATATTAAAATGGTTACTACTATTAAGTATTTGCTCAAATTTTTTATTTTACTATTAAATACTTAAAAAAAAGTATGATAAAAGTTTTCATAGTATTTAGATTTACTATTAAGTATTTAATATAATACTGTTAATATTAATTTCTAATTAGAGTTTTTATTTTTATAAATTAATTTTTAATTTTTTAACTGATTAAAAAATTTTAAGGTGTCAAATACACACTAATGGTTCACCATAAATTAGCTAGCTCATTATTAAATTATTAGTTGTGGACAGCCAAACATTTGAGGTTGTTGGTGGGCTTTTATTTTTGTGTTTTTTAAATTTCAAAATTGGAAATTCTGTTGATTGTTCAATCATTTCAAAATATATGTAAGGATTAGTTTTAATAAGAATTAATTTCAATTACAAAACAATACGTAAATCTTATAGATCATTATAATATTATATGTAAGACTTAGTTCTAGTTTTTTAATTTTTTTAATATTTTTAATATATTTTATTGCCGTTCCCAACCTGCCGTTTCCTGTAAATTTCGGGGAAACCTCTAGTCGTATCCGAAACTTGTTCCCGCGTTCCCAACGTTCCCACGTTCCGGAAACTTGTGCAACATAGGAATTGATCCTCAGCATTTTCCCAAGAAGTTATAAAAGAGTAAAATCGCTTCAAAAGGTCAATCAACCTGCAATTTAATCGCTTGTTGCTTTTATATTGCCAGCATTTTCAATTAAAAGTTGAAATCGTTTGCTGCTGCATGATTGCCTGCGATTTAATCACTCCTTGCTAGTGATTTGCAAGAAATTTCCTCCTAAAAAATATAAAAAACAAATAAAATTCGCAAAAGGAGGAGTTAAGGTGGTTCTAGTAACTTCCCCCTCGGCTATAACTTCCTCCTACCTGATGGCAACTGTCTTCACCAAGTATAAAAGGAAGAAAGTTAGGCCATTTGTGGGAGCTTTTTCATAGCAAAGTTATGCTGGAGAATTTGTCCACCAAGTGTCCTCATTTCCCTACCTGTTGCTGACCATCATTTGGTCCTGTAGCCCTATATGCCGAGATTATTATCCTCAAATAGTCTCAACCTTGTATGCATGTGGAGATCTGGTAGGAGTTGTGGAGAACATTAGCAAAGAGACCTTGAGATCTGGTTCCGATGAGGTGCCAAGAAGAATCAGGTATATCATACTATTTTGCTGCTATTAATATAAATTGGATATCTGTCCCTTCCCACAGTTTGTCTCAGATTTTATTTATGTATTTGTTGTTCATCCAATTTAATCAAGTTTTGATTACACATGTTTATCTTTTAATTTCAATATTATTTTGTAGCCAATCTGTTTGAGGGTTGTGGTGTTGTTTTGCAGGCCATTGGTTGAAGATCTGAAGCAAATCTCAAGAACGGAGAAAGCTAGGATCAGCCTTCATTAATTAGGTGCACAAGCTTTCTTTCCTTATTAACTCTTAAACTAGATTTGTTTGACCTTTGGTTGTAATTTGGAGTCAAGTTTGTCTGCAATCCAGCCTTAGGTGTCCAGTTTTGGTAATCCCAGTATGTTGGTGACTTAACCCCAGTCATAGGATATAATTCCGCTCAACAGACAGCTCAATCATGAGAGGGTAAAACCGATAACCACATTTGTAGAATTGCTTTTAGTTGACAACTGTAGTTACTCATAATTTCATATTCCTTGTCAGCATATTTATTCATGTAAACCATGTACAGCAGCATTGTTTCCAGAGATTTGTTTAAGGAAAGCTTCAAGGCCATAATATGGAATTTGAATAACTTCGCCAACAGCAAATTCAATGGACTGATTTTCACAATGAAATGCAAATGGTAATCTTAACATAAACAATAAAAAGTGAGGGAAGAATGAGAAATTGGTTCATGGTCCCAGAAGAAATAGCTATTGCTCCAAAAATTGATTCCATCCTGCCTCACATGGGATTTTATGACAGCTAAGCAGATCAGAAAACTTGTTCCAGATGGATATGTCTGAAAAGTGGTCATTTATTTCAAGCTACAAATGAAAACCTTGTACCAGTAGATGAAATTTGTCAAGGAACAGAAATACAAGAGAAGACATGCGCTGCTGCAAGTACAATAGAGGAACCATATTACAATGGTTGCATTAGTTTCATATCCATCCATTTGCAGGGCCTCTTAGAGATTACACTAATTGTAAGAGATCTTTTATATTAAAGTTAGGGGACTGAATGATAAAAGGGCAGATAAAACCAACAGAGATATTGATAAGATGAACACTGTCAAGAATGCCTTGCATTTGAAATGGCTCAAGGTGAAGGAATTCCAGAAAATCTTGCTTTCAGGGAAATATGTTTATTATTGAAGCAAGACACGATTCGAAAATTAGCCAATATAAGGTGGAGACATTCCAAATGGTAAGGCCTGTTCAGAAACCATCAGTTACTTGAAATCAATCACTAAGCTAGATGTGAACAGAGTCCAGACTACCATGAATGGAAATCTAAGTAGTTTTCTTTTCTCCAATTTCTTTCAAACCAAAAAATCTGCTACGATACTTGGATTAACAATGGAAAGGGTCCTAATCATGAAGTTCTTTTTGTTTCTAATGGAGAAGATTCTAGATCTGAAACTCATATTGCATTACATGTGTTATCACATCCATAGTAGCCAGGGCTACCATGATTGCAGAGCAGTTCATTGTATATTTTTGAGCCAGGCCTTTACACAGTTTTGATGAGATCAGACTATGATGAGCAGTACTTTTATGATCACCCACACATCAGAGCAGCGCCAGATCAGACATGCAGTGAACCTTATGCCAAGATTGAGCCTCTTGACCTCAGATTTGATGATCGAGATGACCTTTTATCCCCATACAGAACAGTGCAGTAACAACAGTTTCAGCAGCAGTGTTTCCAGCGGTTACAGATGTTCCAAATAGCAGGTGCAGGTATATGGCCCAGCAGGTATATAGTGTGCATTGGTTTTGATTAACTTGCTCTTTTGGTCATTTTGGTAGCTTTAACTTAGTATCTAGTGATCATGATCTGGCAGTATATATATGTATGATATGGATATTGTTGTTATTGATCATCTTATTGCTCATAATTAGAAGCTCTTGTTTTATACTCATTGGTTTTACCCTCTTAGGACTGTGGACATGATCATTCCCACCTTTATGGCTTGCTAGCTTAGGCATCACTTTCACTTTCCCCATCCATCCATTATCTCTCCCTTTTTGTTTTTCACCCTGACTTACTTCTCAGCCTGTGATATGGAGGACCTCCCCACTTTTGTCTCTATGTTGGATAGCATCTCTGTTAGTTTGTGTCTCGGCTCTGAGTTGGCAACAGAACTTAACGAAGCCTTGATCCTTCTGGGCCAGGAGTACCCGTTGGTGTTGGTTCCTGAGCTTAGGTGAGTTGGATTTGATACCTTGATCACTCTAGTCGGTTTCCCCAATGTTTGGTCTTGATTGTAGAGAATCCCCCTAGTTGCTTGAGTTGTGTTGGCTAAAACCTGAAGCAAATTGTACTACCATCATTACATGCATATGGAAACCATTATATTATCTTTTGTACAAGCCCATGGAAACAAATAAAACTGTGCTTCTTAGCACAATGAAAGAGGGCTATGCAAATTGAAATGAAAACCACCCTGGATGTGAGCTGCGATTAGTTGTGCTTCTAAGCACATGCAAAATCCAAAAAGGGTCATAAAGGCCTAAAAAGCAGTGGTTAAATATATGCTAAATCTAAAGACTGCTGGCCAGAAATTCAAATGTAATGATTAATTCCTCACGGAGCCTACGGGTTGTGATGTGAGATGGAGTAAGGGACAGCTAATTCTAAGTGTCCCCTAGAACCTCAAGTTACGGTTAGCCGGGCACCCGCCATGGCGGTTCTAGAAAAGATCCTCACGGAGTTGTTTCAGCTTGGATGTGAGTTGTAGACATTTGCCAAGGTTGAATAAGCACTTCTCTGAACAGCTTATTACATTTGTGAGACACTACCATTCCCTGTGTGTTTATTATCCGACATATGCTTAAGTGTGTATTTCTTTTTTTCCCTTATCCAAAGTATCACAGTGTTGAGTCAGTCAAGTCATCCCTTATCCTAGCCTTGCATTCTTCACCCTCACCCTTTGCTATCAAAATGTTCATGTCTACAAAATGAGTATATTCCTGAGGTTCTATTTTAAGTAAATGATTATTTAAATTTGTATTTAATATAATTATCTATTAACTGCCAATGAAATGAAATGATGCTTAATACTTTAAGTCTTACTATTAGAATGATTAAGAGAGCATGCTTTAACCATTTGCACTTGTAGCATCAGGCTTTTCTAGCCTGGGTCATATTTTGATCAGTCTTGACCTGGTCAAACCTAGTTTGCCCATGTCAACCTTGGGATCCATGATGAGTTGGACCATTGATGTTATATGATGATGGTTTATGGTTCTGTGATACACCTTTGATATTTCCATACAGTGGACACAGGTTTCAGATGATGGTTAATATATTTTTTTATGGTTATTATCATTTCCAAACCATTATTTTATTATTGTCCGAGTATGGCTAAGGCTACCTATGATCATACAGGTTGCCACAGGGTGTATGGGTACTCATCTCCAATAGATTTGGACCTTCTAGGTCCATTGAGACACTCAGTTATCAGTTGCAGGCACTCCCAGTGATGATACAGTCAGATTTCCACTTTTATCCAATTTTGCCATGCAGAAATGGCCTGTCTAGCAGTGGCATTGACCTAGCACGTTTTCCTAGGGCGCTACAGAGGAAATGGGGGGTCCAGCCACTTGTTATTACCATATTACCCCATCTCCAAACATGTTGGTGCAGTCAGATTTGTGTCCGAGACACTAGGCAGTGAGCTAGGTAGTGAGCTGTAGGCATTTTGATGTTTTTTCAATGGTTTTCTGAGGAAAAAAAATGAGATAAAAAGGTCACTAAGGAATTCGATTTGGGCAAATGAGGCAAGGTTTTTGCATGAGGTTTGTTCAGAGTTCATTTGTGATGTATCTCACTCCTTCCAGATCAGCTTGCAGCATTCAGTGGGGTCCACACTCTCTGGGTTGTTATTTGATGTATTGTTCTCTCATTGAGGGAGGCTACGATTTGGTCATTTGATCACTTTGAAATGTTATTGAGTCATATCTTATGTTATTGTGCCATGGGGTGATGCTAGTGAAGGGCATTAATACCTCCTAGCCCCACCATGTGCTCCTACACTTGTCCTAGTGACCTTTTATGTGGTGCGACCCCCCCTAGGGCCTCCTTGGTGAGTGCGCACCCCCTCTTAGTGAGTTGATCCACGTATTATTGTTCCGACACATCATAGCCGTTGATTATATTGTATCTATCTTTTGATCTCCACCACTTGTTTTTAAAGTGGTTAGGGTTTTGGTCTCTCTCATTCCTATTTAAGGAAGAGACCCCCCTATTGTAAAGGCATCTTTGGGGCTCTGAAAATACTGGACTAAAATATTATTTTGCATATCTGCTTCTCATGCTTTGATGGATGCTCTTGTACATGATTATACATCTCTTTTGCTTTAGACATCTAGGTTGTTTACAGGTGATTTCAACAGCTACAAAGGGAGGCCGAAATCATTTGCTGCAAGGGTGCGAATTGCCTTGAGGAAAAATTGCAGGGGTTTCCCACACCCTCCTCGGGCATGACGTTTTCATCTTGAAGGGAGTTTTTCAATTGTGCTTTGTCCATTGATTTGCTTCTTTTGATATGTTGTGCATAGATCTTATTTTGTCTGTGGATCAAATCTCACGTATGTAGTTTGTTTTGTAGGTGAAAGAGGACGTTTTTCCTCCTTGGGATTGGACGTTTTGCTTGGAATCACTTGGATCTAGCTTGGAATTGTAACTAAATGCAAGGATCATCGATGTACTTGGCAGCCACAAGCATTTGAGGTAAGATCTACAAGGTACGTATTCATTTTCATGTGTTTTACCCCGTTGGTCACTCAAACCCTTATCATTTAAAACCCTAGATTTTTAGATCTGATAGATCTGGCGATTATTTGGGCTTAAAACATAAAACCCACTTCTAAATTAATTAAAGAACCTCATAGCTAAATTTTGGTTTAAATCCGACTCCATTTGATCCCCGATCTAAGGCACTGATCATCTCTCGAAGGGGACGCACTTGTGGGTTTTATGCATCTTTATGGATCTATCATTTGGGTTGTGCTATTTTGCCTTTTAAACTTCAGAATCCAGATCCATTGCTTAGCCAACCATCTAGTGCCATTTGTACCTAAATTTCACCTTGTGGACCCCATCTTAACCAACTTCCTTAATTTAAGGGTGGGCTCCACTTTGGTCTTCTTTGAGTGGCATTAGATCTATATCTAGATCTATTCTTCTAACTTCATAAGTGACATAATCATTTCATTGGTTGAGCATTTGTCCTTCCATAAGCCTCCTCAACCAAGCCCTAACTCCATGTGTCCACTTATACTTCCTAGATCTAGATCCATTCACTCTTGATCTTCTCCTCTCTCAACTTCACATTTCCCTAGGAGGTCTAGAGTAGGTTTGCTAGCCTTCATTGGTTAGCTAGGGTCTCCCCCTTGGTCTTGCTTGTGCTAGATCTAAAGTGAAGAGTGCATCGGTTAGCGTGACAACCATTTACCTTGGGAACCGTGGCATCTCTTGGGTCACTTCTTTAGTTGTCCAACGCCTCTACCATCCTGGATAGGATTACCTTTTGGGATAACTACAAGTTGTGTGATAACAACATGTTGATGATTAAATGTCAACAGCAGTAGTGTGCACAAAAAGTTCAGACAGTGATAGTACAAACTCCAATTTTTTTTGTTAATGACTTTAATATTTCCAGATCAGGCAATAACCTAAGGTTGAGAAAGAATGCCCAGAAGGCTTTTATTAGTACATGTGATGAGGGGCTACTTGAATTTCATGGAGAAGAATTATTCTCCCCAAGATTTCGATGTTTCTACTGTTCTTTAGCAGAGCTTGTAAACAGCCACCATCTGCCATAAAGAATAGCTCATGTATTTATCTTGAGGTCTCATGTAGGGTTTTATTTGGGTAGTACAGATGAATTTGCAGGCTGCCCTTCTGGACACTTCAACACATTACATCTCAATTTAACCCAGCTCAGGATTAGCATCTAGTTTAGGAAGGACATATCATAATGTAAAATGGCTTAAATTATGGGTTCATAAGAAAAGTAACTCATGAGTGCATGACAACAAGGCCCTCTTAAAGTATTCTTTGTGACTTCCACTTGAGGATAAGCATGAAGCTAGTGTTACAATATGAACCTCAGTACAGCCCCAAGGATAAGGATCAGGCCAGTGCCTGCTTGTACATAAAGATACCCCATTATTGTATCAACCTGCCAGCACTCCTAGGAGGATCTGCTGTTGATATTTTTATAAAAGTATGCTGATATTTTTAGGAAAAAACACTGTTCATTTTCTGACAAATATACTGCTGATACTATTAGAGGTGGGCACTGCATATATCTTGGATGCACTGCTGTTATGTTTGGCAAGAAAGCACTGTTTTTTGGGGGGAATATGATGTCCATGACTCCATAGCATTAGAGGATGTAATGTTATCTTGGAGATAAAGCTGTTGTTTTAAGGAGGGTATACTGTTGATAATTTAAGCAGAGGTTGATTCTTTTGTGAATGAAGATTGACATTGTAGTGAAGATAAAGATACTGTTATGTGAGGAAGAAGGTGCTGTTCGTATGTTTGGAGAACATCCTGTGACATTTGTGAAAAGAACGCTCCTTGTGTGCATGAAGATTGCTGGCTTTTGAGGAGATAAAGCTATTCATATCTTTTTGAAAACGCGCTCCTTTTATTTTGGGAAGGATATTAATTGAGGTCATCTACTAGATTAGAACAAGTATAATGGACTCAACAACAGTGATTGGCTCCATTTGGCACTGGTACATGCTATTGGTCTTGTCTGCTAATTTGTTTTTTCTTGACCTATTTTGTGGTCATTTGTTGGACTTTAATAAGAATATCTTATACTCTCTATCTTGTGTTTTTTCCAATGTTGCACGACTCGGACTCAGCAAAGACTCGGCTGGCATATGACTCATCGACTAGGGAAAGACCTGGGGAAGACTCGGGACAGACTCAGCAAGACTAGGCAAATAGGAAAAAAACTTAAAATATGGTAAATTTTGAGCGCAAAAAAGAGGTTAATGGCATTTCCACTCCATATAAGTTATAAAACTACAATCTATGCAATAATTCATAACATTACTCATAAACTATTATAATATAGCATAACACAATCAATTTTTGTATGCAAAAATTTAAATAGTGATCATAAACCATAGTGATTTAAAAATCAGAAATGCAAGCAAGTTCAAAATTCAAATATATAAACCATAACTCAATCTCACAACAAAATTAGAAAACCAAAATAGACAATGTCTCCATGTACTCGAGTCTCATGCCTAACCACGAGTACGCCTAGAATAAGCCCTCGAGGAGCTTGTGCCAACATCAGTAGACTTAAGCAATTGTGAAGCAGGTGTATTTGGAGTTTCCATTTGAGATGGCAGACTAGAGAGATCCTGAGTCTCTTAATCAAGCCAACTCAAATCATCAGGGAAATCCTCCTCCGCAACCCACTCAGACTCTAAATCAATATCATCTAATACAATTGGATCTAGGTCCTTCGGCTGCATTTGTTTTGTGAGCATTGAAAGGTTGTAGTAGATGAAAACCAACTTCTGCAACCTCTCATACTCCAACCTATCCCACTTTTTGTTGTGGATGTACTCAAATACCAACCAATTGCGCTCACAACATGAAGCGCTGCAAGGTTGGCTCGTAATTCTGATGGCGAATTCTTGTGAGTGTGGTGCCTCGGAGCCACAATCTATCCACCAATGGGCTGTAAATATTAAAAACAGCAAAGATTACAAGTTTTGCAATGCCAAAATTGAAAAAGAGAACTAGCAAATTTACAAGCTAAGTTCTAACGGTTTAGTTTTTACAAATTGAATCTTACATACCTTCCTTTCTTTTCTTGGAATCTCAAACCCAGGAGGTTGAGCCATATATACATCCTCCTGTAAATCACCATTTAGCTAAGTCACCTGACACGAGGACACGAGACACGAAGGACACGAAAATACAAGTGTCCGACACGGACACGGTGACCCCCGGAATCAAGACACGAAGGACACGTTTTATATACATATATTTTTTTTTAAATATATTAAAATTTAAAAATATAGACATATAGATCCAAAAATCTTTAGAAACTAGAACATTTACAAATATTCAATAGAAATTAGAATCAAAACACATTAATGATTACACATTTGTCATTCACAAATCACAATGAGACACATAGATGCATTGAAATTTGATAGGCATCGGGCAATAGCTCAAGATGTCGGAACCATATTTCTCATTAAGTCATCAAAATCAAAATGTATTACATAGATGTCGGAATGCCACTGGGCACTGGAAAATGCCAAATAGACTAAAGTAAATGCAAAAAGGGGTTGATCAAGATGGAAGAATCTCATATGTCAATAGTCCTCCTCCATGCCTGAATCAACAAACTCATCACTAGCACTGCCCTGATCCTCATCCTCCACCTCCTCTCTACCCATTTGACGATCTGCATCTGCTGCTGTGGAGAATGACCCCTCCATATGATCACCATCATCAAAAGTGACCGGCTCTAGCACTGGATCATTAAGATCCATGTTGGCTAATGCCAACTCAGTACTGTTGTCCAAACCCATATCATCAGGAAAGACATCCCACATCTTTGTCTTTCCCTTCACCCACTCCTCCCTCTTCCTGTAAATAAGACGAAGGTTGGAGTGCACATACACCATCGTCTTTGTCCTGGACTACTCAAGCCTTCTCTTCTTCACACTATACAAGTTCCCATATGTGCTCCAATTCCTCTCACAGCAAGAGGATGATGTAACTTGAGAGATGACCCTCAAGCCTAACTTTTGTAGAATAGGGCATGTTGCCCCATGAGTTGCCCACCAAACATAGGGTTTCTTAACCCCCATGTGTCTAAGCACCTCATAGCCTCCAAATCTCCCAATGCCAGTGGAAAAATCTACAAAGCCCTCCTCCACCTCCTCAGGTAGGTCTCTATCCTGAAATAGCCGTCTAAGTGTTATCTTCCTCCCATGTGCAATCTCTCCATCCATGTGAGGAGGGACTCTGTGTGAGGGCCCCGGTCCACCAATGAGCCAATCCTGAGTGTAGAACTTGGGATTCAAGGATTGAGCCAAGCAATGCAAAGGTGTGCAATTCTTATCCCACCTGGAGATAAGAATATCCCGAATCATGGACCATAAATTCTATGTCGATGTCCCATACTTGGGACACTCATTCTCCATGACAATAGACCTCATGGACTCAATCATGGAATCCCACCCCTCATAAACATCTACTAGGATGGGCTGGTCTGTGTCTGCAAACCGCAACAAAGAAATGATTGGCTCCATGATCTTAATGCTAAGATCTACCCTATCCCACCAACCATCATCTAACACCGTTTCCTTCACCTTTTGTGAAGCAATCTGATCTGTCTTTCTCCAAAAAGACCAAAACTCTGAAATCACCATGGACCCAAGAGCGGTTTTGACCTCCCTCAACCTCTTGAGCATGATGAATGAGGAAGCAAATCGAGTATCTACAATCTTCAGCAATGAAAGCTATGTGTACTCTTTGTAGATGGTGAGGGCATTTGTGTGGTTTTGTACAAAGTTACGGATATGGCGTGCATTCTCAATAAGGCTTCCAATCCATGTCACATCTGAAGCAATGGATTTCAGTGCTAAATTCAAGCAATGGACAAAGCAAGGTGTCCAAAAAACCTGTAAGAGCAATAAAAGCATGTATAAATGACTCTACAACACTAACAACTCAAATGAGTCAAAGACACCTAAGTCAAAGACACCTAGATGAATCATGAATCTTGTGATAAATTCAAACAATGAGCAAATTAGAAATGAAAGGTGTCCAAAATGAACATACCTGTGGATATTTAGCTTCCACAATCATGCCAGCAACCTTGCAAACAGGTGCATTGTCCATGATGATTTGTACACAAGAATCAACACCTACTTCTTCAATGGTTTTGATGAATAAGTCACCCATAGACTGTGCATCCTTGTATTCCCAAGAGCATATCCACCGCTTTCAAGAACACCGGTCCATTTTGGGAAGATACCATGAAATTGATGAGTGGATGGCGTGCTGGATCCGTCCATCCATCAGAAACAATACTCACACCGGATGAGGGCCATGATGATCTAATTGGCTCAAGAATTTTATCTACCTCCTTTGCTTTAACCAACAATGTGGTTCTAAGCTTCTATGAACCAGGAGGCACATAACCACTTGGAGCTCGTTCCATGAGACTTCGACGCATCTCAATAAACAATGGTGACCGTGCAACATTGAATGAGATGAAGTTGAGGTAGAAATAGAATGCAATGGTCTTGTTGGAAAATCCTATCCATTGGACCACTTGGAGATTGCCTCTTTCTTGTTTGATATGTATCCCCATTCCCATGAATGCTAGGTGGAAATGGAGGCTCGGTGCTAGAGGATTTCCTCAAGAATGGAAGAGGATCCTCATCTTTTTTCTTGCTTGCTACTGCCACCTTCCCTAAGCCAACATGATCCTCTCTTTCCATATCCCTCCTTTGGGTAACACTCACCGCTTTGCATGAAGAAATCCCACAAGAAGGAAGGGCCAACAAATGGCCCTTAACCCGGAAATATGTGCTCTTGAACTCATTCTTGCAAAAATTGCATCTCCAAGACACATTGCCTCCCCCCACCAAGCTTTGCCCCAGGACCATCTTTCCTTGTCGCATACTTCCACAAGGGTATTTTTTTTCTTGGGCTTGTTGTCTTGCTAAAACAGGGTTAAATTGAGCATGAGCTCCACTACCAGCAGATGGAGTACTTGAAGGAGGAGGAGAACCGCTTGTGCTGGAAGGAATAGGAGGGGAGGCACTAGATGGTGCATTTCTCCCTTTCCTTTGCCCCTTAGCTCCTGCCCTAGCTGATTGAGACATTCCCTTTCTTGTTTGATGGTTAAGCTTGCAATCCTCTCCACAAATCCACCCCAATGCACTTGGATTCCCTTGGAAAGCCTTCAAATCTTCTTCACCTACAAAAAAACCCACTCTCAAGCTTCTCCGCACTTGCAAATGACAAAAAATAAATGAAAAAACATTTTCAAACCCACCCCAGCCGGCCTTTTCCGCGGAAATCGTGTCCTGGAATCGGGACAGGAGTCGCACAGTCGAGGACACGATGGGAAATCGTGTCTGATTCGACTTTTGGTCGTGTCTCAATTTCGGACACTACCAAAAGTTGAATCAAACATGATTTCCCATCATGTCTGTGTCCGACACGACCCCACGGGACACGAAGGCCCTTTTCAACGAATCTGGTTTCTTAACCATTTAGAAATGCACTCTTCACATCCTTTTGGTGCTGAAGAAATTTAACTTAAAAAATGAATTTGCTCATTTACACATTCTGTCAAACACTTTCAGAATCTAGGGTTTTAACTTGACTTTTAAAAGTAAAACCACACTTCTAAAAATGACTTCAAAAATTCTGCCAAAGACTGAAACAAACTTTAAGCACATGAACACAATGATTTTTGGTCAAAGACCGGGCAAAACCCCACTTCTTGGGGAAAACCCTACGAAAAAATTTATTCTTTAAGAAGAGAACAGAAATTCAAATCCGGAATTTCTTTACACCCTAACTGACAAATTATCCATAAACAGAATTTATTACAGAAATCAGACAACTCAGAAATCTATGCCAACCTCGATTTCTGTGCCAAAGGCTGTTGTACAACCTACTGTACGGATTGTACGAATCTGTACTTTCTGCTATACGGACTATACTTTCTGTTGTACGGGATGTACTTTCTGCCTTGATTTATGTGTCTGCAGGTGCTCCTTCAGTGCTGTACGATCTGCATTTAATGCTGTTGTACGAACTGCATTGGAAACTGTGTTGCTACTTCTTTCTTAGAAATCATGCCCTTCCTTGGCCCTCTTCAAATTTTTCCTCTTCCTCTCTTGATGGTGAGTGTATCAAATGTCCCTTTCACTTTGTTTTCATACTTTGTCTTTGGCAACTAACTTCTTCAACTACCTAATCTAGGGTTGAGAATTAATTACAAGATCAATGGTTCACATTAAAAACTCACTTTTTAATAATTAAAAACTCACTTTTTAATAATTAAAAACTTTAATTATTAAATACATCATTTAAGTGTGACCCACTTTCTAAAGTATAAAATCACATTGACTTTATTTATATAAACGTCACTTTGTTACATAAATACATAAAGGACAACTTTTTTGGTCCTCCACATCACACCCACACCAAAAATATGGGAGGACCTTCAGAGTTAACTTTTCAACACTCCCTCCTAACGAGGGAGGTCCTTCCGGCACCATGCAAATCTCTGCCTCTGACTCCTAATGCAGCTCCCTCCGGCTCTGGAAAGTCTCTCGGAGAAGAGTCCCCACCACTGAAAAACTCTGACTCCTGAGATTCAACCTGAACCTCGTCAACCTACTCAACACCATCATCTGCCTGGCTGAGTCTTCTGCTAGTGCTTTGAAGAGAATCACTCTCCTCATCAGAAGGAATGTAAATAACATGTCGATCAACTATATCTTCTGCTCCATCTTCTGACTCTGACAGCCATCCACCTGTCCATGGACGTACAACATGTCGTCTCAAGATATATAACCTGTCTCTGCGATCACTAATCGAGATAGTGGTCCTGACAGGATCATCTCTTCGATAAATGAAGATATGACCGTCCCTGACCAATATCCCATAACCATCATCTTCAAGAGATGACATTGAGAGTTTGCTAACTCTCATTCCAGGTACAAGGAGGACTCCATGTATCTCCAAGACCTCTCCAAGGTCTAGTTGGAACCTGACTGTTCCAACCCCTCGAATAGCTATCTGAGGATTGTCAATGTCTGTCTGAATGAAGTGTCCTGGTCCCAACTCTGTGATGATCTGGAATGCATCATACATTCCAGTCATATGTTTGGTTGACCCACTGTCAACTATCCAGACACGCTCGAAAACTGAGCTACCTACACTAGAATCAAAAGAGGCTAGAGAAAATTCACGTGCAAACTCATCTGCAAATTCTTCCATTGCAGTAGCTGCTGAATCTTTCTTTGACTTTCCTTTCTTCTTCTCAGGACATTTCGTGGCATAGTGTCCTAACTGACCACAATGATAACATTTGATTTGACTTAGATCTTTCTTCTTCTTGTTCTTCGCTTTGGCTGCAAGCGCCACATCCTGCTCAGCATCCTCACTAGTTTGGCCAATCTGTGACCCATCCCGGATTTCCTCTTGGGTAAAATCATCCCATAATCTGGACCAACTTGGAAATTGTTCTCTACCAACAATGCATTTCACAAAAACCTCCCACTTCTTGGTGAAGCCCTTCAGGGCTATCCTCACCAATTCTGAATCAGAAATGGTTTCTCCTACTGCTACCAACTCGTCCTTCACTTGTGTGACACGAGTCATGTAGGAGGCTACACCCTCATCACTTTTCATTTTAATGCAGTGTAGCTTGTCTTTTAGGGCCATCTTCCAGTTCTCATTCTTTGCTTTGAACAACTTGGTCAACGTATCCCACATCTCTTTAGCAGTTTCCTTTTTTGCTGAGTGTGGGATGAGATGGTCTTTAACCCCATCCAGTATAATTCTCTGGGCTCTAGCTTCAAGAGCTTCAAACTCCAAAAGGTCATCTATATATGTTGGCTTAGTCACGACATTGTTAGTGAAACACCAAACTCTAAGTTCCTTTAATACAGCAGTAATCCTTACTTTCCATGGGATGAAGTTGGATACTCCATCCAACCGATCCTCATACCTAATGCTCATCATGAAAAAATAACTTGCAACCAAAAAAAAATAACTGAAAGACCAATTCTAACACTCTTCTGAAACTTCAAAGAACACCTGCTAAATTTCTTGTTCAGTATGGCTCTGTTAAACTGAGATTTGATACCATCAGCTCTGATACCATGAAGAAATTTGACTTAAAAAATGAATTTGCTCATTTACACATTCTGTCAAACACTTTCAGAATCTAGGGTTTTAAATTGAATTTTAAAAGTAAAACCACACTTCTAAAAATGACTTCAAAAATTCTGCCAAAGACTGAAACAAACTTTAAGCACATGAACACAATGACTTTTGGTCAAAGACCGAGCAAAACCCCACTTCTTGGGGAAAACCCTAGGAAAAAAATTATTCTTTAAGAAGAGACAGAAATTCAAATCTGGAATTTCTTTACACCCTAACTGACAAATTATCCATAAACAGAATTTATTACAGAAATCAGACAACTCAGAAATCTGTGCCAACCTCGACTTTTCTGCCAAAGGCTGCTGTAGTTGTACTACCTGTTGTATGGACTGTACAGATCTGTACTTTCTGTTGTACAGACTGCGCTTTCTGTTGTACGGACTGTACTTTCTGCCTTGATTTTTGTGTCTACAGGTGCTCCTTCAGTGTTGTACAGTCTGCATTTAATGCTGCTATACGAACTGCATTGGAAACTATGTTGCTGCTTCTTTCTTGGAAATCATGCCCTTCCTTGGCCCTCTTCTTGCTCTTCAAATTTTTCCTCTTCCTCTCTTGATGGTGAGTGTATCAAATGTCCCTTTCACTTTGTTTTTATACTTTATCTTTGGCAACTAACTTCTCCAACTACCTAATCTAGGGTTGAGAATTAATTACAAGATCAATGGTTCACATTAAAAACTCACATTTTAATAATTAAAAACTTTAATTATTAAATACATCATTTAAGTGTGACCCACTTTCTAAAGTATAAAATCACATTGACTTTATTTATATAAACGTCACTTTGTTACATAAATACATAAAGGACAACTTTTCTGGTCCTCCACATCACACCCACACCAAAAATATGGGAGGACCTTCAAAGTTAACTTTTCAACATGTGCACTTTTCATCCATTCTGTGCAGCCAAAGCTAGCACAACCCTGATAGTATTCCACTTAGATGTTAGAGCGAAGGTTTCTTCATAATCAATCCCTTCTTTCTAAGCAAATCCCTTTGCCACCAATCTAGCCTTGTATTTATCAACTTTGCCATTTGCCTTGTATTTAATTATGTAAACCCACTTACAACCAATGGGTTTTACATCCTTTGGACACTCAAAAATACTCCAAGTCTGATTTTTTATTACTGCATCATATTCACATTGCATAGCTACCCTCCATTCATCATGTTCAACCAGCTCTACAAAAGTGGATGGCTCAATAGCAAAAAAAGCAAAATTTTGTGAACCCAAATTTCATTGATTCATTTTAGAACTCCTTGTACCTATTTTATATTTCTCATTGGGCTTAACTTCCCGAAGTAGCTTAGTTGCCCACTTTGGTGTCTTGTGTGCAATTGAGGCAGTGATGAAATACCTTCCATAGAATTGTTATCAATGTTAACTGAGTTGAATCCTCTAAGTTAACTTGTGAAGAGTTTGTTGAATCCTCATCTTCAACCTGTTTGTTTGAAGCCCAAGTCATGTCAAACCACTGATCATCCCTTGATTTGTTTAAGTGTTGCATTCGTTGTTGTTCCTTAGTTACTTTTTGCTCTAAGTGAGTAGGTTCTTTTTCAATTTCTTCTGCACTTAGACTTTCTATTTCATCAAAAACAACATCTCTGCTGACAAGAAATTTTCCATCCAATAAAAGTCTTTACCCCTTTTTTTGTTCAAAATAACCAATTAGAATGCATTTCATACTTCTAGAGTCATAGGTTTGAATCCATACCATGCCTCATAAGGAGTAATGCCATCCAAAGATGAGAGGAAGATCGATTTCTCAAATAAACTATTGTATGTACTGCCTCGGCCCAGTAACTTGAACTTAAACCTTTGAAAAACAGCATTGCTCTTGCCATACCCAATAATGTTTGACTCATTCGTTCTGTTACTCCATTTTGTTGTAGAGTATAGTAGTTAGTCATTTGCCTCCTAATTCCTTTTTCTTGACAATACGTTAAGAATTCATTTGATATGAACTCGCCACCATTATCAGTTCTCAAAGTGGCAATTTTTTCCTTAGTTGCAGTTTCAACCAAATTTTGAAAAGACTGAAACTTTGCAAAAGCCTCCAATTTATGCTTCAAAAAGTACACCCAAACCATCCTGCTAAAGTCATCAATGAACAGAAAAAAAACTTGCATCCGCCAAGTGAAATGCCCAAAGTTCCACAAATATCACTATGTACAAGCTGTAATCTCCTAGTTTCCCTCCAAGTGCTTTTGGGAGATGCTAACCTTCTCTATTTTCCATAAATGCAAGCCTGACGTCTTGCATTTTCCTTCTGAAATGTGGGCAACCCCTTTACTATTCCTTGTTGTTGAAGTTGAACAAGACTATCTACATTCAAGTGACCAAAATAAATGTGCCACAAACTGATGGGTGTAATACTGGTCTCAATTGAACCTGCAAATTCCTTCATTCTTGGAATGATTGTGCCTTTCATCTAAGAAGTTTTCCATCCTCGTAACATGTCATCATTGTTTTGTATGCATCTATAATTGAGTTGATTTAAGTATCCCATCTTCCATCACAATTTGATGTCCTGATTAGCGAATCAAAATCAAAGACAACATTTTTTTCTTAAATGAGGGAACATACCAAATGTTAGAGATAGGGAACATACCAAATGTTAGAGATCATTCTTTCCCCTTTTGGTAAAAACACATTTACTAAACCTTTTCCCTGTGGTATGTGAGTGTGTCATCTGCTAAAAAAACAAAATTCAAACGACAATCCTGATAATTCCAAAAGAAATCCTTCTTGTATGTCATATGTTGAGTGGCACCTATATCCATCATTCATGCATCCTCAAAATCACTTCTAAAAGAGTAAGTTGTTTGAACTAAGATTGTTACTTCTGATCGTTGAGGTGTTGTAAAAAAATATTCGCAATTCTCACTATCTTTTGTATTTTACATATTGTGTTGATAAAGAATCTTTCTACCTTTACAATCTTGTCATAAGAAACTCAGCAATCAGAGGCATAATGTCCAATCTTATTACATCGAAAACAGGTTACATGTTTCTTGCCTCTTCCTCTTCCAATGTATTGTGAATGTTGATTTCCTTCTTTCGAACTGTTCTTATTCCAAGTCATATCGCCTTTACCTCTGCCTCTTCCTCAACCTCTTCCTCTACCATGGCCTCAATTGGAATACTGAAATGAATTGCATTGATGTTCATTCTCTTTCTAATCATTAACTTTGGTAGGATAAACACTTTTTTCTATGGATTGTTTGCTTGTGCTAGCAACCAATACTTCCTCTCTAGATTGCTTTGACTTACCAAAAGTTTTATCATGATTAGCTAGCAACTCACCGAGTTTGTAAAAAGTTATGTTGTCCAACTTATCTGTGATTTGTAAAGTTTCCAAAAAATGCTTGTATGATTCTGGGAGTCCTGCTATCAAAATTGTAACCATTAAACTGTCTTCAATTTTACCAAAACCTGCCTTAGTAATCTCTTCTCTGATATTTTAAAGGCGTGAAATATATTCCATAACACCACCTCCCTCAGTCAATTTTTGTTGAAATAACTTTAATTGAAGATCAATTTTCCTAGCCTCATGCTATGAATCAAACAAATCTTGAAGTGTTTTCCAAGTTGTCCAAGCATCACCAGAATTTTCAATGTGCACAAAAACATCATTTGAAACAGTGCTTTGGATGAGCACTAATGCCTTCTCAACTTTTCAACAACAGTAGGTTTGGTAGGCTGTGAATTACAAATGCCCTTCCACAATTCAATATAAATAAATGTACTTTGAATATGCCTACACCACACTTTGTAATTCTTTGACCCCTCTAACTTGTCAGAGTCATTAAACAGACTTACGAATCTAGACATTGTATCAATGATGAAGTACAAATTCAGTTATGGCTTAAATGATCAAAATATGAATAGTGTGCAACAAGAAAAGCACCTTATAACTCCAAAAATGCAATAAACCTTATATCTCCAAAAGATAATGATTGACAACGCTTATTTCACCACAAAAACTCCTTGTATCACCAAAAAACATGCACCTCCAATAATGATGTTTGCCAAGTAAGAAAATTATGCAATTGTTGCACCACCATCAAAAGAATAAAACACCATGAAAAGAAGAAAACCATGCACAGAATACTCAACACTCCACGAATCAAGAGATCTATAAGGGCTTGGCCTTAACCCACGTATAGTCTCATAAAAAGTGATTGATTTAGCCTTCACTGTGCTCTAATCAATTCTTTTAAATATGAGGGTTTTACAATGTGAGGAAAGAAAAAAAATACGTCAACTTCCTCTTTTGGCTTAATTACAAGAAACCAAAAAATGGTAATTAAACTTCTTATTGCTCCAAGCCAAAAAATTATGATCTTTTAAATTCTAATACAATTCCTCACATTTTTTTTGTAAGCTAGTACCCATAGAGTTTTGAACAGGTGTAATACCCCTATTTTGACCGTTATGGTTTATTGGCTTCAACGTAAATATTGTATACATGCAATGTGTGTTTTCCCTAGTCTGGAGCTCAAGGACAATGCCCCACTAGTGGATGCTCAGGTTTTATCTAGAGGCAAGTATTTGGTATTAGGGTAACCATGTGCTAGTAAGCCATGGAAAATGTAAATGATGTAAATGATACCATGTAAATAAAAATACCAAGGGCTGGCTATGGAATGCAACTAAATGAGAGGGAACTATGTATCCACTACGAAGTGGTGAGAGGGTGTGGAATGGAACCCTAGGCTGCCATATGTCACCTAGAGAACCCCTTTGACCTATCCTAGACACCATTGAATGTTGTTGTAAGGAAGTGGGTGAAGAGCATTGTTCATGAGGTCGTGGAGTATGGGAAACCCTGAAGGGTCGGATGGCAGGGTATGGAGCTCTGTTGCCTTGACCCGCACATCACTCCACCTCCTGGCAATTCGTATTCCCCATTCTTGGACCTTGGTTGGGCAGACAGACATCAGCTAAGCCCTGGCGCGACCTAGCAGACCGAGAAGGGAGGAAGAAATCAACAGTCGCGATTCTGCGCAAGGCCGCGATTTGCAGAGACAAAGGCGCATAAAGAATTGTGTGGGAAGAGAAACCGTGGATAAGATCCACAGACCCGAACCTTGGTGCGTTTTGGAGAGAGTTAGATGCCCAAGAAACCACAGAAATACCCAGATCTGTTAGCCAAAATCGTGGACGTGGGACAGAGCTTCGACCGCAACGTGGGAGAGATTCGAATGTGGAATTGCAGTGGGAAGGAGCCAAGAGGGTTTGGACTGCATGTTTGAGTCAGAGAGGGTTTATTTACCTTGATTTAGTAGTCAGGACCAACCACACTTACCTAGGTCAGTACTAGGGGAAGGGGCACCCTAGGGACTGTGCAGCAGTGAAGGGGACCTTACCTAGGCTGAGAGTGGAGGTGATGGGGGTGGTTGAACTATCTGAGATCATTGGGATATGCCCATAGCTCTGTGGATGAGCTTATTGAGTTAGAAACCCTTACCTGCCTTCCCCATTTGCTTGACAAAGCTGGATAGTGCTAGATGAGCCTAATGGACTGTGATCCAATGCTGTGAATGAACCTGAGAGGGACTCCTTAGTGGATACATAGCCCCAGCTCAGGGGTGGTCTCTGAGTGCTGAAATAGTACAGGCTGGGCAAAGACCTATGGTTGGGTTGGAACGTTGCAGTCCATAGCCAGTTTGCTTGGAGATTCAATGAAAAAGATAAGTGTCCTATTTGTTAAGTTATGCCCACATGTGTTTCCAATTACCATGAGTTGTTCACTGTATAATAGGGTTGAATGGCTTCAGCTATAGTTGTTAAGTATATGCATGCATCTATTTGCTTATGAGAATGGTCCATTGATGAATAGGATTGTATGCCTATGCCTTGTGTTTAAGTCTGTTGTGTATGTTGTTATCCTACTTCTGCACTGATTTAACTAATTAAGGACTGTTATGGATATGTTGGATACATGTTAGATGTGCGACTGGATAATGTTTCAGTTCCCTTGTGTTTACTGATGTGTGAATCTGCCTACAAGAGCCATTTATCATGCTCCTGCACATCTACATCCTTGTATTTATCCTTGTACTTATATGACCTTATGTCTTGATGGATAGGGCTAAGTCTGGCAAATGTACAGAATACTCCAGCCAGGACTTGGGAAAAGAATGGACATCCCTGTGGTGTTCATGAATCCTGTGGACCAAATGAAGGAAAGGAGACAAAGCAAAATGGAGCAGAGCTCCTTCACATAGTGGTAAGGAGGCATAGGTGGGGCTTTAAGTCATCTTTTGGAGTGGAATAAGGGTAGGGACAAACTCCTCAGGTGTGGATGAAGACCCTACATATGCATAGTGCTCTCCAAGAGCTTTCCAACGGTACCAAACTTGTCCAATTTGGCTTAAGGATGAAGGAGATATCAGTCTCAAAAGTTGCAGGTGCAGAGGTATGTGGACCCGACTTTCCGCATCCGCAATGCGGATTGCGGAGGTCAGGGATCAACCCTTGGAATTGCGCGGTTAGACTTCCGACTTTCCGCATCTGCAAAGCGGATTGCGGATTGTGGAAGTCGGAAGGGAGGATTCCACGGAGATGGCGCGTGGGATTTCCGGCTTTCCTTATCCGCAAAGTGGATTGCGGATTGCGGATGTCGGAAGGTCGATTTCGACGGGGTTGGCGCATTGGATTCCGGCTTTCCGCATCCGCAAGCAGATTGCGGATTGCGGAATGTGGAAGGTGGTTTTTCCCGAGATTACGAATGGAGGTTTCTGATTTCCAGCTTCCGCAACGCGGGTTGCGGATTGCGGAAGTCGGAAGGGTAAAATTTCCGGCATGGCGGTTTGACGGTCCGACTTCCGAGTTCCGCATGCGGATTGCGGATTGCGGAAGTCGGACGAGCAATTTTCGATGCTGTGAAGTTGGCTTCCGACTCCCAACTTCCGCATTGCGGAATGCGGAAGTCGGGAGCACGATTTCTGCGGAAAGGTAGATTTGGCAATCCGACTTCCGAATTCCGATTGTTGATTGCGAATCGGAGAGCATTGCGGATTGCGGATTGCGGATCGGAGGGCACTAGGGAGATCGGGGAACGTGACAAAAAAAGTATCAAGGTCTCCCATCACCTCTAAAGGGCACTAGGGAGATCGGGGAACGTGACAATAGGTGACCTGACACAAGGAGTGCCTTAACAGTACACTCATTCACCGTCTATTCTACGCCCCGTGGGCATACAATTCCTCACATTAAAAAAAAGAGTGAGCATACTTTTAAAATGAAAATTAGGGTTTTCTTCATTGGTAGCTTTTACAATCTTAAAAATAATTTTTAATTCAACTTCATGCTATGTTTGCAATCCCTTCAAAGACTTTTGTCTAAGCACAGTCTCGAGATAGGCAATAGAAGGGTCTTTCTTCAACTCAATTGTCCAAGCACATCGTCTAGGCTGCTTGTCTTCTTGAATGTACAAAAGAGTCCTCTTTTAGCATTAAGACACGCTGATTGAGAAATTTTTGAAAAACTAAATTGTACAAACACTGAAGCAACCACTTATCCAATCAATCTCCTTTGTCCATCATTTGAAAGCATTGTTCCAATACCTCTTAAAATAGCTTGTTTTCCAGTAGAAAAGTTTGTCGTTGCAACCTTGAGCAACTGAACCAACCTCAAACTGTTGAACCAACTTTAAGCAATTTCAAATGAGCTTTTACTGATCAAATTTGGGATCCAAAATGAGCTTTAAACTGCCACACCCCTTGTGTAGTCGCTCCAACCACGTTGTTCCACAGTAGCAGGCCATCATGAAACTAGATTTCGTCATTCTCACAATATCATGGCTTAGAACGCCGTTTACAAATTTGATTACTCAACCTCTAACCTTGACTTAACCATCTGCAGTCAGCCCAATCTGTAACCAAAGGAAATTGGCAAGATCGAAAAACTACAATATATGTTCTAGTCAACAATGCACAATAGATTCTAAGCAAGTCGAGAACAAACCGACTTCAAATTTTATTGGTCTAACTTACGCGATTATTGGCATCAATGTTGTTGGATGTGAAGAGAAGTTTTAGACAAGTTTGTTAAAAGTGAAACCTAGGTTCTGATGACAAGTAAAAGCATGAGGAGATGCGGCAAGAAATGGAAATGGCAAAATTTGTTCAAATTGCGTATGCACAAAGATCACAATAGCAACAAGAGGAATCCAGTGTTGTACACAAAGTGGGAGATGTTGGAATTATTTTGAAAAGTAAAGAAGTTGCTCAAAAAAAAAATGTTCAGAAAAGATAACGCAAGGGCACAGAGGTTTTATTATGGCAAGATCAAAATATACAAGGACATTTTGCATAGATGAAAAACTATTGATAACAACGGAACTGAAATTGGCATGGATGCGGATGACTCTTTGTAGGTAATGATTAAGATGGGCCCCAACTATTTTCAAATAAAACATCAATACCGGGGACACCAACAAATACAGTTATAAGGTTTGTTGCATTTTTTAATTAAATTGATTGATTAAAAATTCCACTGAAAAATTGGTATTTTGACTGCAACTCAAAAAAATATCATTTTCACAAATTCATTTCTTTCACAAACGCTCAAAGAATATAAACATTTCTTCAAGAATCAATTTCCCCGTCAAAAAATTTCTTTGATTTGCTCCAAATAATCTTCAAGAGATGCAATAAAAATTCATGGCAAAAATAATTCATTTCCGCACACAATCTTGATTTAGCCCAAAAATGAATAGAAAATTATATAACTCACAATTAAAATTTCACTATTCTGAGACCTTGAAAAATTGCTCCATCTTCTTCAATGGGAGATGCAGACTTCAACCTTCAACATCTTCCAACCAATCCAAGTCAAGCCAAACCGAGCTCTAATACCACTTTGACAAAGTGTCCTCAGACACACAAGTTGTATTAAAAGGAGGAAAATCATTACAACACAAACGTGAGGGCTAAAGACCAAAATATTCCTCGTGTGAAATACAAAATGGGTTTAAATAACCCAAGACTAATAACTAAAAATACAGCTATTAAAACTGACTAGGACACCTCACATAATCACATGAGTGTGTAGGTGTCCTTTTACAATAATGTTTACTAAAACATTTATTAAGCTAAAGTCCTAAACTTAAAATTTTGGATCATAGTTTCTAACACGAGCAAAGCCTGAAGAGGAAGGGGGTTACATTGAGGAGACTTGGGCGTACCTCCTTGAAGAGCTACCAATCATAGCACTAAGTCCACAGAGTCCACATATCTCATTTGTGTCCACATATCACATTTCGGCCCACATATCTTCGATCATGGAGGAGTGCTGGTTTTTGAGGTAACGGGCTGCAAACCCTACCTGAACAATAATGTGGGCATCTACTCTTGCTCCTAATGATAGAAAGAAGCATGAGGGTTTGTACACTCTCCATCTTGGCGCTATCAAACCCAAGTAGGCTAGGCCCCCACACCTCAAAAACATAAATAACCATGGGCCAAATGATAGAATCCATGAGATCCATCCTGGATGATAAGTCCTAGAAGCAATTCCAAAAACACAATCGTTAGAGGAGAGCAAGGGAACCTTATACCCCTTATTGATCTAGGGATGAAATGCCTTCCTCAACCCAAGTAGATATAAGGTAACTTGTAATTAAATAATTAAAAACAATTTTGCATGGTGGGTGAGGTGTTTAGTGGGGGAAGACTAAATAAGGGGGAGAGGGAAGAGTGAAGGGATTCTTCTTTTGGGGTGATTTTTCTTTGTGATAGGAATGAGAGTGGGAAATGGGATAGGAGATATACTAAGATGATGCGGCAAGCAAGGCTAATAAGGGGCATGGATTCTCTTAGACACCACCATAGTACATTGGGAAGGCAAGAAGAGTTACCCACCATGGCTGGTAGGTAAAACTATTTTGGCAAATGAGTTTGGTAAAGAGTGGGCAGTGGATTTGCTTAAACTCAAACTACTTCAAGACGCATCCTCTCCAAGAAAGTCCATGCTATCTTATATGCTTATGTCATAGAGTATAGGAAATTGTATCATAGTTCTATGTGAATGGAGCCATGGACATTGTAATGTGAACGAAAATTCTACTTGTGAGGATACAAAGATCCTGCTTGTCTAGATCTGAATAGAAGATGCAATTGTGGTGATAATCCAATAGGTAAACAGAAAATTCTTACATTTTGTGGGTGATCTTGGATTTCATTGGATGTAAATGAAATTTGTTTTAATTTGTATTTTAAGTTATGCAAATAAGAGTAGCTCTTATGCTGCATAATATAATGGATCTTAAAAAAAATAGTTAAACATTGTTATTGGTGTAGCTAACATAGAAAGTAAAAGTATAAAGATAATTGGGGTGAGAAATGAAATAAATTAAACAAGCCCTTTCATGTAAGACACTATAAATAATAAATATATTATCAAAATAAAAATTAGCCAGAAAACAAGATCACAAAAAGAGTTTAGATATAAATAACAACAATAGTAAAATGAGGGTTCACTAAAAAAGGCTGGGTGAGTTCATTAAGAGATAGAGAGTGTTACATTGTACTTCTTCTTCTGGTTAAAGGAAGGCAGATGTGATTCAGTGCTGCAAATATGTACTTTCTGTTCATATTTCCAGATTGATGTGTTTGTAGATCTAGCATTCTAATTTCCACAGATTTGATAGTAGTTATTCGTGTTTTCGCTTCCTAGTTTTGGGGTTTCAGTTTTGACAATGCAAATCTACTTACCATGTGTTGATGTGTCTGTAACTTCGGAATGTATTTCACTTGTATATTTTATATTGTTATTGTACACCCGACGGAGAGGTTATATTCCTCAAACCGGAAGAGTCATTATTATTATTTGATGGGTTATTAGACTCCTCTTGTGGGGTCAGCCCATAGTTAGGGGTTAATGGGTTATTAGACTCTCCTAGGAGAAGTCGGCCCAGTAGGGTAAAAAGGCAAGTGAAGTAAAGTATAAATAGAGAGTGTGACTCTCTCCTTTACTCACTCATTCACTCACTTACTCATTGCGCATAAGTGACAGAGAGACAAGTTCGCACAATTGGAGGAGGAGGAGCTGCTGGAGTCTATCTCTTTGTTTTGGGGTTTTGTACTATTGCTCATTCTATCTCTGAGGAAGTTGCGAGGTTTTCTCCTTTATGGTTTCCCCGGTGAAATGCTTTGTGTCTATTGTCTCTTGTGATTGATTTGTTGTGCTTGTTATTCTCTCAGATAAGATCCTAGATCATATTGAATTAAATGTTGAAAAACTAACATGGAATTAGAGCTAACCTGAGAAGAAGACACTGTGCAGCTGCGGAAGCTAGGGCTTCTTAATTTTTGGGTCTCTTTCCACAGATCATCAAAGGCAAGAGGCTAGGATGACTCTCCTAAGGAAGGCGCATCTTTTTGTCGAGACAAAATTTGATTCCGAGCATTTTCAGTTTTTGGCCTGTCACTGCTGCGGGAAATTAGGGCTTTTGGCAGAAGAGGATTTTTGGAGTGCTCTCAACATAGGATTGCTCTCCTCAGCAAAATCGAAGTTTAGAGACCAAGATCAAACTTTTTGGTTGGGCAGAACCCCAGGATCTATCAAACCCTACTTCGGGTTTTGGACCAGAAAACCAGAATTTGACAAAAATTGCAGATAAAAATTCGCAGGTCACTTTTGAGGGGTAAATTTTTGGAGTTTTCAAAATCTGAGCACACCAGCTTGCTCGCCTCAGTCAATTGCATCTCCCTGTCCAAACAGAAGTTTGAAATTCCAAGTTTGGATTTTTAGGGTTTCTCTGTCAAACCCTAGCCAGCTTCAGATCCAGTTTCAACAAATCAAGTGGTAAGACCTATAATCTTTTATTTCCATTTGAGTTTCTCATTAAGATGTCTCACCACACCAAGCCTGAGGATAAACTTGAAGGGGCTGATAACTCCCGAGCATGGAAGTATAGGATTGGGTTAATCCTAGAAGAGAATGAATTGGACACCCACATAAGTGAAGAGGTTCCAGTCCCAGAGGGTGATGATGCTAAGGCCTTACATAAGAAGAACTTGGTCAAGGCCAAGAGGATTATTGCAGATTCTATCAAAGAACATTTCATACCTCATGTGTCTTCTCTAAAGACACCCAAGGAGATGTTTGATTCCTTGACCAAGCTATTTGAAGGGAAGAACATAAATCGGAAGATGACTTTGCAGAACCAATTGAAGAATGTCAAGGTTCAAAATGCAGAGACCATGTAATCCTACATCACAAGGGTCTCTCAGATAAAAGAACAACTTGAAGCTGTGGGAGAAGATATAGAGAACGGTGAAATTGTGATGACCACCTTGAATGGTCTCCCTAGGTCATGGGATTCCTTCATTCAAGGAATTTGTGCTAGGACGAAGCTCATCTCATTTAGTAGGTTGTGGGAGGAATGCTCACAAGAAGAAGCTCTACTTGTGGCTCGAGAAGAGAAGATGGGTAATGAAGACCAAGCTCTCACAGCACACTCCAAGAGGAGTGATAACAAGAAGGTACATCACCATAGCAAGAAGGAAAAGCACCAGCACCAAAATCAGAGGGGTAACTTTAAACCCCGAAGAGATATGTCCACCATTCGATGCTATACATGTGATGAGAGGGGACACTACTCTAGGGATTGTCCCAGAAATAACAAAGGTGGCTCTCACAAGAAGAAGAGCAACAAAAGAAGGCATCATGCTCACACTGCAGAGGATGATGAACCTCCCAGGAAGAGAGCCAGAGAAGAAAGTGAAGATTCTTCAAGCGCTGAAAAGTATGTTTTTATTTCTGCCCTCACAGGTACTATTACTCATGGAAGCAATGATTGGCTTATCGATAGTGGGGATTCCAAGCATATGACATGATTCAAGGAATCCTTTATGAACCTATCTGAACATGAGTCACCCCACAAAGTGAAACTTGGGGATGACTACCAATATCCTATAAAAGGAAGTGGTGAGGCCTCTTATAAGCTAGACTCTGGGAAGTCTATGAAGATGAAGGGTGTCCTGTTTGTACCAAGACTTAAGAAGAACCTTCTCTCCATATCTGCATTGGATGCAAAAGGTATAGGGTTGCATTTGTAGATGGCCAAGTTCTAATGTGGCCAAAGGGAAAGACCATCGATGATGCAATAGTAATTGGAGAGCAAGAGGGAGGCTTATACAAATTGAAGGGCCAAGCAGAACAAGCCTTGGTCCATGACTCAGTAGAGCCAAGTGAACTTTGGCATAGAAGACTTGCACATGTGCACTATAGAGCACTATCTCTTGCAAGCAAGGTTGTTGAAGGTCTTCCAGATATCCAGGCAAAGCATGAAGGTGTTTGCAAATGATGTGCAAAAGGAAAGAACACAAAGAAGACATTTCCAAGTAGCGAATGCAAGGCAAAAGGAATCTTGGAAATTATCCACTCTGATGTATGTGGTCCGATGTCATCCAGTTCTTTGAGTGGGTATGTATATTATGTTTCTTTCATTGATGATTTTTCTAGGAAGACATGGATATATTTCTTGAAGGGCAAAGATGAAGTACTCAGTAACTTCAAGGAATTCAAAGCCTTGATCGAGAACCACACAGAGAAGAGAATCAAGACTTTTCGGTCTGACAATGGTGGAGAGTTCACATCAGAAGACTTCAAGAAATTATGCAGAGATTCAAGGATTAAGAGGGAGTTGACCACTCCATATAATCCACAACAGAATAGAGTTGCAGAAAGGAAGAATAGAACAATTATGGAAGCAGCAAGGGCAATGCTTCATGACCAGGATCTTCCTATGCATCTTTGGGCAGAAGCTGCTAGGACAGCTGTGTATGTACAAAATCGTACTCCACATAGAGTACTTGACAACAAAACACCAGAAGAAGTTTTCTCCGGCAAGAAACCAGAGGTCAACCATCTCAAAATATTTGGTTGCTCTGTATACATACACATTCCGAAAGAGAAGAGGACAAAGTTAGATCCTTAAGGAAAGAAGGGTATATTTGTGGGATATAGTGAAAACTCGAAGACTTACAGGATATATTTCCCAGGATTCAAGAAGATCGACATCAGCAAAGATGTAACATTCGACGAAGACTTAACATATCACAGATCCAAGAAGATACCAGTTGAAGACATTGAAGAACCAGAAGCACCCAGGAATCGAGATACAACAATGAATGAAGTAAATCCAGAAGAAGACCGTGAGATAGAAGATACACGGGAACCTGTAGATCCACCACGTGAGAAGAATTCTCACAAGAGGAAACCAGCATGGGTACGAGAAGCAATTCAAAATGCAGAGAGATATGGTGCTCCAAAAGGAATGCATAGAGAAAGCAAGAGGCCAAGACCATTCTCCAGTTATGTAGCCCTGCTGTGTGACATCATTGACAAAGAGCCTTCCAACTATGAGGAAGCAGTTGAGAAGAAAGAATGGAAGGATGCCATGATCGAAGATTACCAGTTGATCATGAAGAATGATGTCTGGGATGTGGTCCCGAGACCAAGAGGGAAGTCTGTAGTGACTTCCAAGTGGATCTACAAGATCAAGCATGCTGCAGATGGCAGCATAGAGAAATACAAGGCAAGATTTGTGGCACATGGCTTCTCCCAGAAAGAAGGAATAGACTATGAGGAGACATTTGCACCTGCAGCCAGATATACTTCCATCAGATCAGTACTTGCTCTGGCTGCAGTGATGAAGTGGAAGATACACCAAATGGATGTCAAGACAGCGTTCTTGAATGGTGTAGTGGAAGAGGAAGTATATGTGGAGCAGCGACTCGGGTTTGAGACACATGACAGGGAGACTCATGTGTGCAAACTGAAAAAAGCCTTGTACGGTTTGAAACAGGCACCCAGGACATGGTATGGTAGGATAGACAACTTCCTGACTAGTTTGGGCTTTACCAAGAGTAAAGCGGATTCCAACCTTTACTACAAGGTTGAGGAAGGCAATCCAGTGATGCTCCTACTGTGTGTAGATGACCTATTTGTGACAGGTGAGGATGGGTTGATTGCTGATACAAAGAGGAAGCTTGCTGCCGAGTTCGAGATGAAGGACTTGGGTATGATGCACTATTTTTTAGGCATGGAGGTGTGGCAGAGTGCGGATGGAATCTTCCTTGGACAAGGGAAGTATGCAGTAGAGATCCTGAAGCGGTTCGAGATGATGGACTGCAAGGCCATGGCCACACCTATGGCATCGAACCTGAAGCTATTGAGTGATGTTTCATCAGAGTCGGTTGATGCCACGATGTATCGTCAGATGATTGGGTCATTGATGTACCTGACGAATACGAGACCAGATATTTGCTTTGTTGTGAACACATTGATCCAGTTCCTAACGGATCCGAGACATGTTCACCTGATTGTTGCAAAGCATATTCTGAGGTACCTGAGGGGTACAGTTGATTATGGGCTCAAGGATGATGCGAATCAGAAGATTTACCTGGAGGGTTATGTTGATTCGGATTGGGCAGGCAATGCCATTGATAGGAAGAGCACTTCGGGGTGTTGCTTCAGTATGGGATCAAGTGTGATCTCTTGGTTTAGCAGGAAGCAATCCTGCCTGGTACTGAGTACAGCCGAAGCAGATTATGTCGCAACTTGTTCGGCTAGTTGTGAGGCAGTATGGCTTAGGAAGCTACTATCTAATTGATTTGATCTCCAGTTGGATGCTACTTGTATATATTGCGACAACCAGAGTTGTGTGAAGTTGTCGAAGAACCCAGTGTTCCATGACAAGTCGAAGCACATTAAGATCAAGTTCCACTATATCAGGGATATGGTGCAGAGAGGAGCAGTGAAGCTCCAGTATGTTGCGACGGACAAGCAGATAGCCGATGTATTGACCAAGCCGCTGGCCAGAGTGAAGTTTGAATACTTCAGAGAGAAGCTTGGTGTACTTCAAATCGAGGTTCCTTCCAAGGGGAAGTGATGAGTCTGGAAGACACAGATGCATACGGGCCATTCTCACATAGTGGTAGGAAAGTCCTCCTATCGTGTAGATGTAAGGGCTGGGGCCATTCTCACATGGTGGTAGGAAAGTCCTCCCATGGTGCAGATGTAAGGGCTGGGCCATTCTCACATGGTTGTAGGAAAGTCCTCCCATGGTGCAGATGTAAGGGTTGGGCATGGCTTTTCCGACATGGTCAGAGGTTAGTCCTTCCATGGTCGTTGATGTAATTGCCAAGGCTTTTCCGACATGGTCAGAGGAAAGTCCTTCCATGGTCGTTGATGTAATTGTCGAGCTTTTCCGACATGGTCAGAGGAAAGTCCTTCCATGATCGTTGATGTAATTGTCGAAGCTTTTCGGACATGGTCAGAGGAAAGTCCTTCCATGGTCGTTGATGTAATTGCTGAGCCTTTCTCGGATGGTCAGAGGAAAGTCCTTCCATGCCAGTGATTGTAAGTGTTGTGTTGTGTGCATCTGGGCTGTGCTCCGTTGACGACGAGATGATTTGAAGATGATGAGGTGACAGTAGGGTACACAGGTTTTGCAGAGGCATATAATCAGTCCTGGGATGCTCCTTCAGGTTTTGCAGTGGCATATAATCAATCCTAGGAGATCTTGCAGGTTTTGAAGAGGCAATGTAATCAGTCCTGAGATGTACCTACTTGATGGCTTGCTCGCAAAGATGATGAAGACCTACATGGAGGCTAGGCCTACATCTAGCATGAAAAAGGGTTGGCTCTGTAGAACTTCCTATGATGAGTAGATTGGAGTTTGACGATCGAGATAGCAGCAGCAGTGACGATGATGATACAGCTTTGATGATCCAGTGATGAAGACTTGTGCTGATGAACTGTGTTAAGAGAATACCTCCCTAGTTAAGAGGGAGTGTTGATGTATTTGTAACTTCAGAATGTATTTCACTTGTATATTTTATATTGTTATTGTACACCCGACGGAAAGGTTATATTCCTCCGATCGAAAGAGTCATTATTAGAGTCATTATTATTATTTGATGGGTTATTAGACTCCTCTTGTGGGGTCGGCCCATAGTTAGGGGTTAATGGGTTATTAGACTCTCCTAGGAGAAGTCGGCCCAGTAGGGTAAAAAGGCAAGTGAAGTAAAGTATAAATAGAGAGTGTGACTCTCTCATTTACTCACTCATTCATTCACTTACTCATTGCGCATAAGTGAGAGAGAGACAAGTTCGCACAAGTGGAGGAGGAGGAGCTGCTAGAGTCTATCTCTTTGTTTTGGGGTTTTGTACTATTGCTCATTCTATCTCTGAGGAAGTTGCGGGGTTTTCTCCTTTATGGCTTCCCCGATGAAATGTTTTGTGTCTATTGTCTCTTGTGATTGATTTGTTGTGCTTGTTATTCGCTCAAATAAGATCCTAGATCATATTGAATTAAATGTTGAAAAACTAACACCACGTTCAAAAAATTGAATACTTCCAAAACAAGCTACCTACAAAGTGACACCTTAAAAAAATGAGGAGATGAGGAGGCAAATTAAAGAGTAACTAGGCAAGGAATTTATAGGAGAAAGCATGAGTCTGTGTACCACACCAGCCTTGTTATCACCCAAGGAGGGGGAAATGGAGGCTATGTACAAACTCCCATGTCAAAGACAAAATTACGATGAGATAGAGATATCCATTGCCAAGGATGGATGACATTTTGGGTTGCTTGGGAAGCACCAAGGTCTTTTCAAAGATCGATTGGAGAAGCGACTAACACCAAATCTGAAATTGAACAAACGGAAAGCCACCTTCAAAACCAAGGATGGCTTACACAAGTGGTTGCTGATGCCATTTGGGCTATCTAATGCCCTTGGAACGCTCATGAGGACAATGAACCGAGTATTTTGAAAATATGTTGATAAATTTGTTATAGTTTATTTGATGACATTTTGATTTCAGCTAGAACAGAAGAGAACATTTGAAACATTTCAGAATGGTGTTCATGGTGTTCAAGCCTCAAGGTACTTAAAACCATAGTAGCAGAATTCGGTCGGATTAGGCTTTTTGCCCATACAGGAATTCAGCCAAATTTTTATTAGAATTTGGACTTGATTCTGTCAAATGTATCATGGACCAAATTTAAATCCAATGGAAATTTGACATGTAGTTCACTCTAACATTTGAACTTGGCCAAAAACCTGCCCGAAAAAAGGCATTTTGCCAAAATATTGCATCGAATGCTGTTAATAGAAGTTAAGGCCCTCAACCAACATATGACTAAGTTCCAATTACTCTGCTTGTGCATTGTTCCCGAGCCTTGAGGAGATTTGACCATCACTGTGAAGAGATATTCTGCGCAGCTACCATTGTTGGAGATTTGAAGCAACTTAACAAGGAGATAGGGTCTGGACTTTGCAATAGGGTCTTTCTTTTTCATATATTCGGGGTCGATTTATTTTTCATGCCACTTTACAACAAAAGCGTTCACTCACAATATCTCCAACTTGTGGGTGTTTTCCTCTATGTCTTAGTATGTGGTGTGTCCACTAAATTTATGGATGCCATTTGAACTTCATTGGTGTTTCTCTAGTTGAAAGCATCTTTGTTGTGAATGAAGTGGCTGCTAAATTTATGGGTGCCATTTCTTCTACCAAAAACTGTTGTGATCATTGGTTGTACTTGTAGCCTGTAGGTTATGTTTTTTCTGCACACATAACTCATCTTTCTCTCACTGCTCATTGTTTGTCTGGTTGCAGTGGAGTTGATTATGTTAGCGATGCACTTCTCAGTCCTTTTATTCTCTAATTGTAATAAATATATCATTATCTTTATGAATAGAATTAGTGTTTGAGGAATATCAATATAAGATTTCAAGCTTGGGGTACCATCTATCATTATTAATATTTGTGTGATATCATATAAGTAAGATGTATACTTCCTTACTTTTCAAGTTGGATTTTTCCAATGCAATTTTTTTTCGAATCCAATCCAATCCAAATCCAAATTGAATTTGTATATGGTAAGTTACTATGCTTAGAGCTAAGAGGTTGTTCATTTATCGTAAGAGTGAATTTTTCAAGGACAATCTTGTGTTCTTTGGAACTATGATTTCAACCAATGAATTAAATATGGACCCTATAAAATGTGAATTTTCCAAAGCCTAGGAGACTATTGCCCTTATGTTCTCAATTAAACAAAGTTGTTATTTAATTGCAGAAATTAAGTTCTTTCACATAGCAGTAATCACACATATAGCTGGAAAATAGACAGCAGAAGCATAAACACAATACACAGCTAATTTACTCCTTCAAATCAGCTTTTCATTAGCAATTCAAAGCTTAAAAGGAAACCTTCACAACTGTCAAACTAACAGCTGTACGATACACCCAAACAAAATGGATATGCTCACTTACTGAGGAAAAATCTGCCTACCAAAACAGAGAAAACTGCTTGTTGGTTGTTGCTTGTTGTACGGTGTGTCCGAACAACTGTATGGACCTGTTTCATACAACTGTATGGATCTGTACAACTGTACAGACCTGCGTGCTGACTATGCCTGATTTCTGATTTCTTACATTATCTTGCTTTCTGCATCTTGCCTTTTTATAGGAGACCATTGGGTACTCCTGCTTTGTAATGGCATCATTATATTCAGCAGCCCTTTTGACCTACTTTTGTGGTCATTAGTCGGACATTAATAAAATTATCTTATCTTATCTTATCTAACTCTCCTCCACAAATGAATAAAATCACCTCCCGACAAAACTTGTCTTGGAGTGAAAATGAATGTGTGTCTTAACCCTCTACCTTGACTTGCGTTTATAGTTTATACTTGAGCTGAAACCCTAATCTTACAGTGAGATTTGAGATTAGTCTAAGACTCTAAATCACTAATGTATAAAAATACACTTTATTACACTCAACAGCGAAATATAAGACTTTCACTTTATTACCAAAGTAAATTACAAAATAGATTTGACTCGAACTACTTTTGAGTCTCGACACATTTGACACTAAACCTATGCGGAAGTTCTTGTTCGAGCTACAATCATCAACATAAAAGGGCCATATTTGAGTGACCAACTCCTCAAAGTGTATTGGAAGTAAGGAGTGTTCATAGGCTAGCTAATTGTTACAAAACATTCATAAAAATATTTAGTGGCCTTTGTTGCCCCTTGACAAATTGTACAAAAGGTAGAACATTCACTTGGACTAAGGCAACTGAGTGGAGCTTTGAATTACAAACAAAAGGTGACTGAAACACCCATCTTCACACTCCCAAACTTTGAGAAGTCTTTACCATTGAGTGTAATACTTTAATAGTAGCCATTGGTGGAATGTTGAGAAATTAAATGAGGCTAAAAAAGTACAACACATATGACTAAGAGTTGTATGCTACTGTAGAGGCTCTGAAAATCAGCAACATTAGCTTTTGCACGGGGAATTTATCTTATTGACAGATTACAAGCTACAGATACATCAATTCCCAAGCTGGATTGTCCCATAAACATGCCAAGTGGATCTCCTTTTAAGAGAGTTATAGTTTTGTAGTACACCATAGGAATGGGAATCAAACGTGCTGCCGTATGCTTTGAGTACAAAGGCACCATCTACTTGTAAAGTTGTAACAATGTGGACCAGGGTTGTTGTATTCAAAGTGATGAAGAAAAAACACGCAGCTGCGCATTTTTTGGCAAAATTTTTGAACCTCTTAGCAATCCAGACAACATGGGTAAAGGCTTGTATGATGAATATTTATTAGTTGTGGGTTTTTGTTTAAAGACAGGCAATTATGCATTCAAGCTGATCTATGAGAGAAACTAATCCAAGTTCCATTCGAACAACTTGGAAAGACATTTCGGAAGAGACAAAACATTTCTTAGTAAGTGAGAAGTTCTTTTGGCCAAAATTAAGATGAGATGTCTGAGAGAATAGTTTCTACATGTACGATTAGTTAATCTGCCAAAGGAGGGCAACAACAAACTGGATTGCATAAACCGTTGTATTATTAACACCTAAGATAGCAAATTTTCATAAACTAAACATTCAGCCAAGTATTAGAATCACCATGTGCAGGTAAGAGAAGCCATTTAAAAACCTTGTAAATGGCCAACAGATATGAGCCTCAGAATCAAAAAAAATTAATGGACATTTGAAACTTAGGTTTTCACAAAAGTGCATAGTTTTCACCATAAACCAGTGCCCAACATTGTGAGCTGACGTTCTGAAATTGCAACAAAAAATACAAACTAGAGCTCTAAACACGCAAAGAAAGTTCTAAGCATAAAAAATATAAAAGATCAACAGTATATTACGGCCAGTTGCAATAACTCGTAAGCAAAAACTGCTTCCCCTGTACAACCTAAAATTTTAAGCAAAACATGGAGAGTTACTCAGGACGGAACAAAAAACCTGCAATATACGAGCAGCATCAAGTTCAAAACCTTCATTTAGGGCTGAAGTATCGTAAAGTCGAACACATTGATCGAGCCTCTGGCTCTCATCCCTATACTCCAGAATTCTCTCCCTACATACAAGGGTTACCCTTTAAGTCAGAAACAGCTCCCCAGTAAAGGAGTGTGCAACGAATGACTGATTAGTATTCACTTGCATACATTATAGTTGTTCAATATACTATCCAACCCTGAACAATGTAAGCAATGCGGACCTATCAAGCCACAGTGGTGCCCAATAACCATAGGGCTACATCTGTGCCAGGGCCCGGGGCCTTTGCCAGCTTGAAAACTCAAAAAGGCCAAATATATCTTCCACGGAAGAAATGCCTCAGAAACTTACTCGATTTGCAAGAGGACTTTCTGTGAATCTGGCTGGATGTCGGCCCACTTTGTTTGGTAAGTAACCGGAGTTTTTTCTGTCGTGAAGAGGTGAATTTGCTGCTGCTGATTCTGGCCTGCCGAACCAGCCATCATCATGTTCTGCTGCTGTTGCTGTTGCTGCTGTTGAGGTTGGGGTTGGGGTTGGGGTTGCAGAAAGGACGGAGCGGGACTCGAACCGAAGCCCTGGGGAGTAAAAGGCGTGGTCGGTGGCCTAAACATGGAAAAGGCCATTACAGTCTTTGAAGTGGGTGCAGATGAAAATGCAAATGCTATCTAGAAAATCTGATTCTAAGGCGCTTCTTAAAAGCCAAACCCCTCTTCCTAAGCACCACTGAAATGGAGGCAATGCACTGCAAATTTGTCTATACCTCCCTTCAATCCTCTTCACACGAAGTACCCAACTAAGGTTTGAAATATTCCATTTTCCAGTGTCTCTCGCGGAGATGCATGTGATGTCTTCTCGCGGACCTCACATATAGAGTTTGTGTCTTCTCATTGGCTGCGGGACAAGCAAGCACTGCTGAACCCAATCAAGATTCAAAAGCTACTATGCACACGAACCCTGTCTTCTCCACGAGGGAAGGAGCACTTGAAAATGACCTACGATTCCTTCCTCTTCCCGGTCATGGAGAGAGAAGTTACGGACCTCCCCTCAATCAGTTGCATTACTCCACCATCAAGCTTAAGAAACAACAAATTAAATTCTCCGGTTTATTGGTGATGTTATCTATCACGAGTTGAGAGGTTTTGAAATACTTTGTCATACAAATGTGTGTGGGAAGGTGAAATTGTCCACCGAACTTAAATAACATCCTAATATAATATTGTTTAAGCATTTAGAGTGTCCGGGGTATACTAATCTCATTTTTTTTTTAAGAGTGTTTTAGATATATTAATCTCATTTTCTTTTTCTTTTAGAGTGTTCTAGTTATACATATATTCGATCACGTTTTTTAATTTTTGCTATAACTTTAATTTCCATGATTTTCTAACATGTTAAAATTATAGGGATCTATGAACATTTCTTTCTCAATTTTTCATTCACAGGAATCAAATTTTACAAAAATCCAAGTAATTCATTTATCTTCTCTTACAATTAGATATACCAAAGAGTCAGTGTGAACATTAATCATCATCATCATTTAATAATTTTAAAAATTAACAATTTCAAGTTTTTAATTTAATAATAATTTTAATTTAACAATTTCAAAATTCTATAAAATTGGAAAATAATAATTTAAACGTAAAGATAAGAAAACATAAATTGAAATTTAGTATTCTCGGGCTTCTATCCTCACCCATTAAGCATTCTCTCAATTCCACCAATGGCCCTTAGTCTCACCCACTAACTAAAAATTTGTATAAAATTGAGGGTGTGCCATTTACAATTTTGATACTCTCCAAATTTAACTTCTCACCTCCATCACCTTCTAGCTACCTTGACATCTTGACATTTTGTGAGATTGAGGAAGGTTATATGCATTTGGTTGATCTCACCCCTATTCACATATTCATTCAATAGCTATTTAAGTTTTTTTATGAGATTGAGGAAATTGTACATTGATGATAATCAAGAATCTCGTAGTCTAAAAGTTCAATGATTTTGAACAGAAATTTTTTATTTTTCTGACATAATTTTGAAAAAATCTGGTATAAATGTTTAAAAATCCGTTTATATCATCAAAATCACCATTACACAATTAAATTGAGATTTTGCAAAATAAAAAACTATGGATTCCGACAAAAAACACTCCTCCGAATTAAATTGTCAAATATTTAAACAGCTCCAAAAGAATTGAAATGGAATAAAAGTAAATAAACTTATTTTTTATTATGAATTTTTTTAATTATATAAAAATAATTTCCATAAAAAAATTTATAGTAAGAAAAAATTGGAATGAGATAATAAATGGATAAACTTATTTTTTATTTATGAAATTTTTTTAATTAAATAAAGTATTTTAATCCGTCTTTTTCTTTTTTTCAATTCATTTTGTTGATGGTTTTCTAAAAAAATTCAATATAATTTTTGTATATTTAATTACATATTTAGATAATATAATCAAAATTTATATTAATAAAATAAAATAATTAAAAGAATGTAATTATAAAATAACATTTAAAAAATTTATAATTTTAGAAAATAAAATAAAAAAAATCAACCCTTAAAACATATACCACGATTAATTTAACTAATAATAATTTATAAATTTCATATTCATATTTAGTCCAAGATTTTAGGTCTTGTTGAATTCACAATCAAGTTAGGGTAAGCAACAAAAATAGAGGGAGGCACATGCACAAAGAGTATGGTGGTGGAGATTTATTTCAAAGTTGACATGTTTAATAAAAGCTAAAATTCTCCTTTGGTTGGCACATGCCACTAAATTATTATCCTGTGATAATGGATAGAAAAGGAATTGGATGGGCCTAGTCAAATGTATACTATGCAAGTATTATAGTGAATCAAGAATTGTAATGAAACAACTGTATGATTTGTAATTTGTGTTATGTCCTTTTGCTAGAGAAGTCTAGAAGGTGATCACCTAGGCAACTATAAGACAATCCAAATGGGATAGAAAGCCTTTGGTTGAATGTATGCTCAATTGGCTAGCATACAAGGTACTAGATGCTTGGAAGGCTTTTCCATGCCTCTTTGTGTATGGTATTTCGAGGTCAAGGAAGCAGATATTGCTCCAAGATGTTAAAATTATCGATGAAAAGGGGGTAAAATATCTCTAGGTATTTGGAGATTCAAAGTTTTAAATAATTGGCCAAATCGTGAGTGTAATATAGAAAACTTGGCCCTGGCCCCGACCCCTGTTATGAATCAAGTCAAGGAAGTAAAAGTTACTTTGGATGATATTTCCTTCTTTCACATTTATCATGAATTCAATATTCAAGCAAACAATTTGTCTAAGAATAAGAGGGTACCCTTACTAGACATGAATTCAAAGGAGGCACTCTCCTTTTAGATGCAGAAAGATCTATGTCTTAATTTGTGATCAATTAAGTTGTTTTTTATGTCGGTGCCTTTTATGTAAGATCTTGGTGACATCCTTTAAATCCCATGTGGGTTAGTCTGTATTTATTTTGTTTACGATAGTTGAGTGTTTATATGACACCACTAGAAGATTATAATATGTTTTTTTTTGTAATTAAGGTAAATAGTTCAAATTGAACTTGTAGACTTTGAGTCTGTATTGGACAATCAAATGTAAAATTTGATATCTTATTTGAAAATATCAAATATAAAGGTTTTTTTTATAAAAAACAAAAACTTTGTATTCATATAAACCTTACAAGATCGTTAAATAATAGTTAAAAGATCGTTTACATGGATTTTTTTATCTATATAATACTCTATTTCTAAATAATTAAAAAACCTCTCCTATAAATACTATAATTCAAGAATAACATACATTTTTATAATATAAATTTAAAATTATAAACACACATACACTCATTTTTTATTCCAAAATAATAACACATGCTTCTCAAGTTCTTAAGGTGGCCTTGAAAAAATAGCGAGTCACACATACATGGTTTTTTAACTTGTTCTTTTTGGGGATTTGAACTTCTAACTCCTTCCCCACCCTAACATCCACATGCCTCTCAAGTTCTTTAGGTGGCCTTGAAAAAATAGCGAGTCACACATGCATGGTTTTTTAACTTGTTCTTTTTGGGGATTTGAATTTCTAACTCCTTCCCCACACTAACAAGCATGGAACTCCTTCCCCACCCTAACAAGCATGGATGAATAAAGATGAAGATACAAATGTGGATTCCCTTGTTCTTTTTGGGGATTTGAACTTCTAACTCCTTCCCCGCCCTAACAAGCATGGATGAGTAAAGACGAAGATACAAATGTGGATTGCCTTGCCTTCTTTCATTTATAGTAAGAAAATATAGATAAATTATTTTTTTTAAATCTTAAATTTTTTATAATTAAAATTAAAATCTTATCATTAAGTAATTATTTTTTATTAATTTTTTAATATAAATTAAAGAATTTGGAATTTTTGTTTATAAAAAGATATTATAATTATAATATTCATTCGAAAGAGTATTTTGAATTATATTTAATTGAAATTAACTATTTATTTTTCTAAATAAGGTAAGGGAAAGGGGATAGCAATTTTGGTATCTTTTCAAAATGTGGTTTGTATTTTTAATAAGTATGTCATCAATTTATGCGTTGACACACTTTTTGCTCATTTAAGGCTTCTCTTGATGGTCAACACACTACAACATTAGTGCACCAAATTTTCACAAGCATTGATCGCGCTACCTTAGCATGTGACCATTGCATGCCCCTCATTAGACTTGACCCAGTACGTGTAACCATTGCCCAACCTTCAACACATCATTCATCTAAGCTTAATCCCTGATCCACATGGCACCAACTCAACAAAAAAATCACCAAGTGATTTGACATGCCACATCAATAATAGATTGGTTCTCCCCATAAGCAGTTTGGCATGACATTGAGGTTTGTTACACCCTACTCAATGGGTGTTCAAATTTGGCCAAGTCCATGCATGCCTTGAACACCTTGATTTCAAGTAACAATATAATTACTCAATGGGTGTTCAAATTTGGCCAAGTCCATGCATGCCTTGAACACCTTGATTTCAAGTAACAATATAATGATCATTTCTTTATTGGAGTGTGTGACCACCAATATTAAGGAATGGCTTCCTTTCAACATATGGTCCCTCTTCTTCTTGTATAAATATGTAATGAAAATCATAAATTTATTCCTTCAGGTATATCCAAGCATGAAAAATTTGCATTGTGAAGTAAGATAACATTTGGGAAATCTTAAATACACATATATGGACATCCAATAGGCTTTCATACTCTCTCTCATATCATAATATTTGTAAGATCGAACTCACAAAATCATTATTTGTCATGACTATAATCAAAATATTTTCACAATGTTTTCTATTCTTGTCAAATATGTAGCTCATTCTTTATATATATATATATATATATATTCCATGGGCATTCGTTGGTGTTTTGGTTTGCATTCTATAATTGAGTTCATTATCTAATCCACACAAATTAGATTTGCGTATATTCTTAGCACAATAACAATCATGCTTATCGATACTATGTTGTTAATGTTCCTATCATCATATGTTATATTTAGCAACAAAATTTTGATGAATATGTGACTCATATGAAGACCTCATCGCAACATTTTAAAGCTCATTTTAATATGTGACTCAACGCAGCATTTTGATGAATATGTGAAACAATTTAAAGCTATTAAATACAGCCGGGAAGGATGGATCGTAATCTTTTACAGTATGCATATGGACCGCAGGACTTCAAGGTTTCATTTGTAGCAAAGTTAGAAGCTTTCTCAAACAGTTAATATCCTTCTCTCAGTTTGAAACCAGATCAGTCTCAAAGGAATTAGTGGAATTAGCGCAAACTGGATTTCAGAAGCCAAATCAAAAGTCATATTCTTTCTGTATTTGCCATTGTAACAAACATTAGAGTCAATTTCCAGAACTTTGTATCCAGCTGAATTTGGCAACGCCACAGCTCTATTCTTTCATTTTTTTTAATATAAAAAATCTGTTTTTTTATAATAAAAAAACATGCTAACTCTTTGTATTTTATGCTCATTTTTTATTCTTGCCATGCATTCTTATTCCTCATCATAACATCACTTGTTTCAAAGCCATTTTATGAACTTCCCATTGTTTAAATTACATATACACGTTAAACATTGAGTTATTGCTTCCACGTAGTCAACTATTGTATAAAATTATCACCCCATTGCACTATTTCCATTGCAATCAATTTGGATTCCTTAGATTTCACATGCTTAATCCATTGCACTCAAACCCTGTTACCATGTAATGAAGAATTGTGTGCTACTAAGGTCATGATCCTAGCCTTGACCTTGATCAACAATGGTACCAAAGCTCATATTCTCTTTCTACCTAGCTTCATTTGTCACTTGCAGGACTTTTTATATTTGGCACTCATGTTGAACATTTGTTTCGACGTGAACTAAGTAACAAAGACACAAGGTTAATCCCACTCCCATTATTCACCCTTTGCAACATACTATGTAACCAACAACAAAAATGCCAATAGTTACATGGGTCCAAAAGCTACAAATATTGTACAATTTATGATTGACAAAGAACTTCAAAATAAATGTTCAAGAATGTTGATCCAATTTGAAAAGTATATTCCAAGGGTTTATGTTCCAATTTGTGTCAATAGCATCTACATAGCCTAGATCAACACAAATTAGTGGTGGAATCCCTTCAAGGTAAATATTGATCATAATATCCCTTTGTTCAAAGGAACAATTGATGTTGAGGCAGTGGACAAGTGGTTCAATGCGATCCAAACATTTTTTGAGGGTGACAACTTCATTGATATATGGAAAATCAAATCCTCGACCATGAAGAAGTCTTTGGGCAACAAAGCTCAGGGGGAAGCACACAACCAATAGTGCCAAGATTGTGGTGATCATGGATTGCCATGTGGAGCAACTTTGTGCATGTGATGCATAATAAGTTATATCCATTGAAGTATTGGAGGCTTCAACATATGAAGTGGCAATAGTTGTATCAACATTGTGATCTTTTAATGGAAGTTATATGAATGAGTTTTATACACTTGCAACTTGTTTGGACATTAGGGGATACATAAACAACATGTTTCCTCGAGTGGAGCATGTTACACTAGCACATCAATTAAAAGTTGGAATTTCTAAATATGGACACAATCAAGGACACCCATATATTCACATAGAAGATTAAGCAAAAGCATAATCTCAAAAAATGTACTAACTCTCATGGTGACCAATGAAGGTATAAAATGAATGCTATTGTCTGGAATAATTAGTTAAGGAAGAAGCAATCTAACTACAATCAAGGCAATCTCGCATAACTCAACAAATAACATATCCATGAAGAAGATGATCCTGCAAAATAATGCTAGCAACAAGACAGTAATAAGTGGTGTGGCAAACATACTACCTCCAATCGTGCCAACAATGAATGTCATGTTTGCAAGGATCTCGTGGTGACAACACCACAATATCCTTCTAAATCATAACTTGATCCTCAAATCATTTATTGTGATCTGGAAATGTCCCCCATCAATAATTCTCACTATTGAACTTGGGGGGTTTTACAAATCTAGACAAAGAGAAAGAGCACCTCTTGCATTCATAGATATGGGTGTGAGGTCAACCTTCTCACTTCTTTATTGATAATGACAATTAGAAGAAGTTAATTATAGTCGATAGAATCAAATGAATCGACGTGAATGCTACACCCCAGCCACACCTCTACACCATTTTTTGTTTGTGTGAAGGAAAACCATTACATGTCACACACTAATGCATGCTCTAGTGTCTCATCATCCCTTTATCAGAAAAATGTGCTTTTTTAAATAGCATCACTAGACATGTGTGATGTCTTGTCAGGCGTGAAGTGTGACCACAAAAATGTGTTCCTCCCCATTTGTTGTAATCTAATGGATTACATATAGTTACCAGTAGCACAGTAATACATAACAAGATGCAAGATCATACATACACACATAAAGGTATGAGAAAGAATACAAGTAGTAGTGATAGGAGCAACAAGTTGTCTTATATTATGAGACCATTATGTACAAAAGCAACATTACATATTCTGCCTCACTAGCCTATTATATAGCGCATATAAACAATTATATAGTTATAAATTCCTAATTGTTTGGTTGATCGGCCTAACCGACGCGACTGACTAAGCCAACTAATCTTTAAGTTAGTCAGGAGGACCTAGTCGATCGACCGACTAGGATCCTCCAACATCTCCCTTACCCAAAAACATTTCTTCGACCCAAAGAGAATAGGGAGATGTGAAAAAAAATCCAAAATTGTGACAAAATTACAATAGCAATGAATTGTTTGATGGTTTTTGGGGGCTAGATGCTTCTCTTGGAGGAACAAAAGCAACATAGGCTTCGATGATTGTTAGTGCAGATAGAGTGAGGAAATATTGAAATCGGTCACAGTTAGAGAGTACAATCCTGATATTTGTACTAACTATCGTGAACTCAAAGAGGTGCAACAACTTGACTTGGGGGTTGATTTATCATACCTTGCAAATTAACGTCTCTCATAAGTCTGTATATTATGGTGGTCATGCAACTAACTTCTTCTTGTGCTCTTTTCCCTTCACTGATCCACTGATTTTCTGTCTTCCTCAAGTCGACTTGGCATTGATGGTCCATAACCAGTTGTTCCTCCAAAAAATGTGTTGTGTTGTAGTTAGATCTGCAGACCTTTTTTCGTCATAGAGGTCTAGTAGGGTGGTCTGTAAAGTTTGAAGTTCCATGCAAATTTTTCCATAATAAGTATACTAGTTATTTAAGACCAATGTTTCTTATGTTGCTTTAACTTCACACTCTTTCAATTGGTTATCCCCTTCTTCAAAAATGTGAAACTGGTCAGCCATGAGTAGACTAGTTTCATCTTGTTGTTGCTTTGTTATATGTGCTTGGGCTTGTTGAAATTTATCTAAGATTGTTTCCACTATATAGTGCAGCTTATCAATCATTTTGTCCAGCAAGGGTTCTAGCAAAGGTCCAATGATTTGTTATGCTTTCTCTGAGCAAATCCTCCAAGTGTTGTCATGTTCATCTTCCATGGCTTTAAGCTTCTTGTTAACATCCAACCATCTTTTCCCTCTTTCTTTGGAAGTGACTTTAATGATGTCATCCAACTCTTGGTTCGATGCCTAGGTCAAGATAAATAATGCTTGTGTCAAGGAAGACCCTGATACTAGTTCAATTGGCAAAGAAATTTGTGAAGGTGTTTTTGTCTTTTTGCTTGATGTTTTTTTTTACTCTTCTTCTTGTCTTGTTTTGGCACCGAAGTTGCATGTTATGTTATGGACATCGGCATCATTATTGAAGAAGTGGTCGGCCCAGTACCGGTTGATGCATGGACAGTCGTGGTGGGGTTAATTGTAGTTCCTATAGTCGACAACGAATTGGAAACTACGGGAGGGATCAATGTGGCGGCATTGTGGCTGGAGCGAACAAAGACAATGCCATAGAAATGGTCGAAAGGATTTATGCAAGGGTAGATGATGTAGGAGCGTTCGTTGAAAATATTTCTATGGAGGTGGTCGACAAAGGGATAGTCGACATGGCTGTGGTCGAAGCAAGTATAGTGTCAATGATGGTGGACGCATTTGCGATCAACAAGGGTAATGACACAGTAATGGGGGTTATGGTAATTAAGGAATGTGATGAGGGGTAAGGTTGAAGTAACATTGATTAAAGGTGTTGGAATAGAAATAGCTCTACACATTGGGAAACTTCTAGACTAGGTTGATGGAGGGGTCGTCAGTGAAGGAAGGGGATCAAAGGAAAAAGTTTCGACAATTGTATAGTACATAGTGGATGGAATGGTCACATAGGTCGAAAGGGGAAGCAAAGTGTTAAGTACAAATTTAATAGATGGATGTTTTATTTTCTTTGGGGTTTTCTTCCCATATGAGGTTAGAGGGAGAACAAGCAATTGTTTAGGAGGAACTAATGCTTGAAGAATTGGCTTTATACCAAATGGAGCGTAGAAAACACATTTATTCAGATTCAATGATATTTGATATTGTCTATAACGATCTAACATCAACCTCATATTCTCAATGTGATTCTTTAGCAACCCATCGACCATCTAATTAATGGGGGTTATGGTGATTAAGGAATGTGATGAGGGTAAGGTTGAAGTAACATTGATTGAATGTGTTTGAACATAAATAGCTCTACACATTGGGAAACTTCTAGACTAGGTTGATGGAGGGGTCGTCGGTGAAGGAAGGGGATCAAAGGAAAAGGTTTCGACAGTTGTATAGTACATAGTGGATTAAATGGTGATAGAAGTCGAAAGGGGAAGCAAAGTGTTAAGTACAGATTTAATAGATGGATGTTTTATTTTCTTTGGGGTTTTCTTCCCATATGAGGTTAGAGGGAGAACAAGCAATTGTTTAGGAGGAACTAATGTTGAAGAATTGGCTTTATCCCAAATGGAGCGCAAAAAACACATTTATTCAGATTTAATGATATTTGATATTGTCTACAACGATCTAACATCAACCTCATATTCTCAATGTGATTCTTTAGCAACCCATAGACCATCCAATTATCAAAATATACTTCCAATAATTTATGAATGAATTCCTTAAATGCTGCGACAACCACTTTAGAAAAAATAGTTGGGGCATTCTTCAAGCCGAATGGCATCACTATGTACTGATAATATCCCATTATGTATAAAATGTGGTTTTATGTTGATCTTCCTTAGTGATCTTGATCTAGTGGTAGCTACAAAACCCGTCAGTGAATGAATAATCCTCCTAGCCGCCAACATTTTCTAATACCTCATCCATAAAAGGTGTAGGGAAGGGATCACATAGACTTGCATCATTCAATTTTCTCAAGTCAACACATATTCAAATTTCACCAGTTTTCTTGTCTTTAACTGTCATTGGACTATTCCTTTCGAATTCTTCGATAGGTTCAATGATTCATGTTTCTAACATTCTTTGAATTTCAACTTCTACCTTTTCTTTGTACCTATGATTCAACCTATAAGGTCTCTTTTTGACAGGTTTGGCATCGAGATTCAGTGGGATCTTCATTTCTCTCAAATATCCAACAATACCCTTCATTTCTGAAAACTTTGTAGGAAACAAGTCTTGATACTCATGCAATAAATCAGCTAGTTTGCTAACAGCCTCATCATCCCAATAATATCTAATATTAGCAAATTTAGGATATTCCTTTGAACCAATATTTACCTTCTTTGTCTTTAAGGGTTGTAATAATTTATCAGATGCAATCTTAGGTCCCTCCAAATTTCGGCTCCCTTCTGTTTCTGGAATATGCACATCTCTCGAGTCATCATCTGGATCCCTAGTAACATTGTAGCAATCCAAAGCTTGTTCAATTGTCGCAGTCCATTGTGGTGTCTTGAATAGTGATACCACTACATATTCAAATATCCTAGCCTTAATGACTTGTAATGTCGCATCCACTATTGGATCGTCATCTTCATAGCTGAATGTTCTACTAAAATTTATAGCTAGATCATCCCAATCTGTTGTACCTCGTCAAAGCTCCATGGCAATATACCAGTTTCTAGGTATAGTATCCAATGTATGGATAAACATATGGACCCATTCCTTTTTAGGTATATCCTTCCATTTATTAGTACATGGTACCAAATGCTCTAAATGACTAATTAGCCCACTATACTTTATTCCAACATATGGAATTCCTTTTCCGAACCTAATCTCCATTAATTTGCGACATTGCGGCCAATCTTGTATATATCCCTTATGGACAGTCCACCATCTTGCTGGGGTAGCCTTTAGTGCTACATCTAGGGCTAGCAATTGTTGTTGTGTAGGTACCTTAATTTCAAAATCAGTAATAAAATAATTTAAATTAGGTAACCCCTCATAAGTAGGAAGATCACATACCTTGATACCAACCCAATGTACGGACTTTGTTATACGAGCACACCTCCTCATTGACACTTCATGCAGTCTAGTTTTCCAATTTTCCATTGCTTCGTCAGAATATGAGGAGCACGATCTAATGCTTTCCAGCTAAGTGTATTGTCTGTTGGGGGTTCACATAGTCATCTATTCTTGAAGTCACATTGTAAATATTTTCTAAGTCCTGGACATCATCTTCTTCTTTTACAAGTTCAATGTACCTTGGACCCTCCAATGGATCTAGTGGTGCAACAACTCTAACATTCCCTCCTTCAATTGTCATAATCCGCTTTTTGAGATTTATGATAGCCTAGTTTTCAATAGCCCAGTCTATACCAAGCAATGTAGGATATGGATTGGTATCATCAACTATCTCTATAACTTCGAAATTTGCAAAGCTTTGCAATCCTTCCACCTCGATAGGAACTCCTTCCATTCTTCCGAATGGAATCACTTTAAGCTAGTTAGCTAATCTTGACTGAATAGGTGACTATACTAGCTTGGGTTTTCCCATACGTTCCCAAGTTTGCTTCGTAATGATGTTCACATATGAGCCCGGGTCTAGAATAATAAAATCCATGTCATAGTCTCCATTATGCGCATTGAGCCTAATTTCCCTTCTTGTTTTTTTGTTCCTTTGAAAATGATTTACAACCCTTTATTGAATAGGATGTACCACTTCCCTTGTTTAATTAAATTATGTAATTTCCTTAATGCTTCTTCATCCTTAATTAAATCTAGACAACTTCAAAAAAATTCTAAGGGAACATACCTTTCCTTGAGGTCCTTTTGGAATCAAGCGATCATAACAAAGTGGCATGTCGTAGGTAGGAACTTAGTCATATATCGGCGATGAGTTGGATGTCAAAGGTCCCTTGTTTGTTGTAGTAAATTCTACCCTTGATTTGACACATGTCTCTTTCTCTTTCTGGACATCAAATAGAATGGGGCGCTGCACTACTCGTCTAATTTGAAGATCTCAGTAGTTATAATATATTCCCTTGTCAGCTCTTATTGCAGCTCCTCCTTTTGTAACTACGTCAACAATGGATGGCTTCTCTCTTGGTTCCACTGATATATTCTGAACGTTCTGATTATGATTTTGACTCCCTTTTGCTATAAGTTGTGGGAAGTCTTCAATGGTATGATCCAGTTCTCTACAGTACGTGCATGTCAAACATGGGTTCAGATAATCTCTAGCAAGATGTCCTAGCTGTCCATAGTCATAAAATATTACCTGACCTCTTCCTCAACCAAATCCTCCTCGTACTCGTCCTCGGAATCCATTGCTCTGTTGATTAAACTGTGTACTACCCCCTTCAGCTTGTTCCTCCCCTTTCATTCTATAGGCATCCATTGTTCGTTATGAAAGTAACTGATATGCCTGATAGTATTTTTCATCATACCCAACTGATATATAGAATTTGCAAAATAGAATATTAGGAGTACTCACAATTTTCTATAGTAGATAGCATTCCTCCGGCTGATTCCCTCTAGTTTGACAAATCCCACACCAAATTCCAACTCCATGGTTTAGCGGGTTAGGATCTCCAATAGCTATATATTCCTGAAAAGCTATACACTGGTCCTTAGAATGACCCTCCTCTTTACACCTAGTACACCAAACTTCTTCTCTTTTGTCTTTTCCTTTCTTGATGTCTTGAATTTGTAATGATAAGTTTTCCAACTGTGATTGGATCTAAGCCATGCCCGCTCCAGTTTCTCCGACAGGCGATGCCTCTAGCTTCATACCCAGTTCAAGGGCCTCTATCTGTGTTGCAATCTCCTGTTGCATCAACGAAACTCTGATATGTGGCAACAAAGCAGATATAAACCATTCCTTATGTTGAACATCGGTCATTTGGAAACATACACGAGCCATCAAATTCTTGAACCTTCGGTCAAAGTCCCATATAGATTCACTTGCTAATTATTTTATTTCCTTAAGCTTAGTAATGCATTGAGACTTGGATTTTGGCTTTCGAAACTCATCTTTTAACGCAACCTTAATATTTGCTAATGTCTTATGTGTGTTATCAACAAGTACGTTTGCAAATTTCATAAACCAATCTAAAGCACAACCCCAAAAGGTTGTGATTAACTATTCTCTCTTTATAGGCTCATCTTGCACTTGTTTAACAATCCAAACAACTTCACACAAAAACTAGTGTTAGTCTGGATCTTCCGATCCATTCCCATGAAAAATAGGTAACTTCATGTCATCACCAACCATTTTATTTCTCGGGGGTACCCACTGACTTAGCACCAGAGAGCTAACACTTACAACTATAGTGCTAGTCGAAGCACTACTCTGACTACTACTACTATTGGTACCTACTTGTATAATCTATAATGATGAAATTTTGTCTCTTACCTCAATTTATGAAGGTGCGCACGAGGTCGCAACATCCGTCCTGAGATAAATCGACATGTTCTTCCTCCGATATGAGCTAACAATCTTCCTCTTCATCCTCTTCTACCTCTTAAGACTCATCCTCGAGTTGTGGTACTGGTTCATAGTCTTGTCCTTCAATCACACTGGAACCCTCTTCTCCTGTCGTAGTTCTCCTTCTCTTACTTGAACGAAATCTTCTCCCACTTCGCAGTACACCACACTCTTCATTCGTCTCACTTTCTTCTTCCCTTTTCATGTCAATTCATTATTTTCAACATACTCCCATACCATTCCCTACTGACACCCCAAACCGTCGCACACAAATAACTTACGTGTCAGATTCCATCCTCATGATCCCTTTTTCACAAAGTAACATTTTAATCCACAGGTTTAAAGCTTTAAGGTACTTACCTCGCGGTCCTTGGAATAACTCTCGTTCAACAACACTGTACGATTTTAGAATGTCTACAACAAACTCCGTAATATATCCTTCTAGTTTACTACCCAACCAATAATCAACAACGTGAGATATCTTATTATTCACACCCTTAAGGGTCCAGACTAGCTCAGGTGTCCAAACTGTAGGCTTGCCCCCTTAAAAGCACCTCTTTTGTAGAGTTGACCTTTCCGACCATTTAGTCAATATAATAGGAAATTCTCCAAAGAACACTTCATGAATATCTGAAAAGACATACTTACCTAATGGCGTTTCCCCATCAAGGCGTGGATCTCTTTTCTAGTATTCAACAAACTCCTTCAGCTTCTTGTTGATCCAGTCCTGAATCTCGGGCTTAGATGGATGCCACATCCCCCTCCGACATAGATTTCAGTCTTGACAATGGAACCATTTGTTGGCTTAACTCTATACTTCGACCCAGGTTCACTAAACTATTCACCAACAAACCCCAAGATACTGCCCCTTTTAGAATCACTTGCTAACAAGTGAGGTCTCACCTGAGGTACCTATGGGAACTGCAAGAACTAGGTTTCCGTAGCAACGAAGGGGAATGATCCAACCCTACAACCACTAGCATTTTATAGCTTCAATAGAACAACCCACATTTCACAAAGACCGTAAACTACAAATTTATATGTTCAATTACCAGGATCATATATTAGATTTCCAGTATGCTAGCTTACATCTTATATATTATCACATAAACATCGTCATGTCATTAAAGTACATCGCCACATAAAAGTAAATGAATCATACATCAATCATCCACATACATGAACACCAGAAATAATGTGGAAACCCAAGACAGGAAAAACCATTGAAGTGTTATTCTTATTCATGAGTTGCAGCAAATTAGCACTTCATGTCTATACACATAGTTAACAGACACTCTATCTTCATTACAACAGACCTGTGCACATAGGTTGCAGATCTCTATTACCCCTTGCAACTCGCTTATATATCAATATTACAATAGTATAAAAAACAAGCTTCTCTTGAATACATAAGGCAATACTATATGCTCTCACTCTCACTTACTCTAACCAACCAAAAAATTCCCAACCCATTACATATATATATAAGATTCATTTGTATCCCTCCTCGCTCCCACTACTTAGACGACAAAAACTATAACTACTCCCAACTAACTCTGCTTTTGACGAAGTCAAACGCCCTTCGTTTCTTATTCTTCGGTCACTTTGTTGGAGCTAGTCCTACTTGCACGAACCACTTCTTCTTAACTCTGTTCATACCAAAATCCGGTTGACAAACCGTGTCAAAACTTTCCTGGGCCCAACAGTAAGACAAGTTTGTAAGAAGTGAAATATTATATACAAAATGTATCTAAGGAAAGAAAAATAAGGATATTCAAATTGTTTTATATTAAAATTGTGTCTAAAGAATAAAATATTAAAATAGTGTCGAGCTAGCCCGCCAAACAACAAAATGCTACATACATAACAACAACCTTTTAAAAAATACCTATGAAATAAATTCTCTCCGACTAAAATTAGTGCAATATTGATACCTCTATATTCTCGGGTATATGTTGGCTTGACTGATGCTGACCCAGAGGTTTTCAATAAGACCCAGGTTCTTCTCGGTTTCCCTTTGACCAACAAAACCCCTTCGCACCGGCCCTTTCGGCAACAACCTACGAGCAGGTTGAGGTCTCACTCGAGGTGTATCTATGGGGTACTGCGGAATCAGGTTTCCATAGTATGTGATGAGTTGTTTGGACAGATGTACTGCGCAGCGCAACAAGGGGTATGCGCTGCGAGGCGAGACTGCGTGGCGATGGGCAACGCCATGGTCCGCACCACTAAGTCCCTTCTATTGCAGGACTTCTACGGAGACTGCGAACAATCCCGTTCAACCTTATACTTGAAGTACTCGGGAAGGCTTAAGGCACTGAACTAAGTATCACTCATCCACTCATTCATGCACTGAATTGACTATTACTCTAACATTCGTTTATACACTTAGAATGTTTACTGTTTAGGCGTCTACCGTAGATGCAAATCACTATCATTCATTCGTCTGCTGCGCATAGGAAAGTACTTAAGCAATCTCTTAACACTTGAACAAATAACTGAATCACTACTTTCAGAAGCAAAGCTAAGTATTAACCATTCATCTATTCATGCAGACTTAACATATCATCTCCATACTCTCCTGATGGCAAATGCATACAAAAGTCTTCACATAACAGAATGCAAGGAAATATTCAGACATTCATCTACAAAAAATAGGTAAATGCAATCATACACAACATTGTTCCACTCAATCACATAACACAATATTTAACGTGGTTCACTCCCCTGGGTGGGAAGCTACGTTCACAAGAACGGTTGTTATATATATATCTTTAATGGGAAGGGGACAACCACTCTTGGTCTGCGCACTCAGCTGCAGACTCTCTCTTCTCTCTCAGCTAGGTCTCTGCGCACACAACTGTAGAAGGCGTTACAATGGCTTCTTCTTCAGAAAAGATCTTACAATACATCACCAACAAAGAGCAATGAGAGAACCCTCTAAGGACCCCAAAAAGTAACAACAACAACCAACCAAAACCCCTTCCCTTACAAAATTGTCTTCTTTTTTATAGACCATGCCCGAAGGTCGTGTCTTTACAATGCTGAAGATCGAACCCCTTAGGGTTTCCAAAACTGCTATGGTTTCTTCTAAACCGTCCTACTGGCCTCTGGTAGCGAGTGTGCTGTCGTGGCAGTCCTCCATGCCTTTGTTTTGTCGCTTTCGGCCTTCCTGTTGTGTGCATACCAACAGGTCATCTTCATCGAGCCGCCCTTCCACTAACGAACTCGTACGACTGGCTCAACTCCTAGTCGCTTCCTTTGCAGACCGTTCGTCCTCTTAACGACCTCGTACAACTGGCTCAGCCTCTAGTCGCTTTCTCAGCGCCATTGTCCACTTAACGGTCTCGTACCACTAAGCACGCCCAGCTGTTGCTTTCCCTGAGTCATTCTTCGCCTAATGATCTCGTACAATTGGCCACCTTCCTGATATGCTCATGCCCGCAACTCGGCATCCTGGAGTATCTTTGCCAAAATTAGACCACCGTTGGTCTATCCGGTACCTGTACCTGCCCTTTGTCCAGCATTTCGCTTTGTTGGCTCCACATGGCCTGATCACTTCGCAGCACTGATCTTCGCGGTACTACCAAAATTTGGTTGCTGCGCACAACTTCGCAGCATCCCCCATACTTGTACAAAATTTATCTTTTGTTGAGCTGCGCTCAACTCCACAGCTCAACCTCCTTGTGTTATCCAAAATTGCCCCAACTTGGGCCAGGCCCAATAGTATATAAAGAGATACATTAAAATAATTGAATAAGATGCCACTGCCTTTCACGACTTGGCCTTTTTCAAGAAGAAGAAAAACTGTACTTTTGCTATTAATATAATAAAAAAGTACATCTCCATACAAAATCATCATATAGCTAGTCCGTTTGGCAACATAGTTAAAAAAAAACATTACTAGATGTTCTAGTCACTTATGACTGACAACCAAAAAACTAGTCCAAGAATAGACTAAAACAAGACAGAACATAACTAAACATCCTCCACATAGACAAAGTACTAATCATCAAAGAAAGGAATGGATCCTTGACATTCCAGAGAATCATCGATCCATTCTTCCCACAGAAGATGACCCTCTTACACCGAGCAAGCATCCTTTGATACCACATAAGATGACCCTCTTGCTGGGAGAAAGCACCCTTTGATACCAACAACATTGTTAATAACATAGCTTTCCACATCATCATAGTAAATATTGGATGCTTCATTTTCAAGGGATCCATTTAGTGATGCAAATTATTTCTCGAGCCTTTGAGTTTTTTTTGTTTTCTTATTCCTCTCAACCTTACTTATTTCATATAAAAAAAATTAAAGAACAAAAAATACTTAAATTATAAACGACAATGTTTGTTAGTCATAAAACAACTTTAAAATACCCTCTCACCGCATTGTAATTGAAATATGGAAATGGTGTGAAATAAATACACCTTCTATGAACACCATAGCATTGAGGATGTGGGAAAGAGATACATTTGAACCTTTATATGTGATGTTAATTAATAATTAAAGAGGCGAGATCCTCTTGGTTGGCCTTGATTTCAATGGCATTGGGAAAATAGCCAAACTACTTGCCTTTACTCATGAGCAATTGGGCTTTATTAGGGTTTTCTCTCCACTTGGGCCCACCTTAGGGTGATTTTAAGGGTCTATTAGTTGAATCTCCAAAAATAAAGTGAAAACGAGGCCAAGGATCCTTCACATGCATGGATTACCTTTTTTTCAGGAAACGTTAACAAAATTTGATGGAGGTTAGTCAATCTCATTTAGGAGATTTATAGGTAATTAATAAAATATATGATAATAGGTTAGGTTATATGCATTACATGTTACAAAATATTTATGAATAGTTGGATTTTCCATGTTGGCATTAGTTATTTTGGAATTACCAAAGTTGTAGATAAATTCGTTCGATTATATAAATGGATTACATGTCACCAAATATTTATTAGTAATTATTTTGAAGTGTTTGTTTTTTCATGTTGGTATTATTCATTTTGGGAGTCCAAAAAAACATTGGAATGGAAATGGTTGTGGAATATAAGTTAATTCATTTTATTATAAAATTATGTAAATATGATGCATCCAACAATCAAGCAATAAATGTTGTGTAGGCTAGGATATACACGATTGGAACGAAAATACACAAGAGTAATCATTATATCCCAACCTATACAACAATGACTACTCAATTGTCTTTCAAATCCAATAATGTATATCTTAGCATATAAACATTTATCAAACTTATTATATCTTACCCTATACAAATTTTATTATAATTATTACTCCATTGTATTCTAGATCCAACTGTGTATATCATAGGCTATACAACATTTATTAATATGTTGTTAGGTGCATATGGAGTAAGCTAATCTTATAATAAATAAATAAATTATCTATCACAAATCTAATAAGAATATCATAGGCATTTATGATGTGAGTATATTTTTATTATGAATCAAGATTCATGAATGGTGGAACAATGTCCATAAGTTTTGTGCAATTTTGAATTGACCCAAACAATAAAAAATTCGATCACGGTTTTACAACGATGAGAACTATGAATTTCTTATATGTCGTCGAATTATGGAAATTGCAGGGATTTTTACTACAAAATGAGATGGATCTAGTGCATACTGATTACCATAAAATTCCAGTCTAGACACAAGAATATGACCAAATAATGATAACTTAGTTGATCTTATTAATTTTGTGGCTATGAGATTGATCTGTATACTTATCGTCACATCATCCGTCGGTTACCAATATGGACTTGTCATTCAACCCATATGTGGGTGGGAATGTGCAACCATTAGTATGGACTCGACCCATAGAAAGCTAAGATTGTGCCTCTTGTTATTATTGAAATTTGCCATGGATTATTTTGTTGTAAAAGTATAGTGAAACCTTGAAGGTAATATTAAGACGAACCTTAACAACAAGACAAACTTGCACAAATCATTATCCTAGGACCTTGATGTAGCATGTTTCTTACTTAGAACTTACCAAAAATCCAAGGTTCCACCAACATTTATGACAAGTCTATATAATGCTTATGATATGGCTAATATCAAAAGTTATTGATAGTAGTCATATCATAAGCATTATGACTATTGATATTAACAAGGATTATTAAGTATATATATATGAAAATACATATTGTATTAAGAGTATCACAATACAAATCATTAAACTATTAAACTTCAAGACCTATTGGTCACAATTACATTCACAAATGAACAAGGCCTAGATAAAGGTTATCCTCGGCCATTCATTATATTGGGTGTAACACTTGAATGGTTTCTATGTGGATCATCTTCATACCAACATTTTCAAATTGTTGCTAGACCAAAAAACTACAACATTCATGATGAGAAGGGAGAAAGCTTGACCAAGTTTGAATTCAGGCATTCTTACTGCAACCACTTTATCTCATATATATAAAAATACAATGCCTATTGATATTAGTAAGCATAATCAAGGATCACTATATATATATATATATGAAAATACATATTTTAATAATAATATCACAATAAGGATCATTGAATCCTGTTAATCTTCAAGACCAATTGGCCACAACTACACTCACAGTCGAACAAGGCTTGAATGGAAGTTATGCCTGGCCATTCCTTATTATGACCTAACCATATACTTTCAATATATATATGATAATTTCGTATGGCTAAATTTATTTACGAATAGAATGATGAGTGCTTTGCATGCCTCCTTGAAATGGCCATATAATGGAATTTTCCACATTTTTTCTTTTTCCTATGATGGGAGGCCCTTAATATTGAGCAAACCATCCCAATTGTTTATGCTACTATCTCTTCCAACTATTGGTTCTTTTGCTTCTCCTCATCCTCATACAATTTTGAATTCCCAACCAAAGAACCACCCCTTTCCAACAAAGGGAAGCAATCAATGGACACCTAGGTGTCTGACGAGCCTCCTTTTTGCTAGGTTGATCAGCCCATCTTCACACCATCCAGGAGCTTAATAAGGAGACACGAGGATCTAGGATGTGCAACATATGAATAAACCTTGTGATAATCAACCCCTAGAGCCTTTGTCATGCGTGATTGATGAATTTAGTGATAGTTGGTTCAAAGTGTTGTCCCTCTTTTTTGTTTGACTTCCAGTGATTTTAGTAATTTGTTTAATCAGGTTTCACTTGAAGTTATGAGATTGCAAAGGTAGAAAGAGGAGGTTGGATAGTGGGGATCATCGACCAAGAAAATATTTATTGGTGCAGGTCATTAATGAGCTAACTAGTCTCAAGATACATGATATCCCTCAAGCACAATCGAGCTTGAGTTTGGTCCCGGATGACGCAATCACCCAAAGTTTAGGATTGTGATTTTAGTTGATTGCCGAAGGATAAGGGAAAACACTCCAAATTTCATTTTTGATCTTTTTGTTATAAATAAGACCAGAGGGAACAACCCAATGGTGGATATTTGTTTGAACTTTGATACCTTTGAAGTTTAAGATTGTGTGCGAACAAATTCGTTTTGTTACATTTCATGATATGTAACCCCTATTTTTATCAATAAAGAAAGAACATTGATCTTATTCAAGTAGTTACATTTGTTTCATAGATTCTTGTACCCATCTTGTGGAGCCCCCCCTCAAAAAATACATGGAACTTTGCATTCTGTTACATGTTTGATATAATAGATTCAAGTTAAATCGTAGTTTCCTTGTTCATTTACATACTTTGTTTTTCCCATATTTTCCTGTTAGTTTTTTCTATAGTACTTTGCTTATGATTAGCAACATTTGATGTATTTCCATTTAATTCCATTGTTTTATTTCTAACATGTTTTCATTAGTTTTTGCTCACATGGAAGTCTGTTGATTTAAGAAAATGCTTGGGCATGTTTTATGAATTTTTAAAACCAAAAAGTATTCCTTTATATTATTTATGAAAACCCCTACACAGTGATCAAACAATAGTGATCCTCTTGCTCTTTAGCTCGAGGATAGGATTAAGGCCCACTAGCCTAAGGGAGAGTAATATTGGGTATAAAAGGGATAGATCGAAGACATTCTGATTTGTCTAGTTGTATTTTGTTGAATAGAAGTTAGATCCCTATATGTCAAGCATATATTTTGCATAATACCTTTGAAGTTTGTACGCTCCCCAGGTTGACAATTTAAATTTAAAAGTTAGGGATTCCAACAATTATTGTCGATAACCTTTGGCCCCATCACATTTTGGCGTCATTGTTAGGGAGGTGCTAAACCTATAAGGGGAGTATAAAAGAAAAAAATATATTTCACATAGATTTGTTAGTTTGCATGGCTCAATTGAGAGATGAGTTCAAATGATTTTTACCAAATAAGCTTATAATGACTGAGGCAAGACTTGTTGAAAAATATTTTCAAAACTTCGTGTTTATTGAACCCGAATTTACAGAAGACCCCCTCGACAACTCTTTGGCAGATTTGGGAAATCCAACTGCCATTAGAGAATTTGATTGAGCATAATATACAGTAGGTAGTTCCATGGAAGAAGAAGATCATCCTGAAGTCTTTGAGTTTCCTATCATAGGATCCAATGAATGGACTAGGATGAAGAATATCAACCCTTCTGCTCTCCCCAGTTTTCATGGATTAACTTCATAATATCCACATATTTTTCTATTTGTGTTTGAAGTAGTTTGTAGGATTTATGATTATTACTCAGATGCTAAAAAACTTAAACTTTTCCCTTCTACATTGAAAGATTTAGCTTTGAGATGGTTTATGAGTTTGGAGGAGAATAATATTGCTCAATGGGAACAAATGAAACAAATTTTCATAGAAAAATATAGGGATTATTGAAAAGCTAAGGATACCATAGATGAAATCTTTAGAATGATGTAGGTAGAGAACGATTCCTTAGAGGACTATGAACAAAGATGTCAGCTAAGTTATAAGAGATCCCATAACTGCATGCTAGATGAAGAATCCCTAAAGCTCGTACTCCTTATAGGGGTAAGAGAAGCGTTCATGGAAATCTCAAATATCTTAGCCAACAGAGATATATTTCAATTGTTCTATGATGAGATAAAAGCAAAATTTTAAAAACTATTCTAGGCTTGGTAATAAGAGGGGAAGGGATAGCAAGAGCATTGTTTTTCAGTCATCTAAAGCCACAACTCAAACATTAAAATTTTTGGGATAGGAGGTTTATTGGATGATATGAAGAATAATATCCTTCACTCTCTTTCCATGCAAATGGATTCAATGCAAATTAAGAGGAAAAAAGAAGAAGCTGAGCAATCCTTGGCCATTTTTTGCTCGAAATGTTGAAAGAAGCATGAGAGGAACCAATCTCCACTAGACATAGTAGATGTTTGTGGAATATGTGTAGAGGACCATACAACTGACAATTTCCCATTACTACCTTCTTTCAAATAAAAAATTCAAGAGTCAGGACCAAGGGATAATAGTAGCAAGCTCCCTTAATGACACCACTAAATCCTACTCAACAAACACCAAAACAACCTTAGATTCATACCTATCCTGCACCAAATCCGAATAACACTATGGAAATTCAACTTGTCTGCAACAAAGAGACAACCAATTTTTAGACCTACTCCCTAGATGCGGTAAGCCTGAATGACTAAAATTTTTGTTTTGGGAAAATAATACTAGACCCTCCTGTCATTTTCAAGGAATCAAAAGATAAATATGCAGCTCAACATAATACTATTGGTTAGACAACATAAAAAGATGATACCAATCAGGATCCAAAACATCATTTCCCTTAAATTCCCCCATTTCCTGAAAAGCTAGAATCCAAAAGGATTGACAACTCAACAAATGTCGTTTTAGAGGAACTAAAATTTTTATGAGTGAAGCTTCCACTCTTTCGAGCCATTAAGGAAGTACCCATCTATAACAAATTCATCAAAGAGGCATGTATCAAGAATCCTAGTAGAAGGAAAATAGATCCTCTTACCATAAATGTCATACGACAACTTGCAGACTTAATGTTAGCGAAGGACATTAACCCTAAATAATTAGATCCAGGTAATCCAATAGTCGATGTTCATATAAACCAGACCCTCATCCAAAACAATCTAATTGACTTAGGGGCAACAATTAACATGATGACCAAGGACACAATAGAAATCTTAAAACTACATCCATTATTGAGACATACATCATGTAGTTAGTAGTTAGTTCAACTGTATGTCTAGAGGGAGTCCTGGAAGATATCATTGTGTTAATAGATTCATGGGAATACCTTGTAGACTTCACAGTCTTACAAGTTAAGGCCAAGCTTAGTGGATATCCCCTTATTCTAGGCAGACCCTAGTTGGCAACAAATGATGCTTACATTGGTTACAGAGAGGGAGATATGACCATCACAAGTGGTATTTCCCAAAATAAATTAACCCTCTATCCACCTACCATACCATTCATCGACACGGAATATCCTCTATGGATACAAGAAAATGATAATTTCAATCGATTTATGCACCCAATTCTTAGCAAAGAAAGAGCCCTCACACTTAGATATCCTGATGAAGAGACAATCATATCTAACTTCTTGCAAAATATTTACCTCAATCCTCAATTAATTGAGGACATGTTCACATATGAAGAAGAGGAAATGATTGGAGCCATAAATGAACCATAATCTCTTTGGAAAATTGTGTTATATATATTGAAGAACAACTATCCTCTATTAAAGTTATTGAGATCCTCCTAGGGAAAACCCTAAAAATCAACAAAAATCTACATCCTGACCAAGAACAACAATTGTTAAAAGTTCTCACCAACCATAGTGAAACCTTTGCTTGGACTTATACAAACATGAAAGGAATACATATGGACATTTGCAAGCACCATATCTATATCAAAGAAGATGTTATGCCTATTAGGAAACCTTAAAGGAGCATGAATCTATCTCTAAGAGATATTGTGAATGATAAATTGCAAAATCTATTGGATGCAAGTTTTATCTATCCCATTTCTGGCAGTGAATGAGTATCTCCTTTGGTCATGGTCCCGAAAAAGGGAGGTAAATGGAGAATCTGTGTTGACTACAAAGAGATCAACAAAGCAACTAAGAAAGATCACTTTCCATTACCTTTCATTCACCAAGTATTAGATACTTTATTTGGAAAGAAATTCTTCTCTTTTCTATATGGTTTTAGTGGGTACAATCAAATCCAAATTCACCCAGAAGACTAAGATAAAACAACTTTCACTTTCCCTTGGGACACTTTTGCTTATAAATTTCTTCCATTTGGTTTATGTAATGCTCATGCAACTTTTCAGAGGGCTGTCTGAAGCATTTTTTAAGGCATTATAAATGGTAGCATGGAAATATACATGGATGACTTCATTCCTTATGGAGAAACCTTTCAACAAGCCTTGCATAACTTACTAAGAAGTTGTGCTAATAAAATGCATAGAGATGAACTTATGTTTAAGTAACGAAAAATGTGAAATAATCATGATTGAAGGGATTGTATTAGGGCATCATGTCTCCTCCCAGGGCATAAGAGTCAACCAAGCTAAGATTGAAATCATCAAAAACCTGCCCCCACCTCTAAAACAGAAGGACATAAGAAATTTTATCAGACATGCAAGATATTCTAGAAGATTTATAAAATATTTTAGCAAGATAATTGCACCTATGTTTTCTTTGCTAACCAAGGATGCGGGTTTTGTTTGGACAGAGGAATGTATGAATCATTTGAATGTATAAAACATAGAACAATAACAACTCCTATATTACAAGTTCCCAAATGGGGCATTCCATTTCACATACACTCAAATTCCTCCGAGAGATCAATTGGAGCAGTACTTGGACAACAAGAGAATAAAGATCCATTTTCCATCTATTACATCAATAAATGTCTATCTAAAGTTGAACTTGACTACATTGTGACAGAGAAAGAGTTCCTAGTTGTAGTTTATTCCATCAACAAATTTCAGCACTACATCACGGTCTATCTAGCATATGTACATACTAATCACTCAACCATTAGATATTTAATGAACAAACCCAATGTTAATGCTAGAATAATTAGATAGTTATTACTTCTACATGAATTTGATTTAACTATTCTTGATAAACTAGAAAGCCATAATGTTGTTGCAGATTTTCTATCCCAACCAACCCATGTTGTACATAAGGAAATTGTTGGCAATGCCCTTCCATATGAGAACCTCTTTGCTATCTCAGCAAAGACAGGGCTGACATAGAAATCTACCTAACCACTAGGAAGTTACCACAACACTTTAGCTATCAAGAACACTGGAAGATCACCAGGAAAAGTGCAGCTTATGCTTGGATCAAGGTGTATTTGTTCAAGCAAGGATCATATCAAATCTCGAGGAGATATATAAGGGAAGATGAGGTACATGGCATTTTTCATGCATGTTATAATGAACCGCATGGAGCAAACTATGCAACAAAAATAATATATTATAAAATCTTGCAGACAAGTTACTATTGGCCTACGCTCCATAAACATGTTGAACAATATGTCTCAAGTTGTGATGAATGCCAGAGAATGGGGAAACCTACAAAAAGGGACCAAATGCCGCTACATCCTCAAGTATCATTTAAACCGTTTGACAAATGGGCTTAGATCTCGTAGGCCCAATCAATCCTCCCTCCAACCAAAAATATCATATTCTCGTATGTATACATTACTTGAAAAAATGGGTAGAAGTTAAGGCTCTAAGAGTTGTAGATGAAACAAGTGTAGCAAAATTCTTAACTAAAGAATACTCACAAAAATAGTCCAACTTCATAGGAAGGACTGGGCAAGTATTATGAATGATGCTGTGTGGGCCTACAACACGACCTGGAAAACTACCACAAAGTTCACCCCCTATGAATTGGTCTATGGAAAGAAAATCATGCTGCCTATAGAATTTGAAATAAAAACACTAAGAATGACTACATATTTAAATCTAGAGTTGTCATTAGCACAAAGGAACATAATACAACATTTGAATGCTCTAGATGAATATAGACAATAAGCATTGTTTCATACCAAGGTAGTTTAACAACAAATAAAAACATGGCATGATAGATTTATGAAAACTAAGAACTTCAAGAAAGATGATTGGGCACTCCTATGTGATTCAAGGTTTAAATAATTTAAGGGAAAATTAAGAACAAGATGGATTGGACCATATCAGATTGACATTTGCTATGAAAATGGATCAGTTAAGATTAGAACAATAGATGATGCTCACACACCTCTCCCAATTAATGGTCATCGCCTGAAGTTATATAAGAAGCCGTGTCCAAAGATGACTTCATGATGCAAATGGACAAGAAGCACTTAAGTCTAATTGACGGAACTAATGCCCTCATTCCTATTTGAAAGTCCTTGTTATTTGTCAAAAATAAAAAATAAAAATATTAAAAAAAATAAAAAATTCTTAAATGAGAACCCCTAAGGGCATTTAAGCCAATCCATTCCTTGAAAACCTCATATGAAGCAAGCCTTCAATTGCAATAAAAAAAGCTCTCTATCCCATTTATTTAATCAATTTTTTTTGTAGGAAGAAAAGAGCACAACAACTACTACATGCACTTCATATTCTCATATACACTTTTTATATAGCATTTTCATATAATTTATTTGCAACTATAGGATCCATCTTCGAGACTACAGTAAGATAATTTGTTCTCTACAAGCAATCATAGGATGTGGCTCCAACACTACAAGAACTACAATTCTGACACCTTTTTTTTTATCGACAATTAAGTTGGGGGAGGAATTGCGATACACGTCGGTTGCAATCATTAACATAAGTGGTGATAAGTTCAATGTAGATCTAAGATGCAAATCATTCACATGCATGGTGATAGGATCAAGGTAGTGTCACTGAATTTACAATAATCTCTCACATGATTGATGCATCATCCAAATAAGGCAATTGCCATCATTAAAAATCCCTATAAAAAAGTGACATCAGAGAAGCGGGCCAAGCTTGGGTATACAAATAGAATCTACTTGTATTCAAAAGGGTGAGCAAGGAAATTATGGAAAACTTGAAAGAAATAATTGAAAGTCTGTGTTTACACAAAAATTACAATAGGCTTTAAGAGGAGTGAACCCACATATCCGCATTCCAAGCTATATTGAAACCTAAAAGTGTTTGAAATCTTTCAGTAGATGGGATGGACAACATTCTTTTCCAAGCTAAATGGATTTGATGATGACATTGCTTTGGAATTTGCTAAAAACCTCAAGGCGATGAAAGAAATTTGATTTCTCATGAAGGTAGGAGGGATTCAAATTGTCCTAAATGAAGCTTCCTTAATCAACACCATAGGGATTCTAAGAAGCAAACCTTGGGACAAAGAAGATAGAGAAATGGAAAACTGTGCAAAGAAGGAATTCTTCAAAGCCAACAAAACATATGAGGAGGACAAAAATGGAGTAAAGAGAGATACTTTGACAAGCCCCTGGGATGAAGTTGAGTCTTTTATCCTTAAATATATAACATGTACAAGAAGGTTGAGTATGGTCCGTGCTTATCATTTTAGATTTTTGATTCTATTAAGGAATCATTCTCATAAGGCGTTGAAACATAATAGTCGTAGCCCCCACTTCTTATTACATTATTTGGGGGAGATGAGTATCAAGGTACAACAAGGCAATAAGGATGCATTTCCTTATCACTGCCTCATTAAACTGATCATATGTAAAAACCTAGAAGATCGATTTCCCCAACTATCTTGGGAGGTATTCATTAATATGACAGAGAAGGATGTTCAAGGACAAGGAAGAGCCCCTAAAGTTAAACCTCCTATTACTGCAAAAAATAAAAAGAAGGAAACTCGAGCTTGGTCTTCTGCTAAAACCATGGCTCATAAAAAGATCAAGCTAGGGGATGAGGATGAACTAATAGAATATACTCTCATCAACTTAAAAGGAAGGAGGCAAACCTCCTTTGTGAGGGCCTATGAATTCAAAATATTATCAAGAAGACTAAGGACACAGTCCCGATATTTCAAGGAACAACAAAGCATATCCATGGATGAAGAATGAGCAGATCCTATAGAGCATGGCTCAACTCATATAGTGTAAAATTAGTCACAACAGATCTAATGAACAAGTAAATCAATCACAACAGATGAACATAGAAAATATGGTGTAAAACTGTGCAAAAAAATGCATCAGTGCTCAATATCCCAGTAAGGGTGAATGATTACAATAGAATACAGTAACAATGACTGAGCAATTCGAATTTCCTAAGGAGGTCATTCGAATCACTGAATGGAGTAGCTTGACTCCAACTAGGAGTCCTCATCATCAATCAGTGGTGGTCATCAATGCACAAGAACCAGTCATCCAAGTGTCAATTTGAGTCTAACTGAGTGTAACATGTGTAATTGAAGTGTGTAGCACTGATATAGGGAAGTGGGCTCAATGGGGGGCGCATGGGAGGCTAATTGAAGTCAGAACAAGTCATCTAGTCAATCTGGAGGTCCAACGGAAGTGAAACAGTCAGTCGGGAGTGAAACTAGCCTCAAATCAGGGAGAATCGGAGCTAATTGAGTGTAACTGAAGTGGAACTACAGTGGTAGGTGAAGAAGTGCGCCCTTCTCTGGCAGTAGGTGAGAAGTGGGCGCCTTCCTGACTAGGAGGGCTAAAAATCTGAAGTAAGTGGCTCCCGGGTGCTAGAATAAGGTGGCTAAGGTGCTGGAGGCATCAACCTGGTGACTGGGATGCATGCAAAATGGATGCAAACCCTAGAATTTGCATGCAAACCCTAATTGCATGCAAGATTCTGAAAAAGATGATGTGGATATCCGAACACCCCCCCTCAAGCTAGACTATGATGTGCAAAAAATAATGTGGGGCCCTGGTAACTAAGACCAAAGGTCACCCCAATACAATAATCCAAAAAAAATGCTGAAAATAAACTAAGTGAGGAAAGAGGGAAAACCCAGTGGGAAGAAAGCCCCCCCTCAAGCTAAAGCATAATAATGGATCAATCTGTCTCCACCATGATGGAACTCACCCCCAATAGTGAACAGAGGTAAGAGAACTTCTTCTCAGTGAAGCTCTTGGTGAAGATGTCTGCAATTTGCTCATCGGTAGGGCAATATTGTGTAAAATTAGTCACAACAGATCTAATGAACAAGTAAATCAATCACAACAGATGACCATAGAAAATATGGTGTAAAACTGTGTAAAACATGCACAGTGCTCAATATCCCAATAAGGGTGAATAATTACAATACAATCTCTGACAATGTGAGTGAGCAATTCGAATTGACGAAGTAGGCCATTCGAATCACTAAATGGAGTAGCTTGACTCCAACTAGGAGTCCTCATCATCAATCAGTGGTGGTCATCAATGCACAAGAACCAGTCATCTAGGTGTCAATCTGAGTCTAACTGAGTGTAACATGTGTAACTGAAGTGTGTAGCACTGATATAGGGAAGGAGACTCAGTGGAGGGCGCATGGGAGGCTTAACTGAAGTCAGAACAAGTCATCTAGTCAATCTAGAGGTCTAACGGAGTGAAACAGTCAGTCGGGAGTGAAACTAGCCTCAAATCAGGGAGAATCGGAGCTAACTGAGTGTAAACTGAGGTGGCAGGTGAAGAAGTGCGCCCTTCTCTGGAAGTAGGTGAGAAGAGGGCGCCTTCATGACTAGAAGGGCTAAAGAACTGATGTAAGAAGCTCCCGGGTGCTAGAATAAGGTGGCTAAGGTGCTGGAGGCATCAACCTGGTGACTGGGATGCATGCAAACCCTAGAATTTGCATGCAAACCCTGATTACATGCAAGGTCCTGAAAAAGATGATGTGGATATCCGAACACCCCCCCTCAAGCTAGACTATGATGTGCAAAAAATAATGTAGGGCCCTGGTTACTAAGACCAAAGGTCACCCCAATACAATAATCCAAAAAAAGAACAATCCATGAACCGAGGAAATGGAGAAAACCTCATGGGAAACCCCCCCCCTCAAAATGGACTATAACACACCAAAAGATTTAACTGCCCCAAACTCAAGTAGATATGTCTGGAGGTATCTTACTCTTGGGAGTAAATGGATCATGCTCCAAAAAAATGTTCTTGAATTCTGCATCAGTGGATGCAAGCGAATGTGGAGACTTTATGAACTTGCTCTTCATACCGAAAACGGTGAGAACAAATCTAAAAATATGAGGATGATCCTGGAACCTGTGATTCGAACCAAGTGAGGTAGAAATAGCTCCAATCGGATCAAATAGATCTTAAAACTTGAACTTCTTATCAGTGGAAGTTAAATCAGCTCCAATATTTGACAAATGGTTTCTTGAGATCTCCTTTGAACCAACTTGGGTGAGATCAAAACCAAAATCAACAAAAATTGCATGAGAATTGAACTCAAGCGAATGGTAGTGCTCTTCATCTTCAGTAAAACTCTGAGAAACTGTGCAAATGATAGAACAAAAGTTTATAGGAGGCATGCAATCAAGGAGGGCGAATGCTTCACCTCCAAAATCAGATTTTACCTTCAAAACTTCAAGTAGATCATTATTCTGCATACTGACAAACTCATGTGAAAGAGAGGATTCAAGAACCTCTTCGAAATCTAGAGTGTGAGCTGGTTTATCTTGCTCATAATTCGAAATAGAAGACATTGAGAGAGTGAGTTTTGAATCTAGAGTTTCTTCTTCATCTTGGACAATTGTTGAGGCCAAGACATGATCGGAAAGAACACATAAGGAGATCTCACTGGGCTTGTTCTCCAAAAGGCTAGCATGATCCTCTTCTTCCTGCTTTCCAAATTCTCTATCAAGTTGGACCCATAGATCACTTGGATTTTCAGCAGTATTACTGAGGTAGCGCATACAAGGAGACATAGCGAGACACATTGTCCCAAAAGCTCTATCACAATCATTAAGCCAATCATTCTCCTCTTCATCGGAAACAAAATCGCTTGTAACACCAATACACATATCAAAGAGACATTGTCTCTTCAAGCATGCTATCATATTTGGTTTCCATTCATCATAGTTGAATGGAATAAGAAGATTTTCTGAAGAAGAATATTCCATCTCTGCAATAGCGAATGCAAATGGAGGAAGTAAGAAACCTGCAAATCACAAGCAAACAAGAACCATTATGGAGCAATAGCTGGAACTGCAGAAAACTGTTGCAAAGTGAGCAAAAATTGCTCAATCTTCATGTAGAACACCTGTAGAAGAGAGATCTTGTCCCTGCCATGGCTCTGATGCCATGTAAAATTAGTCACAACATATCTAATGAACAAGTAAATCAATCACAACAGATGAACATAGAAAATATGGTGTAAAACTGTGCAAAAAAATGCATCAGTGCTCAATATCCTAGTAAGGGTGAATGATTACAATAGAATACAGTAACAATGACTGAGCAATTCGAATTGCCTAAGGAGGTCATTCGAATCACTGAATGGAGTAGCTTGACTCCAACTAGGAGTCCTCATCATCAATCAGTGGTGGTCATCAATGCACAAGAACCAGTCATCCAGGTGTCAATCTGAGTCTAACTGAGTGTAACATGTGTAACTGAAGTGTGTAGCACTGATATAGGGAAGTGGGCTCAGTGGGGGGCGCATGGGAGGCTAACTGAAGTCAGAACAAGTCATCTAGTCAATCTGGAGGTCCAACAGAAGTGAAACAGTCAGTCGGGAGTGAAACTAGCCTCAAATCAGGGAGAATCGGAGCTAACTGAGTGTAACTGAAGTGGAACTGCAGTGGTAGGTGAAGAAGTGCACCCTTCTCTAGCAGTAGGTGAGAAGTGGGCGCCTTCCTGACTAGGAGGGCTAAAACTCTGAAGTAAGTGGCTCCCAGGTGCTAGAATAAGGTGGCTAAGGTGCTGGAGGCATCAACCTGGTGACTGGGATGCATGCAAAATGCATGCAAACCCTAATTGCATGCAAGATCCTGAAAAAGATGATGTGGATATCCGAACATATAGAAGATGAAGCATATGCTATAAAATATGACTCAAATCACATAGGAAAAGAGGACCCTATGAACCATGGCCAAGATCTCACCAATAGGGTAGAGGTAGAGTCAATACAAGAGAAAGAAGTGAAATTACAAAGCATAATAACAGAAGTGGACAAGGCTAAGCAGGGAGTACTAGAATGGAAATCAATGGCTTAAGATAAAACAAATATTGAGAAGACTGACAAAAGTGCATTGTATTCTCAAGAGACAGCCATACTACAAGAAAAGATCCAGATTTTGAGGATGCAGGACCTAGATAGTAAAAAACACCTTGAAGAGGAGAATAAGAAACTAAAGGAGGAATAACATAATCACAAAAAAGAATTATTGGTGGGAGCTCAGACGATTGGCACACTAGAAGGTACCATAGCAAAAAAATGACTAAAGTCTTCATTGGGATGATGAGTTGCAGACCTCCTTCTAGGGTCTACACAACATTTTTAAAAGAGAAATAGTACATCTTTCAATTGGAATGACTAAGAAACCAACTTATGTGTGAATTAGACCAAGAGATTTCATGGACTTTTTCCAACAAAGCACATAAAAGTAGAAGGACCTATAGAGTGAACTTTATATGCCTAATTACATGTTGCCACATCTCGACAAATGGTCCCCAAAGCCATATGTAGGATATGTGCAACTAAGAGCATTATGTTCTTGGCTACACAATTAGATTGAGACAGACCAAAGAATGTTAATCTAACAGGCAGAGGAATGGGGCAGTGAACTATGGATCAGAGTTGAAGCTGCCAATCCTAAGTATGTCATTATAGTTCACAAAAACTTGTGTCTAGATAAATAATTAATTCCAATCTTAGAGGAGAAGTAGATAGGGGTTGTATCCCACTTTGAATAAGTGGTTAGGGAAGAGAAGGAAGGGGTCACTGAATGTCACGTCCCCTCCCATCATTCCAAACCACAGAGGGAACATGACTGTAACATGGGGGTGTCTGATCCTACCCCAAAGCCATAAGACTGAATTTTACCATTTAAATAAAATGCATACTAAAATTACATAGTGGAATCAAAAACATATTTGCACACACACAAGCGGTAATGCATCAACATATCTATCACAAGCAGAGGATGATTCAACATGCAGAGAATCAATCACATTCCAATGCTATGCCCAGATTTCATATCAACCATATTAAGATAATCATTTCAATCCATTAACATGAATAATTATCATTCAGAATTAACACATTGCAGAACACATATGCATATAATTTAAACCACAGAGAACACTTATCTTTGAGATGAAGTTGTCCAAACAACTAGCTATGTGGGAGCAACGTCCCATCCAACCATAGATCTTTGTCCAGCCTGTATTCTTTCAGCTGAGAGATCACCCCCGAGCTGGGTTGTGTATCCACTAAGGAGGAACTAAACAGGCTCACTCACAGCCATGGTTTCACTCAACAGTCATGCTAAGCCAACACACAGTTGGGTTTATCAAGCATGCAATAAGCAAAGGAGGAGGATGCTAAGCTAGTCAACTCAACCACAGAGCTACATGCATCTCAAATGAACTCAACAACCATGGCACCCACAATACCTACCTCACCCAACACAAGGAAGGTCCCCTTCTCTTCTACACAATCCCTCAGGCGTCCCTTCCCTCCATTGCTATTCAAGGTGGGCATAGAAAGGTCCAGCTGCTAATTCCTTGAGATTCCAGCCCGTTACAGCGTAATTTTTCACCTTGTGAGCATCATCATTGATCGGCCTTCAGGATCCATTTCATTGATTCATATTCATAATCTTCCCTTCAGGAACACATTTTCCCTATTTTTGTTCCTGTACGCGAGCTGTTCCACTTTAGCCCGCGTACACGCAGGTTTTTCCACTATAGCCCACGAGTACCAAGTAAAATGGTAAAAGTCATTAGAAAATTACTTTTTACTACAAAAAAGTGGTCTTAGGGTGACCTTTTTCCCTCCATGTGCCCCGAAACGCCTCGATGTGTCCTTTCACTTACCATTGGAAGGCTATATATTGAGCTCTTATGGCATATGGAAGGGAGGAGAAAGAGAAAGCAAGAGAACTCTAGTGGATTTTTGCCTTGACTTGAGTCTACACTCATTGATCCTTGTTGTTGTGAACTTCTTATGTTCACGTCCCAAACTCCTTTTCATAGTTTGAGTTTGCCATAGTATGGAGGATTGAAGTGGTGGAGGCACAAGTGGAGAGACCCAATTCTTGGTTTAAATTGGTTGACGGCAAGAGGTTGTATCACATTGTACTTCTTGTTGTTCATTAATGGAAATACTCATATTCTCGTCCAATTAATGTTGTGAATGTTGTTTATATTACATTGGGTTGCATTTACTTATGATATCATGGACCATTGCTATTAATGATGTTAATGTCTTTCATATATTATATGCACTTGTTGTGTATTGGCTATCAAGACTAATTTGCAGGTTCAAGTGCACAAATTGAAAGCTTCAACAAGGATCTACATCGAGCGTCCGGTTCAAGGTTGGTTATATTCTCCATTATCTTAGCATTGTCATTTTTATAGCATTGCATTGGGAATTGGGTTATTTTATGGTAGTCAGCTGTCTGTTGTGGTCTACCCCAAGCCATAGGAAGTTTTCTCCGTAACAGAAATGGCGACTCCGCTGGGGAGAACATCCATTTTTGGGGATTTTTAGGCATTTGTCCTTTTTTAGAGTTGCTGTTTGTCGAAGCTCTGTGTCATTGATTGGCCGTTGGGATACACTATAGAAAACTGGTCTTTTCTGGGCTATTGGACTCTTCTTTGGTTCGTTTTTCCTTCCCTGTACACGGGTGAGCCTAGTTCTGCCGCGTCTACCCACCTCTGTTTGCACTATTGCTCGCGTCTACCCGTTGGTTTGCCTTGTACAATCGCGTACAACTCCGGATTTGGTTGTTATATGACCTTTGGTTGTTGCTGGGTTGGTTTTGAATGTTCCTTAGTCTTTATTGGCCTAATTCCTGACTGTTCCATTCCCTGTTCGTGACCAGAACTCCTCTCTTCTCTTGGTTTTGAGCCTTGTTGGTTTTTACCCATTCTTTACTTTTCTAGCTCATTACATTGGCTGAGTCTTATTGTTTGGGATCTCCTAGGTTGTCTTAGTGATCTCCTCTGCATTTCTGTAATAGAAATAATGAGATTTTGCTTGCATTTTTCATTTCATTTCCTTTTGCTTATAAGTGAAAATACAAAAAAATTTACTTTTATGTACTGCATCTTGCATTTGAGTACTTGTGCTTTCATCTAGGATCTGCTTATGCATTGAAAATATAAAAGAGTTGAATTTTATTTCGAACCGTTGGATTGATTGTCATTCTAGTGGCATTGTTTTCATTGATTAGATGAGTCTAGTGTTTTCCGATTGTGCATACTATTGAGTCTTATACATCATCAGTTTCACGACCATATCCTTTGAGTAATCACAACCACCTAAAATTAACGCTTAATCTTAAAATTGATTAGAACGATTTTTCTTTTATAGGGTGCACCAACTAATATAGGTTTAGAGTCTTGGAATAGATCATTGTGAGTTAACAATCCAATACTACTAAACGAAAATATTATGTGTCTGACCAGGGAGTGGTGAAACCCATTTTATACATGAGTGTTCTCAGGAAGCTCTACTCAGACCAGAGTTAAGCACGAGGTCACGGGAGGTTGGTTGCGGAGATAGCCCTCCAATACTGGTTGAACGTGGGAGATATTTCCAGGATTTGTTCGTATCTGGGGGTACCTGAGGTTCGTCCTCTTGTGCTTCAGGCTTAGCTACCCTGCCCATACGACATATCCCACCTGCGACTGTCCCCCTGAGCATTGGTTATATTTTTGTGACCTTAGTTTCCTTACCTAGTTATCGCATAGGGTATTCGTAGTGGTTATACTGCGAGTGTCCTGAGTCAGATAGAGGTCGGACAACACAGTTGTTGTTGTATAGGGACTTGACCCTGTGCATGCAGTGAAGTCTGGGGGCCTTTATAACTAATTCTGTTAACTTCCAGTTATAGTTTGGGAGTCTCAAGCCTCTCCTAGGCGAGACATACTAGCTGTAGTGTCGAGAAGTTCATTTAGCCACTATGTTTGTGTGCATTTGGCTTTAGTTTCTCTAGGTGTGCTCTTGATTTTCTGTTTTTGATCGATAGTTTGGCCGTTAGGGGACGCTTTGATTTTATTGTCTTTTCAGATATATCGTGGTGTGAGGTCCAACCCTCTACCGGTCTCGTCAGTTGGCTGGTTTACCAGCCGCCGAGGTTTCACGCCGTGTTAATAGGGGACGCCGGAAGGCCCTCTCCGATTCTTTTGATTCTTACGAAGCGTATCGTAACGACTTCACGACTACACATTCTAGCACGGGAGAAATCCCTATGACTCCGTCGGGTAGAGTCGAACACACTTCAGACACCCATACTCCTAGAGAGGCGTGGGGGGGTGATCCACCCGAGACCCAACCTAGTTTGTTTGGTCTGGATCTACCCGAGGACGACCCGTTCGATCCTTCGATTCCACATAATTTCCTATATGGGATGCCAAAGTCACATGTTAACACGGGTCCTACGACCAACACTTCCCCGTTCTCTTATGGTATGCCTGGTTTGAATGCACTTAATACCTCCGCTACGTTAGGTAGTCATGCTAGCACTAGTCATGGTGTTGGCAACACTACACCCACTGGGGGCACCACATTCGCTACTCACACACATCGTGCTGAGGCAAGCCATATCCCTTCCAACTTTCCAAATCTTGGAGGGGGACCACCTCCTAGGACTGCCCCACCTGGTGGGAATACTTTTCATTCTACGGATCACATTCCACAGTATAATACACATGCTTCTACATGTCAACCTAGGACAACGTTCGCTAATGTTAACAATCCTCCTAATACCAGGAGTGGACACATACTGTATACTTTTACGAGTACTCCTGCATAACACCAATGTAGGGGGTGGGAATATATCTTATAATTATGGTCACAACACCACCGCTGCTGCTACTAGTAGTGCTTACATGGGGGGGGATATACCTTACACTTATGGTCACAATACGACTGCTCCTGCTACTCAGAGTACTTATGCAGGGGGTGGGAACATACCTTACCATTACGGTTCTTACAATACGGTTCCTGCTACGAATAATACTTATATGCCCCATAATTATGGTGGTAACCCTTATTATAATACAGTCAGTTCTGGCCCTCACTACAACCCACCTCATTACGGCACTCATAATACATATATACATGCTTACCCTCACATGGGTCAGGTTGGAGGAGGTTATCAGACTTATAGTCATGGTCATGGTCACGGTTATGGTCAATCCTATCCTTCAGGTCCGTACAATCAACCTTTTATGGGAGCTTATAATCAAGCTTTACAGCCGCAACTTCCGTTCCTTGCTCAATTGAATATTCCGGATCTTTCGAAGCTCACAAATGATCCGGTGTGTCACGATCTTTCTTGGCCTCCAGTCCCTACCAAGCTCCCTTCAAACATTCCCAAGTTTGAGGGGAAGGGTGGTGAGGATCCGGGTGATCATGTTACGACTTTTCACCTGTGGTATTCATCAAACTCGTGAAATCACAATTCCGTTCGTTTGAGACTATTTCAACGCAACCTCACGGGGGCAGTCTCAAAGTGGTATGTCGAGTTGCCTGGGGGCACGTATAGGGGTTTCAATGAGATATCTTCGGTTTTCTTGGATCATTTCCAGTTGTCGATTCATTACGATACTGGTACTGAACTTTTGTCTACCTTCCGCTAGAATAAGGCCACACACATTTCTGACCACGTTCAAGAGTGGCGTCGATGGAAGAGGTTAGTGTAAGCCAACATTCCTCTAGAGTTTCTGTTGGAATGGTTTCTCAAGTCCTTGCTTCCATATATTGCTAAGGATGTTTCGATGTCTGACATTGTGACTGAGGAACAAGCCATCTTAAAATTCCAGCAGCTAGATTTACTATATTCTCAGTCTGGCATCTTGTATGACATTATTCCTGACGCACCGCGAACACGACATGAGCCCAAGTCAGTTCCTGGACCACATGCCAATGGCATTGTCGGATCCGAAAGTACTCGACCCATAGATTTGGTTGCTAATCAAATGCAAAATTTGTTGCTTAACCAATCTACTCCCGGAAAGGTTCACACCTTGTCCACTTCCACCCCATCGTCTGATGTACATGCCGTGCAATCGACGCACCCATCGGGTAACCAGTAGCCTGGTGGTAAGAAGAAGGGGAGAAACAACCGTGAGGGTGGAAATAATGGGAACAATGGTAGTAATCGTAATACCCCTCGGCAAGAGAATGCCAACCCTCCTCGGGACGACGAAAATGCTGGTGAGGACCGTAAACCTAGGCGTAAAGTGAAATTCCCTTGCAAGCTTTGTGGGGAAGATCATCTTACTCACTTGTGTCCTCGTATTGAAGAAGCATCGAAGCATCTTGCACAGAGCCCAATTGTGTTGAAAGATCCCCTTCCACACCATCAAAATATGGCTTCGAATGCTCCCGCTACTGGTTATGGGACTCATGAAACTTCCACGTCTGCTCCCCATCCCAGTGGCTTTGGATGCATGAATATGGTCAAATCAGAGGTTAGTGTTGCCACTCGCCAATGTGATAATGGTGCGCCACAACTGAACATGGGGAATGAGCCTCCTCCTCCTCCTGATAACTCTTTGCATATCGAGAAGCCCACTACTATGCCGCGGATACCGAAAGGTGTTCTCAAGCGCTCTACGCATAATCCCAATGCCCGAGCCTCCCAGAACTACTCTATTGTAGAAGATTTAGGTCAAACTCCGTGTGCCATGTCGGCTCTTGAGGTTTTACAGGCGTGTCCTTCTCAAAGGCATGCCCTTTTGAGTGCTTTAGGAGTTCAGGATGGGGGAAGTCCTAACGTTATCAAGTTTGATACTACTGACGTTCAACCTCGCTTACCTTACCATGTGGCTTTTCAAATCCATGTGGAGTGCCTACAGAATTTCATCAAAAGAACGGTGGTTGACGAAGGTGCTTCTACGTCAGTGATGTCTTTATCTTGTTGGAAAGCTCTTGGCTCTCCTCCCTTATCCAAGTCTATGACCATGTTCACTGCATTTGACGGTCGGTCGTTTAAGCCGCATGGGATTATCCCTTCCCTTGTTATCCACTTGGGTGGGAAACCTGTGCCTATAGAAGTCAAGGTGGTTGATGCGCCCATCGACTACAACCTTCTTCTGGGTAGGAATTGGATGTACGCTATGAAATTTGTCGTGTTCACTGTGTTCAGAGTTATTTGCTTTCCACATGAAGGAAATATTGTGACAATCGACCAGCTGTATTTCGTTAGTCCTTATTCCACAGCATCCACGGGATCAGTGGTACCCCAAGTTACAGATTCTCGGTCGGCAACTGGGAACATGGGTGTCGGATTGCACCCCTCTTTGTTGGATCTTTTGATTTCCCTTCACCCATTGCTTTTATTGGAACCATTTTCGATAATGTGTCTCCTCCATTGAATAATGTACCGTTCCAGACTTCGTATTTTGATGATCCATGGATCTTACCGTCCACGAGTTCCACGTCTGGAGACATTGCGCATGTTGGAATGGCTATGCCACTGTCTGCTGCTGAGCTTGCATATCAAGATATTCAACAAGCCACTGCAGAGACGGATCTTTCCTCTTCTTGTACAAGGGAGGAAGATCCTGTTATGCTGTCGGAATGGGCAGTCGACTCGTCTTGTTCGCACGATTGCCTTGATGGTACTTTACCTTCGGATGAAGCTATTGTTGAGGCCATGTGTGGTAGTGAGAGACCTTGGGAGGACATGCATCATCGCTCTCATTTTCTTCCCAACCTCGATCTTGCCGAGCAAGAAGATTTTAGGATGACTCTTGCCGAGATGGTTGGTCACCCTGTGGCTCCTCTGGGTTCACATGGGATTTATACGAAGGGGAACATGGCTAATATTTTCCTGACTATACCGATCAACATCTCTCGTACTCCCGAAAAGATTGATAACGTTTACATCGGTGATGATTGCTCTTCTGAGGAGGTTTCCATTTACATCGAGTTGTTTACGGAACTTCGGGAAGCTTTCGCTTGGTCATATGAGGAGATGCCAGGAATAGACCCCAGTATTGTTGAACACGAGATTAGAAAATATCCCAATGCTAAACCGGTTCGACAACGTCTTCGTGTTGTTAACCCTAGGAAGGCAGACGCTATCAAGGCAGAGGTGGAGAAACTGCTTAAGGCTGGTTTCATCTACCCAGTTCCCCTTACCGAATGGGTGTCAAACCCCATTCCTGTGGATAAGAAGCAGGGAACTATCCGTGTATGCACTGATTTTAGAGACCTGAACCGTGCATGTCCGAAAGACAATTTCCCCACTCCATTCATAGATCAAATCTTGGATGCTTGTGCGGGAAGTGAAATTTTTTTCGTTCATGGACGGCTTTTCAGGATATAACTGGATTCATATCAAACCCAAGTTCCAAAATAAGACTGCTTTCATTTTTCCTTGAGGTACATTTGCGTACCAGAAAATGCCCTTCGGCCTTAAAAACGTCGGAGCTACGTTTCAGCGTGCTATGACCTATGCCTTTCACGACCTTAAACGTATAATGGAGGTTTTCTTGGATGATCTTGCTGGTCATTCTCGCAAGAGAGTGGACCACCCCAAGCACCTCCGTTTGATTCTCGAACAATGTATACGCTACAAGATTCGATTGAATCCCAATAAGTGCATCTTCGCTGTGAGGATAGGTCACCTTCTAGGTTTCATAGTTTCAAAAGAGGGTATTAGAGTCGATCCTCTTAAAGTTGAGGCAATACTTCGGTTGCCTCCTCCGCGCAACTTGTTTCAACTTCAGAGCCTCCAAGGGAGAGCTACTTTTCTACGTCGCTTTGTAGTGAATTACACTAGTCTTACCAAAGGTTTCGCGCGTTTGTTGAAGAAAGACACACCGTTTATCTGGGATGAGGAAGCCCAGTAGTCTTTAGACGCTTTAAAGAAAGCTTTGGTATTAGCCCCTTTGCTTAGTCCACCCGAATTTGCAAGAGATTTTATACTTTATGTGGCCGCATCTCAAGAGACGATTGGCATGGTCTTAGTTCAAGTTCATGATGTCCTTGTGGAGCATGTGATCTATTACCTTAGTTGAAATCTAGTAGACGCTGAGCTGAGATATACTCATGTGGAAAAGTTGGCACTTGCGACTATACATGCAGTCCAATGGTTACGGCACTATATCATGCTTAGGAAGACCACAGTCATAGTGCATATCAATCCATTTCAGTTTGTGCTATCACGACGTCTTATAGGGGGGAAGTACAATAAATGGATTGTGATCCTTCAGGAGTTTGACCTCGATTTTGCTTCGACAAAGTCGGTGAAATCCTTGGTTTTTATTGAGCTCATGTCGGACCTTCCTCGAGTTGATGATGATATCATCCATGAAGATTCCTTTGTGGATGAGAACTTATTCCTTATCTCATCTGGGGACCATTGGTATGGGGATATCATTGTATATCTCCAAACTTTGAAGTTTCCTTTGCACTATTCACCGGATGAACGACAGCGTGTGAAACATCATGCCAAAGATTATACCATCGTCGGCGACACTTTGTATCGTCGAGGAAAGGATTATATTCTCTGTCGTTGTTTGACTCACGAAGAAGCAGAGTGTGTTCTTAATAATTGACATGCTGGGGTGTGTGGTGGTCACTTATCCGGGCTTGCTACAGGCCAATGCATTATGCGAGCTGGTTACTTTTGGCCTTCGATCTTTAAAGATTGTATGAATGCCGTAAAGAGATGTCACCCTTGCCATGTGTTTTCTCAGAATATACACTCACATCCAGCGCCCCTTCACCGGGTTGCCACCGTCGGTCCCTTCACCAAGTGGGGGGTGGATTTCATGGATTGCAAACCAGCTTCGGCTGGGGGGCATCACCATATCATAGTGGCCGTGGATTATTTCTCCAAATGGACTGAAGCTCGGCCTACTGTTAAATCCGATGGTGCTACAGCAGCCCACTTCGTGTTCAATCAAATTATCGCTCGGTTCGGTATTCCAAGAGAGATTGTCATTGACCATGGCAGTCACTTTCAGAACATAATGATGGAGGATTTGTCACTCAAGCTTGGGTTTCGTCAAGAGCACTCTTCCTTGTATTACCCCCAAGCGAATGGTCAAGTTCAGGCAGTCAATAAGTCCTTAAAGACCATTCTCCAACGTACCATCCAAACAAAGAAAGCAATTGGCATATTATGTTATACCCTGCTTTGTGGGCTTATCGAACCGCAATTAAGACTGCCACCGGTTTCCCACCATTTCAACTAGTTCATGGTGTGGAGTCTATTTAACCTATTGAATGTGAAATCCCTTCGTTAAAACTAGCCATAGAGCTCTTGCTTGACACTTCGGATGTTGAGCAACGTTTGATCCACCTTGAGCAACTCGACGAGCAGCGTCGAGATGCCGCCGTGGTTATAGATGCCAACAAACGTCGTGTTAAGGTTCAGTACAATAGGTCTATTCGTCCCCGACAGTATGCTGAAGGTGAATTGGTCCTCTTGTATGACCAAGCTAAGGAACACCTGGGGGCAAGCAATTTTAACCCCATGTGGCACAGTCCTTACATAGTGAGGCGTGTCCTTGAGAAAGGAGCTTACGAATTGGAAGATTATGAAGGGAATGCCTTGAAGGAGCCTAGAAATGGGCTCTACCTCAAGCGGTATTATGCTTGAACTTCTAGTTCGAGCTAGTACTTTTGTATACTATTGTATAGTTGCTTCTGTACATAGTTTAAATTTCTTTTGGTTTTTCGGCCTGCTGATTCGCTTCCGTTTGGTTGAAAGATGTCAGCGGAATCTCCTGTGTTCTTGGGATTCGCAGATGGTGCTAGCCATCACATGTAGAGACTTGCTTCTGCTGCGTGGGTTATTTATTCACCTGACCATCAAATTGTGTCGTCAGGAGGTGTTTGTTTCGGTCCTACATCCAACAGTGTGGCCGAGTACAATGTCGTAGTTGAGCTACTTTGTGATGCCATTTCACATGGTATCTAGTCTTTAGAAGTCCGCCTGGATTCACAACTGGTTGTGTCTTAATTGAATGGTCAGTACCGTGTGAGAGATCCTACTTTACTACGGAGATTCTTAAGGGTAAGACTCTTGGAACGTCATTTTGTTTCCATTGCATACATTCGTGTTCCGAGAAGTTTTAATCATGTATCTGATGCATATGCTAACTATGTCCTAGATTGGTATTTTTCACATTCATAATGAAGCACACAAATAAAACATACATTCATACATTTGTACATACATGTATAGTAGAACCGGAGAACCATAGTTTTTTATAAATAACATGTCCAAAAAGTGGTGTCACAATATAAAACTGGAGCCCGTAACTCTCAAAATATACATATCGATACAAAATGTGGAATCCTGAGATGTCTATCCCCTAGGAGGCCTAGCTGCCTCGGTAGGATGTGTCTTCATATACTAGTGGATTGCTTGGGCTATGCGCCGCAATAGCCTCACCCAGGGTCTTGGTAGTCCCACAACATGGCATTGCATATCCTCTGGCAGCCGCTCTACCTCAATCATGGGTACTCTGGTGGTCATACGGTACAGATTGATCCGTACGGTCTCAAGTGTGCGCTCTGCTGCAGCACCAACTACCTCTCCACCCCTACCTTGTCGACGATGTCTCGGGAAACCATTTGGTCTCCGCGCTTACCTGCACGCAAACAGTAGAATTTCAATATGTGATCCCACACCAAAAAGATTTTTGCATTTTCATATAATAAAAAATCCCAAAAAATTTAATACACAAAACACAAAAAGAGTAACTTACCGATGTCTCCAAACACACTTCCTGGAGGAAGCGACATGTCACGATCACCACGGAAGTCTATCCTTGCATAGGGGTAGTCGTCAATGGCTATGACCTATCGGTCCCGCCATTGAAAGAACTCGGTTGTGTATGGTGATGCCTGACGGCCACCACCATGTCGCGTCAAGACCTCTTCCCACCGGCTCAGGGCTGGGTCACGGAGACTGAGGAGGGACTTCGACCCTCGGACTGAGCCCCGACACCCTCTCGAAGAAGAAACTGCATAGTATACTGCCGTATCCAAAGTTTTTTGCCTCCCCACGCTTGCACTCCGTTAACTGAGTCTTCATAGATCCCAGTAACGTTGTGCACCAGTCATATATCATGGGCCGCATGCACTCTGCAGCGTAGAACATCACCAGCCTGGAAGCCTGGTGTAGAGATGCCGAACCTGTAATCCTGACGAAGGTAGCAACTATGATCTTCATGCTCAAACTGACTATGGATCCAATGGGTATCTGACTCCCCACCTTCCGAGTGTTGGGAAGACAATACCGCTCTATGTATTCAGGCATGCTGATCCCACAACCCACTGTGCGATATCAAAGACTTGGCACTTCCCCTCGACGGGACAATCCTGTAATGAAGTATATGTCATCTACCTCCAAGGAGAGTATTTGACCATCCAGGTTGAAATTTTACGCGTTTACGTCCCAGTAGTCTATCAAGCGACGGAGCAATTGGTTTTGGGCCCACAAACCCCTAATGTTCCAAAATTTGAAAATCCCACATGCTTGTAATGCTTGTTGTACATGCAAATCATTGCGGACGGCATCATGCACAAGGTCATGTTCCCTTTCCCTCCATTCTAGAACCATCTTGGAGGAAGAAACATCAAAAGTTTAGCCTTTTTCATTTAAAAAACAAACCTTACGGCTGTACCCGTTGGCTACTTAGCTAACAGAGGTGGGTACCCGCGGTCAATGCATGCGTTGACCGCGGGTACCATGCCCTACCCGCTACCCGTATACTTGTAGCCCGCGTACAACGCCGCGACCAAATAGGGCTTGGCCATGTAAAATTTTTTACCACTGAAAATTGACATAAAAACTACTAAATGAAAGAGAAGGATGAGATAGCTAACCTGCTCCAGACAGCTCGATGAATGGATTCTCATAGATCCCAGAATCAACAATTGAAATCCAAGGTGAAAATTAACCAAAAACTCCAATTGGGTAAAAAGTGAAAATGAATTGTAAATTGTGATTTTTTATTACTATTTATAGTTTTGGAAACCCACTTGTCTATAGTTTTTACCGTTTTAAGTTATTTTAGACTAATGTAATGTTTTGGAGTAGCATTTTGCACATGTTTCTTCGACGAGAGTTGATTTTTCGATCGTTTCGCGCCTATGTCATGTATATTTCACATCTGGCATATAGGTTAGATGTCATTTTCACATGCATTATGCATTTGACCTTTTGACCGTTTTCACAAACCCTAGGTGTGACCCCGCTTCTTAACCGACACATAACCTTCACACTGTTATAGAAGTGTCGTTATTTGGTGGTAGGGCCTTTCCGAACATGGGTGCCCTAGTTAGAACCTCATTGTCTTATGGCGCCCATGCCGTTGTTTTTCCTTAAGATCGAGAGTCCTTCGTAGTTATGCCATGACTTTGCGATAAAGACTCATAATCTAATTTGTCTTATGCTGGCCATCTCCCATAAGGACTCCCCCATTTGTATCAAGTTGTGATTGCATTGCATCATCCTGCTTGCTGCTTGAGCCTTGTGCCGGCTCCCGCTTACTCGATTGTTAGCTTGGTGCCTGAGCACTTTCCCTATCGATCCATGCAGAGCTTTCATTTTCCTTTCACAGTTTGATGACCCTTTACCCTAAGGGAACATCCCTCCCCCCCCGAGTGTCCACATCCCGCACATGCTTCCTTGCATTGATCATAGGTATGTTCCACTGCTTGGAACTAGTTTGCTCGCTACTTGACACTCGTTCCCTCACCTGTTGTACTATAGGCAATTTTATTCTTTTTCAAGCTTTCCAAATATGAAAAAGACCAAAAAAATCAAATATTCCAAAAAGCCGGATGGGATTATGGTTACTACTTCTGGTTGGCAGCTGTTGTGTCGCCTTTGAACAGAGCATTTACTCCACTCCATCCATTATGAGTCGGGACTATAGTAGGACCTTAGGAGCTGTACTCATTTCTCAGTTGTTACTCCACCGGCTGGTTAAGCTTCCACTCCTTATGGAGCCCTTTGTTGATGCCTCATGCATCGCACAATGTCATTATCACCGAGTCATTTGAGTCTATGTTGCCTGAGTCTATCCATTTGCTCATGCTCTTGTTCAAAGGAAGTCCTGAAACCAGAGTGGGCCACTCCTCAGATCTCTTGACTATTGCATGTCGTCCATCCTTATTGAGTCAGTTTGTTTCATTTGAGTTCTTCCAAATCTTTCAGCGTAGCTGGTACCTCGTGCTTGTTGATGGGGGATGCCTTAATGCCCTCCTTCCAGCGAGTTTCATTTCGTTGACCTCAACTCATTTATTCTGGAATTTGAGACTTAGAGTTCGGTTGAGTACCTTGAGGCTTACAGTCATTAGTGGTAGGTTCTCTCGCTATCGACAATTTTGGGAATACATCAATGTCCCCTGATCAATGGATTCATCCTAGTGTTCGAATTCAACACATCTATTCGCACTTTGATGATTGTACTCTGTGCCTTGATGCCCATTTTCATTATTGGTGGTTTATCTCGTGTTTGTTAATGATATACATCATTGATCGCTAATCAGACGATGTCACATCAGGTTCGACCTCAACACCTTTATTCACTTGATGGGACTTGCACCGTAGATGATTTGTGTAGAAGACCCCATGCGATAGTGGCATTCAGCATGCTACTTATGAGCATGATTTTACATCTGAGTTATCATCTCTTAGATATCAGAAGTTTGTACCTCCAGTCTGCACCGGTTGTTTCCTTTTCAGTAGGCAACCATATCTTATTGTAGAGGGATCATGGTTATGATCACTTATGACATGTTTTCACTATGTACTGCCTATTCATGGCAATTCTATCAAATTGTTGTATTGTACCGACATGTACTCAGAGATATTATTGTATTATGATGAGTGAGCTGCTCCTTCCACTTGTGTCTCCATCACTCCACTTCTGAGATTTATAATGTATTTCGGCCATCGTAGCACCATTCTCTGACCTCACACATCAGGGGGAATATGTTACAGCATAATTTTCCACCTTGTGAGCATCAGCATTGATTGGCCTTCAGGATCCATTTCATTGACTCAGATTCATAATCTTCCCTTCAGGAACACATTTTCCCTATTTTTGTTCCTGTATGCAAGCTGTTCCACTTTAGCCCGCGTACACGCAGGCTATTCCACTAAAGCCCGCGGGTACCAAGTAAAATGGTAAAAGTCATTAGAAAATTACCTTTTACTCCCAAAAAAACGGTCTTAGGGTGACCTTTGGCCCTCCATGTGCCCCGAAACGCCTCGATGTGTCCTTTCACTTACCTTTGGAAGGCTTTATATTGAGCTCTTATGGCATATGGAAGGGAGGAGAAAGGGAAAGCAAGAGAACTCTAATGGATTTTTGCCATGACTTGAGAGTCTACACTCATTGATCCTTGTTGTTGTGAACTTATTATGTTCACCTCCCAAACTCCTTTTCATAGTTTGAGTTTTCCATAGTATGGAGGATTGAAGTGGTGGAGGCACAAGTGGAGAGACCCAGTTCTTGGTTCAGATTGGTTGCTGGAAAGAGGTTGTATCACATTATACTTCTTGTTGTTCATTAATGGAAATACTCATATTCTCATCCAATTAATGTTGTGAATGTTGTTTATATTACATTGGGTTGCATTTACTTATGATATCATGGACCATTTCTATTGATGATGTTAATGTCTTTCATATATTATATGTGCTTGTTGTGTATTGGCTGTCAAGACTAATTTGCAGGTTCAAGTGCACAAATTGAAAGCTTCAATGGGGATCTACATCGAACGTCCGGTTCAAGGTTGATTATATTCTCCATTATCTTAACATTGTCATTTTTATAGCATTGCATTGGGAATTGAGTTATTTTCTGGTAGTCAACTGTCTGTTGTGGTCTACCCCAAGCCATAGGAATTTTTCTCCGTAACACAACCTTCACTGGCTTTATCAAGCAAACCCAACCTCTGTTCAATCATTCACACTTGGATTTCTCACAATTCTGTCATCAAATAACTCAATCCCATCACTAGATTTCTGGGCTATAAAAACTGGGTTTTCCAATGGATTTTGGGGTATCTAATACTCTCAATTTCGTGCCAAGGTTCATATCTATGGATCCCCCATTGGATTTCACCGTCAATACCAAATTCTAGGCATTTATGGCATTTCAAAACGTGGGTTCTTGCAAAGTTGCGATTTCTGGTTTTTCTTATTGTTGGGCATGTGTAATGGATGAAAACTGATGCTGGGATGTTCAACAATGGAATGGGAATGAAGAAGAACCAATTCCCATGAGGTAGGGTGACTTGTGGCACAAGAAAAATAGAGCCCATACTTGCCATACGAATTTCTGGGCTGCGCATTCTCCATTGAAGCCATGGACTGATTTCTCAATAATTTTCTTACAACTGAATTAAATGTCAACAAGGAAAGTCAAATGGGTTCACAAGATGACATTTGGCAGCATATGGTTCATCCCCACAACCCCCTCACCACTCCCTAGTGGATACACATGGCCCCTTCTCATTAGTTGCTTCCATAGCCAGTTTTGGTGTTTTATTGCAATATTAATATTCACATCAATTTACAATATTCCATGGCTTAATAGCACATGGGTAATAAAATATCAAATGCTTGTCCATTTAAAATAAAATCCGAACATACACTAGCGGGGCCTTGGCCTTGAGCTCCACACTAGGGAAACATACATTGCGTGTATACAATATTTACATTAAAAGCCAATATTTCATAAGGGTCAAAATTGGGGTATTACACTGAAGCATCTCAAGATAGGTGGAAAATACTTTCGCTTGAGCTAAAAGAGAGGGAGCCACACTCCCCTGCTAGCTTACTAACAACCCTACTCAGAGCTCAATTATACAAAGAAACTCTATAGAAGAAGAAATTAGGATGGATTGGGCTAAACTTTCCTCCTCCTCTATTACTTCTTCTTAATGCGGGTCAGAGTATGGATGCAAATCACAAAGAAATAAAAAAATGGAAATAGGAAGAGCAAACTGCAAGTTATTACAATTAGGGAGCTTCCATGAGGATTGTTGCATATGATGGAAGAGAAGTATATGCGGAGCAACAAAATATTTCAACACCAAGATAATGATAAGAATTTTTGTTGCAGAAGGATGTGCAATCCTCTGGTTGGGGGGAGTGATGAACCTCATTTTTGGCAGGTTGATTGTTCCATCTTCACACCATCTAAGATCTTAATAAGGAGACACAAGGATCTATGATGTGCATTATATGAATAAAATTTGTGATAATTAACCCCTAGAGACTTTGTCATGTGTGATTAATGAATTTAGTGATAGTTGGTTCAAAGTGTTGTCCCTCTTTTTGCTTTGACTTCCAGTAATTTCAATAATTGGTTTAATTAGGTTGTACTTGAAGTTATGAGACTGCATAGGTAGAAAGAGGAGACTGGACAATAGGGATCATCTACCAAGCAAAAATTTATCGGCGCAGGTCATTAAGGAACTAACTAGTGTCAAGATACAGGATATCCCTCAAGCAAAACCGATCCCAAGTTCAGTCCCGGATGCCACACTCACCGAAAGTTTAGGATCGTGATTTCAATTAATTGCCGAAGAACCATAAGGGTAAATGATCCAAAGTTCATTTTTGATATTTTTGTTATAAATAATACCAAAGGACATATCCCAACAGTGGATAGTTGTTAGAACTTTAACACATTTGAAGTTTGAGACTGTGCGCGAAACTGTTTAGTTTTGATACATTTCATGGTATTTAATCCTTGTTTTTATCAATAAAGAAGGATCGTGGATCTTATTTGAGTACTTGGAAGTTTTTCATAGGTTCTTGTACCTGTCTTGGGGAGGCCCCCCTCAAGACATTACATGGAACTTTTCATTTTGTTACATGTTTGATAGAATAGATTCAAGTTAAATCGCGGTTTCCTTGTTCATTTACATACTCTGTTTTTCCTGTAGTTTCTTGTTAGTTTTTCCTCTATTACTATGTTTATGATTTGCAATGTTTGATATATTGCCATTTAATTCCAGTATTTTATTTCCAACATGTTTTCATTAGTTTTTGCTCACATAAGAAGTCTGGCGATTTAAGATTATGCTTGGGAATATTTTATGAAATATTGAAACTAAAAAGTACTCCTTTATATTATTTCTAAAAACCCCTATACAGTGATCAAACAATCTTGATCCTCCTGCTCTTTAGCTTGAGGATAGGATTGAGCCCCACTAGCCTAAGGGAGAGTAGGATTGGGTATAGAAGGGATAGATCTAAACCATTTTGATTTGGTTAGTTTTCTTTTGTTGAATAGAAGTTAGATCCCTACACGTTGCATTATTTTGCACAATACCTCTGAAGTTTGTACGCTCCTCGGGTTGAAAATTTAAATTGAAAAGTTAGGAATTCCAACAATTAAAATTCAGGTTGACATACTTTAGATATCCCGAGTGATAATAGATGCAGTTGTTAATCAGTCGGGAAACCAAAAAGTACTCCTTTATATTATTTCTAAAAACCCTTATACAGTGATCAAACAAGCTTGATCCTCCTGCTATTTAGCTTGAGGATAGTATTGAGCCCCACTAGCCTAAGGGAGAGTAGGATTGGGTATAGAAGGGATAGATCTAAACCATTTTGATTTGGCTATTTTTCTTTTGTTGAATAGAAGTTAGATCCCTATACGTTGCATTATTTTGCACAATACCTCTTAAGTTTGTATGCTCCTCGGGTTGAAAATTTAAATTGAAAAGTTAGGAATTCCAACAATTAAAATTCAGGTTGACATACTTTAGATATCCCGACTGATAATAGATGAAGTTATTTTCCAGTAGGGAGTTAGATCTGCAACATATCAATCTGTCTTACTAAGAAATGGCGAGTTTCTATGTCAGCAACATGAAAAGATTATCACAAGTTTACAAAGATTTATATTCATTCATCAAAACTCATTAAGATCTAGATCCATTTAAGAATTAAATTCATACATGATAAACAAAATTCAAACTCTTAGATGGTAGAAACTTGAATCCAAAACAAGGAAGAAGTACATCCTTACCAATTATCTTGGTGTGAATCCCTCCTCCATTGCCATGAGCTTCCCTTCCTTCACCCTTGATTTTGAAGAATTTGAGCTCTATTCTCCTCCTTCAGAATCTCTCCAGCATGCCTTTGCTCTTCCTTTGGTGTACTCTACAATGCCTCCCATGCCTTTCTTATATAGCATTGGGAAATGATCCCTCATGTTTCTCTTTTCAATGTGGGATTATCCCTTTTCATCTTTTTTGATTATTTTAGCTCAAAAACCAGTTTTCCATAGTTTTTAGGCTTTTTGCACAACTTTAACATAATTTGGGTACAATTAATGCACTTTAATGCATTCATCTTCACTTATTGATTGGTTTAGCTTTGTTTCAGACCTTTTATGAGCGGTTCAATCACTGAACTTGGTCTTCTTAGGGTCTTACTGTCTCCACCTAATCCTTCCATTTATGGAAGAAGTGATTAGATCAGAGAGGACTTGTCTCTGAATGTACTTATGTTTTTGTCTTCATGTTGCGAGCGCATAGTAAAAATGTGCTTCTTCTGTCAAATGACTAGGGTGTTAATTTGATTGTTAACAGATGCCCCCCCTAATGTGTGAGGTCGGAAGTGGAGTTAAGGGCCGAAATACATTACTGAATTTTATACTCTGTATATTGATACTCTTTATCATTCAAAGCAAGGATAAGGGAAGGAAAGCTCACGGGCGCAGGATTGATGATCACACCTGCAAAACATAACAATTTCTCAAATATATAATATCTTCTTGAGGCGGGCATACCCATGCTCAGCAGTAAACAAGCATGGCCATGAACAATACATAGTGGATCCATGTCAATAATTTTTTTTTTTTTTTTTTTTTTTTTTTGTTTTTTTTTTTGTTTTTTTTTTTTTTTTTTTTTCTGAAATGTAAACCTGCACTTTGATGAGTGCGAGAACAAAGTCTTTATTGAACTTATGACATGGTAGTCTAATCTTGCGCAACTCGGGCAGTGCATCGATGAGTGATACAACTATTTTTCCCAAGGTCTTCAATACAAACTGACGATAGTACGAGTTTATATCATGCGAATAAGTGATCTGATGTCGAGCATAATAAAACACCATCTGATTACCGGTCATTGATGTATACCGTTAACAGATGCGAAGAGACCCAACGATAATGATGATGGACTCTAAGGTATTGAGTACAAACTAACAAGTGTGAATAGATGTTCTGAAGTCGAACACTTGTAGAATCAAATAATCAGGGGTCATTGATGTATACCCACTGTCATTTGCGAGGAAACCTGCCGCTAATGACTACAAGATCCAAGGTACTCTCAGGTTTCTAGATCCATGTCCTAGATGATGATTTGATGTCGATAGGAATAGATCCATCGGAAGGAGGGCATTAATGTATCCCACATCAACCAATACGAAACAAAGATCAATAGTCTGATATAATTTGGTAGAACTGCAAGATCCAACACTGTATACTGACACAAGGAAGGCCGACATGATTGGTCAAGAATATTTGAGGAATGGCCGACTCGGTTTGGACTTCCCTTGAACACATAACACGACGCAGAATGGACACTTGGCAACATAGGACTTTGAGTAACCAACCTTAATGAAATCCGCTAATGCCAGATGCATTAACGAAATCTCCATTGGTGACGGGAAGGATAACCCATCGGTGGAGATCTATTCAAAATACTGGTACAGTTTTCTAAGGCAAATGCAGATGGTGTACTGACTGCGGGGACCAAATTATGTGCCTTGTTAAAGGGTGACAAGGACTGACTATTGCTGTTTTCTTCAAGGATTATAATATGAAGTGATTCAAGTCTCTCCCTTTTTGGATTTTTGTGTTTTTTAATTTTTATGCTTTTTCATTTTTGTAAAAAAGAATAAAGAATGTTATGATACATAGGAAGGAACGAGTGTTGCATGGGCGTACGCCTATGTTTCAAGGGCATGGGTTAGGCCAAGGAAAATATCCATATTGCAAACAAGGGCTAAGCTAGTTGTGCACACTCTTACAGCCGTTCTTTCCCGGGGTAGTCTATCTGAAGCAGGATTATGTGTCGACGGACGGTGAAATAATACCATGTGACTGAAGTTATCCGATTTGGGGAAATGGCCAAGTAGGAATGGTTCAATGAGGTTTACTTCAGCTTGAGTCTTGTGAAAAATGCCAAAATCATAGATCATCATGAATCATGGTCTGTCTCAACTACCTGAGTCAAATAGTTTGAACTGTCAAAGTCTTCAAGGCCTGAAATCAAAAACCATTTCACTAGCCAACAATTTAGTTAGACACTAGTTCAGATGTGCATTTAATATCTAAAAGGATAACTAAAATTGAGGAATTATGCCTATTTCTATGATTCAAAAGGATACGGTTTGTACATGTATGAATAAAAGATAAGTAAAAATACTCATGATTTACCATATGTGTTCGTTGTGCAGCCGATGCATGAGAGGAAGTATTCCCTTTCAGCTTGAATTCCTAGAAGCTATGAATCTTTAGTCTTTGATCTGCTAGTAGTGGGTTAGTTTCGATGTTGAACTAGAAAATTTTGAAACAGTTTCCCATATTTTCGAGTTTTTCCAAATTTTTCATTATTATTTTTTAATTGTATGAACATTTTTTGGGTTTTATCTGAAAGAAAAAGAATAAAAAAGAGAAATAGTATTTACACTATTCTTTTTGGCGTGTGCAAAATTTACACACTTTTTGGGTTATGATGTAAGCTAGATTATTTCAGTTTTGACTTATGTCCTTAAGGGATGTGTTCAAGTAATTGGCCATGAAATAATGTACATGCTTGCTTTTTGGTATAATGTTAATGACTTAGATGCCAATCAAGTACATAGTTGGCCAAAGAGTCAGCCAAACTATTTAGAATTCTAGGAACGTGTATATATTCAATAAAATCGAACTAACGCTCTAAAAGACGTACTCGTAGAAACTTTCTAAACAGTGTAGGATGTCGAACCCGATACTGACCATTTAACTGGGATACAACTAATTCTGAGTCCAGTTTGACGATTATTCGTCGGATGCCAAGGGTGACAGCCTCGACAGGAAGCTCAATGATTGTGCTATATTCTGCAACATTGTTGGTTGCAAATTCGAGAAAAATGCCTCCTGAACTAAGAACTTCGTTATTAGGTGTGAAAACGACCCATGCGGTGGAAGCAACGTTCCGAGAACTACGGTTGGCGCCGTCCGCATATCCCAAATATGTGAAAGATTCTTGTGTCATCTTCCAAAGTGACAATGCCAAGCAAGATAGATGTGTGCCTGAAATAACTAATGTACAAAAGTTTATACAAAGAATACAACATTATACAACAAATGGTGCGAGGCATCAGTGCCTACGCGAAGTATTTCTTCAGATAGAGACCATTTCTGATCTCCGACATGGGTTCCCCATCAAAATTGACCAATTCATAAGCTCCCTTTTTTAACACAGTTTTGAAAACAAGGGGGCCAAACCATTTAGCTACAAATTTAAGGTCGCCTTAAAGTGCATTAAGGTGGGGTGGCCTTTCCGTTGAGTAGAGATCCAAATACAAAAATACTTGAGACATGATTCCTTATCCTTCTAGATCTTGAAATAGATTTTCAATGACAAATACCTAAGTACTTGTGGTTTCCTCATTGATGAGTACCAACTACATAGTGTGCCTCATTTAATACATAGTACCCTTTTATATTAAATAATCCCCCCCTACTATGTAATATACCTTCATTCAAGGAATATGAGCACATAAATTAATTGGCTAAGTCATAGGTATCCTAAATTAGGGAGGTTAGGGTAGGAACCTAAAATGTCTCCCCTTCAAAAGAAGTGTTGTCCTCAAGGTTGAAGGTGAGGGAATCGCCTCAAAATCACTAATATTGTTTCCCATGTGGCATCTTCTAGCTGCATATATTTTCACTTGATAAATACTTCTTGAATTGTGCTTTGGTGCAATTGACACACTTTGGTATCCAATACTGCCTCTGATTTATCCAAATGAAGCCTTCTTCATCAAGTTATGGTAAGTTGGTTTGTGCCTTGCAATTGGATCTAACTAAGGCTTCTTGAGGCACAACACATGAAATACTAGATGAATCTTGGAGTAGACTAGAAGAGTGAGCTTATAGGCCACTTGTCCAATGCGTTGGATGATCTTATAGGGTCCATATAACTTTATGCTAATTTTTGGTGGAGTTTATATTTGAGTGATGTTTATAAGGTTGAAAGGGAAGAAACATCTAATCCCCTTCTGCAAAAAAATGCTTTGAGTGATGTTGGCTAGCTTGTTGTTTCATTATATTTTGATCCATAACCAAATTTTCGTTAAGTGTATAGAGATTGACTTCTTTAGTGTGAAGTGTGGTATCCATTGCATGAACCTAGGTTCCTTGTAAATAGGAATCCAATGAAAAGGATTTTTGGCCATAAATTTTTTCATATGGTGACATTTTGGTAGCTCCATGATAAGTGGTATTATACCACCATTTTTCAAGGGGAAACCATTGTGCCTATTGGTGTGGCTTTTTAGAAGCGAAGCATAACAAATAAGCTTTTAGCACAAGTTGACCACTTCTGTTTGACCATCCATTTGGGGGTAATATATAGTTCTTAGGTTCAGCTGAGTACCTATAGACTTGGGAAAAAATCGTTGCTCAAGAACAAGGGTTCTCCTTGATGTGAAGTCCTAATTAGACCCCACATCATTTGAAATGGGGAACCCATTCAAATTATGTCTTTGTCATCAAATGCAAACATGTGCTTTGTCATCAAATTCAAACATGTGATTTGTCATCTAAATAATCTACCCATACTTCATGTTGACATGATATGCTTAGTATGTACCTAAAAATTGACTGTTTAAAGACAACTTCATAAGAGACTAACTCTTCTGGTGTGGACCCCATGCCTCTTTTGAGAATGCTAAGATATCAATTGATCAAATTGATATCTCTCAAAGGATTTGCATTATATTCCTTTAATGCCTCCTTTAAGATCCTTGAATTTGTATCGATGGCTATTCGCTTGAATCTCATGGTATCCTCCGAGTCATTCAAAACATAAGTTGTTGGTCATGGAAATCTCATTTCCTCGAGTGGGTCTAGGTGGCATCGTTCAATGAATATTTTGACAACTAGATGCAATAACTTACAAGTATTCATTGAGGTGGTGATGTCCTTTTTTAGAGAGCAACTTGTTGTCTGGAAATTTGCTAATGTGGTGTAGTTACATTCAATCTCCCACTTTCTCATTTAGGGGAGGACTTTAAGTGCATCCTTTTCTTTTGTTTTCCATTTTTGTGGTTCATATAAGCCTATTTGGATTCCATGTAGTATTAATTTCTTGTCTTTGAAATTATCTAGGAACGAGAGGAACTAGTAGCATAACCTTGGAATTCATGCAGATCACTGTAAATTAGCCTCTACATAGTGTTTAAATCATCTTGTAATTTGAAAGCACGGGCCTTGTACTCAACCACATTTGTCATATCTTCTTTTTGATGGGTTATGTCTTCCTCCAAGTCACTTGTGTTTCATTTATATCTTTCCATTTCCTGAATCATGATGTTTCTGATATTGAATCTAGTTGCTTGGGATAAAGCAACTCTTGCAAAGGTAGTGGCTACTATGTTGGTTTCTATCTCTATTATCACATGAGTCTCATTGGTGAATGTAATATTTGAAACTCCTAGTAGTTTGATCTTTCTATGTGATTCTCTCATAACTCTTTTTGTTGCCCAATCGAAGACAAATTTGTCTAAGATTCCAACTACATTGGAATTCAAGGGTGTGCATTTTCCTAAACCCAATTCCTTCAAGGGAAAATGGCCTCCTATGATGTATGGAATTGAGAATTGAAAATAATTTTTAGGTTTGGTAGATCATGTATTAATATGCTATGCATTCTTAGTCTCCTCATTCCCTTTATTCTCATTCCCCCCCTTTCTATTTTTTCTACTTCTTCATGTTCTCTTTTCTTCCTAGCATTTGATTCTCGAGAAAGCCTCATATATTCATTCCTTTTCTTTTCCTCTGCCTCTTGCCACATTTTTTCTTATTTCTATTGTTTCAATACTTATTCTTTCCTATGTGCTTTAGTTGCTTCTTGCTATTGTTTCAATACTTCTTCTTTCCTATGTGTTTCAATTGCTTCTTTCTCTACTCTAATTTTGTCTTCTTCTACTACTGTAACTTTCTTTTCTCTATCTTCCCTCTACCCCTTTTGTTTTTCTTGTTGGTCCTTCTTCATGGATTTCCCACCTTCGCCCTTTCAAGCAATTCTCAACGCTACCTAATCTAGTGACGCAACTCTTCGATATACTCCCTCCTCTTTCCAGACTTCACTATGATACTGTAATTTGTACTTGCAAGTGTTATGATGTCAAAATACTATAGATAGGGGGTAATTCCTTCTAAACCTATTTTATATGAAATTGAAAGCAATGATGGTCTCCACTTGTTTTTTCATCTTTAACATTTCCTATACCATAAGCTTCTATATAGAAGGGTAAGAGAGGCCATGATGCTTTCTAATATTGAGAGAGAGGTGCTCCAAATCCATAAGAAAAGTCTGATAAACTACATCTTGGAGGAAAAAATTACCCAGGATGAACTTAGGTAGAAAATGTGGGTCCCTTGTGTCTTTCAACACTCTTATGTATGTCTCGTTTTTAGTGACATATCAATACCTAACTTCATTGATTGCTTGCATTTAATTTTCCATCATACATTAAGTAGGTTCACATAAAATAAACTTTTACATAGGAGCCATATAATGTTCACAAATTAATCCTAAATTTGTGTTCCCAGAGAATCTGGAAATACACGTGGATGGATTGTTCACTAGGTTGCCAATATCATCCCATTTTTGAGAAATTGTTTGTAACATGAGCCACATCCAATACATATGAGGACATGTGGAAGGTTGGAGGAATCCTCGTGGTGATGTATTTGTCTCTTAATTTAGCATGGGTCAGGGAGGATGATAATACAAAGTCCCAATAAAATATTTTCCCAACCTTTATGACATGGTATCTTAATGGGGCGCGAGCTCCCTTAAATTGAGTAACATTTTCATTCCATATAACTTGCATATCAAGACCACAATTATTCTGTAAGGTGTCCTAATATGTGTTGTTGGGTAAACACATGATATCCTAGCCCTAAATTCCTACTTGTTAATCCACCAACTTTTGATGAGCTCACAATAACTGAGAGCAAACTATAAGACCCATTCTTCTATGAGATGTACATGAGGTATGGGGAAGTAGTAATAGATATCCAAGCAAGATGGATGAAATGAGGCAATGGTATTACCTTATGCATCCTTTAATAGCCTATTTTTAATGTCAATATAGATGATCATCCAAGATATGACCTTGGTATAGGGGAAAATCACTGCTCTAGATGCCACTTTGTGAAGGCATAACTTTCTGATCATTTGATAAAGACCAACATCAAGATTTACTTCTCCAGGTGAAATAGGTAGCTCGGGATAGGTTTCTCATTTAAACATTTGATATACTCCCCACAATTGATAACTAGTCCCTACGTCCATTATGCATAGGGTATCCACATATAATGGTCTTGGGATGCCTATGTCTACCTTTAATTCTACTAATTTTTCTCCGTATAGGATAATTTCAAGAATTACTTATCTCTACTTCTTTTACCTTTTTGATAACATCTCTAGGTATTATAAATCATCCATACCAACAACAAGGCACATTATCAAGGTCAATAAAACAATAATGTAGAGTTCATTTGTATTCCTTGTTGGTTCCTTAGTTACCAAAATTTGGATAGTCTTCAAGATTGAGGAGCTCTGTGGCTACATTTCAAAGGCCACTATGATGGCTTTCATTGAATAGATGGGATTTATAATAGTGGCAAAGGAATTCAATATTGATACATGGGTAAATAGACACTATATTCCCACATTAAGCATATATGGTAGGAAACATAACTCATCCCCCCTATGTGTAAATACCCTATTTTAGTCAAAGTGGCTATTTGACTTGTTTGTGTCAGAAATTGTTACTAAGGCTAGGGTAACAAGCCAACACAATCTCAAGAATAAAATCAATCCAAACTAGGTTTTTAGGGTTTTGTTTTGTAGGTTTTGGTAAGAAAACTTCAAGAGCATAAGGGAATACATCCAACAATAAGTAAAAACTAATTCACATACATATATCCATGAAGATGTATATATATCTCAGAAATTCACCAAAAGATTGCACTGAAATTCATTCAATAAAAGACAAGCACTTACTGGAAATCATACATAAAAACCAGAAATGAAATTGTCAATCAAGAAACTGTATAAGTTTAAAATGAAGCCAACACATATCAGAAGTGGAATAAGGAGTCATATATTCATAGTTTCATCAAAAATGCAATATGAGAGTTTGCAATACTTAGCAGTGAACAAGTCTGGAATAATGCACAGCTTGCAGACCTCCTCTAGCTCTCCAAAAATTCGAACCCTTACAATGTCTTTTCTCCCTCTCTAAATAGTTTTTTCATCCCCCAAAAACAGTTAAGGTTTCTCCTATTAATCCTGCATCGAATGACTAGATTAGGCAAAATAACATTTACATTTTTACAAATTACAATTTTGCTAAAAATAGCAAATCCTTAACAAAAAGCTTTAAATGAACCTAACTGCCCTAGATCTCTTTCGATGCCTCCACTAGCAAAGCTATGCCATCTGGACTTGAGGATCTTTTCTTCACCTTTTTGTGCTTTTGCTCCAGCTCAGCTATCCTTCTGTGTAGGTGTTCATTTTCATGCTGCAAGGTCTGAACTGTCCTTTCTAATTCTGAGCAATTCCTGTCAGCCATCCTTTTCCTCCTGAGTGCCTCCTTTGCATCAATCACCAACTCCTGAAAATTGTCATGAGTATCTTGAAGATCTTCCCTCAATCTTCTATTTGCTAGCATTAAACCATCATTTACTTCTTGCATATAGTTCATTTGATGCTTGTACTGTTTCACAGTCTTCCTCAAATTATCCTTGTCAGAATTTACCAGCTTTTCTATTGCAGCATCCTGATCTTCACTTGGTTTCCAAAACATGTTAAACTTCTTAAACATCAATTCCTCTGTCAATGGTTTTACAACAATATCTTCAATGATAGGGTTTGAAACACCTATTACCTGTGCTGATTTAATATCTTCTGTTAACAATTTTCCAGAACTGTTTTCAACAATGGATTTAGAGCTTTCTTCACCTGTCACATTTACAGACCCAACATCCTCTTTTTTAACTGACTGCAATTCATTTTTCTTTGACTGCTCCTCCATGGATTCTTCATCAGAAATGTCTACCTTATCAGTCTTCAATTTCGGATTCAACAACTTTTTCATATTTAATCTTAATTTGTTTTTAGACCTAGTTTTAGGTCTCCATAAAGAAGCTGGCTCTCCCATCATTTTTAGTGTCTTCCCTTGATATTGGACAGATGATAACTCTACCACTTCTAGCTTTTTTATCTTCTTCTTAGGCTTGGTAGTTTTGTCCTCTATAGCTTGATTTTCTTTAGTCTCAGATTTAACCTTGATCTCTGGAATGAACTGCTCATCCTCTAACATATAGCCCTCATCATCTGAGAGGACTGTGATAGGGCTTTTGGGCAGATTCTGGACTTCCTCTTTTGCTACAGGAATATCCTTGATATCAATTTTTCTCTCTTCATGAACCACTGTTATAGATGATGACTTATTTTCAAGAATTTCCTTTTCCTTTTTGTCATCGAATAATGAAAATTTGACTTCACTGTGCTGTGAAATTTCCTGAGGCTGACTGTCAGTCTGTCCTTCATCTGCTACCTGCTTTGTTTCCTTTTTAACTTTAATGCCATGTTTGTTTGCAGGTTTAGCTGAATACCCCAACTTTTGTACCATTACTCTTCCCTTATCAGTTTGCCTTTTGGGTTGCTGGTCTTCTCCTTTAGAATGAATCCCTGACCAAAACAAAAAGAAGTCCCAAGTTTTTTCCTCCTTCTGCAACACTGTAGAGATGATCAACTTGATGAGACCATGATGAAACAATGATTGAGAAGTATGATCATCCTGCTGTTTAATTTTGCTAGACATTTTCTGCAAGCTTTTGAAGAAAAAGAATGGCAAATTCATTTTTGACACCCCTGCCATGTGCTGCAAGAACCTGAGATGGTATTTGAAAACTAATGAGTACCTTCCTTCACAAGTTATATAGCTCTGAAGAATTCTTAAAGGTTCAATCCATTCCTTCTTGAAATTATGAATGATGATACCTTTGTTCCAGTCAGGAACAACATTGGGCAATAAGTATCTTTGAGGGTCAAACTCAAAAGGAGATTTCTTAAACCAGAGCTCGCCTTCATTATCAATTTCAGTGGCTTCTGAAATTAGATCTACAGTCAATTTGAATCTTAAGGGACCTATTATGATCATCTCATTCTTAAGTCCTTTGGCAAAATTGCATGATACTTGGGCATTAAAGCCATCTATCTTCTTGAAGAATTTCAACCATCCTGCCTGTTGGAAAAGCTCTGCACAATCTGAAAGTTTTTGGATCCATGTCAAGTCTGTGGGTTCAGCCCTATTAATCTTACCACTTTTACTGTTTTTTCCCATCTCTTTCTTGTCAAGGAACTGGAACAGTCTAGTTTCATGTTTCAGAATTGTCTTATAAGCTGCTTTCTGGGCAAATAGTACTGTAGGTTATAACAATTTAACCCATGCACAAATCTACAAACCTCCCTGTGTAACACCCGTATCAAACTAGCAGACTTCCCTCTGTTTAAACAAACTGAATTCTACAGGCAATTCTGTGAGTTTTTCAACGCCTTATTCTGATTAGGTCATAAAAGGAACAGTCATGCTAATTCCTCTTATCATGCTTCAGCTAACCATTTCAGTGATGAATTCTTCATCCTTTCATTCTATTACACCTTTCTCAGCGATCAATTTTTCAGAAGAACACGCAGCAGCAAAAACCCCAAATTCTTCAGTTATGAGGGTTTACGTAATACCTGTCAATTACTCCTGCATCGTGGCGTAATGTCTTCAAATTGAGGTGTCAATAACGTTCCTCTTCGAGCACAGGTGTCCTCCTAACGTTTTCTTGGCTGCAGGTGAAACGAATTCAAAGCCCTAATTTCTGCTGGCGCCGGAATCACAGGTGTCTCCTTCCACAGCAACGTAATCCATTGTTCAACGATGAAGACTCCTCCTCAAACACTAAATCCTTAGTGATTATGCATGTGACGAGGGAGATTTGACAGCGAAACCCGGAACTGGCTGGTCTCTGTGCAACTGAAACCCGCATAACCTGTAATGATGCCCTTGTCTCTCTTCGTGATTATCAACCAACAAACATCATGCTAAAATTGCTGCATACACGTGTTAAACACTTCACAAAATGCGATTAGACACTCACACTCTTCATGATGATTGAAATCAGATCAAGATTTTACGAAAAACTCATGCCACGATATTCCTGTAGCGCACTCTGTGTTAAACTTTGGTGTAGCGCTACAAGAATATCTTTAAACCAAAATTTAGTAGATTTTCTAACTTTTGCCAAATTTATCGGAGATTTTAGCAGCTTTTTGGTTTAGGCCACTAATTTAGCTACTCTCTAAAGTCATAATTGATTCTTCTTTTGAATATATAACTCATATTGACCCACTTCCAATATAAAAATGACCAAAATCAAATGAAATGTGAAGACTGGGCTCAAACTTTATAAAAGCATTCATAAGATTCTTAAGAAGGCAGAAAACCAAAACTGAAAACCAACAATTAACTAAGGTAAACTCAAAAATCAAACCAAAATTTGGAAAGGAAAAACTAAAAATGCAGGAAAATTTACTGACTTAACATGACTAAAATAGGGTATTTCCTAGGTTGGACACCTTAAGAAACCAGTCACACAAACATATTGTAGATCGACATGCCGATGCTTTTAGTAGTTGAAACCCTCGAAGAGGAAAATGTTAAATTATTGATCTTAATGCAGAATTATAGTAGTACTTGAAATCAATGAATAATCAACAAGCATAATAATTCACATGAGACACAATATTTACCCTGGGGAAACCCTCTATTCTTGAGGGAGAAATCCCTAGCAAAATATTTCTTAGAACATTGATAGATAGAAGAGAATGTCTTTACAATGAGCAGATTACATCAAGCACCCCTAGTGCATTATCAGAGAGAAATACTAAGCACCCCTGGTGCAATCATAGAGTAAGAGAGAAGATGGAAGAATAGAACTCAGAATAATATCCTGCACAAAATCAATTCGCTGATTTTGGTCACCTGCACAATGAATGCGAATTGAATTCAAGAGAGAAGAGAATTCACTCTCACATTGACTTCACTGAATCCTGCATAACACACACAGACACACACACACACACACACACATACACACACACACACACATATTATACTTCTCATGCTTCGGCTTTTATTTTTAACTTCTGACCTCAGGATGAATTCTCCCTTCATCTGGATGCTAGGTCACTTAGTTACGAGGATAACTCAAGTGTTTTCATGCAAGTGCCATAACTTAAGTGTTGTAACTCAAGTGTCACAACTCAAGTGTCGTAACTCAAGTATTGTCTTTTAGTTCAACTTAAGTGTCGTCTTTTAGTTTAACTCAAGTGTTGACATGCAAAAAACTTTAGTTAGCTAGATCTTCTTTATTAACACTTAGTTAACTCTTTTAACTAAAGTACTTTCTTGATAACATCACTGAAGTGAACAATTCAAATTCTCCTTTAATTAACTGAAGTCTTTCTTGTTAACATCACTGAAGTTTAATGATTCTAGTTCTCTCTTATTTAACTGAAGTCTTTGTCATTACTGAGCAAATCGAGTTCTCTCTTTATATTATCTTTATCTCTTGTCTTATCTGCATGGTCCACATGTGCCAACTTTAATTTATCTATCATATCAAATATACTAAGGATATTTTTCCAATGATGTGATCATCTTGTTCTACTATCGTTCCAAGTGGTCATATGCTAAAGTAATTTACTCAAGAGGTGGCCAGTCTCTATAGGAGACTTAATAGCTCAACCATGGTTAGGAGTACATTACACACCATTCATGCTTCGACATGCAAAGCATTAAATCAACACATGAGGAACCACCTCAACACATGAGGATCCATCTTGACACACAAGACCTTAGTATTGTGAAATTCATAGCAGATCATAGAGCCCGAGAATACCTCAAAAAGAAAGAATTAGCAGAAAAGATGAATTACAATGAAAATTGCAGTGAAATGAGCAGTAAAATTAATCGTGCATTGGAACTCAGATGTGCACAAAAATGTGTGTCATGATCCATTAATTAATAGTATAGTCAAAATATATAATGCAATGGAGAGAATTCGATTATCTAAGGAGAATTTGAATCCCAGACAGTCTACCTAGTCTACATAGAAAATATTACCACTGGAATGATCCGAGGCTACCAAACTCAACTAAGACTTAATGAACTAAAGCTACTGTCAGTTAACTGAACAAGGGGGGCACATTTGTGAGTTTGGAATGCAAAATAGGCTAGAGAGGGCGCATTAGATCACAATCAGTTGTAATCAGAGCTCAAACCCCCCACTAGAGTCAGGAACTCAGGTGGAACTCAGTTGGACTGAACCATATCACTGAGTTAGATCCTAAAATGTAGGGAATTGAATCTGGTGGTCCTAAAATCATGCATGCAAGGCGCATCAAATGGATAATGGGTCCTATATGACATCTACACACCACTAGGGGGATAACAACATCATCAACTACTAGGAAAAGGTAAATAATGCTAAGGTGGGCAGGGTTGGAGTATTAATTATCCTAACACCCCCCCTTAATCCAAACTTAGACATACTGGGCCCTGGTTACTAAGACCAAAGGTCACCCATAAAATCAAATAATGATAAACAATAACTATTCATGAAACTAAGGAAATGGGGAAAACCTCTTGTGAACAAAATCCCCCCTAAAAAATGAACAACAGGAAACTCAAACAACCTTCACACCAAGCAGAGAAGGAAAATATATTCTGAGTGAAAGACTTTGTAAAAATGTAAACAGTTTGCTCCTATGCAGGATAGTAATGCAGGTATTGGATCTGGATTTGCTCCTCTGGTGTATCTCCTACTGTTTCGAAGCTTCATTTGCAAAAACAAGTATTTCAGAATCCATTCTTGCTACTGGGGAGAATCACTCATTGTACTCCAAACCATGAACCTTTGAGAACCCTTTTTCAACCAACCGATCTTTGTACTTGGTTGTAGATCCATCATGGCAAGTCTCTTTGAAGGATTGTGGATCAGACCCCATGATGCAGGAGCATCAATGCTGAGTCAGCAATGTGATTGCATGTTCACATGTTGTGACTAGCAGGAGGACGAGCTGCCATGAAGGGAATTCATTTTGTTAAGTAGTTTGGAATATTTGCAAGTGTGTAACCGAATAGTACGTGTCAGTTTTTGAGAAGGTGGAGCATAGTGGCAATTTGATACTCCTTGCATGGAGATCAAGCAAGTTAACTAGTTAGTTGAATAATGATGGTGACCCTTCAGTGATGGAGGAGCGTCTATTAGGAGTTTGTTGTTACGAGTCAGCCATTCGGTTTTGGGGGAGGATATTTTTTCGAATGGATAAAAGAGGGGAGAGTAGGAGTCAATAGGGAGTTCGAAGGTTAGGCTCAGGAAGTAAGAGAGAGCTCTGTGTAATAAATAGTCGGTGGGATATTTTCCTACACCTTAGAGGAAAATATGACTGTATAGCTGTTTTTGCTTTCATTTAATGAAATCAGCAAGTTCTATGTGTTAATGGTGTTATTATGCATTTGAATAAGCCTAGATGCTATCAGGTAGAGTTGTGTGTGAATGATAACCTGATGTCTGTGTGAATGAATATTTGTATTTGTATTTGTATGAACAGTAAGAATTCCCAAATCCTTTGTAAGAATCGAGATGGATTGATCGATTCTTTGATCAATCCACGAGAAAATCGCAGAGTCAAGGTGGATTTGAATAATAGAGGTTGGACGGCTCAGATTGAATCCAAAAGGAAGATCGACGGTGGGGAAAGAATCGATCAAGTGAACGTGCATGGGAGTTAGCATCTCCGCAAGCCAAAGCGCAGTGTTTTGCACTGATCAAAGATCAATGGACGAGATTCCATTCGCAAAATATTGACGATCGATATCACGTTCCGCAGACAGAAGAAGCACATGAGTTAACAACCAGGGGTTGCAGAAACCACGTTGTGGAAGAGTTACTGCGGAAGTGTTCTCAAGAAAGCACGAAAGACGCGCTCACAATCTGCAAACTACGGAAATAAGCGTGTGGAAAGACCGTTGCAGGAAGGCGCTTGCGGAAGGATCATTGCAGAAGGCATTGTAATTGCGGAAGGGATTTGTCTCCGCAAGAGTGTTGCGGAAGGTCAATTCTGACCGTCAGAAGGTTATGGATATCCCAATTTGGAGAGGAGGGCCACCATTGAGAAAGACCTAGCTGGTTTTTAGCTAAGGCTAGGGGTTCGATTTTAGGACGGGTTGTGGTCACTCCCCCTACACCATTCTTGGTATCAGAGCGGGCTTTGCTCAACGTAGCAGAGGAAATACATGGAGGTACGTATGGGCCAAGCAAGAGGTCGTGACAGAGGAAGACTAGCAACGAATGTAGAGGTCATGGAGGAAATGAGAGAAATACGAGCACATATGGAGGCTATGGAGATGGGTAGATGAAGAGACCCAAAAGCAGGGATGTGAGTGACCTTGAAGAAGACGAACAAGGAGAAGAAGAAACACCTATGCGAGAGACACCCAAGTTAACATACTTTCGGTCAATTCTTGGAGCAACTTCAAGACCAAAACCTGAGTTTCCTACCTATGAGGGAAGTCTCACTGCCGAACACCTCATTGACTGGATCAACGAGCTAGACAAGTACTTTGAGTATGATGAAGTTGAGTAGAACAAGAAGTTCAGGTTTGCAGTGACCAGGTTGAAAGGACATGCATCCCTATGGTGGGATAGCGTGCAGGATGAAGGAGACGAAAGAACAAGCCATTGATTAAGAGATAGGATATGATGGTATCTAAGATGAGGGCCAAATTATTCCCAAGGATTACTAGCTGACATTGTATAGACAAATGTAGAACCTTAGGAAAAGATTACTAACTGTAAGAGAGTATACTGAAGAATTCTACAAAGTGAACCTAAGGGCAGGTTACGTGGAAGAATCAACAGAGAAGGCTGCTAGATATGTCAATGATATCAGGATGGAAATTCAAGATGAGATAAACACGATATCACTAAGAACCATGGAAGAGGCATAGCAATGTGCCTTGAGAGCAGAAGAAAAGTTATTGAGAAAGCAGAGTTTCAATAGGGGCATAGGTTCAACCCAAGGAAGAGGGAAAACAACTGGAATAGGAAGGTTTGCATCCCAAAGAGGAAGGCTCAGTAACTTAAACCAGCAGGAGCACCAAGTTAGAGGAGGTGACGCAAGAGGGAGAAAACCTTACCAAGGAGGTAGAGGTAGAGGAAGAGGCAGAGAAGCTGTCTACATATGTTACAAGTGTAACAAGTTGGGGCACAGATCCTTTGAGTGTCCAGAGAAGGAATACATAGGATGGAGAGGAGCCTGTGTAGCTCAGAATGAGTAGCAACAAGAGCAGATGAAAGTGGTCGAGAATATGCTAGAGAAGGGAGAGTCTTTGATGATGAACAAAGTCTTATTGAAACCTGAAAAGGAGGAAGTGGAACCGGCTCAAAGGAAGACTTTATTCAAGACCATGTGTAAAGTAAGAGGGAAGTGTTGTAAGATGGTGATTGACAGTGGGAGAACTGACAATCCTGTTTCCACAGAGATGGTGGAAACACCCTGTTCCATACAAAGTATCCTAGTTGCATAAAGGACATCAAATCCTGGTAAGTGAACAATGTGAAGTTGATTTTCAAGTAGGCACATATAAAGACAATATTATATGTGATGTTATGCCCAAGGATGTTTTCCATATTCTTCTAGGGATACCATGGAAATTTGAAAAAAGGGTAGTGCATGATGGTAGGAGGAATTGTCATAGTTTTGTGCAAGATGGGATAAAACATATTCTTCATCCTTTGCAAGGAGAAAGTTCGACAGAGCAACAAACATCGAAAGTCCTGATATTGACAGGGAAAGAGTATTTGCAGCAAATTGATGAAAATGAGCTAAGCTATGTCGTGGTGTGTAAGCCTGGAGTGGTAGTGATGAAGACTAATATTACAGATCTTCCTGAAGAGATTCAAGAGTTGCTAGGAGAGTTTAGTGACATTGTGGTAGATGATTTTCCCAATGAGTTACCACTGAAGAGGGATATAAGTCACCATATTGATTTTATTCTTGGAGTAAGCTTACCAAACAAGGCAGCATACATATTGACACCTCAAGAGAATGAAGAAGTTAGAAGGAATGTACAAGGATTCTTAGACAAGGGGTTTGTTCAGAAAATTCTGAGTCCATGTGTAGTACCGAAAATTCTTACCCCAAAGAAGGATGGTGAATGGAGGATGTGCACTGACTCCAGAGCAATTAACAATATTACCATCAAAATTTCCATTACCTAGGATGGATGACATGATGGATTGCCTTAGTGGAGAAACATACTTTTCAAAATTAGATTTGAAGAGTGGATACCATCAGATTAGAATTCGAGAAGGAGATGAGTGGAAGACAACCTTTAAGACAAATGATGGGTTGTATGAGTGGCTAGTTATGCCATTCGGATTGTCCGAAGCACCAAGCACTTTCATGAGATTAATGAATGAAGTCTTGAGAGATTTCATAGGTAAGTTTGTGATAGTTTACCTTGATGATATTCTGATTTTCAGTAAAACAGAAAAAGAGCACCTGAAACATCTGAGATGTGTCTTGGGGAAATTACAAAAGGAAATTTTTTTGGTGAATGTGAAGAAGTGTACATTTATGCAGTCATAACTAGTGTATTTGGGTTTTCTTATCTCAAGAGATGGACTGAAGATGGATCCGGAAAAGGTGCAAGCAATCATTGATTGGCCTTCACCTCAGGGCATATTTGAGGTAATAAGTTTCCATAGATTGGCAGGCTTTTATAGGAAGTTCATAAAGAATTTCAATGGTATTTGTGCACCAATCATTGAAACGATTAGAAAGGACAAACAACCATTTAAATGGACAACAGAGGCTGAAAGTAGCTTTTAGTTTTTGAAGAGGAATATTACTGAACAACCAATATTGAAATTACCAGATTTCAAACATCCTTTCCAAGTGAAATGTGATGCTAGTGGAGTAGCAATTGGAGCTGTACTTAGTCAGGAAGACAAACCTGTAGCATATTTCAGCGAGAAATTGAATGAGCCAAAACAGAAATACTCATCTTATGACAAGGAATTCTATGCTATTGTTGAATCACTGAAGGATTGGAGACATTATCTAATGCCTAGAGAGTTTGTTTTGTTCTATGATAATTATGCATTGCAGTACATCATGCAGCAACCTAAATTGAATCAGAAGCATGTCAAGTGGGCTGAGTTCATGCAAAACTTCACCTTCGTAATAAAGCACATAAGTGGACAATCAAATTGAGTAGTTGATGCCTTAAGCATGATACAATTGATTGTGTAAGAAAATCAGATCCAAGTCTTGGGATTTGAGAACCTAAGAGGTTTGTATGAGACTGACATTGATTTTCAAGATGCATACAGAGTTTGAAAGAATCCCGTGGAGGTGGACAAAGAGCCATGGATAGAGTATATGTTGCAAGATGGTTTACTCTTTAAAAAAAGTAAACTTTGTATCCCCAAATGTTCCATGAGAGAGAATTTGATACAGGAGAAACACAATGGAGGGATGGCAGGTCCCTTTGGAAGTGGTAAAACCTTGGACAGTTGAGCCATTTCTATTTTTGGCCAAAGATGAGTTATGAAGTTGAGAAATTTGTGAGCAGATGTTGTTACACCTAAAATCTTACCATCATGAGATTCAGTGTATACATCCCTAAAGTTTCCTTGACTAAGTTATTAACTTGGAAGAGATGTGAACCCATTCATACTAGGTTTTGAGAGATCGTCGCATGTTCTCCTCAAGGTACCTGCGACGTCGCAGGTTTCCATTTTGAAGCCTGCGATGATGTCAGTTAATGGACAAAAATAGCTCCTTCGAGCCCATTCTCGAAGCTAGCTGACATGGATCCCTATCCCTGACCTTTTGGGAGAGTTGGCTCTCGGTTCCTAACCTCTTGGAAGGATCCCCTATCTCTCTCCTACCATATCTCAACCTACCCTATCCATACCATATTCACTTAGTCCTATATAAATGAAGCTCACTCCAATTCCAAAGGGAGGAAGTCTATAGTATATACATGCTGGTGAAATCATCTTAGGAGAGATCTCTATTCATCCATTGAGAGACTCACACTTCCTTGGGAGGCATTGGTTCGATCGGATGAGGATTGCCATGTCAAGTCTATGGTTGTAATCTTTCTATCCGATGTACTTCTCTTTTCAATATAGTAATATAATTGCTTTCCACCAAAATCTCATTGTGTTAATGATATCTTGTGTAGTTCACTTACTTGACTGCTTACTCAGATCTATTATTGTATATATGTGTTTTACTTGTTTTGTTGTCTTGTTATCTTGACAGGTTTTGCAGCTTGGATTTGAAGATCGTCAAGTTTGGAGCAACATCCAAGGAGAAAAGGATTAGCGATCTATAAGGTAACATATCTAGTTCCTCAATCCTAAATTAGATCTAGGAAAGTAATCTATATTCTGTCCTACTTGTTCTAGACTCATGTTGAGCTAGGGAGATCACGCCTCGAGTCCGCTCTTGGTAGATTGTCCGTCAAACAAATCTGGCGACCATACTGGGGAGTACATTGTTTGTAGTTTTGAATCTGGATACCATTTTCAGTTGATTGCTATTGCGAACCATCCATAATCTTGTTTTCCTTCTAGGACTCGTTTCACCATCAGATATTCACTTTGAAGAGTCTGTAGTCCTTCTATGAGTTTGTACTCATCATTTTCAAACCATTTCATTGCTCATTGTTTGGAGAATTGGTTCATTTTTGAACTTGGATCTCTCCTGTTGCACCTGGTCAGTGGACTCAGAGGAGCACTGTGTCATTTTTTATCTCTGTTCTCTGTCTGTTAGCCTGTCGTCGCAGTCCCTTTCATTGGTCCACTACAACACCGTCGCACTTCCCGCATTGGTAAACTGCGACGTCGCACTGTGTATAAACACAGACTGCGTCGATATGTCGAAATTGGCATGCAGGCATCCCTTCTCCATTTTTTTTTATCTTGAGTTTTGGTTTGATGTATGAACTCCCTCTGTGATGCAAGGTCCAGCCAGAGACCCCATTTTTTTTATTTGTGTGTTGAAGTGTTTGGTTTCATTTGGAGTTGTTTTGGGTTCCATCTTGGACAAGTCTGAGATTTGGTAGTGGTGGACACTCTTGTCTCCCCCACCTGCATCCACTCACCCTTGCATTCCCTACTCTCCTTTCCAAATCTGGTCATTGTATTAGATTGGTTTCCATACCTCATTTGCATACATTTTTGAGCTTTGCTTGCTTTAGTGTTGCTTGTTACTGATTGATTTTGAGTGTTTGTGTGTACTTTTAGTCCATTGAGTGCTCGCCATTTTCTTGAGATTTTCTGAGTTATTGGAGTGCTGCAAGTAATCTTTTCACTTCAGTATTTGTGTTTGAAAACATCACTGTTATCAAATTGTTATTTTTGATACATCCATTGAAAGATCAAAAGTACTTTATTTCCATCATTTTTCGAGCTCATTTGAAGAATTGTACATGCATTGGAATGCCTCATTTGTAGATCTTCTGGAAAAGTTGAAAGAGAATTGAATTATTTGTGTTTTTCACAAATTATGAATTGCTCATTTTCCTGAAAAATTCAAATAGGTATCAATTTTTGCAAAAGTAGTTCCATGCTTGGAAAGTTATATGCATCTTTGGTTTTTTAAAGGCCATTGTAGTGAAAGTGAAAAGCTTGCATACTCTACTTAGGAACTCTCTCTTTTCATCGCTTAGTATCATTTTTGTTTTGAAAAGATAAAAGAAAAGAAAAACATAGTTTGATTTGGCTTAGTAGTGTTGTGTTATTTTTATGCGTTTCACTTGAAAAGGAAAAGAAAATTTCATAGTCATTTTTTGGTAGATTTGGGATTGTGTTGCATTGTGTTGCTTTGGTAAAATCATTGGAAAGAAGTTTCTCCCTCCCATACATAGAGTTCATCAAAACAAAAGTGTATTTTCGCATGTTGTTAGGGCCTGCATTATGTTTACGATTATGTACTCACCTCATGCATTCACCTAACCGTCCAGATAAAATGAAGAGTAGAACTAGGGTAAAATTTTTAGTAACTTGTGTGTAAGTTAGAGACGTGTTCCGACATCGTTAAGCGTGGCAGTTGTCGTTATTTTCTAGCACTGTATTCCGGGGGTATTGTAGTCTTCCACATACTTATCGGTATATCGAATCTCTTTCATGTACCCACCAAGTCCCTTAAGTACTTGGCGTATATCAAAAGGTGTTTCACGTACTCGGTAGTATATAGGAAGGTCTCGTGCCGTACGGTTGTGCATTAGATAGCACCACTATGGATTTGAGCTCCCACGTACCTTGCGTATATCGGGAGCCACCACTAGGATTCCTGAGACCAACTGAGTTAACCTTTTGGCCATCTTGGCAGAGCAATACACCGAGAACAGCATTCGGGGAGATTACTATGCACGTACCGTCCAGGTAATCGGGTATTCAGGCAAGGGTACGCTCCCAATCCTCCTTGTCGCATTTTACTATTGGACCCTGCGGTATATAGCGAGTTGCGAAGCCTTGACAATCCTGTGAGGTTCCAGGCCTTTGAATCCACTCTTATCACATAAGTTTGCTTGTGGCCTTAGTTTCTGTAGCATTTTTAATGGTCTGCTTTTCTTTTGTTTAGCTTGCCTTAGGAGAAACTTTTGTTTCAGTCACTCTGGCTGACTTTCCTTAGAGAAGGTCTCATAGGATTCAAAACTTACCACCCGAATATCCCCTTAACCAGGAGGTAATTCCGAGGGTAAGAATGGACCCACAAGCTAGGGTCGAGTCACATGAAGTGGAAAACCCCACTTTGAATGTTGGAGTGCATATGTTTCCTTCAGATTCACCTGTCTCTCATCCCCCGCAAGGTGAAGAAACACAAATTCCCACTTCACAAGACTTACCTCCCGTTTCCCCGGGAGATCTTGGATCGTTGGAATGGATAAATCAACCCCAGGACGACCCCGCAGCAGCTGTTGGTCCTTCAGCAGCTTATTGGACATCTTCTCTAGGCCACCCAGTGGCCCATTTTTCCATTGCATCCCCACCCAGTTGGCCTACCCCTGAAGAAATCTTCGGACCCATACATGATCACTTGTAACGATTACGTATTAGAGGTGATGAAATTCGAAGACAGAGTCTTTCACAAAGGGTAGAAGACCCGCTGTTATACTCTTATCAACCACTCCCAAGTCATTTTTATCTTTTGAGTCACCAGAATCATCCACGCAACACGTGACCACTACTGAAACTAGTCAACCATCCATTCCTGCACATACGTCCCCTAGACATGAGACCAGTTCAGTACCTCTAATGACCCAACCTGTTGAACAACAACAGTCCAACACACATGTGACCACCACGGTTACGTCACCTGCTCCTCCCCCACCCCAAACTACGAGGGGAGGATACTCTTTACCCCCTACCTTCTTCACAGGTAATGGTAATCCTACGGTGAATAATCAACAACCAGTGTTGGGTCAACCTTTACTTAGTGGTCAGCAAGTGGTTGCTAGGGGGAAACCCCCATCTCTTAACCATAATACCCCAGCAGGAGTTAGCATCGGTCCTTCCGTCGAAAATTCCTTACCTCCCGGACCTTCCACTACAGGGCTATCCCATGTTGGGGAACTGTCCAACGTAATTCAACCACCATCGAGTCAAGCGTATCCAGGTCATCTTAACCCTATGGTGGGTCAACTTAATCCTGGAAATGCACTCTACTGGGTACCCTACCCCAAAAATCCTTACACTCTATGGGGACAGCAAAATGTTTTACAACATGGACCCCCGCTTATAATGCCTCAAGTCCCTCCACCCCCGTTTGGTCCACCCCCACCTCCCACTAGAGGCGGCAGACCCCCACATAAATTTGGAGGAGGCGGACCTCTACCTTCTGGTGGAGGACCACCTCATTCCGGACATCATGGTCCACCCCCCCTGGTGGTGGTGGTGGAGGACCATCCCACCCTGGAGGTGGTGGTGGAGGACCATCCCATCCTGGTGGTGGTGGTGGAGGACCATCCCATCCTGGTGGTGGTGGTGGAGGACCCTCTAATCCTGGTGGCGGTGGTGGATGACCACCACCCTACTATGGTGGAGGTGGTGGAGGAGGCTCTTACCCTTTTGGCGGCGGTGGTGGCCCACCACACCCTCCCGGCGGAGGTGGTGGAGGCCCACCCTATTCCAGCGGTGGTAGCGGACCCCCACCTCCCCCCGACGGAGGCGGTGATGGCCCATTCTACCCTGGCAGTAGCGGCGGGCCCCCACCATTTGGAGGTGGCCCACCCCCTCCCAACGGCAGAGGCAGGCCCCCACCTTATGGTAATGGGCCACCTTATTATGGTAATGGACCACCTTACTATGGCGGTGGACCTACATTTGGTCCAGGCGGCCCTTACCCCTATGGCTAGTTCCCTCCTGGAACACTCTATGGTCAGTCGATACAAGGTCCCATTGGTCCTTACACGCCTTATCAGTACTATCAGTACCCGCAGCCTAATCCGCAGCTTCCCTTTTTGGCTACTTTGGACCTGCCTGACCTGTCTCACCTGACCAACAACCCCATCTACCATAGAACTAATTGGCCACCCATTCCGGTGAAACTTCCATTAGATATCCCAAAATTTGATGGCAAGCCGAGTGAGAATCCTAAAAACCATGTGATGAAACACCAGTTGTGGTGTTCATCCAACTCCTTGATGGACGACTCGATCCATCTTAGGTTATTTCAACGGACTCTCACTAGTTCGGCTGCCAAATGGTACATTGAACTACCACCCCATTCTTTTCCTCATTTAAGTTATCTTGCTATGAATTTTTTGACTCATTTCCAGCTGCCTATACGGTATGAAACTGGTACAGAGCTTTTAACCTCGCTCCGTCAGAATACCGCTACTCACATCTCAGATCATATACATGAGTGGCGGAGGAGATAACATCTTATTAAGGTTCCTATTCCAGACCAACTCCTAGCGGACTGGTTTACAAAGTCTCTCATCCCTACCATAGCACGAGATTTTTCCATGGGAGGTGTTGTCACTAAGGAACAAGCCATCACCCATGCCCACTTGCTAGACTTAGTCTATGCTCAATCTGGCACATTGTTTGATATCCTTCTCGACGCACCCCGCAACACGTACAACCCCGTGAAACCACCTAAGGGACCCCAATCCGATGGCATCATTGGATCCCTTAACACCCATCCTTCTTCTCAAACTGTTGGATCGTCGAACCCCCAAGGTTCTTCCCCACCACCAACACAGGCTGGTCATGGCACCACCAAATCATCCACTCCTGTTGTCACTGAAGAAGTGAATTCTGTTTCATCATCTTCACCTCAAAATTCTGGTGGTAAGAAGAAGAACAAAGGGAAACCTAAGAAATATTCCACCTAGCCGGAACAAAAGAGCACCCCTAATGATACCAAACAGAAAAGGAAGTTGAAGTATCCTTGTCTATTGTGTGGTGATGGCCACTTTTCTAAAGAGTGCCCCCATAGAGACGAAGTTCAAAAGTTTCTTAAGGGAAAACCCACACCCATAGTTCTCAACGACCCCTTCCCTGCTCAAAATCAGCAGTTGATTGCTCACACCTCTCCTTCCCAAGGAGAAGCACCCACCACCGCACATGTTCTCATGATGCGTAGCGAGACCATCAACTTGAACACCCGTTCTCGTTCGTATGACTCTGTTCCGGAAAAGGAACCTGTTGGAAGTAATACTGAAAAATCTTCCACTTCGATCCCTGACATCACTGTACCGGCTGCTCCTCTCACTATTGAGAAGCCCTCTTTCGAGTCAGTGTTGCATCCACCCAAGAGCACGATTAGAAAATCAGTTTTCAATCCTAATGCTTGGGCTGCTCAAAACTACAACATTGTAGAGTACCTAGCACAAGCTCGTTGTGCTATGTCGATGCTCGAGGTCTTGCAAAATTGTCCTAATCAGTGCAAGACTCTCCTCACTGCCATCGGTGCAGTTGATCTGGATTCATCGAACACCATCATGTTCCGGCTGGAATACTTCAAACCGAGGCTCTCCCATCAGTTGGCATTTCAAGTTGCCAAAAAAATTGCTGGGAAGACAATCCATCGTACCATTTTGGACGAAGGTGCCTCTACGTCAGTCATGTCGATCTCATGCTGGAGAGCCATTGGCTCTCCCGAGTTGAACCGTTCTCCCACGACTTTGATAGCATTCGACAGACGTGGCTTTCAACCTCATGGGCTATTACAAGCTTTAGTAGTCGAGCTGGGGGACAAGACCGCAACCATTAATGTGGAAGTGGTTGTTTGCCGGTTGGATTACAACATTCTGCTTGGTTGTAATTGGTTTTATGCCATGACTGCGGTCGCATCATATGTCTTCTGCATAGTACAATTCCCCCATAAAGGATGAATTGTCATAGTCGACCAGCTGGATTTCTACACACCTGACACCGCTACTCACCCAGGCGATAACGTTCCGTCAATTGGACAATCTTCGCAAAAGTATGAGAGCGTGGGGGTCATCCTCATTAAGGACTCATCCCTTATGGGCATTTTTCCTACTTCGGATCCCACAAATCATGTTTCCAAAGTGAACATGATCTCCTCGCAGTTTTCATCTATCCCCAACTCCACTGATTCATGGATTGTGCCTGACGAAGCCACCACACACCTGATTGGAGACACCATGCCTCTATCACCTGCTGAACTCACATACGAGGCTACCCAATCAGTACCTAACGACCACTTAATTGTGGCCTCCACCTCTTGTTCTCCACAACAGACTTCATCCAACCCCCTGCTACGGACTTTTCATTCTGATGAGTCCATTATGGAAATCATGTGTGCGGATGACCCTCCATGGGAAGATCTCCATCATTGTTCGTCTTTCCTTCCCTTTTTTGGCTTTGTGGAGAATAGCATTAACACCATCTTTACACGGGATGTCTACTCTAGCTCGCAATCCTTGATACTGATGTGTCAAATGGACTCCAAAGGAAATTTAGCCAACATTGAGCCTACCACTTCGATAGACATTTCAGTTACTCCCGGTGTAGTGGAACACATTCATTTAGGCCAGAAGTGTTCCCCTAAAGAAGTCATTGCTTATACGGCCTTATTCAAGCTATTCTGAGACGTGTTCACTTGGACCTACGAGGAGATTTTTGGGATAGACCCCACCATTGTTTTACACGAAATCAAAACCTATCCCGACATCAAACCCATCCGCCAAAAGTTGCGACTAGTACACCCTCGAAATACTGCGGCAATCAAGGCAGATATTAAGAAACTCTTGAAGGCCGACTTCATCTATCCTGTCCCATTGACAGAATGGGTCTCAAATGTCGTCCCTGTTACTAAAAAGCAGGGTACCATTCGTTTATGCATCGATTATCAGGATCTCAACAAAGCTTGTCCCAAGGACAACTACCCGACTCCCTTTATTGACCAGATTATTGACAATTGTGCCGGAAGTGTCATTTTTTCATTTATGGATGGTTTTTCCGGATATAACCAGATTGAGATCCACCCCGCCGACCAACACAAGACTGCATTCATCTGCCCTTGGGGAACGTTTGCATATCGTAAACTTTTGTTTGGTCTTAAAAATGCTGGTACTACATTCCAGTGGGCCATGTCGTACGCCTTCCATGATGTGAAGGACTTTGTGGAACCCTACTTGGATGACCTCCCTGCCCACTCAAAGCAGTGTAAGTTCCACATAGATCATCTGACGGTTGTTTTCCTCAGATGCAGACGGTACAATATCCGTTTGAACCCTCATAAGTGTATTTTTTGTGTCGAGTCTGGACGCCTCTTAGGGTTTATCGTCTCGAAAGACGGGATCCAAATTCATCCCTTGAAGGTGGAAGCCATCGCCGCTCTTCCACCTCCAACTAATATTACGGAACTTCAGCGTCTGCAAGGAAGAGCGACTTATTTAAGGCGTTTTGTTTGTAATTTCGCACAAAAGACGTAGGGTTACATGAGATTGATGAAAAAAGACGTCCCATTCATTTGGGATAACCAAGCTCAACAATATTTTGATAGTTTGAAACATGCCATCACGCATGCCCCTGTGCTCCAACCGATGAATTACTATCGAGATTACATTCTATACCTCACTGCTTCCGACACCACTATCGCCATGGTTTTGGTGCAGGAAGACCAGAACGCCCAAGAAAATGTGATATACTACGCCAGTAAAGGTCTTATTGACATTGAAACTCGATATTCACATGTTGAGAAGCTCGCTCTCACGACAGTTGTTGCCGTGCAGAAGTTCCAACATTACATTCTGCTTCGCACCACCTTCATCATCGCCGATTCAAACCCCATGTACCACGTTCTGACTCGTCATGTCCTTGGGGGAAATTATTCATGCTGGATCGTGATACTACAAGAATTTGATCTTCTTTTTCGAAAAAGTCAAGTCTAAAAAGTCTTTGGTGTTTGCTGAGCTCATCTGCAACCTCCCCCGTGCTGATGTAGAATTTGAGACCAATGACTCTTTTTCGGATGAGTCATTGTTTCTTATCAGTACGTCTGATCCATGGTATGGAGATATCACTTTATATATTCAAACCCAACGTTTCAGCCCTTGATTGTCTCGCGACGACCGTCGTCGAATACGCCACCATGCGAAGTATTACCTGATCATCAGCAATACTTTGTACCGCCGTGGTATCGATTCTATTCTTCCACGTTGTCTGACTCATGACGAGGATGAACACGTCCTAAATGACTGTCATGTTGGGGCTTGTGGCGGTCATCTCTCTGGGATGGCTACAACCTAGAAGATCTTTCACGTGGGATATTATTGGCCGTCTATCTTTAAAGATTGTATCGAGGCCATAAAAAAATGTCCTCCATGTCAACATTTTCATACGAAAAAGCACACCCATCCCGCCCCGTTACACCCAATTATTTCCATTGGCCCCTTCGCTAAATGGGGCATTGACTTCATGCATTGTAAGCCTACTTTGGCCGGGGGGCATAGTTACATCATTGTAGCTATGGACTACTTTGCAAAGTGGGCCGAGGCAATGCCTACATACATGAACAACGGCAAGATCGCCGCACTCTTCATGTTTAATCATGTAATAGTGCGGTTTGGAGTTCCTCAAGCGATAGTTACTGACCATATTTCTCACTTTATGAACCATATGGTTGATGCGTTGAGCGATAGATTGGGTTTTCTCCATGAAAAATCAACACCATACTACCCACAGTCAAATGAACAAGTAGAGGCCATCAAAAAGGTCTTGAAAACCATGGTCCAACGCATGGTGGGTATGCACAAGTCCAATTGGCATAACATGCTCTTCTCCGCATTGTGGGCTTATTAAACCTTCGTTAAAACCTCCACTGGATTTACTCCCTTCCAACTAGTGTATGGATTGGAGGTCGTCCTTCCTATTGAGTGCGAGATTCCGTCCCTCAAGCTTGCCATCGAACTTCTCCCCAACACTACTACCGAGGAAGAATGCTTCCTCTACCTAGCTAAGCTTGACAAGACTCACCGAGATGCCGCTCTTGCCAATGAGTCTCATAAGAGACGCATCAAAGCGCAGTACGACAAGTCGGTAGAACCTCACGCCTACAACGAAGGATATTTGGTCCTTACATATGACCAAAAACATGATAAGCTGGGGGCAAGAAAGTTTGATTCCATGTGGCATGGACCTTACATAGTGAAATGCGTCTTAGAGAAGGGAGCTTATGAGCTTGAAGACTACGACGGGATATCTTTGGGTGAGCCCCGCAATGGGCTCTACCTGAAGAGGTACTATGCCTGAGTCTTTCATGCATAAGTGCTTTTGTATATACTATACATGGTGTGTGTGTTTTTTTTGTGTGGTGTGACGCTTTGATTTTTTGCGTGCTTAGGTCTTGTTTCGTTTCTTATATCATGTTCTGTCTGCGTGTGTAGATGGAAACTTGCTACGGATTCGCAGACGGCGCCAACCGACATACCCGCAACCTTGCTTCGACAGCCTGGGTACTCTATTCACCTACTAGCGAGCTTATCAGCTCAGGGGGAATTTGTCTAGGTTTCGCGACCAACAATGCTGCAGAATATCAAGCAATCATTGGAACCCTAACCGATGCTATTTCTTTGGGTATGGACCATGTTGTCATCCACTTGGATTCTCAACTAGTGGTCTCTCATCTTAACCGAGTCTACGCCATCCGCGATCCTAACTTACTTTGTCTCTATAGAAGAGTCTGTCTTCTGGAAAGGTCCTTCGAGTCCATTCAGTACCTTCACATTCCACGAGATGTGAACACAGTTTCCGACTCTATGGCCAACTTCATCATAGATTGGTACATTGCACACACATAAGCATATTCATGAACTGTTAAAAGTAGACATAACATGTAAATAACTCATTTTATATAAGCAAACACATAAACAAGACCACATCATTCATCCATTGAAAAACTCATAATGTATAAAACCGCCAAAATGTTTGTATATATATATCATGATAAAAAGTAGTGTTGGTACAAAATCTGAAGCACGATGGCTTTCAGTAAGTCTATACAAAATCTGAAGCCTCGTAGCTTTCAGTAGTACAAAAGATGAGGCTTCTAATCTCTCAGTACATACATAATAATAGTATAAGGCCTAATGCCTAGCCCGTACACCCCTAAGTCTCACAGCTCTAGCCTGCTAAGTATAGAAGCAGTCAACTGCTCTCGCGACCCTGCGAAGCAGTGCATTGAAGCGCATGGATGATCCCACCACATACCTCTGCATAGGATGCGGTAACTCATCCACTATCAGCTCTGGAACATCTAATGTCAACCCAGTCAGGTTCGCGTAGATGACCTCCATCTCCACGATGGCAGCAGAGCCGTGACTGCTCCCTCTCCTCTCTCTCTCTCCTCGCGAGAAGAGAGAACCCTACTGGTCGCACGGGGCCCACATCTGCACACACATGTTATTACCTTATCGGCACTATAACATAAAAATCATAAATATACAAAACTAAAAAATACAAGGGTCATTGTTCTTACTGATGTCTCCCCACTCTGCTCCCTCGGGCAGTGTCAAGCCTGGGTCCTCGCTGTAATCCGTACCGTTGTATGAGTAGTCCTCTATCATGAGAAAGTAGCCCTCCAGGGAGGTGAAGAACTCAGGACCATACCCGATGATGGGGACCCCACCATGACAAGCCATCACCTATGTCCACCTGGCCATGTGAGGATCCTTAGGATCCCTGTCATCTAAAGGTACCTGCAGGCACAAGAGGGGAACCCACTCCAATAGGAATGAAATCACTATCAACCCGTATCCGAACTGTTTGAGCTCTCCACACCGACACTTGGTCAGCTGAGCTCGAATGTTTGCAAGGAGTCCCTCGCACCAGTTGAAGATCTTCGGAGACATGCAGTCCTCTGCATATAGCATCTGAGACCTGGTAGCTAAGTTAGGAGCTTGGCTCCCTGCTATCCTCATGATGGTAAAAAGTATGGCGCGCAACGGACGTTCCCGTACTTCTCTGATGGGAATTTTCCCACTAGAAGCACGGGTATGAGGAGTACAATGCTATAGGATCATGTCATCCACGGTCCGATCACTTCCCCGTGATCCGGTAAGAGCCATGTTGTCCCCCCTCCGGGACAATCCAATCAAAAAGTAGATGTCCTTGACATCCATGGTAAGTATGTGCTCACTGATCATAAAATATTGCTGAGCCGCATCCCAACATCGAAGCATATCTGTCAGTAATGGGATTTGGGCCCTCATGCCCTGGATCTGGAATAACTTTAGGAGACCACAGTTCCTCAGTGCCTCTACACATAATGGGTCACTTGTAGTTTGCACGTCATCTACCTCGTGTTCTCGCTCACGCCACTCCAAGACCATGATTGGCTGCTATTAACCTGCCAAAAGGAGCATTTTAACATCATTAGGACTCACTTCAACCACTGAAAGTTCATCTTTTGGGCTAGGTTTGTGTTTGGGATTATACGTTTCCGTCGTCGTACCCCATCAATGCTTATAGTGCGACATCGTTGCAACCCGACTTTGCGGGATTTGCGATGACTCGGGTTCGTCGCAGTTCCCGTAAGGGCAACCTGCAATGACCCGAGGGCACAATAGCCCTCCACAAACCAACTCAAAAACCTAAAAAATGAACTAAAATTAAAAAAGTAAACCACTGGAAATATGCTGGATGAAGTTTAGAGTTACCTGCTCCAAACAGCTCGTGAAATGGTTGCTCGCAGCTCCCAGAATCGACAAGTGAAGTTTTGGCTCCAAATGACACTTCTCCCCAATTTGGAAAATGAACAATGGTGACTGTATTTGATTTTTTGTTTCTATTTATAAACAAAAGGCATATTCTTTTTCAAATATTTGATACTTTTTAGGTCATTTGCTATAGTTCGGATTATTTTTATGACATTTGAATACCCGGTTGACTTTTTGACCTAGTTTTCAAGTGTGCAGGAGTTGTTAAGTGTTCTTTGCGCGTCATTCTCACGTTGTAATGGTCATTTCAGGTATGAACAATCCCTTGAATGTTTTGTCATTATTTTGTATCCGTTAGATTGTAATTATTTAATGATGACGAGCTTACTCTTTGTTCTTTCTCATGCTCTTAAAAGCATGAGAATAAGTTACCAAGTTACGATTTATCACTTTTCTGGGCTCGTTAAACTCCTATGGAAAAGGAACCCCCCAGAGTCTATCTTTAAGCTCTTATCAGGCTCTCGAAATATGAAAAGATTTCCAAGCAAACTTGTCGCGTTCACGCTTGTTAAAGAGTTTGAATGGTCGTCTCCCTGGTGATAGTTTACCCCTTTTTCGGACCAGGGGGCACTACTTATGAAAAAGGTATACTCCAGCCAATCATGACTGGAAGAGTCCTCTCCCGCGTTGTTTTACCCTTTTTCAGGCGATGAGGCTAACTTTACGAAAAAGGACTGTTGGAGTCTTCTTTAGTTCTTTTCAGACTCTCTAAACATGAAATGATGACCGAGTTTACCTTCTATGGACTCGTTAAATTTTTACATTGAAGGACCCATCATGGGACGAAACCCTCCTATCCCAGGTTCGGAAAATATTTGGGATTGGACTCATCTATGAGATGAGCTATACCGAGCATCTGGTTACCTTCATCAAGCACGTAAAAAACACATGAGGCACTCATCATTCATGATGGGGAAAAAGGAAAGCTTTTATGTTACACCCTTTATCAGTGGCAGTACCTAGTCATTTCTTGAACATGGCACTCATTTGCGTTTGCATATTGTGCTTGGATTATCTGTTTGTCTTCAAGTTTCACCCATTCCCTGCGTCATGTCACTCCTTTGAGTCATTCAAATAACGTTTCCTTCATCAGTTGCATTAGGTTTTGGTTTCGTACCCTTCATGTCAATACTGCCAAGGCATGCCATGCCCATGTTCAAGAATATTATCACTACTCATTATCTGCAATCAGTACGCCTACTATCATGTCAGTCTACTTTGAGTCAGTTTTGCATGTTACTGTACTGTCTGATCCACTCTACACATCTTTGTCGTGTTTCGTGTCGATGATGGGGGATTCATCATGGCCCTCCTTCGACGGATTTATACTTGTCGACTTCAACACATCATTTGAGGATTGAATCTAGAAACCAATCAAGCACCTTGGCCCTGCATGCCTCAATGGCAGGTTACCTCGCTTTCAACATGAGTTTACATCATTGACTCTTGGTTGAAATATTTCATCTTGCGTTCAAATTCAACTCATTTATTCACACTTGATGATATGTACTGTGATACCTTGGGGATCATTGACATCAATGATGATTTCCCTCGCACTTGTTAACGGTATACATCAATGACCGGTAATCAAGTGATTTCTACCATGTTTGACGTCAAGGGCATTTGTAATCACATGGATAGATTTGTATCATTGCGGGTTCAGCTTGAAGACCCCGGGGAGTCATATTTTACCCAGGTTGCGATGGAGTTTGTATTGAGTCATATCACATGGATCCACATTTGTATTGGTCATGGCTGTGTTATCATCTCATCATGGATCTACGCTTATGTCTAGTAGCCATGATTGTGTTCAGTCGGTCATTACTATCATGGATCTGCAATGTATTGGTCGACAGCCATGTTGTACATCATATGAGACTCTGTACTCAGAGTTAGTTGTGCTGCAGCAGCATCCTTCGTTCGACGAACCATTGCCATTCCTTCTGTCAAAGCATTTCACATGTCCAATTTCAAACAACTTCATGCTTTGGGGGGCATTGTGTTACACCTAAAATATTACCATCATGAGATTCAGTGTATACATCCCTAAAGTTTCCTTGACTAAGTTATTGACCTGGAAGAGATGTGAACCCATTCATACTAGGTTTTGAGAGGTCGTCACAGGTTTTCCTCAAGCAACTTGCGACGTCGCAGGTTTCCCTTTTGAAGCCTACGACGATGTGAGTTAATGGACAAAAATAGCTCCTTAGAGCCCATTCTCGAAGCTAGCTGACATGGATCCATATCCTTGACCTTTTGGGAGAGTTGGAACTCAGTTCCTAACCTCTTGGAAGGATCCCCTATCTCTCTCATACCATATATCAGCCTACCCTATCCATACACTATACACTTAGTCCTATATAAATGAAGCTCACTCCCATTCCAAAGGGAGGAAGTCTATAGTATCTACATGCTGGTGAAATCATCTTAGGATAGATCTCTATTCATCCATTGAGAGACTCACACTTCATTGGGAGGCTTTGGCATTGGTTCGATCAGATGAGGATTGCCACGTCAAGTCTATGGTTGTGATCTTTCTATCCTAGTACTTCTCTTTTCAATACAGTAATATAATTTCTTTCCACCAAAATCTCATTGTGTTAATGATATCTTATGTAGTTCGCCTACTTGACTGCTTACTTAGATCTATTATTGTATAGATGCGTTTTACTTGTTTTGTTGTCTTGTTATCTTGACAGGTTTTGCAGCTTAGATATGAAGATCGTCAAGTTTGGAGCAGCATCAAAGGAGAAAAGGATTAGCGATCTATAAGGTAACGTATCTAGTTCCTTGATCCTTAATTAGATCTAGGAAAGTAATCTATATTCTGTCCTATTTGTTCTAGACTCGCGTTGAGTTAGGGAGATCACGCCTCGAGTCCACTCTTGGTAGATTGTCCGTCAAACAGATGCAAGATATGCCAGCATGCCAAGGGAAGAAGCCAAAACACAGTCTTATACACACCATTTCCTATTCCAACTAGGGCTTGGGATTCTGTGAGTATGGATTTCATTTTGGGTTTGCCAAAAAATCATAAGGGAAATGATTCTATTTTTGTTGTGGTGGATAGATTTACTAAGATGGCACATTTCGTTCCATGTTACAAGACTAGTGATGCCATACACACAGCTAACTTTTTTTTCAATGAAGTGGTGAAGCCACATGGTTTACCTAAGAGCATTGTATCTGACATGGATGTAAAGTTCACTGGTCATTTATGGAGGACCTTGTGGAAGAAGTTGGGAACCAAGTTGAACTTCAGTTCAGCATATCATCCACAGTTTGATGGCTAGACTGAGGTGGTAAATAGGAGTCTAGGTAACATGTTGAGAAGTCTGATTGGAGAAAATCCAAAGCAATGGGATAAGGTGCTAGCTCAAGCAGAGTTTGCATATAATGACTCACCAAACCAAAGTACATGAATAAGTCCATTCCAAATTCTGTATGGAATGCATCCAAGAGGAGTGTGTGAACTTCGTGATTTAGGTCAAATGGAGAAGAGTTTGCAACAAGGATTAGTAAACTACAAGATCAAGTTAAAGCAAGGTTGCAGCAGAGTAACAATAGTTACAAAACCAGAGTAGATTCCAAGAGAAGAGATAAAAACTACGAGGTAGGATATTTGGTTCTAGCACATCTGAGGAAAGAGAGGTTTCCAAAATGAGAGTATAACAAGTTGAAAATGAAAAAGATTGGACCCTGCAGAATACTCAGAAAGTTTTCAGCAAATGCCTATGAACTGGAAATGCCAACAGGGATTGGTATATCACCTATTTTTAATGTTGTAGATCTGTATACTTATGTGGAAGATTATACAAGACAAGTGCCAGAAGTGGAAGATCTTCAGTGGCTAAAGCAGATGCCTATCGCCCAACCATCAGAAGCTGAGTCAATCTTGGATACTAGAGTACTGGCAAAGAGTACCAGACAGAGAGACTACTTGGAATACTTGATCAAATGGAAAGGAAATCCTGTAGAAGATTCTACATGGATGAATGCTGAAGAATTGGAGACAAAGGGTTCCTTAGTGGCTGACTTACTGAACAGGGTTTCATAATTTTTAACCTTGGGAGTCTGATGCAGGAGCATCAATGCTGAGTCAGCAATGTGATTGCGTGTTCACATGTTGTGACTAGCAGGAGGACGAGCTGCCATGAAGGGAATTCATTTTGTTAATTAGTTTGGAATATTTGCAAGTGTGTAACCGAATAGTACGTGTTAGGTTTTGAGAAGGTGGAGCGTAGTGGCAATTTGATACTCCATGCGTGGAGATCAAGATAGTTAACTAGTTAGTTGAATAATGATAGTGACCCTTTAGTGATGGAGGAACATCTGTTAGGAGTTTGTTGTTAAGAGTCAGCCATTCGGTTTTGGGGGAGGATATTTTTTCGAATGGATAAAAGAGGGGAGAGTGGGAGTCAGTAGGGAGTTCGGAGGTTAGGCTCAGGGAGCAAGAGAGAGCTTTGTGTAAGAAATAGTCGGTGGGATATTTTCCTACACCTCAGAGGAAAATATGTCTGTATAGTTGTTTTTGCTTTCATTTAATGAATTTAGCAAGTTCTGTGTGTTAATGGTGTTATTGTGCATTTGAATAAGCCTAGATTCTATCAGGTAGAGCTGTGTGCGAATGATAACCTGATCTTTGTGTGAATGAATTTTTGTCTCTGTATTTGTATGAACAGTAAGAACACCCAAATCCTTTGTAAGCAGACCATTAATACATAATCGGGATAATCTCTTGCTGTGTTTAGTTCTTCATTAGATCCGAACAAAGATCGAGCTGGATTGATTGATTCTCTGATCAATCCACGAGAAAATCGCAGAGTCACGGTGGATTTGAATAACAGAGGTTGGACAGCTCAGATTGAAGCCGAAAGGAAGATCGACGGTGGGGAAAGAATCGATCAAGTGAACGTGCACGAGAGTTAGCATCTCCGCAAGCCAAAGCGCAGTGTTTCGCACTGATCAAAGATCAATGGACGAGATTCCATCTGCAAAAAATCGATGGTCGATATCATGTTCCACAGACGGAAGAAGCATGGGAGTTAACGACGAGAGGTTGCGAAAGCCGCGTTACGAAAGAGTTACTGCGGAAGTGTTCTCAAGAAAGCACGAAAGACACGCCCACAATCCGCAATCCGAAAACTGCAGAAAGAAGCGTGCAGAAAGACTGTTGCGGGAAGGCGCTTGCGGAAGGATCATTGTGGAAGGCATTGTAATTGCGGAAGGGAGTTGTCTCCGCAAGAGTGTTGTGGAAGGTCAATTCTGACCATCAGAAGGTTGTGGAGAGCCCAGTTTGGAGAGGAGGGATGCCCTTGAGAAGGACCTAGCTAGTTTCCAGCTAAGGCTAGGGGTTCAATTTCAGGAATCACCCTATTTCCTAGGAAGGTGCAGGTTGGACAGGTTGTGGTCACTCCCCCTGCACCACCCCACCATCATGTAGCACCTCTCTGAGAGAAGTGGATCTATTTGACATAGTGCAAGGTTTTCATCTCGATACCAAGATTTGGTTCTTCTATGGTTATATGGATCCCCATCTATGTTCCTAGTAGCATCAAGGACATTGTGAGCCCATATTGGCCTTGGACATGGATTAGGAGTAGGTGCTAGATCTGGATATGGATCTGCTTGAACTTCATACTCAACATCAAGATATTGGTCCTCATCTTCAGAATATGAAATTGGATCATTAGAAGAGACATCATTCTGATCTTCATCAGATGCAAATGGAGTAGACAGATAGTATGGAAAAAAGTGAGAGAATTCATATTCCTTGGAGGCATGGTTTGCAACACCTTTCAATATTAGCTTCCCAGATGATATCTCTGTAATCTCAACCGTGTCAGGTCCAAAAATAAATTTATTTGGTGAACCTGTGTGTGTCATCTGATAAATAGATAACAAGTTTGTTGTCAAAGAAGGCACATACATAACATTTCTGAACTTTCCATGCTCCAGTTGTATTGTGCCCTTCCCTTCAGCAGAGATCTTTGAATTATCTCCCATGTGAATACTAGGACCATCATTGAGATCTAGAGAATAAAATGATTCTCTGGAGGAAGCCATGTGGTTGGAGGCTCCAGAATCTATGAGGAAGGCTTGTGATTGTGAGAATAAAACCTTTAGTGCATGGCATCTCTCATGATCATATGTTTCACTTCCAGAATCAATATCCCTTGTACATTATGGGAGGAAAATGTTGCGCTGTTCAAGAATTTCGGTCATTTGATCTATCTTCTTCTTCATGCAAGATCTTTCTGGATGATTTCCTTTCTTGCAATAGATACACAACTTGGTCTTCTCAAACCCATTTTGTTTATACTTCTTGGAGCTGAAGGCTCCTTCTGATGGGTTAAGCTTCTCATATGGTTTGGATTCAACTTGCTTCTTGGTCCCTTCCTTTTTGCTTCCCTTTAGAATTTGCACTTTTTGACTCCCTAGCCATAAGAGCTTGATTTTTTTAGGCCTTCAAGGCGCCCATATGAATCAGTTTGTCTTGTTCTTGTATGAAATATTCAGTGAATGCATCTAAAGAAGGAATTTTCCAATTGGGAATTGACAATCTCCCAGAATGGAAGGTAGAAACAAATATTAAAAATTCGGGACCAAGCTTGCTTAGGATGGATAGCACCAGCTACTCATCCTTCTTCTCAATTCCACATTGTTTGCATTGTATAACCAAGGACTTGAAGTTAGAAAATAACTATTGTATGGTTTCAAAACTGCTGGGTTGAAGAGCAATTAATTCATTCTCCAAAATGTGGCTTCTCAGCTCATCTTGCTTGCCAAAGAGAGACTCAAGCTTCAACCAAAAATCTATTGGTGTCTTCAATCCATCAAGGTGGAAGCGAAAATATCTGGAGATGTGAATACAAATGAAACCAAAAGCTTCATCTAATCTGTTCAGGTACTTTTCCTTCTCAACAACTGCCTGAAGTTCGACCCCCTTTCCCATTGTGACCATGTATAGACTCTTATTGCGCAATACTATTTGCATATAAGCCCTCCAATCAAGATAATTGAAGGGTGTCATGATTCTTGGAGATAAGGGAGCATTCGAATTATCCATGTGAAACTGCTGGAGCGAATACAAACTGAATCTGCTGCTCTGTAAAACTTTCAAAATCCTGCATAAAAATCGCAATTTTGGAGATAAACCAGTTACTGAATCTACTGAACACTACTTGAGGAAAATAGGCACTTTTATCCGGATCCTTCACACCTGGATAGACTCCAAAGGATTTCTCGAATGGCTTCAATGCAATGGCACCAGGATTTGGTGGAAATCCAGAGGCTTCTGGTGCACTACTAAAAGTAGTTGCTCAACTTAATCTCTCGCAAGCTTTGATACCATGTGAAATTCATAGTAGATCATAGAGCCTGAGAATACCTCACAGAGAAAGAATCAACAAAAAATATGAATTACAGTGAAATGATAGTAAAATTAATCATGCATTGGAACTCAGATGTGCACAAAAATGTGTGTCATGATCCATTAATTAGTATAGTTAAAAGATATAATATAATGGAGAGAATTCAATTATCCAAGGAGAATTCGAATACCAGTCAGTCTACCTATTCTAGCATAGGAAATATCACAATTGGAGTTCTTCGAGGCTACCAAACTCAACTAAGACTCAGTGAAATGAATCTGCTGTTAGTTAACTGACCAAGGGGGTCACATTTGTGAGTTTGGCATGCAAAATAGGCTAGATAGGGCGCATTAGATCACAATCAGTTTCAATTAGAGCTCAAACCCCCCACTAGAGTCAGGAACTCAAGTGGAACTCAGTTGGACTGAAACAGATCATTGATTTAGCTCCTAAATTGTAGGGAACTGACTCTGGTGGTCCTAAAATAATGCATGCAGGGCGCATCAAGTGGCTAATGGGTCCTAGATGACAACTGCACACCACTAGGGGGATACTGTAACATCGTCAACTACTAGGAAAAGGTAAATAATGCTAAGGTGGACAAGGTTGGAGTATAAATTATCCTAACAAGTCTTGACAAATGACCGTACATCACCATCACTTTGACATACAAAGCGCTTACGTCAACAAATGAGGCTTATTCATTCTTAAGTCCAACTCAAGATTCTTCTCCAAGTTTCTCGAGTCCAGCTCAGGCTCATATAAGGCACTGCCCCGACACATGAGGCTCAATCTTGACACACAAGATTGACTTGGAGAATGACTCATGATGCTGTAATTTTAACATAAAATAGTCCATGGATTTAACCAAACAACTACTTGAGGCAATATAATAATGCAAAAGGAAAAACAATTACATATGAGTTTCTCACAATTGATCATCAAGCAAATGGACCTCCACGCTATTTAAATATAAACCATGGACCAATTGGGTGTTAATCCATGGATCAATATACGTTAAGATTGATGTGAAAATTAACTATTGGATCACTTCATGTGTAGAACATATTGTGACCATCAAATTACATAAGTACAATTGCATACTAAAGAAACCCGCTTTACCTAAAGATGCATTTGACCAAGTTGATCTTAACTAACTCCTAAGTGTCTAAATATCATAGCATTCCCTCTTAAGAACAACTAGGGATAGGATTGAAGGATTTACAAAGGTTACACAATAGGGGAAGGACGAAGGCGTTAGAGCCTATCCCCATTTAATGACAAATTCCTCCTAACATACATTGAAGTTTAGAAAAATTCACTTATGTAAGAGACATTGCGAAGATGTTTGTAACTTGATCATCTATAGGGAAAAATAACACTTCAAGAATGTGATCCCAATAATATTTCTAATGAAGTGCATCTGTAGCTCAATGTGTTTTTTGCATTGATGTTGAATTGGATATTTGGAAAAATTGATGTCACTCGAATCCAAATTTTGAAAGGATTTTTTGAAACCACAAGGTTTCTTTACTTTCATTAATGGTGGCTCAATACTATGATTTTGATAAAGAAAGAGCAAGGGATTGTTGTTTCTTACAAGCCCAAGTGGCAGGTCTAGAACAAAGACTGAAAACATAACTTCTAGTAGTCTTCTAATCATCAGAGTCACCAACCCAATTAGAATCAGTGAAACAAACCAACGAAGGAGCCCCCTAAACTGTTATGAATCCCAAATTGAAATTTACCTAGGATATACCAAAGTATTTTTTTTTTCTTTTCAATGAATTTAATGGGGAATTTGCATATACCGAGAAACAAGAACAACAAGAAAGGAAATATTGGGAGATGTATGAGTCAAGTACACAAGACTATGAACTAACTGACGATACAGGATGGCATATACTTCATGTGTAATGCATGTGATAAGAATTTTGACTCCATACTAGAAGGGAGATGGGGCTCATTTACAATCTTCCATGTGAAAGTAATGAAGAAGTGTGGAGTCTCCACTTTAACAATTTTTGGAGTATCTAAGGACCATATGTTTTCCCATTATTCCTTCAATTTACCTTATCTTATCACCCTAATGAGCCCATTATCCTATGTTTTTCTAAGAAATGACATTTTGAGCACAAAGATACCAACCCTTTCCCAAAATCATGGTTTTTTTCATTTTGAATTAAATAATTAAAATTTCTGTGATTTATGAAGTTACGGGATTCAATAATCCCGCAACAACTTGCCAAGTTCCTGCAACGTTGACAATGATCCAACTACTTCTAGATCTTGTGGATCTAAACATGAACATGGATTTTGTTAAGAAAAAAGAAAAGATGGTTTTATGTTCTCCACCTCATCTCAAATCCCCGATCTCAAACCGCTAGCTCAAGGTTTTGGTCTATCTACGTTCCTGCAACAATTTCATGTATGTGATTGTTTTAGAGGCTAAATTCCTTCACGTTTTTTGAGCTAATGGAGATGAATCAACAAAATCTGAAACATGGTTTTTTTTAAGGATGAGCCAAATTAAGTATCTTATGGTAGATTTCAAAAGTAGCCAATGGTTTGAGAGATACAAGTGGTTCTTTAAAGGTGATTTTCCTAGATTTTGTGTGCATTATGATTTTGCAAAAATGCCCAATGCTATGTGGAACACCCAGATTTGCAACTTGCTCTATTCCAAATGCTTATGGTTGTGCAATATGATTGTGATCAGATATTGAGTCATCTCTTCAACTTAGATTTCCCTAAAATTAAACAATTATCATTTTGTCATGATCTTCCTCTAAAATGTATAAATAAAGGGACGAGTAAGAGCATGGGGGATTAGATAGGAAGTAGTGACATTGCACATGCATGAAATCCCTTTGTAATATAATTTTTATCATCAATAGAAGGACCGGTTTGATGCTCATTTAAATCTTCAACTCTGCGTGGTTAATTAACTCATTTACGGGTGCAGTTATGAGTGGAGGCACCCCCCCTCAACTCTAGAACCGGTTTGATGCTCATTTAAATCTTCAACTCCACATGGTTAATTAACTGATTTACGGGTGCAGTTTTGAGTGGAGGTAGGCCCCCCTCAACTCTAGAACCACACCCCGTGTGTTTTCTTTTATCAACAAGTGTGGTGTGGTGTTATAAGTTACATGTAGAAGTGATATTTGGATTATGTTCTTGTAGATGTTAATTACGTTGTTCTCCTACAACTAATCTTGTAGGTATTAATTCTTGTTTTTCTGTAACATAGCATTGAATCCTGCAATTCCTTATTTCCTATAATTCAATTTGGATTTCATTGTTTCCAAGGTTAATGCTTGGACTGGATATCATGAACACTTGATCAACATCAGTTTAAACAAATGTTTGCAGAGTCTTGTTGACACCAAGGTGTTAACTTGGGGGTCAACTAATTCAACCCATAACTGGAATAATGTTGATCTTCAGCCTTCATGGTTTCTGTTGTGTGATTTAGATTAGATTGGTGTTTTTCAAGTATTGTTTCAAACATGTCATGTGAAACTCAACAAAGTATCATCAAGCATAGAATAATGAATTACATATGATTTCCTTGTGGTTTTACCTTAGGAGGTCACTAAGGTCCCTGACAATTTTGAAATGCATTTTAGTTGAATGAGTTGAATTTACTTTTACATGCTTGGTGTGGGTTGGTAAGTGTAATTGTAGGTTTTGAAGCACTTTAAGGATTGTCTCTGCATATACTTTGCACAATACCTCACAAGTTTACAAACACCCAGGATTGATAATTTATGTTACCAATTTGAGCAATCAAATTGACCAACAAGAAGGTCACCAACATACTTAGATTGAGAAAGAAAAATTCCTTCTTTGGTTTGCAATATTTGGAGGCCAAGAAAATAATGCAAATGTCCTAAGTCGATAATTTCAAATTTCTTCTTAAGCATGGGTTTCACATGGTTTAAAAGTTTAAGATCACTACTGATAAGAATAAGGTCATCACCATAAAGAACACATATAATGAGAGGGTTTCCTACTTTCTTAGTATAGATAATGCGGTCAGAATTACATCTGGAAAAACCAATGTCAAGAAGAAAGCTATCCATTTTGGCATACCAAGCTTAAGGCCATAAGGAGATTTCTTAGGGAAACAATCAAGGATTGATTCATTCTTAGTATCACCAGGAGCTTGTTCCATGTAAAATTATTCTTGCAAATCTCCATGTAAGAATGATGATTTGCATCCATTTCCTAAACCTCCCATTTATGTGAAGCAACAAGGGATAGAACAAGGCATATTGAATTCACTTTGGTGACCAGGACAAATGTTTCATTGTAGTCAATCCATTCAACTTGGGAAAATTCTTTGGAAACTAACCTTTCCTTAAGTCTTTCAACACTTCCATATGATGCATACTTAGTTCTATACACCCGTTTACGTCTGACAATTTTTCTTGTTTTTGGAAGAGGTACAACATCTTGTTGGCCCTCCAACAACTTCTCCTTTATTTTGCAAAATAAAAGGCCCCCCATGTAAATTTTGTAAGTATTTAGCTTTTGATTTTCTTTTATCTTATCTTGCTTGATTTAGTTAGTTGTTTGATGGTCTCCTTCAGATCCTTGGTATCTTAACATGATGATTGTGTGCTTTTATTTCAGCTTATCTAAGTTGATCGCATGCTTTGGTTGGTATCATGTTTCAACAACTTCTCCAATTTTCGGTCTTTTGGTGCATTTATGAATGATTATGTATTTTAGCGGATCATAAGAAATTAGTTGAATCCCCAATTTTATGATTTTGATTGACATATTGAAATGTTACATATTGAGGAATAGGAGTGAGCTTTTGGTCTTTAATTTGAATGATATAAAAAACTTTGTGAGCTATACAATTTTCATAGAAAATTTTGCCTTTTGTACAATTTTATATTTTGAGCAAGCCTATAACAAGTAGATTAAGTCATGTTCACGTTTAGTTTAATTATGTTTATGAAGAATATACATAAAACTATGTAAAGAAAATCAATATTTTTCATTTTCAACAAAGTATCATTTTTCTAAAGGCTTTATATTTTGTTTGAAAATATTTTATGTTTACATAATTTTATACTTCATGGTAAATAAAGATGATTTGATTAAGGCTTTTCCACTCATACATTTACTCCTTATATTTTAAAGAACAAATATTGTTATTATTTATATGACCAAATATATATTAACTAATATGTTTAAACAATCTAATTTAATATATTTACTTAAATTCCTATGAATTAGAATTTTATCAAAATCCATTTGCCTCATTTACTCTTTAAATAAGGATTTTTTTTATTTTTTTTTATTTCACTTTGTAAAAGCAAAATCATTTTATAAAAAGTTAAGAACACAGAACACTCTTTAATTATTTAAGTTTCTTGATAATTTAATGAAGTTATTTCTATGATTAAAGTATTATTAATTTGATATTTTGAATATTTTCCATACTCATAATTTGTATAATTTGTATAAGTCGTATATAATTCTTAAGTTCATTAAAATTACTCTTGTTCCAAAAATAAATTCTTCAAATATAAACATGAAACGGAAGTTATGTGCTTTGGATTACACTCCTTTATCTCAATGCTGGGTGTTTTAATGATTTTCCAAATAAATAAAGGGATTATTTAATGATAATGTCATGTAAATCTTGGGGATTGTTTACAGATTGCCCTTACATTAAACGAAGTATTCATTTCTCAACGGATCTTTTTAATTTTGATGCCTTTGTAAAAGTTGACACGCATTAAAACTGCTACATCATCATCAAAGAAATACTTTATTATTGTATAACTTTATCACCAGATTTCAAGTTAAGTGCCTATGCAGAGTCAAGCATAAAATATTTCCTACATAGGATGATGGCCAGAGTTTTTTTATGCAGCAGCACACACACGGTAGCATAACTGGCGAAGCAGAGGACAGTGACCAGATATATTTTGAGACTGCAGATTGAAAACATATTCTTGCAGCAGTTTATCTTTTGACCAGTGGACCAGACATTGTTTATGGCAGATTTTCAGTTATATTTGTAGGGTTGCTTTGTGGCAATATAATAAATCTTCTGCACAAAAAAGCAGTAGCACACATTTCCTTGACAGTCATATCACATTTCCTTGACAGTCATATATGAAAGAAATCAGGGCACACTCTTCCAATCCCTCACCTGATTCGACACAAATTAATTAAAGAAAAGTGCATAATGTTTGTCAAGGAAGGTATTTAAAAATATATATATCTTATATGTCAGTGAATTATTTAAGAAATTTAAGAAAAATAAGTGTAAAGACTAGAAATTAAAAAAAATAAAATAAAAGCAAGAGAGTAAAAATAACATTCAAATTTAAAAAAACAAATGGAATATTTTGAAAAAGCTTATAACGGATTTCTTGACAAACGCAGCAAGTTTTTGTTGAAAATCGGCAGCAATTTTTGGAATTCTATTATTTTTAGGATCCGCTCCTGTGACGGTGGAGGATGGACGGCAGCATATATATATGTCCGAGTTTGTAATTGCTTATTTTGTGTACCTCCTTTGTCATTTGCACGCTGCGTTTTTAGAGTCTGTATTGTATGGAAGCGCTTCCTCTGTTGTCTGTTTGTCTCTGTGGTTTGTCTGTTAGTGTGTCTGTCTGTCTGTGTCTGTGTCTGTGTCTTTGTTGTGGTTGTGTATTGTTGCAGCTTGTGACAAAGGATGGTATCTTTTTGAATTTGAATTTGAATTTTGAAGCAAGAATTAAGGATGCTATGGAGCTGTAATAGCAGAGGGCCAGGTCCATCATCACAGGTATGTCTATGTCTTTCTCTGTATCTTTGTATATTCATGGTTTTCTTAGAATAGGAATAGAAATTGTAGGTTGAATTCAGGAATTAGGGATGCTGTGGAGGTGTAATAGTAGAAATTAAGGAGGTTTTCTTTTTTGAATTTTGAAACAGGAATCAATTAAGGATGTTACGGAGCTGTAATAGCCGAGGGCCAGGTCCATCATCACAGGTATGTCTCTCTCTGTATCTTTTTATATTCATGGTTTTTTTAGAATAGAAATAGAAATTGTAGGAACAGCTAATTGTAGGAAATTAGCTGGGTAGGAAATCGCTTGTGCCAGATATCATTTTGTGGATTTGGGGTTTTGTTTGTCTGAACCTCTATCTCCACTTTGCCTTGGGAAGCTACTCGAAGGTTCTACACCTCTCTGTATCTTTTTATATTCATGGTTTTTTTAGAATAGAAATATAAATTGTAGGAAAATAGCTGTGTGGGAAATCTCTTGTGCCCATATATCATTTTGCAGATTTGGGGTTTTGTGGGAAATCTCCTCAGTACTTTGCCTTGGGAAGCTACTCGAAGGTTCTACACGATCTTGGTCAGACAGTATTTGAGATTTAGTCGCGAGACAGTAAGAGCCCTTCGAGTGTTCAAAATCTATTTGGTTGTCTGCATCCATGCCACTGCTGCGACCCTCAGCCTGTAGATTAAATTTTCTCTTAATACAAGTTCTCCATCAATTCTTGATTTCGTTGTCCGTCCTTCCTGATAAACTCTCTGCAATGGTGTCGCCCATTTGAAATTTAAAAGGGTTTTATGGCAGTCTCAACTTGCCCAGCGTTGAAAGCATTGGACAACAATTTTGTTGTTGCTTGATTGAGATGGATAAAACCTTGCTTCAAACTTGTGACCTGTGCATGCTTTTTGTTGATGGTTGGATGGTAATTTTAGTTGGGTAGTAGGCCTTATATTTACTACTATTTATTATATGCCCATTATAGTTAATGAGTTATATGAACAAACTACCTTGTATCATGCTTTCTCACTCTCAATTAGTTAGGAACATCATATACATTAATTACCTTTCTTGCTTCGCCTATTAGATGCGTCGCTCTCAAGACTGGAACCTCTTCGCTCTACTCCCTGCGAGCCTTATACTACTTGTTTATGAAATGAATGCTTATTTGGTACAGCACTCTTCCTATGAACCCTTTGTGTTTATCTTCTTGGAGCACCCCACCTTGAGTTCAGGACTATTCTTGATAACAACTTTCTTATGGGGCTAGGATTTATATCCTACCTTTGGATGGAGTAATTGATTCTTGATCACATAGGAGGATCTTCCGGAGCATTCCTTTGCCCTGGTAGATCGAGGTGCAAAAAAGCCAGCTGAGCTGATGAATAAAGAGGATGCAATTTAGAAAGACCTATATTGAATATCACAATCGACTGTATATACTAAACCTGTTTTCCCATCGGCCATGGAGTTCTATAATCAACAATACCCAAAAAAACTCAAAAATCCATAAATCCATAAATTGTTATCTGAATCAACAATACCCAAAAACCTCAAAATTTTCCCTGTAGAAGGCAATATTATATCGAAATTCAATAATCCATAAACCTAATCAGAGATTTTACTCATACATACCCGCTACTTTTGGCGAGAAAGTTCCAGCGCCTTTGCCCATGTAAACTGATATACCTAATACCGAGCAGCATTAGGTATAGCAAGAGAGGGAGGCAGGGATTACTTAAACGTTTGATAGCAAGACATATGCAGCCGCATTTTGTGGTTCCAAATCAAAAAGGTGTTCTGTTGCACGTCTACCTATATCAAGGTTTCCATGGATTCGACAAGCTCCAAGCAAGGCCTTCCACAGAATAGCATCAGGCTCATAAGGGATGGAATAGATATGGTACTCTGCCTCATCCAGGTGCCCTGAACGACCAAGAATATCTACCATGCAGACATAGTGCTATGCTCTTGGTATAATACCATGATCCTGACTCATGGAAAAGAAATAATGCCAGCCTTCATCCACCAGGCCTGCATGGCTACATGCAGCTAGAATACCAAGACATGTAATATGATTTGAAGTCAAACCTGCTTGTTGCATTTGTTCAAAGAGTAGTAGCGTTTCCCTCCCATGCCCATGTTGAGCATTGGTTAATTCTAGAATCAGATACTAGAAGAGAATCCATTTGAGATCTGTTCCACAAAATTGCACCATTTAACCTAATTCTCAAGTCATACCTAACCACCATTAAACTTAATCTCAAGTCATACCTAGCCACCAATCTCCTCTCGAAGCAGCACCCGAGTCTATGCCATCCTTTGTATTGTCCATTTTCATCTGCTGTTTAAATTATTACAAGCATTCAAAAACTTCAAGTCAATGTCTCATTGGATACAAATTAGTGCACTGTAACTTGTAACTTGTCTGTTTTTTAAGACAAATTACTACATTATGACTAGGCTTTCTTTAACACAAGTTCATTGATCCAGTACCCACCCCAACCAGGCCTTCTGTTTTTGTAGTTGAAGGACCACAAAGCAGATCTTGGCCTCCGTAGTACAAAGAAGAACCCAAGCAAGTGTGATAATCGTTCATATTTTTGCCATGGAAACCTCCATTTTAACCTTGGTCTGCAGACATGGAATTGGGAATTGGAAAACTTGAAAAATAAAAATAAAAATGCAATTTGAACTTCATTTGACCTGCAAGAAAGAGGATGGCTTTGATGGAAAGGGAACACACAAACACAAACTTCCTTGCTATGGATATAGAAATTCAGTATGCATTGCTTCATACACAGAACCAAAACATTTCCATACCATTTAGAACGTGACTGGTTCTTGGAACTGAATGTGCTCCCGTTCCATGATAGTTAGCTGATTGGCTACCCATTGCCTGCAGTTAAATTAATATTCAAAAAAACCTTTTATTATCAGCATAATAAAGATATTTATCAATTTTTTTTGTAAGGAAAATCTGCACCCACTACCATCCTACTTTTAGGTGCACCCTAAACCTGAAATAATTGGAGTCCATTAGACCGTATCAGGTTTTTAAATTCATCAAATGATAGCCGTGCATCATCCAGGTTCCCACATTTAGCATACATGTCAACTATGGCACTTCTCACAAAGACATTTGACTCGAATCCCATTTTAATTATCTGACCATGAACCTGTTTGCCCTGTTTGCTAAGCCAGCACATGAACTTAAAACAACTGCCCAGGTGGAGTGATTAGGCTTCACACAAGACTGTACCATTCGAGAAAAGAGCTGCAGGGCCTCCTCATATCCTGAACATATCCTGTAAGGACAGCAGTCCACGAGATCACATTTTGCTCGAGCATTTTCTCGAATAAGACACAATTATCACATGTATTTTTATTCCGAGCATATCCCACGATCATCACATTCCAGGAGTCAATATTTATTTCAGGCATCAAAGAATTGTCGTGCCTCATATGTTCTTCCTTTGTCTGCAAATCCCACAATCATAGAATTCCATGAGAGCACATTCTTGTCGTATGACAATTTTTAATGTTTTATATGTATGACAATTTTTATTAATAATTTATATGTATGACAATTTTGTTAATGTTTTATATGTATGACAATTTTTAAAAATTGGTTGATGTACAGGATTTGCAATATACAAATTGCTTTGCTCTGTAACTTATGGAGAACATATTGCATTGCTCTGACTTTTGGGGAATGTTATTGTTCTGTTAGTTTTGGAAAATGTTAATGAACAGAAAGAGAGGTAAGAGGTAATGATGATCATTATTTTTTTCATATTTTTTAATATTTAGAGTAATATTTAAATAAGGATGTCTCATATATATTTTGTTTTGTTGTTTTTCCAGATATCAAGCATTTAAACATTCATTGATCATATGAACTGAATTGCAACACATGGATTCTTTTGGTGTGTTATTTTTAAGAATATTAATAAATAAAAAAATAAAGGTTATGATATTTATAGGTTTTCATGTTTTTATTTAAAGTAATATTTTAATGAGAATGCATCTCATTTTTGTGTTGGTTGTTATCTTTTCAGGTATCAAGCACTTTTGAACATTGATTCAATGTTATTTACAAGCATCTTCTGAACATTGATTCAATGTTATTTACAACAAGATTTGTATAGTTTATTATTTTTGAGAGTTTTGTAAAGACACAAACTTACAAACATATTATTTTTAATATATATAATTATATTTTTGGGGGATGGGATTAAACCCATCCAAATGCTCTAGATGTTGGGGCGCCCCATCGTCTTTAGAGTAGTCTCTTATAGTGTTATGATGTAGTATGTTTTTTTCGCATTCATTTTCCACTAATGGTCTTTACATAAACTAATTTGATAATTTATCCAACATAAATAAACTTCATTTTGCACTTGTTGTTTTCACACAAACTAATTTCAAAATTTATCTAACACATAAATAAACTTTATTATTTGAAATTCTAATCATTTTTCTATTTATTTTGCTTTAATATATTTTTTTTAATTTTTACTTTGGTTTTTCATTTATTTATTTATTTTGCTTTAATATATACTTTTTCAAGTTTTTTTTCTTTCTATTTTACATTTTTTCAATTTTATTTAGATAGTAGTTATGTTACATTGTTATTATTTATATAGTATTTATATTATTACATATATGTTATTTATATTTGTTGTGTTTTAGTGTATATTCTTTGGGTGTATTTTTTTGTTGATTTTAGTGCAATTTTTTGATGTGTTTAAGATCTTTGTACATATATTTTGTATGCAACTCTATGTGTTTGTGTTTGAAATCTTTGTACATGTATTGTGTATGCAACTCTATGTATTAGTGGATGAGATGATGTTCATGTTTGTTAGATGAAATAATGTTTTTTGTATGCAATGTGTTTGTGTTTGAGATCTTTATACATGTATTTTGTATGCAATTCTATGTGTTTATCAGATGAAATGATTTTTGTGTTTGTTAGAGGAAATAATATTTTTTGTATGCAACTCTCTGTTTGTGTTTGAGATCTTTATACATGTATTTTGTATGCAATGTATGATTTTTATGTTTGTTATATGAATTAATGTTTTTTTAATGCATTTTTATGTGTTTGTTAGATGAGATGATTTCTATGTTTGTTAGATTAAATAATGTTTTTGTATGCAACTCTATGTTTGTTAGATTAAATCATGTTTTTTGTATGCAACTCTATGTTTGTTAGATGAAATAATGTTTTCTAATATAATTGTGTGTTTGTTAGATGAAATAATATTTTTTTGTATGCAACTTTATGATTTGTATTTGTGGATTTTTGTAGATGATTTTTGTATGCAATTCTATGATTTGTATTTGTGAATTTTTGTAGATGATATTTGTATGCAACTAGATCTTTGTACATATTTTTTTTAAATAACTTAATGTTTTGGATATATAAATCTTTATGTGAATCAATAATTGTTATATAGATTTGTATGTTTATATTTAATTTTATTATTTGTATATGTATTTGTATGTATGTGAATTTCTTACTGTGTAAATCATAAATAACTTATAATTATATATATGTATGCTTATTTGTATTATAATAAAAAATATATACTACATAAATTCACATTTTATTTTATTTTATTCTTTTTAAATTGTTTTTTTTTTAATATTGTTGTTTTAATTTTTTATTTATTTCATTTGTTTTTTAATTTTAATTTTTAATTTTTTTAACTTTTAATAAATTAAATAACATTATAATCATAATAAAATCAATTTAATAAAAATACATAAATAAAATATTTAAAAATATTTAAAAATTTTAAACAACCCGCTTTGTTGATATAACAACAACAAAGCACAAATTATCGCTTTGATGTAACAACAACATATCAAAGCACAGTTTTTGAGGCCATATGAGCTTTCACCTTCACGTGGTTGGTCTTGTCAGTAGAGATCCTAAAATCTCAAAGCCAAGAAAAGCTCTCAAATATATAATTATATTTTAACACATTAATAATAATATTTATTTAAATTTTTTATTATATAGTTATTATAAAATTATAAAAAAAATTAATAAAATATTAAAAGGTATTCTAATATTTTAAAGATTATAATATTTCAAAATTAAAATTTAAAGTAAAATTTAAGAGCAATAAAAATTAAACAATAAATTAAAAAAAAATCTACTAAATATATTGTAAGAATTAAATTTTAATAGTATAATTAAGATCAAAATTTTGTAATTAATAATAAAATCATAATTTCTATTTATAAAATAAAAATATTATAAAATAGTTAAAATTATTAAACTATAATTATTATGATTTTTGATAAATTTGTAATATTTAAACAATAAAATTTAAAATTTAACTTTTTATATATAGTATAAATGTAAGAATTAAATTTTAATAATAATTAAGATCAAAATTTTGTAATTAATAATAAAACGATAACTTCTATTTATAAAATAAAAATATTATAAAATAGTTAAAATTATTAAATTATTATGATATTTGATAAATTTGTAATATTTAAACAATAAAATTTAAAATTTAACTTGTAAGAATTAAATTTTAATAGTATAATTAAAATCAAAATTTTGTAATTAACAAACTATAACTTTTATTTATAAAATAAAAATATTATAAAATAGTTAAAATTATTAAACTAAAATTATTATGATATTTGATAAATTTGTAATATTTAAATAATAAAATTTAAAATTTAACTGATATAGTATAAATAGAAAATAAAAGCAATATAAAGTAGTAAAAATAATCATAAATATAATATAAGTAAATTTATTATGTTTATAAAATTAAGATAATAAAATTTAAAATTTAATTAATGAAATTTAAGTTTTAATAGAAAGTAAATTATGGTTATATAATAAGATTATAATTTTATTAGAAAGTAAATTAGAATATTATAATTTTTATTAATAAGATTCTAATAATAATAATATTAGTTATAATGGTGATAATAAATAATAATAAATTTAAAATACAATATTTAAAAAATTAAAATAAATTTTATAAAATATTTTTTTTAAAATTTTTATTACAAATAAAAACAATATAAAATAATAAAATTAATGATAGAATCATAATTTGTATTTATAAATATAAATTAAACATAAACACAATATAAAATAATATAACTATAATATTTTTTTACTCCATAATATAAAAACAATTAAAAATAAAATATTTTTTTAATATATAATAATTGAAAACTAAGGTAGGTAGGTAGTGGGGTTTTTTGATGGAGCATGTGAAAACACCAGGTGTGGGTTAGGAGGCTACTTGATATTGTCAGAATTTGTCATTGTAAGCTTTCAAGCAAATGGAGGAGAAGGTACAAATAATAGAGCAGAAGGACTAGCGATGAGATTTTCTTGCAATTGGCAAAAGAAAAGTTGGTGGACTCTTTCAAAGTTTTTGGGGATTCAGAGATGTGGATAAAATTCATGCAACAAGAGATTAGTTTAAGACACGTATGAACAGTTAAAGACATAAATTCTTCGTTTTATTTCTCTTATTAGTACTTATGGAATGTATTCTCTGTTCTTTATGAACAATGAATATGATTTACAACTTCTTATACTAATTTATATACCTCGTAAACATATAATAATATTAGTTATAAAGATGATGATAAATAATAATATTAGTTATAAATTCAAAATACAAAACATTTAAAAAAAATAAAATAAATAATTTCATAATTTTTATTGAAAATAAAAAACAATTTAAAATAGTAAAATTTATGATAACATCATAATTTTCATTTATAAATATAAATTTAAAAACACAAAATTATATAAAATAATTCAATGAAATATTTTTTAATATATAATATGAAAAAATAGTAAAAATAAAATCACATAGAGTTTTATATTTATATTTAACATTATGACACACAAAATGAATTTATTAATTAAAAATTTAATAATGTTTGCATTTACTTTTAAGATTAAAATTTAATAATGAAATAGGAATATATATATATAGTGTTTGTTGTAAATGTAGTTTGGTTGCCTTAAAATTGTTTAATATGAAATAAATGTTATTGTTTTTTTTTTAAATTTAAAATTGAATGTAAAATTATTTGATTATTTAAAAGGTAGTAACATAATTCAGCTATGAAATTTCAATCGAGCTTTTCGTGTGCAAAAATTTCAACACTACAAAATCCATCAAATATTTGGTGTAGCTGGAATATGGACTCTTACTAACCAACCAGTAAATTTTGAGAACCAATTTTAAAAAACAAAATTAAATATAAATACCATTTAATTCCATACTTTTTAATTCATTCAAGCATTTCATTTATTAATTGATTTTGAAACCTTCGAGAGTTGGGAGTTGGTGGTAAATGGTTTTTTACTTCTTAAAATAATTATTAATAATCTTTTACATCCCAACTTCTTGAGGTTTTATATTTTTGTTTTTTAAATAGTAATTTTTGTTGTAAATATTATGTCTATAAAGTAATGAATAGATCTTTTATGTTTAATATTTAATGGTTGATATTCAATATTTTATTAAAATTACTATATATGTTTAACATTATTATAGAGATGTATAATTATACAATATTGGTGTATATGATTAACAATATATAAGAAATCTACTTCCATAATTTATTAGTATTAGATTTTTTGGATGGCACATTGTTTGTCTTAGGTGAATATTTTATTCCTTTAAAATATTTGTGTAATCAAATTTGTAATTATTTGTTAAATGACATCAATGTTTGGTAAATGAAATAATGTTTTCTATTTGTAACTTTATAATAATTGTTTTTTTATAGTATTCCCTATGTTTATGTATATGTTTTTATATATATTTTATAATAATTAGTTTATACTATTTTCTCATTATTTTTGCTTATTGTATTTGAGTGTATGATTTAAGTGTATTTTTTTATTTACATAATATTTATATTATTATATTGTTATTATTTATATTTTAATATGTATATTTATTTACTTATTTATCATGTTTGTTTTTGCTGGTTGATTTTAAATTGTTTAATATGAAATGAATGTTATTGTTTTTATAGATTTGAAATTGTACATGGAATTGTTTGGTTATTTAAAATATTTGTATAAATTGCATCAATTGATTGTCAAATTTGTAAATATTTGTTAGATGAGATTATTTTTATGTTAAATAAATGAAATAATAATTTTTTGTATGAACTTTGTGTTTGATGTTGATGTGTGAATTTTTGTTTATGTTTTTTTATGGATTTCTATATGATTTTGTTTGTGGTTTTTATGTATATGTACTTTTATTGTTTTGTAGGCTTTCCACCCTCCATTAATCCTCTTCTCGCAATTGAGCTTGTGATTGAAGTCAACTCCTAGATATTTATAAAAAAATATTTCCTCCAAGTTTTTATTGGCATATACAAAGTTGTCATAAGTACCTTTATTGGATTTGATAATCATGACTTGTTTTCTCGATATTAACATTCATGCCAATATAAATACTGGAAAATTCTTAATTGCTTCTCAAAATTAACCAAATTATAATCTAACAATTATTTTACATATATTTCAAATTTTTACATTTTATTTATATTTTATAATCTTTAATATTGTTTTTTATTTATAGTTGTGTTTTTTTATTTGAAATTATTTAATATGAAATGAATGTTATTTTACATATATTTTTTAAATTTCAACTGTTTTTACATTTTAATATATATATGGTCTTTTTTCACTTTTTCTTTTGTTGTTTGTTGTATTTTAAGTGTTTTTTTAATTTGAAATTGTTTAATATGAAATTAATGTTATTGATTTTTTTAATCAAATTTGAAATTATTTGTTAGATGAAATTATTGCACCAAGAGGTGCTCTACATCCCAGTATGAGGGAGATCTTGTAACATGTGTGGAGTGTTTGTCAAGTAACAAAATAATACAAAGTAAACAAAGTATTACGGAGATCTTGTAACATGTGTGTTTGTCGAGTAACAAAATTATACAAAGTAAACAAAAAAGAATAATACAAAGTAAAAAGTAATAAAAATTATGTCGGCCATAAACAAAAAAGAATAATACAATGTAAAAAGTAAATATGAGGGAGATCTTGTTCGAGTGCTTGTTGAGTAAAATAATAATACAAAGTACACAAAAAAGAATAATACAAAGTAAAAAGTAATAAGTAAATATGAGGGAGATTTGATCCCTCTCGGTGCTTGATAGAGCCTAGGATTTGGATCTATGCTGGTTTTAATGTTTGTTAAATGAAATAATATTTGTTGTATGTTTCTTTAAAATATTCATGTAATCATAATGTTAAATGAAATACTGCTTTTGGTATCTGTTTCTCTAATATTTTGTTTCTCTAAAATATTCATGTAATCTTTGTCCATGTTTTTGGTATGCAATGTTGTGCTTGTGTTTGTGAATCTTTTACATGTATTTTTTATGCAATGTTATATTTGTGGATATTTGTACATATTTTTTATATGCAACTCTGTATTTGTGAATTATTATACATTATATTAAACTAATAATTGAAGTAGGTAGAAAAATATTATATCTAATTAAATAATTATTATGAATATATTTTATTCACAAAATAGTCACAACATGCACCTAACAATCCTTTGTCTGAGAAGTTGGTTGCTCATCCGAAGGTCCCGACACAGGCATGACCGGTAGACACCTTCACCAACGAATTAATCTTATTCGCTAGGTCCTTGATGGCATTAACAATTGCAACAAGAGTGACATTAATCTCCAGAATTTGACCTATGTTCCCCTTTGCAAGCTCAACCTCCTTTCATCTAGCTTCCAGCATGGGCCCTGGTGGAACCAACATCCATGGTTTTATCCCCCCAAATCGTTCATTGCCTCGAAGTCCTCCTTACCCACCTTGATCTCTTGCTTCACATGGTCAAGGTATTGCTTTACATTTTCTAACACCTCTTGATAAAACTTTTGCTTTGTGCATGTGGGTGGTTCATTGATTCCCACCTGGTCCTTAGTCGCTCGAGTGCAAACCACACTCCCTACTAACTGCATGTGGCACCCTCCTCCACTATCCCAGACCCAATGATACCCAAACCCTTCTTTGCTCAAAATTCCTTGAAATCGATCAATAGATTAACACCAAAATCCAAGCTCAACACAGGCACAAGATGGTTGGCCAAGCCTGGAACCGCCAATACAAACTAACTATGTAGGATGAACCGATTTCAGTTGTCATTCCTAACCACCCACGACCTCGCACAAGCCAACATGATAGCACCATTACAACCGCCACGAGCAACTTCATTGTCAATCTCATCATGCCAACGATATGTAGTACCTTTTTTCCCCCTCTAACGCTCTTCCAATATCTTCTCAGATAGAAACCACAATTACTAAATCTCCCACATAGATGCCCTCTTTAACCACATGTAAACATCATGTCAACTTGAACTCTGGGGATGGCAAGTGGAAATTGTTTAATAAAGGTTATTGAATTTTTTTAATTTGAAATTTAATGTGGAATTGTTTGATTATTTAATATATTTGTATAGTTTGCATCAATTGATTGTCGAGTATAGTTTGCATCAATTGTTTGTTAGATGAGATGAGTTTTATGTTTGTTGTGTTTATGAATCTATGTCCATGTTTTTTGCATGCAATTCTATGTGTTGTGTTTGTATTTGTGAAGGTTTGTACATGCTTTTGGTATGTAACTCTGTGTTCGAGTTTATGGATCTTTTTACATGTATTTTTTATACAAAGTTATGTATTTGTATATTTTTTATGCAACGCTATATATTTGTGAATGTTTGTACATTTTAATAAAGTTAAGAAATCTAAACTAATGCATTAAGATATATATATTAAGTAATATATATTTAGAATAAAAATAATATAAAATAGTAAAAATCATCATAATAACTTTCTTTACCATTTTTTATTATGAATTTATTCCAAATTCATATTTCAAGAAAAATTATTTGATATATCTTTATTTCTTGTACTAGATTAAAGTTATGTTTTGACCACTCAAATTAATCCACTAAATTGCACCTCACAAACATATCAAAAAAATTAACAACTCATTAGCTTATTTGATTTTAGCAAATTAATTCAATGCACCAAACAAATATTTATTTCTTACAACACAAACTACGACAAAATTATATATCATTTTATTGCAACAAATTCATTTAAAATAAATTAAATTAATATACTAAATACATCAAATAAATTATATCCCAAAAAAATTGATTTAATAATGTCACAAACACGATATCAAATTATTATAAGTATTCACTAAATAATTTAAAATAAAATAAATTAATATAATAAATTACATCAAACAATAAAAATTATTTACAAATACACCACAAACACTATATCAGAATATTATAAATAATCATTGCAAAGCAAAATAAAATAAAAAGTGCATTACATATAATTAAATTAATATACTAAATACATTAACCTAAAAATAAATTATATCATTGTAGAGAAAAAAAATGATTTAATATATATCACAAACACTATATCAAATTATTATAAATATTCGTTGCAAAGCAAAATAAAAAGTGCATTATATATAATTAAATTAATATACTAAATACATTAACCTAAAAATAAATTATATACAATATATATCACAAACACTATGTCAAATTATTATAAATATTCGTTGCAAAGCAAAATAAAAAAGTGCATTACATATAATTAAATTAATATACTAAATACATTAACCTAAAAATAAATTATATCATTGTACAGAAGAAGAAAAAAATGATTTAATAATATATCACAAACACTCTATCAAATTATTATAAATATTCGTTGCAAAGCAAAATAAAAAGTGCATTACATATAATTAAATTAATATACTAAATACAATAACCTAAAAAATAAAAAATAAATTATATCATTGTAAAGTAAAAAAAATGATTTACAAATATGTCACAAACACTATATTAAATTATTATAAATATTCATTGCAAAGCAAAACAAAAAGTGCATTACATATATGCTTCAAACACTATCATCTTAATAAATAATCAATATATTACTAGCAATTGCACTAGAAGGTGCAAAGGAACATCGAAAGGAAAAAAATGGGAAGTAAAGTAGATGCGATGAACTGAAAAAAGAGAGTATTGAAACAAATGCTATGAGGAGCTTGCTATGTGGTTTTGTTTGAGTGGTCTAAGGATGGTTCAATCAAAGTTTTTATAGTATGATGTTAACATTTTTTGTTGGTGGATTCCAACTATTCAAAATGGATTGCAAACTCATAACATATATGTTGCACGATTTAAAACTAATGAGAAACATGGAAGGCAATGTAATAGAAACCTTCAATATGGGAGAGTGGGCAAAGTACAATCATTATGGGAAGTGTAAATTTACTTCATTTCTCATGTCAGAGATCATATCGTCATCCACAATTCCCTCAACTTTCTCTCTAATTGGCCCCCCACTCCATGGATACTATCATTCTCATGTTCATGCACTATGTGACATAGGTTCTATTCTCTATTGCTAACAATCAACCAATTTGAAAATTAACCAAATTAGCACAGAGAATAGAAAATAGATGGGGATAGAGGATGGGCAAAATAAGAATCATTTACCCATTATGCTTGATTGTTTATATTTGGATGCTTAAGAACCAAGTATTATTCTAGCAACCAATTCCCATAAAGCATTAAGTGGATTGGACTCTTTATTTCCACGCTAAACAACCCCAGAGGGAAGAATATCCCCAAGGCATTGTTGAACAAAGAAAGGGAAGATCTTCCCTGTGTTGTGTGGGGAAGTGAAAGAGAGAGGCATGGATATTTGATGGCTTGAATGAGATGCCTAGAATGCTCAATAATGAGTAGATTTACTAACTATGAGAGAAAATGGGTTGGATTGAGTAAAATAGAAGTTTGTAGCTTGGTTCCTTCATCTTAATAACTCATAGTTCAACCTAGATGCCTATGGTTGGACAAAGAGTTGTTTGTACACATCCAATTTCTTGGACTATATTTGGTCAGAAGATAAGTGTTATGTTTATGCTGTAAATATGCAAAATAATGTTTTTTTTGCTATCAAAATTAATATAATTTCAAGTTGTGTGTATGTTATGTTTAATAATAATGGCCATGCGAAATTAGATGCCATGAAATCTAGTAAAACATGCATGTTTAAGTTCCATCGCATTTCCATTCACACAATGCATGCATTTTACTTCATTTTGGTCCTCCCTTGAAGACTCTCTCAATTGGTATTATGGAGATATGGCCTCTGGGGATTATAATTTGAATACCCCTTTGTGGCTATCCATCCCAAGACTAGGGTATTGGGAAGGGATGGCACAAGAATTCTGCAATCAATTGAATCTTCTCTTATGCACATATTCATCTTCATGCTTAATGGGAACAATCTCTGTTGCAACTTGCCACTTTGCCTCAACGCCATATGTTATGGAACCATTGCATCATCCTTTGCAATTTCTTCATGCACACACTTTGTTGCATGCCCATCCTCCACCATTTTGCACTCATCATTGAATGCATGACCCTCTTCTAAGTAACAAAGCCTCCTTTGTTATCTTCCTATTTCGGTGACAAAGGATGAGGAGCAAGGAACTTCGAAGGTTCAACCAGTGTCACCAATGAATTTTAGTTTGAGGTATAGCAACCTTGAGGCGCAAAGGAGGAGCCACCAACTCCTACCAGTTTTCTCAGGAGACCTCGATGGTTCACTCAGAGATTGAGGGATGCTCAAGAGCATGTTGATATCCCTAGGAGCACATTCAGGGAGAGCACACCTCCAAATAAGTTTCCAAACTACATGGCATTGAAGAGTAGCATCGTAGATTCTAAGCCTTCCAGTTATCAAGAAGCAATAGACCAACAAGTTTGGAGGGATGCCATGGTGGAGTACACCTCCATCATGAAGAATGATGAAAGGGACATTGTGACTAGGCTGGAAGGGAAATCAGTAGTGACTTCCAGGTGGTTGTACAAGATCAAACATGCAACTAAGTCACATGGTTCAAGTTCGAATTTGAGTTCGTTGATGATCAAATTCGATTTAAATTCGAATGAAATTAGTCATTAAGTTCGTCTATATACATATTTCATAATTTTATTTTTATTTATGTACATAAACTTTATAATATATATATATATATATGTTGAATATATGTTTTATATATCTTTATTAACATAATATATATGTTTTATGTTAATATATAAAAAAATTTATATAAAAATTTAATAAACTTATAAAAAAATATAAATAAAAAAAGTACAATTTTATTTACTTTCTCCCGCGAGCGGCCTTGTTATGTGTCCGTCGATTGTAAATTGAATAGTAAATTGCACCAGGAATCATGTAGTAAAACCTTTCATGCGGTGGCCGAGGCTTGGGTTAATCGCAGCCAGAAATCTACAAACCACATCGCTAGTAGCTATGGATGTTGTTGGGCCTACCGTGGGTGAAGTGAATAAACGTTGGCGACCTAACTTCAACAATTTTGAGTCGAACTTAAACGATTTTCTTTTTCTTTTTGGAATTCGACGAATTTCGAATCTCAACATTGAGATTGAGACGCTGAATCCTATGACTTAAGCATGTTGTAGATAGCAACATAAAGAAGTAAAAAGTGGGGTTTGTGATATAGTGGACTATGAGGAGACCAATGTTTTAAAACTCAAGTCGGACTCAAACACGACCATGACTCGAACCAGTTTGAATTTAATGACTCAGTTTACTAAATAATACATAAAATATTGCTGAAAACAAATAGAAAAACTTATTTTAAGGATTCCAAATCATTAGAGACAATATGCAGAGTATGTTTACGTACATACCATGTAAGGGTGAATATATCAAAATGGCACTAAGTCCAATACACATGAAACAAAATACATAATCAACAAAGCTTTAAATGGCCTCTAAAATCTAAATTCAACATGCTACAAGGTACTAACCTACTACATATCACTGATCAACGTGATCAATCATAAAAACTAACACCACTATTGGAAATGGGATCCTTGGCATGAGCTATAAGACCATCCTCTGGCATGTCTATTTTTTAACAATTCTATATTTCGCAGGTGGCATATAGCAAAAGAGTAGGATGGCATTTGGTGTCTTTTGATGGTTTAGTGGACTTGTCTTCGATTCAATGCAATTCAGTTAACTAGAAATCTAAAAACTACTAACTCTATTGAATTTTGGATGGGATGTGAAATTCTATTTTCATCATATGCAGTCCGATGAAGTTGGAACCCCTCTCGAACATACTGAAACAATTAACAATAATATGAAAAATTTAAGTAAAAGGGTAGAAAAGGAAATATAAAGAAAATGAAAACTTTTACTTTAAGAATTGTATATTATCATACCAAGTTAGCTTGTTTCACTATCAAGCAAGTTGTTTTCAACCCCAAATAGTGCTACTATCAGTAGGAATCTTACAAAGCAAGTTCACTCGACAATGAAGCAGGTTTAGAGTCTTAGTGTTTAGGTTTTTAGGTCAAATTAAAAAAAAATGAATTTAAGTGTCACGTGTGCACACTATCCAATCCCACATTGACTCAGTTGAGTTAACCAAATTGGTACCAAACCAACTGAGTCAAACATTGACGAGACCGATGTAATGTCCCCAATTTTGGGATTCCCCTGTACTGCGGTTGGAGATTACCTCCAGGGCTTGTGTTAGTTAGGTCTAAGGAGTGAGATTATGTTACCAGTGAGCTCGGAGAGTTTGGAGGAGTTTTATGGGACCTAGCCTAGTCCATTTACCATTATTCATCATTAGGATCATTTTCGCACAGTGCATTCTTGGTTCCGTTGCATTCTAGCGATTCCTGTCAATTGGGAGGATTTTTTAGCATGATTTAATTAATTGCTCTAAAGGTGTTATTTGGAGCATATTATTTGAGGGGACACCTTAGTGTAATAGCTTGTTGGAACCGAGACAAAAAATTATGAAGGTTGGGATGATGAGAAAGTGACTTCCAATGTCTGAAAATGTCTTGAAAGCAAATTAATCGCTTTCCGGAGTTAAAAAATGATTTAATGAGCAATATGAAGAATAACCTTAGAAAGTCACTTAAATAATTTAAGTGAACGGAAGAAAAGAATAGAGGGCCTGTAAAAGAGAGATGAGATCTCATTCTTGGATATTCATGTTATTTTCATTTTCGAAGAATTGGAGAGCTCCTGAGGATTATTTCTCTTGGGACGAAAACCCTAAGGGAAAATATTGATTTTGGTGGTTAAACTATCCACCCTAGTCAATCAGTTGGGGAGTGATCACTCAGATCTCTTGTTTGTGCTTCATTGTTGTGGTTCGGACATCAATGATTTTCATATTGTTGGAGAATGGGCTGAGTTTTCAGAGATCTTCTTGAGGATGGCGCATTGTTTTAAGAGGGCGCATCAGTGGGGAGAGAAAGGAAAATGTTCCAGTCTTTATTTTATTGTGAATATGCTTTTGTTGTCGGGAGGAGAGACTACACTTACTATGACATTGTCAATTATTCCCGTGGTAGAAAGGGCACACTATGGTGTGGAAAATGCTTGTTGAGGAGGGTGTATTATTAATCACGGGGACTGCCAGATCTTGAGGGGATATCGTGCTACATTAAGGGGCATGTACACAACTTTTGGGATTACTTAAATTTTTAACATTACCATTAATTGTTTCAGGACGTTTGAGAGTGGTTCCAACCTCATTGGACTTCATATCCAAAAAGTAGAATTTTAGATTTCATTCAGAATTCAACAGACTTAATAGTTTTCAGGATATCAGGATTGCAACATTTCCATTGGATTCTATCATGTACGAGGGTAAGGAATTGGAATTTAATCAAGCACATCAAACTCTCTGTGTACCTTGATTACTTAAATTTTTAACATTACCATTAATTGTTTCAGGACGTTTGAGAGTGGTTCCAACCTCATCGGACTTCATATCCAAAAAGTAGAATTTTAGATTTCATTCAGAATTCAACAGACTTAATAGTTTTCAGGATATCAGGATTGCAACATTTCCACTGGATTCTATCATGTACGAGGGTAAGGGATTGGAATTTAATCAAGCACATCAAACTCTCTATGTACCTTGATGTCGTTGGTGTTGATGCTTGATTGTTGAAGTTAATTGAACTCCCCTGTCATAACCTTAATAAAAGTGTACCCTTCAAGCAAGCAAAATCACTTATTAAGCATGGTTCTGAGTCATTGTCGGTTCCAGTTCCGAGTTGATCCTCGGTCGGTTCAAAGTCCAATTCCAACTTTTAAGACATTGGTTATGATGCATGAATCATGATGTATATGATGCATGAATCATGAAGTCTCTAGTATTAGTATTAGTTACTCAGTATGATTATATGATCAATATCATTGGTGTGTGTAACATGTTACATGTATGATGAATCGATGATTGGTGTATGATGTTAATGTATGAATCCTTGATGTTAGATGTCTGATGTTACATGTATGAACCTATGATGTATTTTGTGAAATGAGCATTGAATCATTGAAAAATAATAAACTAGATTTTACTAGTTTAGAATCCATGATGTAAGATGTTATATGAATCATTTTATTTTGAGATTTTCTTTTGCTTTTATATTTTCATTATAAATTAAAAAATATCAATATAAAACATATGTTTATTAAAAAAAAATACGGTTAGGATTCTAAATCCTTGGTTCCTATTTTCGGGATGAGTGTTGAATCCGTACTAGATTCTTCAGTCGATTCCAATCGCACCCACGATTCTTGTAACCTTGCAGCTGAGTATTGGGGACTGTGCATAGTCTAAGCCTTCCCTTCATCCCTGGTATAATATCCAAGTAGAATCGTCGTAGCTAGGAGATCTTCTACAGCCAGAATAGAGGGCAAAACTGAGCGTTATCTCACAGGTCTGATTAGTATGTTAAATCTGAGTTAATTGTTCACTGTAATGTTGCTACAAAAGATAAGAGTTGATGTTATTGTCTATTATATATATAAGGCAGATTATAGTAGTTGATATTTATAGTCACCTACAGCTGTAATACTGTCATGTACATTGACAAGTGATTACTGTAGCTTAATAAACATTTTGGGTTGCTTATGAACTGTTAATGCAAGTATTTAAGCCTATAGTGCATCATTTTCTTTGGCATATGTTGGTTATGATGAAATCTAGGACACAAAATTGAAGTCAATAAACCCAACAAATATCAGATTCCCTTTGAGAGTGTCAAACAATGATGCTAAAGCAGTTGCATACAAAGTGTTTGATAGAAGTCTTGAACTAAAACACCTCATCAATTAACAAAAATTTGGCCAGAACTAGCAAGGGGGTCATTACAGCCGATTCGGTACCAAACCAGTCACCTGAACTGGTTTAAGGGCTAAGTCAATATGATCACCGGTCAACTTGGCCGAGTTCGAATTCGACTTCGAGTTGACCAAGTATGAAAACATCGGAGGAGAATTTTGCTCCAATCATCATGTACACTTCCAATAGAGAAATGATGTCTTTAGTATCCATTATGGGATGGAGGATACATCAGATGGGTCTAATGGAATAATTGAGGAAGAAGTGTACATAGAGCAGCTTCAAGGCTTTGAGATCAGTGGGAAGGAGTCCTATGTTTGCAAACTGAAAAAAGGGCTTTGTATGGACTCAAATAGGCACCGAGAGCGGGTATTCCTGGTATTCCACGATCGATGGAGACCTACTGAATATGGGCTTCATCAAAATTGAAGCAAATCTCAACTTATATTTCATATTTGTTGAGGTTAATCTACTTATTTTGGTGGTGTATGTAGATGACATGTTTCTTATAGGTACAAAGAAATTCACTGGAGGGTGCAAGGAAAATATGGTAGCTAAGTTTGAGATGAAGGACATTGGCATGATGCATTACTTCCTGGGGTTGGAGATTTGGCAAAGAGTAGGAGATATTTTCCTTGGGCAAGATAAGTATATAGTAGAGAATCAGAGATCCCAAAGAGATTTCGGATGGATTGTGTTACCAACTAAGTTGTACTTAGTTGGTTTGGTTTCAAGTGAGCCTACAAAGATCAAACAAGTTTACTTATTCAAGTTCAGAAGATCAGAAGTCCTAGTAGGTCACTTGGGCCCTTTTTTTCAACAAAATCACATATCCATGCCTTGCGGGGATTGCAATAAAGTTGTTGTAGCATGATGGTTTTGTAAAAGACTTGGCTTCCCTAGACTTAGGCGTCAATCCGGGTATTCCAAGGTGTTTTTTTCCCTTGTCAATTATACTTTGCTTAGGTATAATTTTCGAGTTTTTCACCTACTCCTCCAAAGTTGGAATGCTCGTCTTGGTCCATGGGCCTTAGGAGGTTATTAAAGTCTAGGTGTCAATGTATATTACCATGCTAGGCACTAATATTGAGTCATATGGACATGTGCTAGGTCCCCCAAGTTTTTTTTAAGTTTTGCAAAAAAAAAAATTCCGTAAACTTAGGCTATTTTTTAATAGTTTAATTCGAAAATAAAAAATGTAATAAAAGTGTGGTTAGGAGGTGAAATTGGCCATGGGGGTGCTCGTTTTCTAACCTAGAGCACCCATATTACCCCTAAACCCACTTTCCTAAGTGTTTGAGTGATAATTTATCACTTAAATAAATAAATGATCACTTAAATAATTTTTCTCTCTCTAAAAAAAAAAGTGAATAAAACATTAAAAAAATAATAAATATGAGAGAAAATCAAGTTCCTAAATCAAAGGAATCTTGTCCCAATCAGGATCCAGTTCAACTAGAGATCAAATCGAGGGATGATTGAAGGTAAATCATGTAGATTCCAATCAAGTCTAAGTGTGGGCGAGTTGTCACAAAAAGAGGAATGCGCCCTCTCTCATGAGAGGGGCACATGGGTGATTTGGCATCTCTTGAATGGAGGGTGAACTATCCAAGGTGAGGGCGCATCTCTCTATGTAGAGGTGGCGCCACCTCTCATCAATCAATTCCAATCAAATCCCTTTGATTGCTCTATCACTCGCCCTTTACTCTGTGTAGCAAATGCACCCCCCTCTTGAGCTCATGCGCCCCCCCTCTCTCTAGATTTTTCTAGATAAGCAAGGCCCATGCCTCCATTGCAAACTAGTTATAGTTGCATGAGAAGAGGGCTTGACATTGCATCATTGTTTCATTTTTTTGTTGTTGGAATAAAGATAAAGCTTTGGAGGCTAGATTGTGACATGCTCTATTGTTGGATGATCATTGTTGCATTTGCTTGAGGTGATATGTATCTGTCGTTGTTCTTGCTTACTTGTTTTGTGAATTTGGCCTTGAAAGGATTGGTATCAATCAATAGGAAAGGATCAAGTAATAAGTTTATTGCAAGACTCTTTTATTCATGTATATCTAGAGATCTAATGTAGCATTGTTTAATAAGTTTATTAGAATGCTTTCTTGATCTCTTTATGTGTATGTTATCGGATCTCACAAACTATTTGGCAAGTTTCTAATTAGCTACAGGTTACCAAGTGTGGAGAAGATTTGGAACAAGTTTGTTCTCTTTTATCTCCAGGGATTCACTCAACATAGTCCACAAGTTTGCCACTGAAAGCCTCTTTAGGCAATCTTTACTCAAAAAAATCTCCTCTGGTTACCTTCTAAGCTTATAGATCTATTCTTTAAAATACAAATCACTATTAGATCTGATTTATAAGTTTAGCTTAGATCTCAAGTTTATTCAAAGTTTTATCATTTCAAAGAAGATCTAGCTTTTTTTTTCAAGTCTTGCTTTTTTTGGTTAAATCTTAAATCTTGCAAAGTAAATAATTTCTTTAAGTTTAAAAGATAAATCTAGCAATCTAAGTGCTTTCATTGGCTGAGTTTTAAAGGTTGTCCAAGACCCTAAGAAAGTTGGTCTCACAAGCCAACTTTTCTTAGTTATTTGTTTTTCTTAGATTTAGTATTAACATGGTATTTTTTAGTAATTTTTTTTAATTTGACCAAGTCACTTTTAAAGTGATTATGGGCACCTTTTCCAATAATTAGCTTGCTGGTTTTTTTACTGTGATAGCAGGTTTAGAGACATTTGGAAAATATTTTTGACAAGATCAAGCAAATCCAAGACTGCCTTGAGCCATCTCCTTTCTTCTTAGCTTTTTCTTCAAGCATTGTAACCTCTTTTCTCCAAATCTTTAAGGAGAAAAAGGACTTCTTCTCCAAAATTATTGTAAATCATAATAATAATAATAATAATAATAATAAAAAGCAAGCGGGCTACACAGCGCCTGCACCCCAACCCCCTTATGGGAGTTTCGCATAGTTTTGTGGTGTGGTTGTTTTACTTTCCGTTGTTATTTCCTTTTGTTTAATAAGTTAAAATAGGTTAAAATTTAACGTTTGAAGTCTCTGATCCAAATATCGGGCTTCAAACTCACTCAGGACATAGGAATTAACTCTTCTTTTGGCAGGCATTATACTTTTTTCAATTAATATTATTTTCAAGTGCTTTCTTTTCCACAAAGCAAAGAACTGAAGTACCGAAAGGGAAAAGATATTCGTAGTGTAGTAATTAGTTCACAATTTGTTTTTAGTCTTTGCTTTATTTCTTCAAAGTAACAAACCCGGCATTGCTCTCCCGAAGTACGCTCTCGCCATCACATAAAGGGCTTTCCTGAGTGTGGTGGATGATCAGAAAAGAGACTCTTTCCTTTAGTAATTAGTATCACACTTTTGCAATCAACCTCCCCGAAAGACAAAAATCCAGCGTCTCCATTTTAGCTCGTGTGGGAAAATTTTATAGAGAAAGTGGGAACAACTAGATAGTGACCACAAGGCCCTATTAGGCTACACCCTCATTTGGTGTAGTGTTGGACACACCCCTGCAACTCCATCTAGCCCACATTTTCTCGTGTAGAGCCACACTTGGAGAGTCTGTACATATTCCCCGTACCTTAGTGGTATATTGGGAATTCCCCTCCCATTTAATCAACTCATCTCATAATAATTCTAAAAACTAACCAAGTACACTTGCAAAACAAGCATCACAACAGCACTATAATTTCAGACTCCATTTGGCATTGATCTACTTTACAACAATAATTTTTTGCTTTCAATCATTTCCTTGTTGTGAATGTTATATTTCATATGTTGTTGAACAAATTCATTTATTTTGCACTTGTCTTGTTTCAGTATTAAATCTCAAAACTCCTAAATTACTTACTCCCATCTTTAACATCTAAGAACTAAAAAGCCTTAGTAACATTTAGGGACTACCCCCCTTGGCTTCGTTAGGAGTTTGCCTAAACAGAGGAGTCAAGATCAAGTGACAGTACTTGACTCGAGACTTGCCCCCAAGGAATGCATCAAACAGTTTGAAGATTTCTACCGCGATAACCCCCAGGTGCATGTTCCGGCGGCAACAAACTGCAAACCCATGGCCACACCTATGATTACTAATCCGAAGACGGTAATGGCTTCAAATTCAAATTTGGTGGATCCCGCATTGTACAAACATCTGATAGGTTCCTTGATGTATTTAGTCAACATTGTGCCAAATATATGTTTTGCAGTGAATACCTTGAGTCATGTCATTGTGGAGCCAAGGCAGGAGCAATGGGTATCCACGTATGATTTGGATGATGATCACTCTCAAGGGGGTGACATGTTCATGATGAGGTTTTGCTTGTTCATTTTTCAGTACTTTGATGATGCCCTAACAATGATGTTTGTAGATGGATGGTCGTGGAGCATATGGACAGATGAATGGCACTGCTCAAATAAAAGTACAATCCTTCATAATTGTAGAGATATCATTTCTGGTGCATAATTGTAGAGATATCATTTCTAGAGACTCAGGCTGATGAGAAGGAAGGTTGCAGCAAGGAAAACGCTGGGAGATATTTCCTGTGAGGAGGATTGAGACCGAGTTATATGTTCTAAGTGTGTTGTAATATTCTCTGTGGGAAAAAGAAATAAAAAAGACTTGAATGTTGGTTTTTCCCCTTATTGGGATTTCCAAGGTAAAAACTTGTGGATGTGTTTGATTCATGTTGCATTTTTTTTCCGCTGCATTATTCACTATTAAATGCCAGTGTAATTTTGTTTAGCAATTTCAGAAATTAAGTTATAGCAGTTGTTTTTTTCTGGGTATAAAATATTGCTTTTGAATAGAAATCAGATTTGATTTTCAAAAAAGAAATTAACAGGTCTTAGCAACACACCATCCACTTAAATCTAAAGTATATCATAAATTTACTTAGGGAAACCCTCTTTGTGCTAGAGAAGAATCGACCTAAAGTGATAGGAAGGGCTGTGTGGTGACAATGAGCAGCCTTCCTAAGTTCCTCTAAGGTCTCACTCGTGTTTTAGGGCATTACCACTTGATGTGCAAGTTTGGGAGGTAACACCTCCTACTAGGTTTTCCTCTCCATCATGATTTCTTGACTAAGTTTTTTACATGAGTTGCTTAGACTAAGTTTTCTACACGACTTGCTTAGAAAAAACATAGTTTGAAAAATCGAAATCGGACTCGGAATCGGTTGAGGGTCAACTCCGAATCGGAATCGGAACCGATAATGAATCGGTCATAAATCGGTCGATTTGAATTTAATGAATCGGCTTTCTCAAAAATACATAAATATTTAAATTTTTAAGAAAAACAACATTTTCAAGATTATAATCCATGCGTCCAAAGCACAGTTCCAAACTTTCAGTCTTCCACTGCCACAGTGCACACACAGTCCAACTCCAAAGTTAGCCCACACATAGTCCACTCGGTCCACACAGAGTCCATGGCCCACATAGTCCAAACTCCACAGTCGTCCACACACAGTCCACTTGGCACTAACCACTCCACGCACAGTTCCACTGCCACTGGCCACCGTCCACTCCACGCAGGGTCTCCATTCGACAATTGGCACTCACACACTCGGACTCTACTCTCTCCCACAATCGTCGACAGTCTCCAGTCCACACTCTCAAATGAAAAATGACAAACGTAGGGGTCCTGTGTAGTAAACTAGGTTAGAAACTTAGGTAAACCATAAACGTTAAAACCGCGGGCGCACAAAAAAATCGGACCGATTTTAGTCGGATTTTGATCGATCAGACCGGTTCAGTACCGAATCGGTCGATTTGGTACCGAACCGATTTCTCACCCGATCTGAACCGATCAGCCTTCAAATCAGTGAATCGACCGATTCTGAAACCGATCGGACCGATTTTTCAAACTACGAGAAAAAATCTGTTAAAAAAAATCCACTTGCCTTTTGCTCTCTCTCTTCCTAGGATTTCCATACCAAGTTTTTTACATGCCACCTTCTAGAGGATAAATCTATTGGGAAATGTCATATTGCCTCTCTCTCTTTCTTATTAGGTTTTTCATACCGAGTTTTCAAGAATTCTACTTCTAGCTCAAAATCCCAATCCAAAATGGCATGGTTAGCTTGCTTTCTTCCTTTGATCGATGAAACTAACATTTCTTTGACCAGTAATTTGACTTGTCCTTTGCTCAGCACTTGGCGAGATGAGAAACCAACTCCTTTGTCAAGCAAAGGCCTCCTTCCTTTGCTGACCAAAGGCTACCCAAAAATAAAATCTTCTACACATACTTAGCCAAGTCAACACTTTATCCTATCAATTTAATCCTATGATCCGTAAGATGTAACCTTATATTTGCTCAATGTTTAGAAAGTTATCCCACTAGCACATTCACCAAGCACTAGATGGGGTGTTCTCGTTGTGAAATAGTACATCAAGCATTGCTACTCTTCCCTTTGCTCAATGTTTCCTTACCTAAACAAATTCCCCCCCCTTCCACTATTGGTCCTTTGCTCAATCATTAAAACAGTCCTTTACTCGATGAGAGTTGAGAAATCCATTTGCTTGTTTTTTGCAAAGAAGAAAGAAGGCAGTTTTTTCCAAGAATTGAATTCCATGGTCCTTTGCTCGATGAACTACCCCTTTTACTTAATGACTCACACTTAACCAAATTTGGTCCTTTTCCCCTGGAATATGCAACAAAAACAATGGATACCATGTGCAGTAAAAACACTCGCACTATCCTCTAGCTTTTCCTCCAAAACTTTTATTAGAGTTTAGTCTTTTAGACAAATGCCTTCTCTTGTCCAATAGTATATCTCTTCTCCACAAAAGGCCTTCATGATTTCAATGTGAATGGATACCATGTGCAGTAAAAACACTCGCACTATCCTCTAGCTTTTCCCCAAATTTTTTTATTAGATTTTAGTCTTTTAGACTAATGCCTTCTCTTGTCCAATAGTATAACTCTTCTCCACAAAAGGCCTTCATGATTTCGATGTAAATGCTCCCCAAATATTGGCTCTAAAACTAATGCCAACCCAACCTTTTAATCCCTAATATTCAAAACATACACAACCTTAACAAATCAAATGAGTTCGTTGAACAATCGAAAAGATTAGCCAAACAACCATATCGATTAGATCTACAACCAATAAACAGAATATTGAAAAACAATGTCCACTACACTATCAGATTATAGCATAGCATCTAACAAAGCAAGAAATGCGATAACATAAGATATGCAAAAAAAATGAAAAGATAGCCTCAAAACTATCAACTATCAAAATATTCATAAAATTACTAGTTAAGAAACTTGGGATGACAAAACATAAACCATAAACTAATACCACATCTACAAAACTAATTTATTCAATAGAATACACAAGACTCTATTGCTACTGTTGGAACCACAATGAAAATAACTTAACCTTCAACAGTTAACACTAGAAAGATCAACTATCAAACTTTAGCCACTACCATAATATTAATCATTTATAGTGTGTTTAGTTAAAACGGTAAAATCGACCATCACAAGAGAGACATGGTGTTTATGGGAACGCAAGCACCATGAGAAAACCCACTAAAAGTTAGAGTGCTTACCTCTAAGAGATTCAGTTGTTACAAATGGTTCAAGCCCTAGAATGTCAATAGAAATAGCATACCTTAATCTCGGGTAGGGATTTTACAAAGAATAACATTCTAACCTAGATCTTCACCTAAGCCCTCTATTTATAGACTTGGGTAGGGCTTAGCTCATTAACAACCTTATTGTGAAGATGAAAAATAACTAAAAGAAAGTGACATCAGAGGACTATGAAGTGTCAATACATTCTAAGGCCCATCCAAGGATCAATCCCTCCCTTATTGATCGAAGGGAAATTGAGACATTAGGGACCTATTGTTTTGAAAATACTAAAGTGTATGGAAGATATGACTAAAAGGAGGCAAAGGACATCCTTATTCATTGGTCATCCAAAGTTCAAACCCAAATAAATAATAAGGAATGGAAGTGGCCTAGACACAAAGAAATTACAAGGAAAGTAATGGAAGAAGTGGCTCATACAAGTGGGCTAGGCATACTAAGCATGTTGTTACAGAAAGACTTCATAATGTCAGACTTCAATTTCCTACGCAATGTGTTTACATCAATGTTATCAGAACCAAACCGGTCATTGAATTGACAAAGCCCAAAAATCTGAACCGGACGGGAATCGAAAAAATCCCGGAAAAAAACCGGACCAAAAAACATCAAATTTTGAAAAAATATATATATTCATGTGCATCTATAAGAATCCAAACAATTATACACAAATATGCAAATTTTCTCATGTATATAGAAAGTAAGGGTGCATATAACTAAAATCGCAACGAGTGCAATCCATATCTAACCCAAAATATCCTGGGCTTGGGGCATTGGATCTCTGGTTTTGCCCTTGCTAGACTCCATTAACGAGCCCTTGAGGTTGTTGAAGGAGGCCCTACCTTGTAAAACCTTGGAGAGACATTTCAAGAGGGAGGTTGGTCACCTCTCTTTATGCCCTAGGGTTTGAGCTAGCACCTTAAAACCCCATGTTTTTCGTCAATTTTATCAAATTTCAGTACTGTTCATATGTAAATATTTGCATTTTCATGGTTAATTAGAGTTAGTTTTAGGTCTGCATTTTTACCTCAAAAAACCCTGAAAATTTTCAAAAAAAAAAAAAATTTAATTAAATTTTTCAATTTTTTCGGCCACCCTAAAATTTCGGCCTGCCTCCCTAAAAATTCGACCTAGCATTTTAGCTCTACAAACCCTAGGGCGTTACCCATATAGGCCTGTTATTTTTAATTCGACCTAGCATTTTAGCTCTACAAACCCTAGGGCGTCACGCATATAGGCCTGTTATTTTTACTGTCAAACCCTAATCCGAAATTGCAGAAAATCTAAAAGAATAAAAAACCCTAATACCATAAAAAATTACAAAATTCAAGACTTGAAAAATACATAAAAAAAACAAGCCCATAAAGGACTGCGCCCTGCTTTGTTTGCCCATCAATCTTCAAGGGCGGCCTGATTGGTGAACTCAGCAGAGTTAAAAAAGGTGATTTACAGTCACCGTTGACTGCTGAAACAAGTTTGCAGACCTCCCATTATCAGACCTGATCGGCATAATAAATTCGCCTTGCTTCATATCTCTCTCCCTAGATTGAACTTATCCATCTAATTTGATACCTTTTTTATGCACTGATACTTACTGCGTTAAAGGGCAGACATTTTAATTGTATTGACAGCCAAGTCACTGGGTTTTAAACTTTTACCTGCAGTTAGCATCTGCAAATTAAGGGTTCATCTTTGATATATGACTAAGTGTTTGACTGACATTTACTCTTCTTTACTGCTGATAATTACCACTGTTATATGCCTAATACTGACGCTGATATCCACTGTTTATTACTGTCAATGATGCCTAGTTTCCATTAAGCTCTGCTAATTGTATGATTTCTTTGACTTTGAAATGCATTGGAGCAGCAATATGTTATTGAAATGTTGACTTGGGAAAGGCTAATTTACAGTGCCAACTCCATTCCAATCTGATATACCATCCGATCTTGCAAAATTACTGATAAGTGCTAATGATCAATGACTAACCTTAATGCTGGTTATTTACTGCGTTACTGTGAATTAGTGCTGACAGTTGTACTGTTGTGTTAATAATAATAAGTCTGCCATAAACTTTATGCTGATTAATTGACAAGTGCTAAGAGAAGACCTAGTTTTAGACCTCGACTATGCACTATTTCATAGATTATAAATTTGCTAAGATTTAAAGGTAGATAGTCTAGTAAGGGTTTTAATTCTACCATTTATCATTTGAAGATTGACTCAGCATACTATATTGATGATCATAGGTTACTGCTAATTATCTTTGCACATTTATACTGTTGGTGTATTTAACCTACAGTAATACATATTTGCACTAAATGTTGATACTCGCCTTTATATCTATAGCCATAATGTTTGACCCCATTCTAAGGCTCTGATCTCAAGTCTAGAGGTGTAGAAAGGTATCTGTTTGGTGCAGAGGTTGTTTGTAGGTAACATTGAAGGGCTCTCCCCTTGGGACAACATTGGATCCCAAAGAAGTTGAGAGATTGGACAAAGGTGACAGTAGTCCAAGTCTTTCATGTGATTGTCATTCACTAGCAAGCCCAGCCTGCTAGTTTGAACGGTAACAGGTTGAATGGCTAAGAATTAGCTAGAGCGTTCCGGTCCAGGTGGTAAATCATTGCCCAGCTCGGGGGTGGCCTTTCAACAAAAACAGAGTATATGCTGGACAGAGAGCCTATGGCTGGGTGGAACATTGCCCTTGCATAGTTAGTTGTCCGACACAACTTCATTCAAGATAAGCAGCCAATTGATGTTTGACTGATTTCAGTTCAATGGTTTATGAATGTTGAGCTGAGTGAATATGTATATATATTGATGTACTGAGTTAATTATGAATATGCAAAACAAGAATTTGAATGTCTTTATAAGTCTTGACATCATGTGTTCAACTGACTGTGGTAGTCCTGTCAATGGCTAATGGTCTGTATCATTGCACATTGTATTTGCATTGTAGTGAAATTGAGCAATTGCTCTTAGAGTTCCTTGAATGCATTAAGACCCTAGAGAAGCAGTCTAACCATTAAAAGATCCAAGTTTCAATTCTGCTGATAAAAGCCCAGTTTCATTGCCTATGAGGAAGCCCAAAGTGGACGAGCCAGTGCTAATGGTATTGGTTTAAGAGATTTAAAGGCCTGTACAGCCAAGCATGTTCTTATTCCGATAAAGGTCAGGGAAGAAGAAGAAAAAAATTGTGCCTCATAGCCTTGAAGGCTCACAGAGGTAGCTGGGTATGTGACAGAGTGGTATCAGAGTGAGCAACAACACTCGATCCTTAACGGGCCAAGGAGATTAAAAAAATGCCATAGGGCATTAGTGGTAACAGTACAATCTTGTGGAGCCACAACCCTTTTGCAGCCTTAAAAGTTTAAGAATCGAACTCTTGCCAATTGTTAAGAGCTAGAGTACTCTCAATTCTTACAATTGCTCTTATAAAAAGTAAAGAATGCCATGGTTTAGCTATGCTCAGAGGGGGTATTACAAGGAGGTTATGGAACTCTTTCATCAAATGCAAGTTGAGGGAATAGAGCCAGTCGAGATCTCACGGAATGCAATGATTAGAAGGTGTGTACAGAATGGGAATGGGAATGGCAATGGAAATGATGCTTTGAAACTCTCCTGTCAAATATTGCACAGGTTGGCTTGGACCCAAACTCAATTACAGTTGCGAGTATTTTGCCAACATGTGCTCAGCTAGCAGCTTTATAATAGGGAAAGGAAATCCATGATTACGCTTTTAAAATAGGATTTGAGTTAGATGTTGTTGTGACAGAGTGCTAATTTCCTTCTTTGAATCATAATTTCAATTAACTTCCTTTAATTTCCAATTCTCTGCTTGAGTCCTTCTGCTTGATCTATGCACTATTGGAAGAACTTTTGATGCAAATGAAGGTGGCATCGTATGTACTAAACAAAAATTTAACGCTAATTGGAGCTGACTGCAAGAATATGTAATCTCTTCCCATCTTTCTATTGTGAGAAGGAGGCAGGTATGTTTAATCTTATAAGTATATCCTCCAGGACACCTATTCTAGTTGTCAAGAACCTTTGTATATGTGGCAGCTGTTGCTCTTCCATTAAATTTGCCCCAAGATTATTGGCTTTGAAATTGATATCATTTATCTCAACCACATCCACCATCAGAAAGGTGCATTTGTCTGGAGAGTTCTCTACAATTGCACAAGGGCTAAGCAGCAGAATAGGGAAACAATGACATAATTGATGTGGATGATAAAGGACCTAGTTTTCCAAATGGGGGCATTCCCCTTTTCATATCTGATGTTCTATGCTCACAGGACTCCATGAGAAAGGAATAAATGAGCCGGTGCAGTACAATGGATCCAGACCAAATTTACTTGTTACCTAGAAAGAAACAACGACAAGGTTCTTCTTGTAAACTGTATCTTTCATGGCACTTGTCGAATGAAAAGAATAGGTATCTATATAGCTGATTTTTCCTGAGCCTGGTCATGTGTACTGGGATTCATTCTGCAATTCTGGTAGCATTGAGGACGCTCTCCAAGTGTTCAAGGAAAATGTCTAGAAGAGATACAATTGCATGGATACAATGATTGTGGCAATTGCGATGCATGGGCATGGGGAGGATGCCCTTGCAACATTTTATGAATTGCAATATGTGGGTTTGAAACCAAACCACGTCACTTTTGCAGGCATTCTTTCTGTTTGCAACCATGGAGGCATGGTTAACGTTGTTTTGGCAGTTCTTTCATTCTATGAATCAATATTATCATATTAATCCTGATGCTGACCATTATTCATGCATGGTTGATCTCCTTGGTCGTGTTGGTCGCCTTGATGAGCATATAATTGCATTAAAAAGGATGCCAATGAAGCCTAGTGCAAGTGCATGGGGAGCCTTGCTCGTTGCCTGCAGAATCCATCGAAACATTGAACTCGAAAAATGTGCTGCAGAACGCCTTTTTGATCTAGAGCCCCTATTAATTCTTCAAAATATGTATTGTTTTCAAAGTTCAAACATTTATGCTGCTGCAAGCAGGTGGGATGGGGTATCAAATATGAGAAAAATGATGAAAGAAAAGGGCTATCCAAGACTCCAGGATGTAGCTGGATTGAAGCCGAGAACAAAATCCACACATTTATTGTAGGAGACAAGTCATTTGAAGGCCGAGAGGGCAGAGGAAGATACCATGAGGAAAAAGTCTTATTCCTCCTATAGGTGATGGGCAAATCTACTCGGTTGAGTCGAGGCAAGTGCAAGCAGGATAAGGTTGGCAACAGTGCCAAATGTCGGCAACGTGTAAATATTGCTGTGAGCAGCATGCTTGGTGTGCTTCAAGAGCAATTCAGGATATGAACCAGCAATTGCATTTTTAGAAGCTGTTGTGGAGGAGAGACTCGCCTTGTGAGGCCAGGTGGAGTTGGATGGCATAGGAGCCAATTTTCTTTGGGAAGCCATGGACTGGTTTGCTCGAGAGGAATTGGGAAGCAGGTCTCATGAAGAGGCAGAGTGCCAAGAGCAGCCACCTCATCCAAGGTTTGGTTGCAGCAAATGTAGAGATAAGATAACTCTCTCACCCTAACTCTGTTCATTCTTTTTAGAAACTTAAAGTGTATGATGCGAGTGTAACAAGCGCAGCTCAACTGTATGAGCTAGTTGCTATCCTTTTGGGTGAGGAAAGCTATGCTTTCCTGGTTGATAGTTCTCATTCCTTAGGACAGGAAAGAGTCAAGCTGAGGTTGGCTAGGGAAGAGCCCTATAACTCTGTTTTAAATATAGAATATATCATATGCATATGTGTGTATGCTAATTTTTGATAGGTCGCCAAGGAAAGTTCAGCTATAGAAATGAGCTGCCCAGAAAGCTGGAACTAGGTGAGGAAAGCTATGCTTTCCTGGTTGATAGTTCTCATTCCTTAGGACAGGAAAGAGTCAAGCTGAGGTTGGCTAGGGAAGAGCCCTATAACTCTGTTTTAAATATCGAATATATCATATGCATATGTGTGTATGCTAATTTTTGGAAGGTCGCCAAGGAAAGTTCAGCTATAGAAATGAGCTGCCCAGAAAGCTGGAACTAGTTACTAGCTACAGCAGAGGATGGTTGTTAGGATCAACCAAGTGGACAAGAAGAGAAGCGAGTCTCTGGCCTTAACCATATTTGATCAAATGCATTAGTAACTAATAAGGGCTTGTGTAAAATTTGTGTAGTGATGCTAAACCCTTGAAGAGTAAAATTGTCATGGCTAATGGTTGCATGTGAAGGGTAGGAACCCAATAAGCAGGTTGGCTGTGGCTGTGAAATTTCAAGCTAAGATAAGGGATCAAGAGGGAGAATTTCTTGCCTTTTTTCTCTTGCTACAATTAAAGTGCATTTCTCTAGTATGAGGAAGTTGTTTGCATGAATGTTTAGAGCATGCAAAGGCTGTTGTTGCTTTGTATGAATGAGTAAAGCATGTGAATGTTGTTGTTTGCTCGACATGGATGACTAGAGCATGCAAAGGTTGTTGTACATGTAAGAGAATATACCGTTGGGATTCATATGCATTAATAAGCATGTTAGGCGTAATATGCATATGGGCATGCCAAGCATTGTGTGATAATGATGTTGCATAATGACTGAGGATGTCTTATTGTTATATGTAATGATTATGGCTTAATATCAAGCTGATTGTTAAGTTATTGTGCAGCCAAGGATGATGTTATTGATGATACTGCTGCTAAGAGAGTCAACCCGCGAGGATAATAAAGGCAAGTGCTCCTGTTGGAGGGTTGATGAAGGGCTAAGTGAACTCCTGTGAAGCAGCAGGAGGGACAGGTAACAACAAAAGAATTGGTAACTGCCATAAGAGGTATGAGCTGGACATGTTTACCTAGCTAAGTGCTGAGATATGGGAATGGGTAAAATTCCCTTCAGCCATGTTTAATTATTAAACTGATATGCTTAGGTTGATGTTGAATGCATGCATGTGAAATGAATGCTTAGCTAGGGCACAGACAAGATTGGGAAAACCTTGGTTAAGTAAAGGCTGTCAAGACTTTCATGCATCCATATGACTGTGTGTGTGTGATGTTTAAGTTGGTTAAGAGATGATAACCAGAGCTTGATGAGTTGAATACTCGTGTTATGCATATGATGCCATGTGCGAGGCTGTGGGTGTTGGATTGAGAAGCCTGCAATGCTGCACAAGTATTCCATGAATTCCCTATTGGCGTTATATCTGGGATGAAGCCTCTTTGCCAAACTTCAGGCTGGTGCACCGTTGGTGTTCTGGTGAAGGAAGAATTGTAAAAGATCCTAGTCAGGTAACCCTAGCAATATGATTGGTAACCATAGAGGTAATGTGCTTCTAACTGAAAACGGAAATGTGGTAAGGATTTTCTTTGTTGTAATTTGATAATTAATTGATAATGCTATTGAATATGAACTCATAGCTCAGAAGCAAAGATAGGTAAAAGATCATTTAATTTTGTATACATGAATGATCATGTATGGGCAGATTGTGAAGTGATAAACAAAACCCTTAAAACATATGAGCCTTTGAATTAGGAAACCCTGAATGTTGTATAGATATGGATCCATGGTAAAGTGGAAGGAATCCTAGAGCACTACACAAATACCCATATGTCTCCTTGTTGAAAGGACATCTGAGTTGCAACCTTTTTGCCGACATTGAATGCACCTAAAGGAAATGAACGTATCCCTGGTGTTGTGTCCAAGTGGAAAGGAAGGCAACTAGGAAGTCAACCAAGTGTTGATAAGAAGGCCAGGTATTGTGTTATGGTGTTGGGTAGAACTTTCAGTTTCCATGGTGATGCATTGAGATGTATGCAAGTGTTGATGTGGATTTTGTAGAAGAACATTGTTATATTATTGTTTAAGTGAATATATCCAGATGGTTAACCATTGGGTTAGGGAGACAGCTATGTTGTAAAGAGGCATTGGCTAAGATGACCAATTTGCCATCGTAGAGCACCTGAGCATGCATTGTTGTTTAGAACAATGTTGGAATGCATTGGGTGCATGTGCATAAGTAAATATGTGCAATGCATTAATTAATTGGGGAACGGTTTCCTGTGCTCCAGAAGGACTGCTAAGCAGTGAGAGGAGTGTCATGGCATTTTAAGAATGCTGGTATATACAGTAACCATGAGAGTAGTATGAATAGATCATTAATTATTGCATATGATTGTTGTGGTAGACAATTTGTAATTTTAGATTTGAAATTGTTGCTAATGGAATGCTAATTGATTGTTTATCCATTTGAGACTTGTGTCAGGGGCACACATTGCAGGAAGAACGTGCGTTATTGCCTGCAAGAACCAAACAATATGAGGATGGCCTCATAAGTTTATTAGATCTGGTTCTCTGCAGGAGACAGAATTGAAAATTCAGATTTGAATTTTGATAATGAATATTACTAACCGTTTGGCTGTTTGTGAATGATGTCAGGAGGACATATTGCAGGAAAACCATGTGTTATGGTCTACAAGAGCCGAACAACATCAGACGGAACTCGTGAGTATAGAAATTTGAATGAGTTTAATTCAGACGAAGAACAGTTGCATGTATGCAAATTTTGGACATGGCAGCGAGTGTGAGATGATGAGACTTGTCCTAGGAGGACAAGTGTTGGCTGCTCAGCTGGAAAGCGTAGGGAGGTTTCCACTGTCATTGAGTTGAAAAGCAATCGAAGGAAGGGACAGAGAACTAATTGACAAACCTAGTGAAGGCGAGACCTCCTAAAGATGACCGGGGTTTGGGTGATCTTTCTACACACACACTGAATAACACTTGGAGGAAGGGGACGCCTCAGGGACTGTTGAGCAGAGAAGGGGTACCTTCTTGGTGTTGTGCAGTGCGGGTAATGTGGATCCCAAGCTGGCCGAATCTAAGTGAGATGCCTGAGCTCACTAGGTTAGTAGGTTCCACCCCTTAATTCCTGAAATGCCTGTAAGCACAACAGAGGTTGGCTTGGCATTGTGTAAGAGCGGCTTGATAAAATCCAACAGTGGACCGGTGTGGCATTCTAGTTTTGGATAGCCTGGTAAAATCCACCAGTGGGCTAGTGTAACTATGGACTCAATGGACAGATGGGCAGAAAGTTGAACCTCGCCGGTGGCAGCCATGGAAGCAGAGATACATTCATCAAGATAAGTATTGGCTGTTATGCATACTTATCCTTTTTTTTAAATATGTGCTTTAGTTATGAAATTAAATTCTTGGTTATGGAATGTTCTTTCATGGATGGCTATCATATGCATAAGAGCATTGGTTATGGTTGTAGGTAACGGCTTTGTAAAAGCCAGAGCTGGCAATTATGCATGATAGTGAGAGCAATTGTGGACATTGCTGCTTGAGAAAGCCATCAGATGCAAGCTGGAATGAAGAGGACAGCCTGTGCATACTACTGAAAGCTGAAGAGAGTGGTTTCCTAAAGTTGGGAAAGAATGCCAGAACATCATTGCTGCCTTGGAGGGCACCTGTATAGTGTAAAAGCCTTAAAAAAGACCATTCATTGTGCTGTAGAGTGTAATTACCTTGAGAAAGGCCATACATTGTATTGTATTTGTGAAACATTGAGGACAATGTTGATTTAAGGGGGAGGGTAATGTAATACCCCAGTTGGACCCCCTTGTGTAGAGCAATGTAAATGTGTCAATGCAGGTAAACATGATGGTTCATGGCGAGGAGCCCAAGGCCAAGGCCCCACCATTGAATATCGGGCATGTATAAATGTAATGTAATAAGTTAACTATGGCAAGGCAATGTAAAATGAGATGGGGGCAATGATTTCCACAAGATGAAAGGGGAAAGGAACCAAGACATTCAGTGAGAGCCATGTGCCATTCAGTGAGACTCATGTGTCTAAAGGACGACCCAATCTACTTTGTTGACCATTGAGGTAGTTATTACTTTGGCTTGGGAAAGGAAGGGTAGATGTCAATTTCGTATGGCAGTCTCCAAGCAGTCTTGGAAATCGGGTTTTTGAGTAAGAATACAGCCATGATTTTATTTTTTAATCCCAATTCATTGAGGAATAAAAACAGTTTTTACCCTCACGGAATTCTGTTTCTGGCTGAGCGTTTCCTCATGAGAATCGACCTTACATGCATCAATTTTAACATTCAACCAAAATGGAGCGCCTCTCCATCGAAGGGACTCTGCATTCCCGTGGGCTGTCATCTCAGAAAAATCAATTGCATGCCCCATGGGTGTAAAGAGAGCCTCGATTTTCTTGTTTTCCTGTGGAGTTGACTGTGGGAGCTCAAGATTTAACTCCCTGCCTGTTGTATTCATGCCATTAATCGATTATGATGGCCCTGCTTTTGTAAATCCACCCTGGAAACACTGTTGTTTGGCCCTGCTACCAAAAGTTTCCCCCAGCACTTGTTCTCATTGCAATGTGTTGTAGATCCATCCAAGAATCGAATTGCCTTGCCGGGATCCAAATTCTTGATTCTTTGCTCGGTTTCAGTGGTTAAATCAAGTATTAGAGAATGAGTAGTAAGGGAAGAGAGTAGTCCTGTTAACCACTTGTTCACCATCTTTCACCTCTACTCCCTTGTCTATCACCTGTTTTTTGTTTCAGGGGTCATGGTGAAATGCTGTGGGTTGGCTTGACATTGTGGATTGGGTTGAATGGCTAAGAATTAGCTAGAGCATTCTGGTCCCGGTGGTAAATCATTGCCCAGCTTGGGGGTGGCCTCTCAGCAAAAACAGAGTATATGCTGGACAAAGAGCCTATGGCTAGGTGGAACGTTGCCCTTGCATAGTTAGTTGGCTGACACAACTTCATTCGAGATAAGCAGTCAATTGATGTTTGACTGATTTCAGTTCAATGGTTTATGAATGTTGAGCTGAGTGAATATGTATATATTGATGTACCGAGTTAATTATGAATATGCAAAACAAGAATTTGGATGTCTTGATAAATCTTGACATCATGTGTTCAACTGACTATGGTAGTCCTGTGACCTGTCAATGGCTAATGGTCTGTATCATTGCACGTTGTATTTGCATTGTAGTGAAATTGAGCAATTGCTCTTAAGAGTTCCTCGAATGCATTAAGACCCTAGAGAAGCAGTCTAACCATGAAAATATCCAAGTTTCAATTCTGTTGATAAAAGCCCAATTTCATTTCCTATGAGGAAGCCCGAAGTGGACAAGCCAGTGCCAATGGTATCGGTTTAAGAGATTTAAAGGCCTGTACAGGCAAACATGTTCTTATTCCGATAAAGGTCAGGGAAGAAGGAAAAAAAAATGAGCCCCATAGCCTCGAAGGCTCACAGAGGCAGTTGGGTATGTAACAAAGGACATTAGTCAACACCCTACAATTTTGATGAAACCTCCTAATGCCTAATAAGTAATTTTGCTTGAGTGAAGGGTACATTTTTATTAAGGTCATGACAGAGGAATTAAACAATCAACACCACCAACATCGAGGTACATAGATGGGTTGATGTGCTTGATTAAATGCCAATCCCCTACCCTCATACATGATAGAATACAGTGGAAATGTTGCAATCTTGAAACCTTGAACACTGTTAAGTCAGTTGAATTTTGAATGGGATCTAAACTTCTACATTTTGCATATGAAGTCCAACGAGGTTGGAATCACTCAAACATCCTGAAATAATTAATGGTAATGTTAAAAATTTAAGTAAAAGGATAGAAAATGAAAGATAAGGAGAATGCCACTTTTACTTTAAGAATTTAATATTACCATTTAATGTTACTGATGATTATTGTTTAGATTAGGTTAGGTTTTTTGCTATTAGAGTCGGGTTTTTTTTGTTTTGTTTGTCGATTCCGATAACACTAGTTTACATATGGCATGACAAGGCCCCAACACTTTCATTATAGGCGAGCCTACTTCAAGTGAAGTATAAGGCCCCATTGTTTTGGGCCTTATAGGAAGGGAAGGCAAGTCTTATCATGTATTGGGTCAACCAACCCAACACTCTCATGTTCATTAGGAGACACTAGGTCTTACTTAAGCTCGATCGTACTTGAATCGATCAACCCCTTCAAGGTGACAGCCAGTCAAGTAGGCACATATTTGAGAAGAAGAAACAAAGCTTCAATCGACGTTCAAATCGTTAAGGTAAGTCATGTAAATGAAAAGAAGTTGTTGGCCTTACAAAAGATAAGGCTCTACAAGAAATGAATAACCCTTTGCTATACCCAAATCCTTTGTTATGCTCACTCAAGCCTACACAAACACCTACACAAATTATGACCAATGCCATGTAGAATTGTACGAACAATGTTGTAAATACTACTTGGAACGGGAAGCAGAGTGCACACAATGGAAATGGAGTGGAATTAGAGGCTCACCAAATAAAATTGTTGATTAGAATCGATCTTGCTTGCCCGAGAGGAGGTGACCTACTAACTCACGGTGCATAAGTAATTAATCCATGCGAAACCACTTTGTGGCATTAGTTATATATTTTTACAAGGCTAAAAGGTGATTCTCAAACCAATCTCTAAAGATGAAGTGAAAGGCTCGACCAGTCGCTTCTTCCAACCAATATGTATTTGTTATGCAACCTTAGCTAGCCAATCTTCTTTTCATTGTCCCATATTTCTTTCCTTTCTGTCTCAACCACTTATCCATAAGTGCATTTGTTTGTTGATGATCTTATCCTAAACCCCTATCAATTGAAGAAGCATCACTCACCCTACCTACCTATTTGTTCATCTGGGTGGGGAAAATTAATAGAATCAAGTCCCCTAAGTGCAAGACAAGGGAAATGGAAAGACCTTCCTCATCACCCTGCGTTGACTTTCTTGATGAAACAAGGTGGTTCTATGGGTTTTTTTTCCTTTCCCATTGACAAAGTGTCTAAAGATCCTTATTTTCTCTACAAATAGAAAGGAAATCATTAACAAATAGCTTTGTAAAGTAAGGGAAATGAATTACATGGGTTGATAGGTGAAAGATATCAACACTGATGAAATTGAGATAAGGTACGTAGAAATTGGGTGTGTCTGACTAGTCGGGTTGATCACGTCTAGGTTGACCTTTCCCATAGCTCACCTTACCTTCCAAGAGCTGTTTGATTTTCTATCCCACCCTCAAATTCACTTTTCAAGACCCCAAAAATCCTCTCATTTGCACCAGGAAGGTCCTAAGGGCAGCTTGTCTCATTTACAATAAGTACAAGCAAAGGTCTTAATGAGAAACCATGCTCATGCATAAGACACTACTTTAGACGTAATAAGAATGTATGCTAGTTGTTTCCTTAGCTCTCCGAACACAACATCATGGAGGTGATATAATAGGTTGTGGTCTTCGTTGTATATGATTTTATAACTAATTGATGGCCACCCTGCGTATCCAACCCTCTTCTCAATACCAAAGATTTGCTTTTGGATTATTTGATTCATGGTAGAATGCCCACAAGCAACTAGAATGGTTGGTTTTTCGGTCACTTCTAGCGAGCAAAGGTTGTGCCATTATTCTCCATCAAAAAGACTACCATTTCCCTCTTCACCTTTAACAAAAGCATTTGCATTTAATTTTACATTCCATAAGTGGTCATCATTGACCATAGTCTATCCTTCTAAATGATGAAAGGTAAGAACTATGCCACAACTTCCATATTACCCATAATGACTTCTTCACCCTATTGTTCTTAAGGAAATGACTAAATTGTTGATGTTTTTAGCTCAGATAGGAACTTCTGCACAAGTTTACTGTCAAGCGTGCGTGAAGTCATCCAAGCTTGATTTTTTTTGTAATTCACTTTATTAGTAAAGTAAAATTCTTGTATTTTGTTGTGAATCTAATAAAGTGCATTTTTAATGCATTGGTGATTTATGTTAATCTCAACCATAGATCTCACCGTGAGATTAGGGTTTTTGTAAATCAGGTCTTCAACTAAAGTATAAAGACAGGTCAAGGTAGAGGGTAAAGACACATTCATTCGTCACGAAGACAATGTTGTCCAAAGACGAAGAAAGAGGTCGAGTAAAAGAGAAAAATAGGACAACGGTGAGAAGATCAATCTGCAGTGATTACGGGTTGAAGAATACAGCAACAGCAATGATTTCAAACAATTGTACGAAATTCCATACAGTGTACGAACAAATTCGTATGGACAAGTTGTACAAACACACCAGAGTAGCAATTTTCTCAGATTTGTTTTGCCATTTTTCTTTATCAACAAGCAAAAAAACCTCATTTTAAGGTGTCCTTGTAAGTTTGAGCATTTAATGATAACCTGATTTGAAGGACAGGTTTCGTGTCTTGTGCTTTTGATGTTTATTTCCAGCTATATGTGTGATTGTCGCATGTTAAGAAATAATGATTTATGTGGTTGAATAACGTTCAGATCTAATTTATTTAATTAAAAGAAACATAGGACAACAGTCACCTAGTGCCTGAAAATTTTACATGGTATCAAAGCCACTTAGATTCAGAAAAACAGAAGAGTAGGAGTTCGTGTGCAAAACAGAGATGGCATCAGCTAGCCTCAGGTTTGAGGGCGGATTGGATGGTGCTCGAATTTCCTTTCATGGGAAGGAAGGTTAACTCTTTTATTAGAAGAGAATGGACTCTGGGATATCGTCAAGGATGTGGTGGCTTCGCCGACAGATCCGCAGCTTTTGGCAGCTCACAAGAAGAAAGAAGTGAGAACCAAGTGTATGATCATGGATGCTATAAAGGATCATCTAATCTCTCGTATATCCCAAAAGAAGAAGGTGAAAGAGATGCTTGATGCCCTTATTAGCCTTTACCAAAGCGAGAGCATTAACCGAAAGATGATATTGCATAATAAGCTCAGATCTGTTGAGATGACGATCATACAACGTCACCAGTCGCCAATTACCTGATGGTGGTCACACAGATCCGTGACAAGCTTACAGTAGTTGGGGAGAAGGTTGAAGACAAAGAGTTGGTAAACAAGGCACTGAATGGTTTCCCACCTCAACGGGAAACATTTGTCCAGGGTATTTGTGCTCGAGAGAACCTTCCCTCATGGGAAAGACTGTGGGATGATTGTATCTAGGAGGAGACTCGAATGGATTCAAAGGCCAGCAGACAAAGAGGTGACAATGACTATGCCCTCATTGGTCAGGCAAAGAAGGGCAAAGGTAAAGGACCCGACAATGGTAAGTCTGAAGAAGAAGGGTAAAGGGAAGGAGGAGTATCAGGTAGCAACCTCAACTCAAACTCAAATGAATAAGTTTGCCTCCAAGTTCGAGAAGGATTTCTCAATGGTCTCTTGCCTTTCTTCTAGAATGGTTCTGAATATCGCATGGTATGTGGATAGTGGAGCTTGCAGGCATGGGACATCAACCCATGAACTATTTTCAAGACTGAAGGAGCAAGTTTCAGGAATTCAGGTCGAGCATGGTAATGATGCCAAATATCCAGTAGCAAGAGTTGGTACCATTCCTTTCCAATTCCAATCAAGTAACTCTTTAGAGTTTGATGATGTGTTATTTGTTCCAGGTCTGAGGAAGAATCTACTTTTAGTTTCAATCATTGAAGATAAGGGTTATGTAATAGAGTTCATGAATTAGCAAGTCCTCATAAGATCGAAGAAGTCTAGCCCAAGATCAGCTCAAGTGATTGGGGTTAGGGAAGACAATCTGTACAGGTTACAAGGTGAAACTATTCAAGCCCTGGTTCATGACATAGGCAACTTGTGTGAGTTATGGCACAAGAAGATGGGGCCTGTTATCACATATATAGTAGCCGGGCTACCATACATTATTTTTCTGATTCCAGTACACTTTTCAACCAATTCCCTTGCATTGAGATGCTGAGATGAGCATCTATTATGGATCATGAATATTACATGGACAGGAGATTTATTCCCCATGCCATGACTGAGTCTTAGGACACTCAGAGAGATGACCGATGCAGCCATTTAGCCATTTATACAGAGTAGTCAGTATTGCCCAAAGTTACAGTAGCAATTTCAGAGGACAGATGTCGGTTCAGAGGATGAGCATTCAGGTATATGACTCAGCAGGTATATTTTGGTGTTATGGTTATATCGCTTTTATATTCATTCTTGTAGCATGTCTTAGCATTTAGTATCATGATCTGGCGATCATATAGATATGTGGAGCTGGTTATACTTTTACTTTTATATGGGTAGTGAACTTCTAAGTCTGAGTGGGGACAAATATATATATATATATATATATTTGTCCCCACTCAGACTTAGAAGTTCACTACCCATACTCATTGATTTTACCCTCCCTAGGGAGAATAGAGGTGATCATTCCCACCATACTTTGGCTTGCTAGTGTTGGTCTCATTATTCACTATCTTCATCCATCCATTACCTACCCAGTTTGTTATTTACTTTGACTTACTACTTGACTAGTGGCATGGAGGACCTTTCCCCGTTGTAGCCCCTGTATTGGATGAGCTTCCTTGTTTATTGTGTCTCGACTCTGAGTTGGTGACAAAATTACCTTTGGTGAGTTGGATTGTAGGCCTAAATCATTCTGGTCGGTTGTCCCGATGTTTGGCATTGGCACAAAGTCCCCATAGTCACTAAAGATGTTGCTGGCTAAACTTGAAATAGATAGTACTGCCATAAATACAAAATGTGAAAAGGAAATGTTATATCTATTGTGAAAAGCCAAATGAAACTAGTAATGAAATATCAAATGTTATATCTATTGTGAAATGTAATACCCAGGTAAACAAGATGTCTAAAAAACACACCTGGAAGAAGATAGCTCAAGTAAACAAGTGCCTTAAAAACACACCTGCAGCATGAAGCCTTATGTAAAATGTAAATCTATGCAATGTGTTTATAAACACACATAGATCAAAGGCTATGGAAACTAAAGGCCCAAAAAGCAATGGAACTTAAACTCTATATCAAAAAGATTGTTGGCCTCATTTGTATTATGGATTGTGAGCATCTGCCAAGGTGAATAAACACTCTTTGAACAACTTACCCATTTGTGAGAGATCGTCATTCTCTGTGTTATTGCTTGTCCAATATATGCTATGGTGTGTATTCCCTTTCCATATCCAAAGTGTCACAGTGTTAAGTCAGTAAGTCATCCCTTGGCCTAGCCATTTTATTTTTAGCCTTCACCCTTCACTAGCAAATTGATCACAACTATGAAGTGAGTATGGTCTTGAAAGTCTGGTCTGAGCAATAATAATAATTAATGACTTTATATATTTGGATTTAGATCGCCAGTAATGATTACTTTTTGTTATAATTGCTATTGGAATGAATTGTAGAGCATGCTTAACCTTTGACACCTTGCAGCTTTGTGATGATAGCCTGAGTTATATTTTGGGTCATGTTGACTTGGTCAAACCCAGTTTGACCAAAAGTCAACCATAGGACATGAGGTGGCAGACCTCAGATGATACAGAGATATGATATATGGTTTGGTACAGGTCACCATGGTGGTTCTATGCAGTGGTTTCAGACTTATGATGATGATTTGTGCTTTTCAACACTTTTAAAGATTATTATTATTTGGTCTGTCGGATATCATGGATATTTATTTTTGACCATGCAAAGGTCTATATGGTGTATGAGTACACATGTTAGATGGATTTGGGCTCTCTAAGTCCAATGAGACAGTTTGTTTTCAGTTACAGGCAGTTACAGTGATTTTTAGCCTCAGTTGGCTATCCTAGTGCAGTTTTGGCCTATCAGAGGCCCTGTCAGAGTAGAGCAGAGATTTGATGAGTTCACCTAGGGCGCTGTGCATGGAGGGGGTGGTCAAGACACTTGATATTACCATATTAACCCCCTCCCAGAGAGCCTGGTGGCCTCACCTTGACAACGCAGGCACTCCAGGAGGCAGTTTGACATGTTCACATTTCCCGAGGCAGTTAAAAAATGGTGAAAATAGCTACTGAAGGATTTGATTTGGGTTATTGAGGCAAAGGATTGGCATGGGATGACTTGTGATGATGAGTGGGATGTCTTCCACACCTTCTCCAGCAGTTTCAGCTTCCAGTGGGACCCACACCCATCACTTATGGCATTTTATATTGATTTTTGGAGCCTCCTAAGGCTCATGACTTTCCCAGAGAGGCACGATTTGGTGCTCAGAGCATTATTTTATTATTATTGTGCCATGGGGATTGACCAAGGGTGTTAGAAATTACCCCTTGGACCCACCATGAGCTAGATGTTATGTTTATTCATTGACATTTGGTGGGGACCCCCTCTCCTAGGGCGATTTGGTCCATTGATGTATTATTTTGTTAGTGATCCATGTATTGTATTGTTGAGCTCATCTCAACCATTGATTAGATCATGTTGATCTTTTAATCTTAGCCACTCATTCAAAAAGTGGTTAGGGTTTTGGTGCCTCTCCTTCCTATTTAAAGGAGAGAGCTCCTCATTGTAAAGGGGACTTTTGGCTCTAGATTATTGGAATAGAAAAATACTATTGCATCTATCTGTTGTGTTGTAGTGAATGCTTTTGGAGTTCGTTCGTTGGTTCTTCCTTTGCACTGGGTTATTGGAGATTTATCTTGCTATCGATTTTGTTCCATGATTTTGTCATCTATAGGTGGAGGCTGAATTGGTTCGAGGAGGACGCATTGGTGGGGGAGGACCCTCCCTGCTTATTCTTTGGGTTGTTTCGTCGGTAACAAGGAGTATTACTGTCTTTGTACCTTCTACTTCATGTTATCATTCGCTTATACTTGTATTTCCTCCATGCTTGATCATTCTGATTGAATCGACTTTCCTTGGTTTGACAGGTAGAGGAGGGCGCACGTGTGGAACTAGGGCATCAATTCAAGCAAGGCAAATCGAAGATCTCCCATTTGATCTATGCGGGAACTTTCCTCAACAACAAGGCAACCTCATCCATCACTCAGGTATGATCTCAAGGTAAATTTCTCATTCCATGATCTATCCATTTGTCTAAGTAACTGAAAACCCTCATAAGTTAAAACCCTCATTTTACAATTTCTCAGATCTACTTAGATCTATTGGCCTTTTGGGTAAGATATTGAAAACCCACCTCTATAGCATCCACGGCAATTCGGATCTATAGTTTGGTGTGGATTGGCTTCCATTTGACCCCTTTCCCAAGGCAACTTAGCCTCTCCAAGTGAGGCTGCACTCCTTGGTTGGGTGAGTTTTCATAGATCTAGCACCTGGGTAGGTGAGATCCCACTTGATCCTTAATCTCCACAGTTGATAACCTACCCCTAGTGCTTCAATTTGGTGATTTTCACCTTGTGGGCCCCATTCCTCATTTTGAGGGTTGAGCCCTACTTGGGTCACTTAATGATGCATTTCGAATCTCAGATCTATTGAGATCTAGACATTGGATGCACTTGATTTTCAAAACCCACCTAGCCTTACACCTTGACATCCCTAATCTGCAGTTTGGTGGACATCCGACTCCATTTGGCCCATTTTCCAAGGCACTGATCTTTCTCCAAGCCCTCACAACTTTCTTGGGTTGTTGAGTTTGCTTGTGATTTGACCTTTGTCTGACTGTTTGAACACCTAGACACTATCATATCCTTTCATCAAGCACAGCCAGAAATCCCTAACTGTCAAATCTCTGATTTGGGACACTTTCCCTGTTTTAAGGGTCACGTTTCCCAAGGCAATTGATTTTGACCATTTGAAACTAGCTTTGAATCCTGGAATCATACTTAATCATTGAATCACTGTGTGTCATCTTTCATTATCATATCATACCTTTCCTAAGCCTCCACAGTGATCCTAACTGCTCATTTCTAGGGTTCCATACCTGTCACCTTACGTACCTCATTAGATTGATCTGATCTAGTGATTTGGTTGATCTCTCCTATCGGGAGTAGATCTGGGTCTCCCCCTTGCTATCTTGGCTTTGATAGATAAAGCGAAGAGTGCCTTGGTTGGCGTGACAACCATCCATTTGGGAACTAAGGCCCTCTTAGTTCACCACTTTAGTTGCCTGTCCCCTCTACCATCCACCTTGGATCCATCTGTAGGGGCAACTACAAGATTGGTGATAGCAGGGCCTTATGGCACAAGAGGATGGGGCACCTGCATCATCGAGTGCTACCTATTCTGAGGGAGATTGCCACGGGTCATCCAAAGTTCAACATTGAGTAGTAGGGTGTATGCAAAGGGTGCGTGCTTGGCAAGCATGCCAAGGCTGCTTTCCCAAGCAGTGAGCGTAGATTTAAGGGCATCGTAGATCTAGTGTTTTCGGATGTGTGTGGACTAATGTCAGTAGAATCAATCACAGGAAGCATGTACTATGTTTCCTTCATTTATGATTTCTCTCACAAAACATGGATATACTTCCTAAAGACCAAGGATGGAGTCTTCAACAGGTTTCAAAAGTTCAAAGTTCTTGTGGAGAACCTGTCAAGGAAGAAGATCAATGTTTTGAGAACGGACAATGGGGGTGAGAATACCCCCAATGATTTCGATGATTTCTGCAAGGATGCAGGAATCAAGAGAGAGTTCATTGTTCCGTACAACCCACAACAAAACAGGGGAAGAACCAATCCATCATAGGGGCTTCTAAGTCCATGATACATGACCAAGATTTGACAATGTTTCTATGGGTGGAAGCATCCAATGCAGTAGTCTACATCCAAAACAGGTGTCCTCACAGGGTTTTGGGGGACAAGACACCAAAGGAGGCATTCACTCATGTGAAACTAGAGGTGAGTCATTTCCGCATCTTTGGTTGTCAAGTTTACATCCATATACCAATGGAGAAGAGGACCAAGTTGGAGCCTTCCAGCATGAAGGGTTTGTTTGTTGACTACAATGAGAATTTAAAGGCTTACAAGATCTATATTCCAGGGGAGAGAAAGACAATTGTAAGCAGGGATGTAAAGTTCGAGGAAGACTTTGCATCAAAGAAGTCTCTTGAGCCATTACCAGTGACAAAGGATGAGGAGCAGTAAGCTTTGAAGGTTGAGCCAAGGTCACCAGTGACATCCAGTTCGGGGCAACAACCTTCAGATGCAAAGGAGGAGCCACCAACTCCTACTAGTTCTATCAGGAGACCTCAATGGTTTACTCAAACATTGAGGGATGCTCGAGAGCATGTTAAGGCTCTTAGGAGCTCATGTAGGAAGAGCGGAACTCCAAAGAAGTTTCTCAACTACATGGCGTTGATGAGCATCATCATAGATTCTAAGCCTTCAGTTTTCAAGAGGCAGTAAACCAACAAGTTTGGAGGGATGCCATGGCGGAGGAGTACACCTCCATCATGAAGAATGATGTTTGGGACAGTGTGCCTAGATTGGAGGGGAAGTTAGTGGTGACTTCCAGATGGCTCTACAAGATGAAGCATGCAACAAATGGTAGCATAGAGAAGTACAAAGTGAGGTTTGTGGTGAGAGAGTTCTCCTAGAAAGAGGGAGTAGATTATGAGGAGGCATTTGCTCTAGTGGCCAGGTACACTTCCATTAGAGCAGTGATGTCTTTAGTCTCCATTATGGGATGGAGGATACATCAGATGGATGGGAAGACAACGTTTCTCAATGGGATAATTAATGAAGAAGCGTACATTGAGCAACCTCAAGGCTTTGAGGTCAATGGGAAGGAGTCCCATGTGTGCAGGCTGAAAAGGCCCTGTATGGACTCAAGCAAGCACTAAGACCATAGTATTCCAGGATCAATGTATACCTACAAAGCATGAGCTTCACCAAAAGTGAAGCAGATCCCAACTTATATTTCATATTTGATGAGGTTGATCTACTCATTCTGGTGTTGTAAGTAGATGACTTGTTTCTCACAGGTTTAGAGAAGTTCATTGCAGAGTGCAACGCAGATATGACGACTGAGTTCGAGATGAAGGACATTGGCTGATGCATTACTTCTTGGGGTTGGAGGTTTGGCAGAGAACAATGGAGATTTTCCTTGGCCAGGGTAAGTATGTAGTTGATATTCTAGATGAGCGACTGCAGGCCCATGGCCACGCCTATGATCATTAATCTGAAGAAGGTCACTACTTCAGATTTAGATATGGTGGATCCCACGTACAATCAATTGATAGTTACTTTGATGTATCTGGTATGGTAGATCCAACTTTCTAGGCATTCACTTCAAGCATTCCCAAAACAAATTGTGCAACTTGTTAATGGTCACATCACAAATGACACCTTCGTCACCTATACTTGAGGAGAATGAATTGAAGGGGGTATGCAGATATTGCTCCAAGATGTTAAAATTATCGATGAAAAGGGGGTAAAATATCTCTAGGTATTTGGAGATTCAAAGTTTTAAATAATTGGCCAAATCATGAGTGTAATATAGAAAACCTGGCCCTGACCCCGACCCCTATTATGAATCAAGTCAAGGAAGTAAAATTTACTTTGGATGATATTTCCTTCTTTCACATTTATCATGAATTCAATATTCAAGCAAACAATTTGTCTAAGAATAAGAGGGTACCCTTACTGGACATGAATTCAAAGGAGGCACTCTCCTTTTAGATGCAGAAAGATCTATGTCTTAATTTGTGATCAATTAAGTTGTTTTTTATGTCGGTGCCTTTTATGTAAGATCTTGGTGACATCCTTTAAATCCCACGTGGGTTAGTCTGTATTTATTTTGTTTACGATAGTTGAGAGTTTATATGACACCACTAGAAGATTATAATATGTTTTTTTTTGTAATTAAGGTAAATAGTTCAGATTGAACTTGTAGACTTTGAGTTTGTATTGCACAATCAAATGTAAAATTTGATATCTTATTTGAAAATATCAAATATAAAGATTTTTTTTTTATAAAAAACAAAAACTTTGTATTCATATAAACCTTACAAGATCGTTAAATAATAGTTAAAAGATCGTTTACATGGATTTTTTTATCTATGTAATACTCTATTTCTAAATAATTAAAAAACCTCCCCTATAAATACTATAATTCAAGAATAACATACATTTTTATAATATAAATTTAAAATTATAAACACACATACACACATTTTTTATTCCAAAATAATAGCACATGCCTCTCAAGTTCTTAAGGTGGCCTTGAAAAAATAGCGAGTCACACATACATGGTTTTTTAACTTGTTCTTTTTGGGGATTTGAACTTCTAACTCCTTCCCCACCCTAACATCCACATGCCTCTCAAGTTCTTTAGGTGGCCTTGAAAAAATAGCGAGTCACACATGCATGGTTTTTTAACTTGTTCTTTTTGGGGATTTGAATTTCTAACTCCTTCCCCACACTAACAAGCATGGAACTCCTTCCCCACCCTAACAAGCATGGATGAGTAAAGATGAAGATACAAATGTGGATTCCCTTGTTCTTTTTGGGGATTTGAACTTCTAACTCCTTCCCCACCCTAACAAGCATGGATGAGTAAAGATGAAGATACAAATGTGGATTGCCTTGCCTTCTTTCATTTATAGTAAAAAAATATAGATAAATTAATTTTTTTAAATCTTAAATTTTTTATAATTAAAATTAAAATCTTATCATTAAGTAATTTTTTTTATTAATTTTTTAATATAAATTAAAGAATTTGGAATTTTGGTTTATAAAAAGATATTATAATTATAATATTCATTCGAAAGAGTATTTTGAATTATATTTAATTGAAATTAACTATTTATTTTTCTAAATAAGGTAAGGGAAAGGGGATAGCAATTTTGGTATCTTTTCAAAATGTGGTTTGTATTTTTAATAAGTATGTCATCAATTTATGCGTTGACACACTTTTTGCTCATTTAAGGCTTCTCTTGATGGTCAACACACTACAACATTAGTGCACCAAATTTTCACAAGCATTGATCGTGCTACCTTAGCATGTGACCATTGCATGCCCCTCATTAGACTTGACCCAGTACGTGTAACCATTGCCCAACCTTCAACACATCATTCATCTAAGCTTAATCCCTGATCCACATGGCACCAACTCAACAAAAAAATCACCAAGTGATTTGACATGCCACATCAATAATAGATTGGTTCTCCCCATAAGCAGTTTGGCATGACATTGAGGTTTGTTACACCCTACTCAGTGGGTGTTCAAATTTGGCCAAGTCCATGCATGCCTTGAACACCTTGATTTCAAGTAACAATATAATGATCATTTTTTTATTGAAGTGTGTGACCACCAATATTAAGGAATGGCTTCCTTTCAACATATGGTCCCTCTTCTTCTTGTATAAATATGTAATGAAAATCATAAATTTATTCTTTCAGGTATATCCAAGCATGTGAAATTTGCATTGTGAAGTAAGATAACATTTGGGAAATCTTAAATACACATATATAGACATCCAATAGGCTTTCATACTCTCTCTCATATCATAATATTTGTAAGATCGAACTCACAAAATCATTATTTGTCATGACTATAATCAAAATATTTTCACAATGTTTTCTATTCTTGTCAAATATATTCCATGGGCATTCGTTGGTGTTTTGGTTTGCATTCTATAATTGAGTTCATTATCTAATCCACACAAATTAGATTTGCGTATATTCTTAGCACAATAACAATCATGCTTATCGATACTATGTTGTTAATGTTCCTATCATCATATGTTATATTTAGCAACAAAATTTTGATGAATATGTGACTCATATGAAGACCTCATCGCAACATTTTAAAGCTCATTTTGATATGTGACTCAACGCAGCATTTTGATGAATATGTGAAACAATTTAAAGCTATTAAATACAGCCGGGAAGGATGGATCGTAATCTTTTACAGTATACATATGGACCGCAGGACTTCAAGGTTTCATTTATAGCAAAGTTAGCAGCTTTCTCAAACAGTTAATATCCTTCTCTCAGTTTGAAACCAGATCAGTCTCAAAGGAATTAGTGGAATTAGCGCAAACTGGATTTCAGAAGCCAAATCAAAAGTCATATTCTTTCTGTATTTGCCATTGTAACAAACATTAGAGTCAATTTCCAGAACTTTGTATCCAGCTGAATTTGGCAACGCCACAGCTCTATTCTTTCATTTTTTTTAATATAAAATATCTGTTTTTTTATAAAAAAAAACATGCTAACTCTTTGTATTTTATGCTCATTTTTTATTCTTGCCATGCATTCTTATTCCTCATCATAACATCACTTGTTTCAAAGCCATTTTATGAACTTCCCATTGTTTAAATTACTTATACACGTTAAACATTGAGTTATTGCTTCCACGTAGTCAACTATTGTATAAAATTATCGCCCCATTGCACTATTTCCATTGCAATCAATTTGGATTCCTTAGATTTCACATGCTTAATCCATTGCACTCAAACCCTGTTACCATGTAATGAAGAATTGTGTGCTACTAAGGTCATGATCCTAGCCTTGACCTTGATCAACAATGGTACCAAAGCTCATATTCTCTTTCTACCTAGCTTCATCTGTCACTTGTAGGACTTTTTATATTTGGCACTCATGTTGAACATTTGTTTCGACGTGAACTAAGTAACAAAGACACAAGGTTAATCCCACTCCCATTATTCACCCTTTGCAACATACTATGTAACCAACAACAAAAAGCCAATAGTTACATGGGTCCAAAAGCTACAAATATTGTACAATTTATGATTGACAAAGAACTTCAAAATAAATGTTCAAGAATGTTGATCCAATTTGAAAAGTATATTCCAAGGGTTTATGTTCCAATTTGTGTCAATAGCATCTACATAGCCTAGATCAACACAAATTAGTGGTGGAATCCCTTCAAGGTAAATATTGATCATAATATCCCTTTGTTCAAAGGAACAATTGATGTTGAGGCAGTGGACAAGTGGTTCAATGCGATCCAAACATTTTTTGAGGGTGACAACTTCATTGATATATGGAAAATCAAATCCTCGACCATGAAGAAGTCTTTGGGCAACAAAGCTCAGGGGGAAGCACACAACCAATAGTGCCAAGATTGTGGTGATCATGGATTGCCATGTGGAGCAACTTTGTGCATGTGATGCATAATAAGTTATATCCATTGAAGTATTGGAGGCTTCAACATATGAAGTGGCAATAGTTGTATCAACATTGTGATCTTTTAATGGAAGTTATATGAATGAGTTTTATACACTTGCAACTTGTTTGGACATTAGGGGATACATAAACAACATGTTTCCTCGAGTGGAGCATGTTACACTAGCACATCAATTAAAAGTTGGAATTTCTAAATATGGACACAATCAAGGACACCCATATATTCACATAGAAGATTAAGCAAAAGCATAATCTCAAAAAATGTACTAACTCTCATGGTGACCAATGAAGGTATAAAATGAATGCTATTGTCTGAAATAATTAGTTAAGGAAGAAGCAATCTAACTACAATCAAGGCAATCTCGCATAACTCAACAAATAACCTATCCATGAAGAAGATGATCCTGCAAAATAATGTTAGCAACAAGACAGTAATAAGTGGTGTGGCAAACATACTACCTCCAATCGTGCCAACAATGAATGTCATGTTTGCAAGGATCTCGTGGTGACAACACCACAATATCCTTCTAAATCATAACTTGATCCTCAAATCATTTATTGTGATCTGGAAATGTCCCCCATCAATAATTCTCACTATTGAACTTGGGGGGTTTTACAAATCTAGACAAAGAGAAAGAGCACCTCTTGCATTCATAGATATGGGTTTGAGGTCAACCTTCTCACTTCTTTATTGATAATGACAATTAGAAGAAGTTAATTATAGTCGATAGAATCAAATGAATCGACGTGGATGCTACACCCCAGCCACACCTCTACACCATTTTTTGTTTGTGTGAAGGAAAACCATTACATGTCACACACTAATGCATGCTCTAGTGTCTCATCATCCCTTTATCAGAAAAATGTGCTTTTTTAAATAGCATCACTAGACATGTGTGATGTCTTGTCAGGCGTGAAGTGTGACCACAAAAATGTGTTCCTCCCCGTTTGTTGTAATCTAATGGATTACATATAGTTACCAGTAGCACAGTAATACATAACAAGATGCAAGATCATACATACACACATAAAGGTATGAGAAAGAATACAAGTAGTAGTGATAGGAGCAACAAGTTGTCTTATATTATGAGACCATTATGTACAAAAGCAACATTACATATTCTGCCTCACTAGCCTATTATATAGCGCATATAAACAATTATATAGTTATAAATTCCTAATTGTTTGGTTGATCGGCCTAACCGACGCGACTGACTAAGCCAACTAATCTTTAAGTCAGTCAGGAGGACCTAGTCGATCGACCGACTAGGATCCTCCAACATCTCCCTTACCCAAAAACATTTCTTCGACCCAAAGAGAATAGGGAGATGTGAAAAAAAATCCAAAATTGTGACAAACTTACAATAGCAATGAATTGTTTGATGGTTTTTGGGGGCTAGATGCTTCTCTTGGAGGAACAAAAGCAACATAGGCTTCGATGATTGTTAGTGCAGATAGAGTGAGGAAATATTGAAATCGGTCCCAGTTAGAGAGTACAATCCTGATATCTGTACTAACTATCGTGAACTCAAAGAGGTGCAACAACTTGACTTGGGGGTTGATTTATCATACCTTGCAAATTAACGTCTCTCATAAGTCTGTATATTATGGTGGTCATGCAACTAACTTCTTCTTGTGCTCTTTTCCCTTCACTGATCCACTGATGTTCTGTCTTCCTCAAGTCGACTTGGCATTGATGGTCCATAACCAGTTGTTCCTCCAAAAAATGTGTTGTGTTGTAGTTAGATCTGCAGACCTTTTTTTGTCATAGAGGTCTAGTAGGGTGGTCTATAAAGTTTTAAGTTCCATGCAAATTTTTCCATAATAAGTATACTAGTTATTTAAGACCAATGTTTCTTATGTTGCTTTAACTTCACACTCTTTCAATTGGTTATCCCCTTCTTCAAAAATGTGAAACTGGTCAGCCATGAGTAGACTAGTTTCATCTCGTTGTTGCTTTGTTATATGTGCTTGGGCTTGTTGAAATTTATCTAAGATTGTTTCCAGTATATAGTGCAGCTTATCAATCATTTTGTCCAGCAAGGGTTCTAGCAAAGGTCCAATGATTTGTTATGCTTTCTCTGAGCAAATCCTCCAAGTGTTGTCATGTTCATCTTCCATGGCTTTAAGCTTCTTGTTAACATCCAACCATCTTTTCCCTCTTTCTTTGGAAGTGACTTTAATGATGTCATCCAACTCTTGGTTCGATGCCTAGGTCAGGATAAATAATGCTTGTGTCAAGGAAGACCCTGATACTAGTTCAATTGGCAAAGAAATTTGTGAAGGTGTTTTTGTCTTTTTGCTTGATGTTTTTTTTTACTCTTCTTCTTGTCTTGTTTTGGCACCGAAGTTGCATGTTATGTTATGGACATCGGCATCATTATTGAAGAAGTGGTCGGCCCAGTACCGGTTGATGCATGGACAGTCGTGGTGGGGTTAATTGTAGTTCCTATAGTCGACAACGAATTGGAAACTACGGGAGGGATCAATGTGGCGGCATTGTGGCTGGAGCGAACAAAGACAATGCCATAGAAATGGTCGAAAGGATTTATGCAAGGGTAGATGATGTAGGAGCGTTCGTTGAAAATATTTCTATGGAGGTGGTCGACAGAGGGATAGTCGACATGGCTGTGGTCGAAGCAAGTATAGTGTCAATGATGGTGGACGCATTTGCAATCAACAAGGGTAATGACACAGTAATGGGGGTTATGGTAATTAAGGAATGTGATGAGGGGTAAGGTTGAAGTAACATTGATTAAAGGTGTTGGAATAGAAATAGCTCTACACATTGGGAAACTTCTAGACTAGGTTGATGGAGGGGTCGCCGGTGAAGGAAGGGGATCAAAGGAAAAAGTTTCGACAGTTGTATAGTACATAGTGGATGGAATGGTCACATAGGTCGAAAGGGGAAGCAAAGTGTTAAGTACAAATTTAATAGATGGATGTTTTATTTTCTTTGGGGTTTTCTTCCCATATGAGGTTAGAGGGAGAACAAGCAATTGTTTAGGAGGAACTAATGCTTGAAGAATTGGCTTTATACCAAATGGAGCGTAGAAAACACATTTATTCAGATTCAATGATATTTGATATTGTCTATAACGATCTAACATCAACCTCATATTCTCAATGTGATTCTTTAGCAACCCATCGACCATCTAATTAATGGGGGTTATGGTGATTAAGGAATGTGATGAGGGTAAGGTTGAAGTAACATTGATTGAATGTGTTTGAACATAAATAGCTCTACACATTGGGAAACTTCTAGACTAGGTTGATGGAGGGGTCGTCGGTGAAGGAAGGGGATCAAAGGAAAAGGTTTCGACAGTTGTATAGTACATAGTGGATTAAATGGTGATAGAAGTCGAAAGGGGAAGCAAAGTGTTAAGTACAGATTTAATAGATGGATGTTTTATTTTCTTTGGGGTTTTCTTCCCATATGAGGTTAGAGGGAGAACAAGCAATTGTTTAGGAGGAACTAATGTTGAAGAATTGGCTTTATCCCAAATGGAGCGCAAAAAACACATTTATTCAGATTTAATGATATTTGATATTGTCTACAACGATCTAACATCAACCTCATATTCTCAATGTGATTCTTTAGCAACCCATAGACCATCCAATTATCAAAATATACTTCCAATAATTTATGAATGAATTCCTTAAATGCTGCGACAACCACTTTAGAAAAAATAGTTGGGGCATTCTTCAAGCCGAATGGCATCACTATGTACTGATAATATCCCATTATGTATAAAATGTGGTTTTATGTTGATCCTCCTTAGTGATCTTGATCTAGTGGTAGCTACAAAACCCGTCAGTGAATGAATAATCCTCCTAGCCGCCAACATTTTCTAATACCTCATCCATAAAAGGTGTAGGGAAGGGATCACATAGACTTGCATCATTCAATTTTCTCAAGTCAACACATATTCAAATTTCACCAGTTTTCTTGTCTTTAACTGTCATTGGACTATTCCTTTCGAATTCTTCGATAGGTTCAATGATTCATGTTTCTAACATTCTTTGAATTTCAACTTCTACCTTTTCTTTGTACCTATGATTCAACCTATAAGGTCTCTTTTTGACAGGTTTGGCATCGAGATTCAGTGGGATCTTCATTTCTCTCAAATATCCAACAATACCCTTCATTTCTGAAAACTTTGTAGGAAACAAGTCTTGATACTCATGCAATAAATCAGCTAGTTTGCTAACAACCTCATCATCCCAATAATATCTAATATTAGCAAATTTAGGATATTCCTTTGAACCAATATTTACCTTCTTTGTCTTTAAGGGTTGTAATAATTTATCAGATGCAATCTTAGGTCCCTCCAAATTTCGGCTCCCTTCTGTTTCTGGAATATGCACATCTCTCGAGTCATCATCTGGATCCCTAGTAACATTGTAGCAATCCAAAGCTTGTTCAATTGTCGCAGTCCATTGTGGTGTCTTGAATAGTGATACCACTACATATTCAAATATCCTAGCCTTAATGACTTGTAATGTCGCATCCACTATTGGATCGTCATCTTCATAGCTGAATGTTCTACTAAAATTTATAGCTAGATCATCCCAATCTGTTGTACCTCGTCAAAGCTCCATGGCAATATACCAGTTTCTAGGTATAGTATCCAATGTATGGATAAACATATGGACCCATTCCTTTTTAGGTATATCCTTCCATTTATTAGTACATGGTACCAAATGCTCTACATGACTAATTAGCCCACTATACTTTATTCCAACATATGGAATTCCTTTTCCGAACCTAATCTCCATTAATTTGCGACATTGCAGCCAATCTTGTATATATCCCTTATGGACAGTCCACCATCTTGCTGGGGTAGCCTTTAGTGCTACATCTAGGGCTAGCAATTGTTGTTGTGTAGGTACCTTAATTTCAAAATCAGTAATAAAATAATTTAAATTAGGTAACCCCTCATAAGTAGGAAGATCACATACCTTGATACCAACCCAATGTACGGACTTTGTTATACGAGCACACCTCCTCATTGACACTTCATGCAGTCTAGTTTTCCAATTTTCCATTGCTTCGTCAGAATATGAGGAGCACGATCTAATGCTTTCCAGCTAAGTGTATTGTCTGTTGGGGGTTCACATAGTCATCTATTCTTGAAGTCACATTGTAAATATTTTCTAAGTCCTGGACATCATCTTCTTCTTTTACAAGTTCAATGTACCTTGGACCCTCCAATGGATCTAGTGGTGCAACAACTCTAACATTCCCTCCTTCAATTGTCATAATCCACTTTTTGAGATTTATGATAGCCTAGTTTTCAATAGCCCAGTCTATACCAAGCAATGTAGGATATGGATTGGTATCATCAACTATCTCTATAACTTCGAAATTTGCAAAGCTTTGCAATCCTTCCACCTCGATAGGAACTCCTTCCATTCTTCCGAATGGAATCACTTTAAGCTAGTTAGCTAATCTTGACTGAATAGGTGACTATACTAGCTTGGGTTTTCCCATACGTTCCCAAGTTTGCTTCGTAATGATGTTCACATATGAGCCCGGGTCTAGAATAATAAAATCCATGTCATAGTCCCCATTATGCGCATTGAGCCTAATTTCCCTTCTTGTTTTTTTGTTCCTTTGAAAATGATTTACAACCCTTTATTGAATAGGATGTACCACTTCCCTTGTTTAATTAAATTATGTAATTTCCTTAATGCTTCTTCATCCTTAATTAAATCTAGACAACTTCAAAAAAATTCTAAGGGAACATACCTTTCCTTGAGGTCCTTTTGGAATCAAGCGATCATAACAAAGTGGCATGTCGTAGGTAGGAACTTAGTCATATATCGGCGATGAGTTGGATGTCAAAGGTCCCTTGTTTGTTGTAGTAAATTCTACCCTTGATTTGACACATGTCTCTTTCTCTTTCTGGACATCAAATAGAATGGGGCGCTGCACTACTTGTCTAATTTGAAGATCTCGGTAGTTATAATATATTCCCTTGTCAGCTCTTATTGCAGCTCCTCCTTTTGTAACTACGTCAACAATGGATGGCTTCTCTCTTGGTTCCAATGATATATTCTGAACGTTCTGATTATGATTTTGACTCCCTTTTGCTATAAGTTGTGGGAAGTCTTCAATGGTATGATCCAGTTCTCTACAGTACGTGCATGTCAAACATGGGTTCAGATAATCTCTAGCAAGATGTCCTAGCTGTCCATAGTCATAAAATATTACCTGACCTCTTCCTCAACCAAATCCTCCTCGTACTCGTCCTCGGAATCCATTGCTCTGTTGATTAAACTGTGTACTACCCCCTTCAGCTTGTTCCTCCCCTTTCATTCTATAGGCATCCATTGTTCGTTCTGAAAGTAACTGATATGCCTGATAGTATTTTTCATCATACCCAACTGATATATAGAATTTGCAAAATAGAATATTAGGAGTACTCACAATTTTCTATAGTAGATAGCATTCCTCCGGCTGATTCCCTCTAGTTTGACAAATCCCACACCAAATTCCAACTCCACGGTTTAGCGGGTTAGGATCTCCAATAGCTATATATTCCTGAAAAGCTATACACTGGTCCTTAGAATGACCCTTCTCTTTACACCTAGTACACCAAACTTCTTCTCTTTTGTCTTTTCCTTTCTTGATGTCTTGAATTTGTAATGATAAGTTTTCCAGCTGCGATTGGATCTAAGCCATGCCCGCTCCAGTTTCTCTGACAGGCGATGCCTCTAGCTTCATACCCAGTTCAAGGGCCTCTATCTGTGTTGCAATCTCCTGTTGCATCAACGAAACTCTGATATGTGGCAACAAAGCAGATATAAACCATTCCTTATGTTGAACATCGGTCATTTGGAAACATACACGAGCCATCAAATTCTTGAACCTTCGGTCGAAGTCCCATATAGATTCACTTGCTAATTATTTTATTTCCTTAAGCTTAGTAATGCATTGAGACTTGGATTTTGGCTTTCGAAACTCATCTTTTAACGCAACCTTAATATTTGCTAATGTCTTATGTGTGTTATCAACAAGTACGTTTGCAAATTTCATAAACCAATCTAAAGCACAACCCCAAAAGGTTGTGATTAACTGTTCTCTCTTTATAGGCTCATCTTGCACTTGTTTAACAATCCAAACAACTTCACACAAAAACTAGTGTTAGTCTGGATCTTCCGATCCATTCCCATGAAAAATAGGTAACTTCATGTCATCACCAACCATTTTATTTCTCGGGGGTACCCACTGACTTAGCACCAGAGAGCTAACACTTACAACTATAGTGCTAGTCGAAGCACTACTCTGACTACTACTACTATTGGTACCTACTTGTATAATCTATAATGATGAAATTTTGTCTCTTACCTCAATTTATGAAGGTGCGCACGAGGTCGCAACATCCGTCCGGAGATAAATCGACATGTTCTTCCTTCGATATGAGCTAACAATCTTCCTCTTCATCCTCTTCTACCTCTTAAGACTCATCCTCGAGTTGTGGTACTGGTTCATAGTCCTGTCCTTCAATCACACTGGAACCCTCTTCTCCTGTCGTAGTTCTCCTTCTCTTACTTGAACGAAATCTTCTCCCACTTCGCAGTACACCACACTCTTCATTCGTCTCACTTTCTTCTTCCCTTTTCATGTCAATTCATTATTTTCAACATACTCCCATACCATTCCCTACTGACACCCCAAACCGCCGCACACAAATAACTTACGTGTCAGATTCCATCCTCATGATCCCTTTTTCACAAAGTAACATTTTAATCCACAGGTTTAAAGCTTAAAGGTACTTACCTCGCGGTCCTTGGAATAACTCTCGTTCAACAACACTGTACGATTTTAGAATGTCTACAACAAACTCCGTAATATATCCTTCTAGTTTACTACCCAACCAATAATCAACAACGTGAGATATCTTATTATTCACACCCTTAAGGGTCCAGACTAGCTCAGGTGTCCAAACTGTAGGCTTGCCCCCTTAAAAGCACCTCTTTTGTAGAGTTGACCTTTCCGACCATTCAGTCAATATAATAGGAAATTCTCCAAAGAACACTTCATGAATATCTGAAAAGACATACTTACCTAATGGCGTTTCCCCATCAAGGCGTGGATCTCTTTTCTAGTATTCAACAAACTCCTTCAGCTTCTTGTTGATCCAGTCCTGAATCTCGGGCTTAGATGGATGCCACATCCCCCTCCGACATAGATTTCAGTCTTGACAATGGAACCATTTGTTGGCTTAACTCTATACTCCGACCCAGGTTCACTAAACTATTCACCAACAAACCCCAAGATACTGCCCCTTTTAGAATCACTTGCTAACAAGTGAGGTCTCACCTGAGGTACCTATGGGAACTGCAAGAACTAGGTTTCCGTAGCAACGAAGGGGAATGATCCAACCCTACAACCACTAGCATTTTATAGCTTCAATAGAACAACCCACATTTCACAAAGACCGTAAACTACAAATTTATATGTTCAATTACCAGGATCATATATTAGATTTCCAGTATGCTAGCTTACATCTTATATATTATCACATAAACATCGTCATGTCATTAAAGTACATGGCCACATAAAAGTAAATGAATCATACATCAATCATCCACATACATGAACACCAGAAATAATGTGGAAACCCAAGACAGGAGAAACCATTGAAGTGTTATTCTTATTCATGAGTTGCAGCAAATTAGCACTTCATGTCTGTACACATAGTTAACAGACACTCTATCTTCATTACAACAGACCTGTGCACATAGGTTGCAGATCTCTATTACCCCTTGCAACTCGCTTATATATCAATATTACAATAGTATAAAAAACAAGCTTCTCTTGAATACATAAGGCAATACTATATGCTCTCACTCTCACTTACTCTAACCAACCAAAAAATTCCCAACCCATTACATATATATATAAGATTCATTTGTATCCCTCCTCGCTCCCACTACTTAGACGACAAAAACTATAACTACTCCCAACTAACTCTGCTTTTGACGAAGTCAAACGCCCTTCGTTTCTTATTCTTCGGTCACTTTGTTGGAGCTAGTCCTACTTGCACGAACCACTTCTTCTTAACTCTGTTCATACCAAAATCCGGTTGACAAACTGTGTCAAAACTTTCCTGGGCCCAACAGTAAGACAAGTTTGTAAGAAGTGAAATATTATATACAAAATGTATCTGAGGAAAGAAAAATAAGGATATTCAAATTGTTTTATATTAAAATTGTGTCTAAAGAATAAAATATTAAAATAGTGTCGAGCTAGCCCGCCAAACAACAAAATGCTACATACATAACAACAACCTTTTAAAAAATACCTATGAAATAAATTCTCTCCGACTAAAATTAGTGCAATATTGATACCTCTATATTCTCGGGTATATGTTGGCTTGACTGATGCTGACCCAGAGGTTTTCAATAAGACCCAGGTTCTTCTCGGTTTCCCTTTGACCAACAAAACCCCTTCGCACCGGCCCTTTCGGCAACAACCTACGAGCAGGTTGAGGTCTCACTCGAGGTGTATCTATGGGGTACTGCGGAATCAGGTTTCCATAGTATGTGATGAGTTGTTTGGACAGATGTACTGCGCAGCGCAACAAGGGGTATGCGCTGCGAGGCGAGACTGCGTGGCGATGGGCAACGCCATGGTCCGCACCACTAAGTCCCTTCTATTGCAGGACTTCTACGGAGACTGCGAACAATCCCGTTCAACCTTATACTTGAAGTACTCGGGAAGGCTTAAGGCACTGAACTAAGTATCACTCATCCACTCATTCATGCACTGAATTGACTATTACTCTAACATTCGTTTATACACTTAGAATGTTTACTGTTTAGGCGTCTACCGTAGATGCAAATCACTATCATTCATTCGTCTGCTGCGCATAGGAAAGTACTTAAGCAATCTCTTAACACTTGAACAAATAACTGAATCACTACTTTCAGAAGCAAAGCTAAGTATTAACCATTCATCTATTCATGCAGACTTAACATATCATCTCCATACTCTCCTGATGGCAAATGCATACAAAAGTCTTCACATAACAGAATGCAAGGAAATATTCAGACATTCATCTACAAAAAATAGGTAAATGCAATCATACACAACATTGTTCCACTCAATCACATAACACAATATTTAACGTGGTTCACTCCCCCGGGCGGGAAGCTATGTTCACAAGAACGGTTGTTATATATATATCTTTAATGGGAAGGGGACAACCACTCTTGGTCTGCGCACTCAGCTGCAGACTCTCTCTTCTCTCTCATCTAGGTCTCTGCGCACATAGCTGTAGAAGGCGTTACAATGGCTTCTTCTTCAGAAAAGATCTTACAATACATCACCAACAAAGAGCAATGAGAGAACCCTCTAAGAACCCCAAAAAGTAACAACAACAACCAACCAAAACCCCTTCCCTTACAAAATTGTCTTCTTTTTTATAGACCATGCCCGAAGGTCGTGTCTTTACAATGCTGAAGATCGAACCCCTTAGGGTTTCCAAAACTACTATGGTTTCTTCTAAACCGTCCTACTGGCCTCTGGTAGCGAGTGTGCTGTCGTGGCAGTCCTCCACGCCTTTGTTTTGTCGCTTTCGGCCTTCCTGTTGTGTGCATACCAACAGGTCATCTTCATCGAGCCGCCCTTCCACTAACGAACTCGTACGACTGGCTCAACTCCTAGTCACTTCCTTTGCAGACCGTTCGTCCTCTTAACGACCTCGTACAACTGGCTCAGCCTCTAGTCGCTTTCTCAGCGCCATTGTCCACTTAACGGTCTCGTACCACTAAGCACGCCTAGCTGTTGCTTTCCCTGAGTCGTTCTTCGCCTAATGATCTCGTACAATTGGCCACCTTCCTGATATGCTCATGCCCGCAACTCGGCATCCTGGAGTATATTTTCCAAAATTAGACCACCGTTGGTCTATCCGGTACCTGTACCTGCCCTTTGTCCAGCATTTCGCTTTGTTGGCTCCACATGGCCTGATCACTTCGCAGCATTGATCTTCGCGGTACTACCAAAATTTGGTTGCTGCGCACAACTTCGCAGCATCCCCCATACTTGTACAAAATTTATCTTTTGTTGAGCTGCGCTCAACTCCACAGCTCAACCTCCTTGTGTTATCCAAAATTGCCCCAACTTGGGCCAGGCCCAATAGTATATAAAGAGATACATTAAAATAATTGAATAAGATGCCACTGCCTTTCACGACTTGGCCTTTTTCAAGAAGAAGAAAAACTGTACTTTTGCTATTAATATAATAAAAAAGTACATCTCCATACAAAATCATCATATAGCTAGTCCGTTTGGCAACATAGTTAAAAAAAAACATTACTAGATGTTCTAGTCACTTATGACTGACAACCAAAAAACTAGTCCAAGAATAGACTAAAACAAGACAGAACATAACTAAACATCCTCCACATAGACAAAGTACTAATCATCAAAGAAAGGAATGGATCCTTGACATTCCAGAGAATCATCGATCCATTCTTCCCACAGAAGATGACCCTCTTACACCGAGCAAGCATCCTTTGATACCACATAAGATGACCCTCTTGCTGGGAGAAAGCACCCTTTGATACCAACAACATTGTTAATAACATAGCTTTCCACATCATCATAGTAAATATTGGATGCTTCATTTTCAAGGGATCCATTTAGTGATGCAAATTATTTCTCGAGCCTTTGAGTTTTTTTTGTTTTCTTATTCCTCTCAACCTTACTTATTTCATATAAAAAAAATTAAAGAACAAAAAATACTTAAATTATAAACGACAATGTTTGTTAGTCATAAAACAACTTTAAAATACCCTCTCACAGCATTGTAATTGAAATATGGAAATGGTGTGAAATAAATACACCTTCTATGAACACCATAGCATTGAGGATGTGGGAAAGAGATACATTTGAACCTTTATATGTGATGTTAATTAATAATTAAAGAGGCGAGATCCTCTTGGTTGGCCTTGATTTCAATGGCATTGGGAAAATAGCCAAACTACTTGCCTTTACTCATGAGCAATTGGGCTTTATTAGGGTTTTCTCTCCACTTGGGCCCACCTTAGGGTGATTTTAAGGGTCTATTAGTTGAATCTCCAAAAATAAAGTGAAAACGAGGCCAAGGATCCTTCACATGCATGGATTACCTTTTTTTCAGGAAACGTTAACAAAATTTGATGGAGGTTAGTCAATCTCATTTAGGAGATTTATAGGTAATTAATAAAATATATGATAATAGGTTAGGTTATATGCATTACATGTTACAAAATATTTATGAATAGTTGGATTTTCCATGTTGGCATTAGTTATTTTGGAATTACCAAAGTTGTAGATAAATTCGTTCGATTATATAAATGGATTACATGTCACCAAATATTTATTAGTAATTATTTTGAAGTGTTTGTTTTTTCATGTTGGTATTATTCATTTTGGGAGTCCAAAAAAACATTGGAATGGAAATGGTTGTGGAATATAAGTTAATTCATTTTATTATAAAATTATGTAAATATGATGCATCCAACAATCAAGCAATAAATGTTGTGTAGGCTAGGATATACACGATTGGAACGAAAATACACAAGAGTAATCATTATATCCCAACCTATACAACAATGACTACTCAATTGTCTTTCAAATCCAATAATGTATATCTTAGCATATAAACATTTATCAAACTTATTATATCTTACCCTATACAAATTTTATTATAATTATTACTCCATTGTATTCTAGATCCAACTGTGTATATCATAGCCTATACAACATTTATTAATATGTTGTTAGGTGCATATGGAGTAAGCTAATCTTATAATAAATAAATAAATTATCTATCACAAATCTAATAAGAATATCATAGGCATTTATGATGTGAGTATATTTTTATTATGAATCAAGATTCATGAATGGTGGAACAATGTCCATAAGTTTTGTGCAATTTTGAATTGACCCAAACAATAAAAAATTCGATCACGGTTTTACAATGATGAGAACTATGAATTTCTTATATGTTGTCGAATTATGGAAATTGCAGGGATTTTTACTACAAAATGAGATGGATCTAGTGCATACTGATTACCATAAAATTCCAGTCTAGACACAAGAATATGACCAAATAATGATAACTTAGTTGATCTTATTAATTTTGTGGCTATGAGATTGATCTGTATACTTATCGTCACATCATCCGTCGGTTACCAATATGGACTTGTCATTCAACCCATATGTGGGTGGGAATGTGCAACCATTAGTATGGACTCGACCCATAGAAAGCTAAGATTGTGCCTCTTGTTATTATTGAAATTTGCCATGGATTATTTTGTTGTAAAAGTATAGTGAAACCTTGAAGGTAATATTAAGACGAACCTTAACAACAAGACAAACTTGCACAAATCATTATCCTAGGACCTTGATGTAGCATGTTTCTTACTTAGAACTTACCAAAAATCCAAGGTTCCACCAACATTTATGACAAGTCTATATAATGCTTATGATATGGCTAATATCAAAAGTTATTGATAGTAGTCATATCATAAGCATTATGACTATTGATATTAACAAGGATTATTAAGTATATATATATGAAAATACATATTGTATTAAGAGTATCACAATACAAATCATTAAACTATTAAACTTCAAGACCTATTGGTCACAATTACATTCACAAATGAACAAGGCCTCGATAAAGGTTATCCTCGGCCATTCATTATATTGGGTGTAACACTTGAATGGTTTCTATGTGGATCATCTTCATACCAACATTTTCAAATTGTTGCTAGACCAAAAAACTACAACATTCATGATGAGAAGGGAGAAAGCTTGACCAAGTTTGAATTCAGGCATTCTTACTGCAACCACTTTATCTCATATATATAAAAATACAATGCCTATTGATATTAGTAAGCATAATCAAGGATCACTTTATATATATATATGAAAATACATATTTTAATAATAATATCACAATAAGGATCATTGAATCCTGTTAATCTTCAAGACCTATTGGCCACAACTACACTCACAGTCGAACAAGGCTTGAATGGAAGTTATGCCTGGCCATTCCTTATTATGACCTAACCATATACTTTCAATATATATATGATAATTTCGTATGGCTAAATTTAGTTACGAATAGAATGATGAGTGCTTTGCATGCCTCCTTGAAATGGCCATATAATGGAATTTTCCACATTTTTTCTTTTTCCTATGATGGGAGGCCCTTAATCTTGAGCAAACCATCCCAATTGTTTATGCTACTATCTCTTCCAACTATTGGTTCTTTTGCTTCTCCTCATCCTCATACAATTTTGAATTCCCAACCAAAGAACCACCCTTTCCAACAAAGGGAAGCAATCAATGGACACCTAGGTGTCTGACGAGCCTCATTTTTGCTAGGTTGATCAGCCCATCTTCACACCATCCAGGAGCTTAATAAGGAGACACGAGGATCTAGGATGTGCAACATATGAATAAACCTTGTGATAATAACCCCCTAGAGCCTTTGTCATGCATGATTGATGAATTTAGTGATAGTTGGTTCAAAGTGTTGTCCCTCTTTTTTGTTTGACTTCCAGTGATTTTAGTAATTTGTTTAATCAGGTTTCACTTGAATTTATGAGATTGCAAAGGTAGAAAGAGGAGGTTGGATAGTGGGGATCATCGACCAAGAAAATATTTATTGGTGCAGGTCATTAATGAGCTAACTAGTCTCAAGATACATGATATCCCTCAAGCACAACCGAGCTTGAGTTTGGTCCCGGATGACACAATCACCCAAAGTTTAGGATTGTGATTTTAGTTGATTGCCGAAGGATAAGGGAAAACACTCCAAATTTCATTTTTGATCTTTTTGTTATAAATAAGACCAGAGGGAACAACCCAATGGTGCATATTTGTTTGAACTTTGATACCTTTGAAGTTTAAGATTGTGTGCGAACAAATTCGTTTTGTTACATTTCATGATATGTAACCCCTATTTTTATCAATAAAGAAAGAACATTGATCTTATTCAAGTAGTTACATTTGTTTCATAGATTCTTGTACCCATCTTGTGGAGCCCCCCCTCAAAAAATACATGGAACTTTGCATTCTGTTACATGTTTGATATAATAGATTCAAGTTAAATCGTAGTTTCCTTGTTCATTTACATACTTTGTTTTTCCCATATTTTCCTGTTAGTTTTTCCTATAGTACTTTGCTTATGATTAGAAACATTTGATGTATTTCCATTTAATTCCATTGTTTTATTTCTAACATGTTTTCATTAGTTTTTGCTCACATGGAAGTCTGCTGATTTAAGAAAATGCTTGGGCATGTTTTATGAATTTTTAAAACCAAAAAGTATTCCTTTATATTATTTATGAAAACCCCTACACAGTGATCAAACAATAGTGATCCTCTTGCTCTTTAGCTCGAGGATAGGATTAAGGCCCACTAGCCTAAGGGAGAGTAATATTGGGTATAAAAGGGATAGATCGAAGACATTCTGATTTGTCTAGTTGTATTTTGTTGAATAGAAGTTAGATCCCTATATGTCAAGCATATATTTTGCACAATACCTTTGAAGTTTGTACGCTCCCTAGGTTGACAATTTAAATTTAAAAGTTAGGGATTCCAACAGTTATTGTCGATAACCTTTGGCCCCATCACATTTTGGCGTCATTGTTAGGGAGGTGCTAAACCTATAAGGGGAGTATAAAAGAAAAAAATATATTTCACATAGATTTGTTAGTTTGCATGGCTCAATTGAGAGATGAGTTCAAATGATTTTTACCAAATAAGCTTATAATGACTGAGGCAAGACTTGTTGAAAAATATTTTCAAAACTTCGTGTTTATTGAACCCGAATTTACAGAAGACCCCCTCGACAACTCTTTGGCAGATTTGGGAAATCCAACTGCCATTAGAGAATTTGATTGAGCATAATATACAGTAGGTAGTTCCATGGAAGAAGAAGATCATCCTGAAGTCTTTGAGTTTCCTATCATAGGATCCAATGAATGGACTAGGATGAAGAATATCAACCCTTCTGCTCTCCCCAATTTTCATGGATTAACTTCATAATATCCACATATTTTTCTATTTGTGTTTGAAGTAGTTTGTAGGATTTATGATTATTACTCAGATGCTAAAAAACTTAAACTTTTCCCTTCTACATTGAAAGATTTAGCTTTGAGATGGTTTATGAGTTTGGAGGAGAATAATATTGCTCAATGGGAACAAATGAAACAAATTTTCATAGAAAAATATAGGGATTATTGAAAAGCTAAGGATACCATAGATGAAATCTTTAGAATGATGTAGGTAGAGAACGATTCCTTAGAGGACTATGAACAAAGATGTCAGCTAAGTTATAAGAGATCCCATAACTGCATGCTAGATGAAGAATCCCTAAAGCTCGTACTCCTTATAGGGGTAAGAGAAGCGTTCATGGAAATCTCAAATATCTTAGCCAACAGAGATATATTTCAATTGTTCTATGATGAGATAAAAGCAAAATTTTAAAAACTATTCTAGGCTTGGTAATAAGAGGGGAAGGGATAGCAAGAGCATTGTTTTTCAGTCATCTAAAGCCACAACTCAAACATTAAATTTTTTGGGATAGGAGGTTTATTGGATGATATGAAGAATAATATCCTTCACTCTCTTTCCATGCAAATGGATTCAATGCAAATTAAGAGGAAAAAAGAAGAAGTTGAGCAATCCTTGGCCATTTTTTGCTCGAAATGTTGAAAGAAGCATGAGAGGAACCAATCTCCACTAGACATAGTAGATGTTTGTGGAATATGTTTAGAGGACCATACAACTGACAATTTCCCATTACTACCTTCTTTCAAATAAAAAATTCAAGAGTCAGGACCAAGGGATAATAGTAGCAAGCTCCCTTAATGACACCACTAAATCCTACTCAACAAACACCAAAACAACCTTAGATTCATACCTATACTGCACCAAATCTGAATAACACTATGGAAATTCAACTTGTCTGCAACAAAGAGACAACCAATTTTTAGACCTACTCCCTAGATGCGGTAAGCCTGAATGACTAAAACTTTTGTTTTGGGAAAATAATACTAGACCCTCCTGTCATTTTCAAGGAATCAAAAGATAAATATGCAGCTCAACATAATACTATTGGTTAGACAACATAAAAAGATGATACCAATCAGGATCCAAAACATCATTTCCCTTAAATTCCCCCATTTCCTGAAAAGCTAGAATCCAAAAGGATTGACAACTCAACAAATGTCGTTTTAGAGGAACTAAAATTTTTATGAGTGAAGCTTCCACTCTTTCGAGCCATTAAGGAAGTACCCATCTATAACAAATTCATCAAAGAGGCATGTATCAAGAATCCTAGTAGAAGGAAAATAGATCCTCTTACAATAAATGTCATACGACAACTTGCAGACTTAATGTTAGCGAAGGACATTAACCCTAAATAATTAGATCCAGGTAATCCAATAGTGGATGTTCATATAAACCAGACCCTCATCCAAAACAATCTAATTGACTTAGGGGCAACAATTAACATGATGACCAAGGACACAATAGAAATCTTAAAACTACATCCATTATTGAGACATACATCATGTAGTTAGTAGTTAGTTCAACTGTATGTCTAGAGGGAGTCCTGGAAGATATCATTGTGTTAATAGATTCATGGGAATACCTTGTAGACTTCACAGTCTTACAAGTTAAGGCCAAGCTTAGTGGATATCCCCTTATTCTAGGTAGACCCTAGTTGGCAACAAATGATGCTTACATTGGTTACAGAGAGGGAGATATGACCATCACAAGTGGTATTTCCCAAAATAAATTAACCCTCTATCCACCTACCATACCATTCATCGACACGGAATATCCTCTATGGATACAAGAAAATGATAATTTCAATCGATTTATGCACCCAATTCTTAGCAAAGAAAGAGCCCTCACACTTAGATATCCTGATGAAGAGACAATCATATCTAACTTCTTGCAAAATATTTACCTCAATCCTCAATTAATTGAGGACATGTTCACATATGAAGAAGAGGAAATGATTGGAGCCATAAATGAACCATAATCTCTTTGGAAAATAGTGTTATATATATTGAAGAACAACTATCCTCTATTAAAGTTATTGAGATCCTCCTAGGGAAAACCCTAAAAATCAACAAAAATCTACATCCTGACCAAGAACAACAATTGTTAAAAGTTCTCACCAACCATAGTGAAACCTTTGCTTGGACTTATACAAACATGAAAGGAATACATATGGACATTTGCAAGCACCATATCTATATCAAAGAAGATGTTATGCCTATTAGGAAACCTTAAAGGAGCATGAATCTATCTCTAAGAGATATTGTGAATGATAAATTGCAAAAGCTATTGGATGCAAGTTTTATCTATCCCATTTCTGGCAGTGAATGAGTATCTCCTTTGGTCATGGTCCCGAAAAAGGGAGGTAAATGGAGAATCTGTGTTGACTACAAAGAGATCAACAAAGCAACTAAGAAAGATCACTTTCCATTACCTTTCATTCACCAAGTATTAGATACTTTATTTGGAAAGAAATTCTTCTCTTTTCTATATGGTTTTAGTGGGTACAATCAAATCCAAATTCACCCAGAAGACTAAGATAAAACAACTTTCACTTTCCCTTGGGACACTTTTGCTTATAAATTTCTTCCATTTGGTTTATGTAATGCTCATGCAACTTTTCAGAGGGTTGTCTGAAGCATTTTTTAAGGCATTGTAAATGGTAGCATGGAAATATACATGGATGACTTCATTCCTTATGGAGAAACCTTTCAACAAGCCTTGCATAACTTACTAAGAAGTTGTGCTAATAAAATGCATAGAGATGAACTTATGTTTAAGTAACGAAAAATGTGAAATAATCATGATTGAAGGGATTGTATTAGGGCATCATGTCTCCTCCCAGGGCATAAGAGTCAACCAAGCTAAGATTGAAATCATCAAAAACCTGCCCCCACCTCTAAAACAGAAGGACATAAGAAATTTTATCAGACATGCAAGATATTCTAGAAGATTGATAAAATATTTTAGCAAGATAATTGCACCTATGTTTTCTTTGCTAACCAAGGATGCGGGTTTTGTTTGGACAGAGGAATGTATGAATCATTTGAATGTATAAAACATAGAACAATAACAACTCCTATATTACAAGTTCCCAAATGGGGCATTCCATTTCACATACACTCAAATTCCTCCGAGAGATCAATTGGAGCAGTACTTGGACAACAAGAGAATAAAGATCCATTTTCCATCTATTACATCAATAAAAGTCTATCTAAAGTTGAACTTAACTACATTGTGACAGAGAAAGAGTTCCTAGTTGTAGTTTATTCCATCAACAAATTTCAGCACTACATCACGGTCTATCTAGCATATGTACATACTAATCACTCAACCATTAGATATTTAATGAACAAACCCAATGTTAATGCTAGAATAATTAGATAGTTATTACTTCTACATGAATTTGATTTAACTATTCTTGATAAACTAGAAAGCCATAATGTTGTTGCAGATTTTCTATCCCAACCAACCCATGTTGTACATAAGGAAATTGTTGGCAATGCCCTTCCATATGAGAACCTCTTTGCTATCTCAGCAAACACAGGGCTGACATAGAAATCTACCAACCACTAGGAAGTTACCACAACACTTTAGCTATCAAGAACACTGGAAGATCACCATGAAAAGTGCAGCTTATGCTTGGATCAAGGTGTATTTGTTCAAGCAAGGATCATATCAAATCTCGAGGAGATATATAAGGGAAGATGAGGTACATGGCATTTTTCATGCATGTTATAATGAACCGCATGGAGCAAACTATGCAACAAATATAATATATTATAAAATCTTGCAGACAAGTTACTATTGGCCTACGCTCCATAAACATGTTGAACAATATGTCTCAAGTTGTGATGAATGTCAGAGAATGGGGAAACCTACAAAAAGGGACCAAATGCCGCTACATCCTCAAGTATCATTTAAACCGTTTGACAAATGGGCTTAGATCTCGTAGGCCCAATCAATCCTCCCTCCAACCAAAAATATCATATTCTCGTATGTATACATTACTTGAAAAAATGGGTAGAAGTTAAGGCTTTAAGAGTTGTAGATGAAACAAGTGTAGCAAAATTCTTAACTAAGCACATTTTTACTAGGTTTGGAGTACCAGGGGAATTAGTCTCTGACCAAGGCTCTCAATTCACCTAAAACATGATTGAAGATATATTGCAACAAAACAATATCAAACATAAGCAATCATCAACATACCATCCCCAAGCAAATGGTCAAGCATAAATAACGAACAAAGAACTTGAAAGAATACTCACAAAAATAGTCCAACTTCATAGGAAGGACTGGGCAAGTATTATGAATGAAGCTGTGTGGGCCTACAACACGACCTGGAAAACTACCACAAAGTTCACCCCCTATGAATTGGTCTATGGAAAGAAAATCATGTTGCCTATAGAATTTGAAATAAAAACACTAAGAATGACTACATATTTAAATCTAGAGTTGTCATTAGCACAAAGGAACATAATACAACATTTGAATGCTCTAGATGAATATAGACAATAAGCATTGTTTCATACCAAGGTAGTTTAACAACAAATAAAAACATGGCATGATAGATTTATGAAAACTAAGAACTTCAAGAAAGATGATTGGGCACTCCTATGTGATTCAAGGTTTAAATAATTTAAGGCAAAATTAAGAACAAGATGGATTGGACCATATCAGATTGACATTTGCTATGAAAATGGATCAGTTAAGATTAGAACAATAGATGATGCTCACACACCTCTCCCAATTAATGGTCATCGCTTGAAGTTATATAAGAAGCCGTGTCCAAAGATGACTTCACGATGCAAATGGACAAGAAGCACTTAAGTCTAATTGACGGAACTAATGCCCTCATTCCTATTTGAAAGTCCTTGTTATTTGTCAAAAATAAAAAATAAAAATATTAAAAAAAATAAAAAATTCTTAAATGAGAACCCCTAAGGGCATTTAAGCCAATCCATTCCTTGAAAACCTCATATGAGGCAAGCCTTCAATTGCAATAAAAAAAAGCTCTCTATCCCATTTATTTAATCAATTTTTTTTGTAGGAAGAAAAGAGCACAACAACTACTACATGCACTTCATATTCTCATATACACTTTTTATATAGCATTTTCATATAATTTATTTGCAACTACAGGATCCATCTTCGAGACTACAGTAAGATAATTTGTTCTCTACAAGCAATCATAGGATGTGGCTCCAACACTACAAGAACTACAATTCCGACACCTTTTTTTTTATCAATAAAAGATATTATCAGCATGCACTCAATATCATGTCAGCGATTAAAGGTACACACTCCCTTCTATCATTCTATTCATTTAACATGCACGTAATCTCATATCATATTATCCAAATTCTTATTCATATGTCATTTAGCACATCGACAATTAAGTTGGGGGAGGAATTGCGATACACGTCGGTTGCAATCATTAACATAAGTGGTGATAAGTTCAATGTAGATCTAAGATGCAAATCATTCACATGCATGGTGATAGGATCAAGGTAGTGTCACTGAATTTACAATAATCTCTCACATGATTGATGCATCATCCAAATAAGGCAATTGCCATCATTAAAAATCCCTATAAAAAAGTGACATCAGAGAAGCGGGCCAAGCTTGGGTATACAAATAGAATCTACTTGTATTAAAAAAGGTGATCAAGGAAATTATGGAAAACTTGAAAGAAATAATTGAAAGTCTGTGTTTACACAAAAATTACAATAGGCTTTAAGAGGAGTGAACCCACATATCCGCATTCCAAGCTATATTGAAACCTAAAAGTGTTTGAAATCTTTCAGTAGATGGGATGGACAACATTCTTTTCCAAGCTAAATGGATTTGATGATGACATTGCTTTGGAATTTGCTAAAAACCTCAAGGCGATGAAAGAAATTTGATTTCTCATGAAGGTAGGAGGGATTCAAATTGTCCTAAATGAAGCTTCCTTAATCAACAACATAGGGATTCTAAGAAGCAAACCTTGGGACAAAGAAGATAGAGAAATGGAAAATTGTGCAAAGAAGGAATTCTTCAAAGCCAACAAAACATATGAGGAGGACAAAAATGGAGTAAAGAGAGATACTTTGACAAGCCCCTGGGATGAAGTTGAGTCTTTTATCCTTAAATATATAACATGTACAAGAAGGTTGAGTATGGTCCATGCTTATCATTTTAGATTTTTGATTCTATTAAGGAATCATTCTCATAAGGCGTTGAAACATAATAGTAGTAGCCCCCACTTCTTATTACATTATTTGGGGGAGATGAGTCTCAAGGTACAACAAGGAAATAAGGATGCATTTCCTTATCACCGCCTCATTAAACTGATCATATGTAAAAACCTAGAAGATTGATTTCCCCAACTATCTTGGGAGTATTCATTAATATGACAGAGAAGGATGTTCAAGGACAAGGAAGAGCCCCTAAAGTTAAACCTCCTATTACTGCACAAAATAAAAAGAAGGAAACTCGAGCTTGGTCTTCTACTAAAACCATGGCTCATAAAAAGATCAAGCTAGGGGATGAGGATGAACTAATAGAATATACTCTCATCAACTTAAAAGGAAGGAGGCAAACCTCCTTTGTGAGGGCTTATGAATTGAAAATATTATCAAGAAGACTAAGGACACAGTCCCGATATTTCAAGGAACAACAAAGCATATCCATGGATGAAGAATGAGCAGATCCTATAGAGCATGGCTCAACTCATATAGAAGATGAAGCAGATGCTATAAACTATGACTCAAATCACATAGGAAAAGAGGACCCTATGAACCATGGCCAAGATCTCACCAATAGGGTAGAGGTAGAGTCAATACAAGAGAAAGAAGTGCAATTACAAAGCATAATAACAGAAGTGGACAAGGCTAAGCAGGGAGTACTAGAATGGAAATCAATGGCTCAAGATAAAATAAATATTGCGAAGACTGACAAAAGTGTATTGTATTCTCAAGAGATAGCCATACTACAAGAAAAGATCCAGATTTTGAGGATGCAACACCTAGATAGTAAAAAACGCCTTGAAGAGGAGAATAAGAAACTAAAGGAGGAATAACATAATCACAAAAAAGAATTATTGGTGGGAGCTTAGAGGATTGGCACACTAGAAGGCACCATAGCAAAAAATGACTAAAGTCTTCATTGGGATGATGAGTTGCAGACCTCCTTCTAGAGTCTACACAACATTTTTAAAAGAGAAATAGTACATCTTTCAATTGGAACGACTAAGAAACCAACTTATGTGTGAATTAGACCAAGAGATTTCATGGACTTTTTCCAACAAAGCACATAAAAGCAGAAGGACCTATTGAGTGAACTTTATATGCCTAATTACATGTTGCCACATCTCGACAAATGGTCCCCAAATCCATATGTAGGATATGTGCAACTAAGAGCATTATGTTCTTGGCTACATAATTAGATTGAGACGGACCAAAGAATGTTAATCTAACAGGCAGAGGAATGGGGCAGTGAACTATGGATCAGAGTTGAAGCTGCCAATCCTAAGTATGTCATTAAAGTTCACAAAAACTTGTGTCTAGATAAAGAATTAATTCCAATCTTAGAGGAGAAGTAGATAGGGGTTGTATCCCACTTTGAATAAGTGGTTAGGGAAGAGAAGGAAGGGGTCACTGAATGTCACATCCCCTCCCATCATTCCAAACCACAGAGGGAACATGACTGTAACATGGGGGTGTCTGATCCTACCCCAAAGCCATAAGACTGAATTTTACCATTTAAATAAAATGCATACTAAAATTACACAGTGGAATCAAAAACATATTTGCACACACACAAGCGGTAATGCATCAACATATCTATCACAAGCAGAGGATGATTCAACATGTAGAGAATCAATCACATTCCAATGCTATGCCCAAATTTCATATCAACCATATTAAGATAATCATTTCAATCCATTAACATGAATAATTATCATTCAGAATTAACACATATGCATATAATTTAAACCACAGAGAACACTTATCTTTGAGATGAAGTTGTCCAAACAACTGGCTATGTGGGAGCAACGTCCCACCCAACCATAGATCTTTGTCCAGCCTGTATTCTTTCACCTGAGAAATCACCCCCGATCTGGGTTGTGTATCCATTAAGGAGGAACTAAACAGGCTCACTCATAGCCATGGTTTCACTCAACAGTCATGCTAAGCCAACACACAGTTGGGTTTATCAAGCATGCAATAAGCAAAGGAGGAGGATGCTAAGCTAGTCAACTCAACCACAGAGCTACATGCATCTCAAATGAACTCAACAGCCATGGCACCCACAATACCTACCTCACCCAACACAAGGAAGGTCCCCTTCTCTGCTACACAATCCCTCAGCCGTCCCTTCCCTCCAGTGCTATTCAAGGTGGGCATAGAAAGGTCCAACTGCTAATTCCTTGAGATTCCAGCCTGTTACAATGTAATTTTTCACCTTGTGAGCATCATCATTGATTGGCCTTCAAGATCCATTTCATTGACTCATATTCATAATCTTCCCTTCAGGAACACATTTTCCCTATTTTTGTTCCTGTACGCGAGCTGTTCCACTTTAGCCCGCGTACACGCAGGCTGTTCCACTATAGCCCGCGGGTACCAAGTAAAATGGTAAAAGTCATTAGAAAATTACTTTTTACTACAAAAAAGCGGTCTTAGGGTGACCTTTGGCCCTCCATGTGCCCCGAAACGCCTCGATGTGTCCTTTCACTTACCATTGGAAGGCTATATATTGAGCTCTTATGGCATACGGAAGGGAGGAGAAAGAGAAAGCAAGAGACTCTAGTGGATTTTTGCCTTGACTTGAGTCTACACTCATTGATCCTTGTTATTTTGAACTTCTTATGTTCACCTCCCAAACTCCTTTTCATAGTTTGAGTTTGCCATAGTATGGAGGATTGAAGTGGTGGAGGCACAAGTGGAGAGACCCAGTTCTTGGTTCAGATTGGTTGACGTCAAGAGGTTGTATCACATTGTACTTCTTGTTGTTCATTAATGGAAATACTCATATTCTCGTCCAATTAATGTTGTGAATGTTGTTTATATTACATTGGGTTTCATTTACTTATGATATCATGGACCATTGCTATTAATGATGTTAATGTCTTTCATATATTATATGCACTTGTTGTGTATTGGCTATCAAGACTAATTTGCAGGTTCAAGTGCACAAATTGAAAGCTTCAACGAGGATCTACATCGAACGTTCGGTTCAAGGTTGGTTATATTCTCCATTATCTTAGCATTGTCATTTTTATAGCATTGCATTGGGAATTGGGTTATTTTCTGGTAGTCAGCTGTCTGTTGTGGTCTACCCCAAGCCATAGGAAGTTTTCTCCGTAACAGAAATGGCGACTCCGCTAGGGAGAACATCCATTTTTGGGGATTTTTAGGCATTTGTCCTTTTTTAGAGTTGCTATTTGTCGAAGCTATGTGTCATTGATTGGCCGTTGGGATACACTATAGAAAACTAGTCTTTTCTGGGCTATTGGACTCTTCTTTGGTTCGTTTTTCCTTCCCTGTATGAGGGTGAGCCTAGTTCTGCCCGCGTCTACCCACCTTTGTTTGCACTATTGCTCGCGTCTACCCACTGGTTTGCCTTGCACAATCGTGTACAACTCCGGATTTGGTTGTTATATGACCTTTGGTTGTTGTTGGGTTGGTTTTGAATGTTCCTGAGTCTTTATTGGCCTGATTCCTGACTGTTCCATTCCCTGTTCGTGACCAGAACTCCTCTCTTCTCTTGGTTTTGAGCCTTGTTGGTTTTTACCCAATCTTTACTTTTCTAGCTCATTACATTGGCTGAGTCTTACTGTTTGGGATCTGCTAGGTTGTCTTAGTGATCTCCTCTGCATTTTTATAATAGAAGTAGTGAGATTTTGCTTGCATTTTTCATTTCATTTCCTTTTGCTTATAAGTGAAAATACAAAAAAATTTACTTTTATGTATTGCATCTTGCATCTGAGTACTTGTGCTTTCATCTAGGATCTGCTTATGCATTGAAAATATAAAAGAGTTGCATTTTATTTCGAACCGTTGGATTGATTGTCATTATAGTGGCATTGTTTTCATTGATTAGATGAGTCTAGTGTTTTCCGATTGTGCATACTATTGAGTCTTATACATCATCAGTTTCACGACCATATCCTTTGAGTAATCACAACCACCTAAAATTAACGCTTAATCTTAAAATTGATTAGAACGATTTTTATTTTATAGGGTGCACCAACTAGTATAGGTTTAGAGTCTTGGAATAGATCATTGTGAGTTAACAATCCAATACTACTAGACGAAAATATTATGTGTCTGACCAGGGAGTGGTGAAACCCATTATATACATCAGTGTTCTCAGGAAGCTCTACTCAGACCAGAGTTAAGCACGAGGTCACGGGAGGTTGGTTGCGGAGATGGCCTGGTTGTGGAGATAGCCCTCGAATATTGGTTGAATGTGGGAGATATTTCCAGGATTTGTTCGTATCTGGGGGTACCGGAGGTTCGTCCTCTTGTGCTTCAGGCTTAGCTACCTTGCCCATACGACAGATCCCACCTGCGATTGTCCCCCTGAGCATTGGTTATATTTTTGTGACCTTAGTTTCCTTACCTAGGTATCGCATAGGGTATTCGTAGTGGTTATACTGCGAGTGTCCTGAGTCAGATAGAGGTCGGACAACACAGTTGTTGTTGTATAGGGACTTGACCCTGTGCATGCAGTGAAGTCTAGGGGCCTTTATAACTGATTATGTTAACTTCCGGTTATAGTTTGGGAGTCTCAAGCCTCTCTTAGGCGAGACATACCAGCTGTAGTGTCGGGAAGTTCATTTAGCTACTATGTTTGTGTGCATTTGGTTGTAGTTTCTATAGGTGTGTGCTCTTGATTTTCTGTTTTTGATCGATCGTTTGGCCGTTAGGGGACACTTTGATTTTATTTTCTTTTCAGATATATCGTGGTGTGAGGTCCAACCCTCCACTGGTCTCGTCAGTTGGCTGGTTTACCAGCCGCCGAGGTTTCACACTGTGTTAATAGGGGACGCCGGAAGGCCCTCTCCGATTCTTCTGATTCTTACGAAGCATATCGTACCAACTTCATGACTACACATTCTGTCATGGGAGAAATCCCTATGACTCCGTCGGGTAGAGTCGAACACACTTCAGACACCCATACTCCTAGAGAGGCGTGGGGGGGTGATCCACCCGAGACCCCACCTAGTTTGTTTGGTCTGGATCCACCCGAGGACGACTCGTTCGATACTTCGATTCCACATAATTTCCTATATGGGATGCCAGAGTCACATGTTAACACGGGTCCTACGACCAACACTTTCCTGTTCTCTTATGGTATGCCTGGTTTGAATGCACTTAATACCTCCACTACGTTAGGTAGTCATGCTAGCACTAGTCATGGTGTTGGCAACAATACACCCACTGGGGGCACCACATTTGCTACTCACACACATCGTGTCGGGGCAAGCCATATCCCTTCCAACTTTCCAAATATTGGAGGGGGACCACCTCCTAGGACTGCCCCACCTGGTGGGAATACTTTTCATTCTACGGATCACATTCCACAGTATAATACACATGCTTCTACACGTCAACCGAGGACCACGTTCGCTAATGTTAACAATCCTCCTAATACCGAGAGTGGACACATACCGTATACTTTTACGACTACTCCTGCATAACACCAATGTAGGGGGTGGGAATATATCTTATAATTATGGTCACAACACCACCGCTCCTGCTACTAGTAGTGCTTACATGGGGGGGGATATACGTTACACTTATGGTCACAATACGACTGCTCCTGCTACTTAGAGTACTTATGCAGGGGGTGGGAACATACCTTACCATTACGGTTCTTACAATACGGTTCCCACTATGAATAATACTTATATGCCCCATAATTATGGTGGCAACCCTTATTATAATACAGTCGGTTCTGGCCCTCACTACAACCCACCTCATTACGGCACTCATAATACATATATACCTGCTTACCCTCACATGGGTCAGGTTGGAGGAGGTTATCAGACTTATAGTCATGGTCATGGTCATGGTCATGGTTATGGTCAATCCTATCCTTCAGGTCCGTACAATCAACCTTTTATGGGAGCTTATAATCAAGCTTTACAGGCGCAACTTCTGTTCCTTGCTCAATTGAATATTCTGGATCTTTTGAAGCTCACGAATGATCCGGTGTGTCACGATCCTTATTGGCCTCCAGTCCCTACCAAGCTCCCTTCAGACATTCCCAAGTTTGAGGGGAAGGGTGGTGAGGATCCGGGTGATCATGTTACGACTTTTCACCTGTGGTGTTCATCAAACTCGTTAAATCACGATTCTGTTCGTTTGAGACTATTTCAACGCAACCTCATGGGGGCAGTCGCAAAGTGGTATGTCGAGTTGCCTGGGGGCACGTATAGGGGTTTCAATGAGATAGCTTTGGTTTTCTTGGATCATTTCCAGTTGCCGGTTCGTTACGATACTGGTACTAAACTTTTGTCTACCTTCCACTAGAATAAGGCCACACACATTTCTGACGACGTTCAAGAGTGGCATCGACGGAAGAGGTTAGTGAAAGCCAACATTCCTCTAGAGTTTCTGTTGGAATGGTTTCTCAAGTCTTTGCTTCCATATATTGCTAAGGATGTTTCGATGTCCAACATTGTGACCAAGGAACAAGCCATCTTAAAAGTCCAGCAGCTAGATTTACTATATTCTCAATCTGGCATCTTGTATGACATTATTCCTGACACACCGCGAACACGACATGATCCCAAGTCAATTCCTGGACCACATGTCGATGGCATTGTCGGATCCGCAAGTAATCGACCCGTAGATTTGGTTGCTAATAAAATGCAAAATTTGTTGCTTAACCAATCTACTCTCGGACAGGTTCACACCTTGTCCACTTCCACCCCATCGTCCGATGTACATGCTGTGCAATCGACGAACCCATCGAGTAACCAGTAGCCTGGGTGGTAAGAAGAAGGGGAGAAACAACCGTAAGGGTGGAAATAATGGGAACAATGGTAGTAATCGTAATACCCCTCTAAAAGAGAACGCCAACCCTCCTCGGGACGAAGAAAATGCTGGTGAGGACCGTAAACCTAGGCATAAAGTGAAATTCCCTTGCAAGCTTTGTGGGGAAGATCATCTTACTCACTTGTGTCCTCGTATTGAAGAAGCATCGAAGCATCTTGCACAGAGCCCAGCTATGTTGAAATATCCCCTTCCACACCATCAAAATATGGCTTCGAATGCTCCCGCTACTGGTTATGGGACTCATGAAACTTCCACATCTGCTCCCCATCCCAGTGGCTTTGGATGCATGAATATGGTCAAATCAGAGGTTAGTGTTGCCACTCGCCAACGTGATTATGGTGCGCCACAACCGAGCAAGGGGAATGAGCCTCCTCCTCCTCCTGATAACTCTTTGCATATTGATAAGCCCACTACTATGCCACGGATACCGAAAGGTGTTCTCAAGCGCTCTACGCATAATCCCAATGCCCGAGCCTCCAAGAACTACTCTATTGTAGAAGATTTAGGTCAAAATCCGTGTGCCATGTCGGCTCTTGAGGTTTTACAGGCGTGTCCTTCTCAAAGGCATGCCCTTTTGAGTGATTTAGGAGTTCAGGATGGGGGAAGTCCTAACGTTATCAAGTTTGATACTACTGACGTTCAACCTCGCTTACCTTACCATGTGGCTTTTCAAATCCATGTGGAGTGCCTTCAGAATTTTGTCAAAAGAACGGTGGTTGACGAAGGTGCTTCTACGTCAGTGATGTCTTTATCTTGTTGGAAAGCTCTTGGCTCTCCTCCCTTATCCAAGTCTATGACCATGTTCACTGCATTTGACGGTCGGTCGTTTAAGCCGCATGGGATTATCCCTTCCCTTGTTGTCCGCTTGGGTGGGAAACCTGTGCCTATTGAAGTTGAGGTGGTTGATGCGCCCATCGACTACAACGTTCTTTTGGGTAGGAATTGGATGTACGCTATGAAAGCTGTCGTGTTCACTGTGTTCAGAGTTATTTGCTTTCCACATGAAGGCAAGATTGTGACAATCGACCAGCTGGATTTCGTTAGTCCTTATTCCACAGCATCCACGAGATCAGTAGTACCCCAAGTTACAGATTCTCAGTCGGCAACTGGGAACATGGGTGTCGGATTGTACCCCTCTTTGTTGGATCTTTTGATTTCCCTTCACTCATTGCTTTTATTGGAACCATTTTCGATAATGCGTCTCCTCCATTGAATAATGTACCGTTCCGGACTTCCTATTTTGATGATCCATGGATCTTACCGTCCACGAGTTCCACGTCTGGAGACATTGCGCATGTTGGAATGGCTATGCCACTGTCTGTTGCTGAGCTTGCATATCAAGATATTCAACAAGCCACTGCAGAGACGAATCTTTCCTCTTCTCGTACAAGGGAGGAAGATCCCGTTATGCTGCCGGAATGGGCAATCGATTCGTCTTGTTCACACGATTGCCTTGATGGTACTTTACCTTCGGATGAAGCTATTGTTGAGGCCATGTGTGGTAGTGAGAGACCTTGGGAGGACATGCATCATCGCTCTCATTTTCTTCCCAACCTCGATCTCGCCGAGCAAGAAGAGTTTAGGACGGCTCTTACCGAGGTGGTTGGTCACCCCGTGGATCCTCTGGGTTCACATGGGATTTACGCGGAGGGGAACATGGATAATATTTTCCCGACTATACCGATCAACATCTCTCGTACTCCCGGAAAGATTGATAACGTTTACATCGGTGATGATTGCTCTTCTGAGGAGGTTTCCATTTACATCGAGTTGTTTACGGAACTTCGGGAAGCTTTCCCCTGGTCATATGAGGAGATGCCAGGAATAGACCCCAGTATTGTTGAACACGAGATTAGAACATATCCCAATGCTTAACCAGTACGACAACGTCTTCGTGCTATTAACCCTAGGAAGGCAGCCGCTATCAAGGCAGAGGTGGAGAAACTGCTTAAGGCTGGTTTCATCTACCTAGTTCCCCTTACCGAATGGGTGTCAAACCCCGTTCCTGTGGATAAGAAGCAGGGAACTATCTGTGTATGCACTGATTTTAGAGACCTGAACCGTGCATGTCCAAAATACAATTTCCCCACTCCATTCATAGATCAAATCTTGGATGCTTGTGCGGGAAGTGAATTTTTTTTCGTTCATGGACGGCTTTTCAGGGTATAACCGGATTCATATCAAACCCGAGGACCAAAATAAGACTGCTTTCATTTTTCCTTGGGGTACATTTGCGTACCAGAAAATGCCCTTCGGCCTTAAAAACGTCGGAGCTACGTTTCAGCGTGCTATGACCTACGCCTTTCACAACCTTAAACGTATAATGGAGGTTTTCTTGGATGATCTTGCTGGTCATTCTCGCAAGAGAGTGGACCACCCCAAGCACCTCCGTTTGATTCTCGAACAATGTATACGCTACAAGATTCGATTGAATCCCAATAAGTGCATCTTCGCTGTGAGGACAGGTTGCCTTCTAGGTTTCATAGTTTCAAAAGAGGGTATTAGAGTCGATCCTCTTAAAGTTGAGGCAATACTTTGGTTGCCTCCTCTGCGCAACTTGTTTCAACTTAAGAGCCTCCAAGGGAGAGCTACTTTTCTACATCGCTTTGTAGTGAATTATGCTAGTCTTACCAAAGGTTTCGCGTGTTTGTTGAAGAAAGACACACCGTTTATCTGGGATGAGGAAGCCCAGTAGTCTTTCGACGCTTTAAAGAAATCTTTGGTATTAGCCCCTCTGCTTAGTCCACCCAACTTTGCAAGAGATTTTATACTTTATGTGGCTGCGTCTCAAGAGGTGATTGGCATGGTCTTAGTTCAGGTTCATGATGTGCTCGTGGAGCATGTGATCTATTACCTTAGTTGAAATCTAGTAGACGCTGAGCTGAGATATACTCATGTGGAAAAGTTGGCACTTGCGACTGTACATGCAGTCCAACGGTTACGACACTATATCATGCTTAGGAAGACCACAGTCATAGTGCATATCAATCCATTTCAGTTTGTGCTATCACGACATCTTATAGGGGGAAGTACAACAAATGGATTGTGATCCTTCAGGAGTTTGACCTCAATTTTGCTTCAACGAAGTCGGTGAAATCCTTGGTTTTTACTGAGCTCATGTCGGACCTTCCTCGACTTGATGATGATATCATCCATGAAGATTCATTTGTGGATGAGCACTTATTCCTTATCTCGTCTGGGGACCATTGGTATGGGGATATCATTGTATATCTCCAAACTTTAAAGTTTCCTTTGCACTATTCACCGGACGAACGACGACGTGTGAAACATCATGCCAAATATTATACCATCATCGGCGACACTTTGTATCGTCATGGAAAGGATTATATTCTCTGTCGTTGTTTGACTCACGAAGAAGCATAGCGTGTTCTTAATGATTGCCATGCTGGGGTGTGTGGTGGTCACTTATCCGGGCTTGCTACAGCCCAACGCATTATGCGACCTAGTTACTTTTTGCCTTCGATCTTTGAAGATTGTATGAATGCCATAAAGAGATGTCACCCTTGCTAGGTGTTTTCTCAGAATATACACTCGCATCCAATGCCCGTTCACCGGGTTGTCACCGTCGGTCCCTTCACCAAGTGGGGGGTGGATTTCATGGATTGCAAACCAGCTTCGGCTAGGGGGAATCACCATATCATAGTGGCCATGGATTATTTCTCCAAATGGACTGAAGCTAGGCCTACCATTAAAGCTGATGGTGCTACAGTAGCCCACTTCGTGTTCAATCAGATTATCGCTTGGTTCGGTATTCCGAGAGAGATTGTCACTGACCATGGCAGTCACTTTCAGAACATAATGATGGAGGATTTGTCACTCAAGATTGGGTTTCATCAAGAGCACTCTTCCTTGTATTACCCCCAAGCGAATGGTCAAGTTCAGGCAGTCAATAAGTCCTTAAAGACCATTCTCCAACGTACCATCCAACAAAGCAAGCAATTGGCATATTATGTTATACCCTGCTTTGTGGGCGTATCGAACCGCAATCAAGACTACCACCGATTTCTCACCATTTCAGCTAGTTCAAGGTGTGGAGTCTATTTTACCTATTGAATGTGAAATCCCTTTGTTAAAACTAGCCATAGAGCTCCTGCCTGACACTTCAGATGTTGAGCAACGTTTGATCCACCTTAAGCAACTCGACGAGCAGCGTCGAGATGCCGCTGTGGCTATAGATGCCAACAAATGTCGTGTTAAGGTTTAGTACAATAGGTCTGTTCATCCCCGACAGTATGCCGAAGGCAACTTGGTCCTCTTGTATGACCAAGCTAAGGAACCCCTCGGGGCAGGCAATTTTAACCCCATGTGGCATGGTCCTTACATAGTGAGGCGTGTCCTTGAGAAAGGAGCCTACGAATTGGAAGATTATGAAGGGAATGCCTTGAAGGAGCCTAGAAATGGGCTCTACCTCAAGCGATATTATGCTTGAACTTCTAGTTAGAGCTAGTACTTTTGTATATTATTGTATAGTTGCTTCTGCACATAGTTTAAATTTCTTTTGGTTTTTCGATCTGCTGATTCGCTTCCATTTGGTTGAAAAATGTCAGCAGAATCTCTTGTGTTCTTGGGATTCAAAAATGGTGCTAGCCGTCACACGCAGAGACTTGCTTCTGCTGCGTGGGTTATTTATTCACCTGACCATCAGATTGTGTCGTTAGGAGGTGTTTGTCTCAGTCCTACATCCAACAATGTGGCCGAGTACAGTGCCGTAGTTGAGCTACTTTGTGATGCCATTTCACATGGTATCTAGTATTTAGAAGCCCGCCTGGATTCACAACTGGTTGTGTCTTAATTGAATGGTCAGTACTGTGTGAGAGATCCTACTTTACTACGGAGATTCTTAAGGGTAAGACTCTTGGAACGTCATTTTGTTTCCATTGCATACATTCATGTTCCGAGAAGTTTTAATCATGTATATGATGCATATGCTAACTATGTCCTAGATTGGCATTTGTCACATTCATAATGAAGCACACAAATAAAACATACATTCATACATTTGTACATACATGTATAGTAGAACCAGAGAACCATAGTTTTTTATAAATAACATGTCCAAAAAGTGGTGTCACAATACAAAACTGGAGCCCGTAACTCTCAAAATATACATATCGATACAAAATGTGGAATCCTGAGATGTCTATCCCCTAGGAGGCCTAGCTGCCTCGGCAGGATGTGTCTGCATATAGTAGTGGATTGCTTGGGCTATGCGCCGCAATAGCCTCACCCAGGGTCTTGGTAGTCCCACAACATGGCATTGCATATCCTCTGGCAGCCGCTCTACCTCAATCATGGGTACTTTGGTGGTCATTGTCATGTCCCAAATTTGGAATTGGGTCACAATGGCCTAATCACATTAGCCATATTCATTAGAGTTTGTAAAATTGATGTTAAGGGTCAAATAATTGCCAAGGAGGAAAATTACTAGTTTCCTAGGTTTGGGGTGGAAGCTTTGGGATTTGGAATAATGGAGATAATAAATGATGTTTGAACATTAGAATGGAATAAATATTTAATAAAGGACCTAAATAAATATATACAAGTGAAAATCAAAGTGGCATTTGATCATGAAGACACATGGAGGAAGTGGGACCCACATATGGCTAGATTTCCCCACTACATTTGGCCTCATTCTCTCACCAATTCGAATTCAAGGTGAATGGTAACATACTTGGGGGAGTCCAAAAGGTATTATTCATGGCATGACTCATCCAAGGTCGAAATATAGAGGAAGAGTAACTCCCATGGAAGAGGAAGAGGCAATTTGGAGCTAGTGAGACACTTGGGCTAGATTCTCTAGCTCTATGACAACAATGATGAAGATGCTATGACACCTATGACACAAATCAGACCTGAAGGCTGACATATGACATATATGACATGTCAGGGCTAAAAATAGACTCCAAGAGGGCGCTCAAGGGTGTTAGGGCAGCTAAGATGCTTCCACATGTGATTTGGTGGAAGTGGGAGACTAGGAATTGTTGTACAAGTGGCGTTCTTTGGAATCTCTTCCCAACTTGATTTGGCATGAGTCTCTTGGAAGGAATTCGACCCATGGAGGCCATTAGAACTTTATAAATGTCAATAACAAAGAATGAAATCAGCTTTTGATCATTTGTAGAATTTGCAATTGCATTTGTGAAGAGGGAGAGCTAGTGGATGACTAGTTTCTTGCCTTAGCCAATTTCGAGGGTGAAAGATTCCCATCCAAGTTGGTAATTGGAAAGGCCATTCAGACCTTTCATTTGGAGCTTTAATGGAGTCTTTATTTGCAGGTTTAAGCTACAGGGCCGCTCATGGTTTCTTCTATTGCAGCTCACTCCTTCAACCATTTCCAGTTTTGATGGCATATTCTTGATCCTTGAGGGAGGGCGTTTTTGGTGAGCTATTGTACTCTTTGGGGAAGCTTTTAATGCCCCATTTATTTTGTAATATGAAGTAAATACTCTGTTCTTCATCTCCAAAAAGTTTCAGGTCGAAATTTCAAGTAGAAATGTATAAATCTCATTTTTAATGGAAGAACAATGCCATTTCCCCACTACCTTGTTGTGAGCCAATGTATTGATGATGATTTCGAATGAATGGATGATTCTCTGATATATTTTTGATCAATATACTGCCATGGATGTATTCTACAAGTTTCATGTACTGTACTTGAGCATTTGAAGCATTTTTACTCAGTTTAGTTGTATTGGGAGGTGAAATAGTGCCATTTCCCCAAGGGTCGAATTGGGGATTTTTGCAGTTGAATGGGAGAGGGTGAGAACAGTTGTAATAATCCATTAATGGTGCATATGAGACTTTAATAAAATAATTAACACATTACATACCTCTGTTCATAAATTTGAGTGGGTTTGGAGGCATTTGGGAAGCCATTTTCAGTGCTTACCCCAGGGGGATTTGAACCCCAAATTACTAGTAAAATTGCATAATTGGTTCAGAATCTTAAGAGAGTTTTCAGAGGTCTTTTGGTGGACATATGTCATCCATAAAAATCATATTCAAGTTATAATATCATTCATACACCTTCCTTGAAGATTTGAAGGCATTTGGAGTCAATTTGAGACCTAGAGACCAATACTAGTCAAAGGGAAATCACTAGTAAAGTTACCTACATTGACCAGAATTGAAAGAGGATTTGCAGAAGTATTTTAAAGGTCCAAAGGCATCCCTGAAACACATATTTATGTTCTAATATCATTCATATACCTTCTCAGAAGATTTGGGATCATTTGGGGCAAATTTGGGACCTAGAGATCAAAACTAGTCAAAGGTCGAACCAAGGAAAAAAGTGGAAAATTGCAATTTTAATAAAATTCCTAACAAGGGACATTACAGTGGTATCAGAGCATGGTCCTTGCACCTGTGGATTAGGAACATACATTCAAGAATAATTGGCAGCCATGTCTTACTATTATGATGAATCCTATGAGTACAATTCTTATGAGGAATATGCAGATGCTTATGAGCAATATGAAGCAGAATGTGGATGGTACGAGGAAGAGATGCCATCATGCAATAACTCTTACAATTTCAAGAGAAATGAATATTATTCTTATGACTTTAAATCTGATGAATATGAGTGTGTCACACCAACCAAAGATAATTCTATGACTGAGTTCCAAATATGGAGAGCAAAATATAAAACCTTGCCCCAACAATATCAAAAATATCAAGAATATTTGGCTTTTAGCAAAAATACACAAAATGCCATGTCTTTTGAGTACTTTGCTGAACATGTTTTTGAAAATAGGCCCAAACATGAAGATGTGGAGTTAGTAAAGAAAGGTTTATGCCCTTCTTGTAAAGAACCTTGGAGTGAGTATCATACATGTGTGCATGAAATTATGTCCCACTTGAGGAGAGCTTTTGGGAATTTTTCAAAAAAAGATTCCAAAGATATTGATCATAAGGAAAACAAGGGGAAAAATGCATCATCTTGCTTGAAGGATAAAAATGAAGAGACATCACAAGAGCATGAAGAAGATTCTATTGAAAATATGGAAGATCATTTCGAGACACCTTCTAGCTTAGACATGAACCAAAGAGCATCTACTGATGGATGCTTAAACTATGAAGGAGTACCTACTGATGGGTGCTCACACCTCTATGTTGGTGACATAGAGATCACTTTTGAAAGTGTTGCTGCAAGCCCAAGTTTCATTAAGCATGATAATGAAGACCTTGTAGCAGTTGAAGAAGAACCAAGATCAACTTCCCCATCACCACTTGAGCTTCATGAAGTTGGTCCAAGCAAAATTGAAGAAGATGAGGAGGTTCATTTGCAAGAGCCTCATTTTCTTGAAGGGTCCTTAAAGATGAATGAAAATAAGATCCAAGAGTCCCTCAGCATTATCCATGACACTCAAGCATTGGTGTCAAATTCTTGTTGGAGAGCTACTTCATTGGAGGAAACATCCTTCCTTGAAGACATGGAGAAGATTCAAAGAGCAATGTGCCACATCAAAGGTAATTTCATGTCTTTGATTTTTGATAGAAACCATTTGTTTGAGCTTAATGAATTGTTACATGATGCATACTTGAAGAATAATGAGGATATTCATAAGCTCACAATTCAAAATGAGCAACTTCTTGAAAAGTTGCAAGATACTTGTTTTTCCTCCTATGTTTCAGATTGTCAAATGGTAGATTGTTTGGAGGATTCTCATGACATGGTGGATCATGAGAAATGTGAAAATTTGAATGTTCTTGATGTGTTTGAAGATGAACTTGAAGAGATCCAAACACTTGATGTGGTGGAAGAGGAATTTGAATTGCCTCTTGATGAAGGTTATGCAATTTTTAAAGAAGAGCATGATTCCTCTACATTGGAACCAAACTATGACAAAGAGTTCACACTTTTGAAGGAGCTGCATGATACTACCCATATGGATCCTTCCCATGATGAAACTTCTGTACTTTTTGATCATTTGGGTGATTTGGTTCATTCTCCTACATCCTACAATTCCATGTTTTGCAACATTAGTCTCAATGAAGTATGGGTGAAAGGGTTCTTTTTGATGGTGCCACATGAGGAGTATGGAACTCCTACATTTACTTTTTATGATGATATGGTTGGAGCACATTCTTATTCACATTTGCAGCAACATTATTTGTCACTTTATGATGATGCAAATCTACATGGATGCACCTATGATATGCATTTGAGTCACTTGAAGACTCATGGTTTTTCATGCTCAACATTTGATTCATTTGATGTTGGAGGAACTTCATCCAACACTTGGGAGAATAGATTTATGATTGGAGAACATTTTTGTTGGAAGCCACATACTTTATTATATTTTTATGATTCTCACATTCATGGATGTATGGGTGAGACTTCTTTGATTCATTTGAAGTCTCCTTGTTTTTTCTACTCATTATTTGGTTCAAATTCTAGTGGAGATTCTTCATTCACTTCTTGGATGAAAGAATACATGGCTGAATATTTTGATGCATATCACATCCTTTTGGAGCAGCATTATAGGACATGGGATCCTCACCTATGTCATTGGAGCAGATTTGATTGGTCACTTGAAGCTTGTATGCACTTGGAAAATGGTGGTCTACTTGCTTGGAGGTATAAGCACTTTCATGACTCTTTGATGAAGCATATCCTTGATGTACATTTTCATTATGTTGTTATGCACTTTGATGATATATATTTGGTACTCATGATGTTTGGAAGAATGCATACAAGAAAATGGGATCCATGAATCCTCTTATCTAATGGTGTAGGTTGGAGAGCACTCTTAATTGTTGGGGTGCAATACAAGCAATGGGACCCTGGAATAATTTTTGTCTCATTGGTTTCATTTTTTTTGGGGAAGCAAGCAGTATGAGAGATGGATTCCCCACTTAATAAAGTGATTTTAATCAGAGTAGTGCAGCAGCAAGCATGGTGGTTCCTCTCTAAAATATTCATGGAAACTCAAAGACTCAAGGTTTGGCAATTCAATGGCAACTTCAAAGAATTATACAGAAAGCAGGTTCTTCAACACCCATGTTTGAAATTGCTTGAGGACAAGCAATATTGGGAAGGGAGGATTTGTCATGTCCCAAATTTGGAATTGGGTCACAATGGCCTAATCACATTAGCCATATTCATTAGAGTTTGTAAAATTGATGTTAAGGGTCAAATAATTGCCAAGGAGGAAAATTACTAGTTTCCTAGGTTTGGGGTGGAAGCTTTGGGATTTGGAATAATGGAGATAATAAATGATGTTTGAACATTAGAATGGAATAAATATTTAATAAAGGACCTAAATAAATATATACAAGTGAAAATCAAAGTGGCATTTGATCATGAAGACACATGGAGGAAGTGGGACCCACATATGGCTAGATTTCCCCACTACATTTGGCCTCATTCTCTCACCAATTCGAATTCAAGGTGAATGGTAACATACTTGGGGGATTCCAAAAGGTATTATTCATGGCATGACTCATCCAAGGTCTAAATATAGAGGAAGAGTAACTCCCATGGAAGAGGAAGATGCAATTTGGAGCTAGTGAGACACTTGGGCTAGATTCTCTAGCTCTATGACAACAATGATGAAGATGCTATGACACCTATGACACAAATCAGACCTGAAGGCTGAAATATGACATATATGACATGTCAGGGCTAAAAATAGACTCCAAGAGGGCGCTCAAGGGTGTTAGGGCAGCTAAGATGCTTCCACATGTGATTTGGTGGAAGTGGGAGACTAGGAATTGTTGTACAAGTGGCGTTCTTTGGAATCTCTTCCCAAATTGAGTTGGCATGAGTCTCTTGGAAGGAATTCGACCCATGGAGGCCATTAGAACTTTATAAATGTCAATAACAAAGAATGAAATCAGCTTTTGATCATTTGTAGAATTTGCAATTGCATTTGTGAAGAGGGAGAGCTAGTGGATGACTAGTTTCTTGCCTTAGCCAATTTCGAGGGTGAAAGATTCCCATCCAAGTTGGTAATTGGAAAGGCCATTCAGACCTTTCATTTGGAGCTTTAATGGAGTCTTTATTTGCAGGTTTAAGCTACAGGGCAGCTCATGGTTTCTTCTATTGCAGCTCACTCCTTCAACCATTTCCAGTTTTGATGGCATATTCTTGATCCTTGAGGGAGGGCGTTTTTGGTGAGCTATTGTACTCTTTGGGGAAGCTTTTAATGCCCCATTTCTTTTGTAATATGAAGTAAATACTCTGTTCTTCATCTCCAAAACGTTTCAGGTCGAAATTCCAAGTAGAAATGTATAAATCTCATTTTTAATGGAAGAACAATGCCATTTCCCCACTACCTTGTTGTGAGCCAATGTATTGATGATGATTTCGAATGAATGGATGATTCTCTGATATATTTTTGATCAATATACTGCCATGGATGTATTCTACAAGTTTCATGTACTGTACTTGAGCATTTGAAGCATTTTTACTCAGTTTAGTTGTATTGGGAGGTGAAATAGTGCCATTTCCCCAAGGGTCGAATTGGGGATTTTTGCAGTTGAATGGGAGAGGGTGAGAACAGTTGTAATAATCCATTAATGGTGCATATGAGACTTTAATAAAATACTTAACACATTACATACCTCTGTTCATAAATTTGAGTGGGTTTGGAGGCATTTGGGAAGCCATTTTCAGTGCTTACCCCAGGGGGATTTGAACCCCAAATTACTAGTAAAATTGCATAATTGGTTCAGAATCTTAAGAGAGTTTGCAGAGGTCTTTTGGTGGACATATGTCATCCATAAACATCATATTCAAGTTATAATATAATTCATACACCTTCCTTGAAGATTTGAAGGCATTTGGAGTCAATTTGAGACCTAGAGACCAATACTAGTCAAAGGGAAATCACTAGTAAAGTTACCTACATTGACCAGAATTGAAAGAGGATTTGCAGAAGTATTTTAAAGGTCCAAAGGCATCCCTGAAACACATATTTATGTTCTAATATCATTCATATACCTTCTCAGAAGATTTGGGATCATTTGGGGCAAATTTGGGACCTAGAGATCAAAACTAGTCAAAGGTCGAACCAAGGAAAAAAGTGGAAAATTGCAATTTTAATAAAATTCCTAACAAGGGACATTACAGTCATACGGGATAGATTGACCCGTACGGTCTCAAGTGTGCGCTCTGCTGCAACACCAACTACCTCTCCACCCCTGCCTCATCGACGATGTCTTGGGAAACCATCTGGTCTCTGCGCTTACCTGCACGCAAACAGTAGAATGTCAATATATGATCCCACACCAAAAATATTTTTGCATTTTCATATAATAAAAAATCCCAAAAAATTTAATACACAAAACACAAAAAGAGTAACTTACCGATGTCTCCAAACGCACTTCCTGGAGGAAGCGACATGTCACGATCACCATGGAAGTCTATCCCTGCATAGGGGTAGTCGTCAATGGCTATGACCTATCGGTCCCACTAGTGAAAGAACTCGGTTGTGTATGGGGATGCCTGACGGCCACCACCCTGTCGTGTCAAGATCTCTGCTCACCGGTTCAGGGCTTGGTCACGGAGACTATGAGGAGGGACTTCAACCCTCAGATTGAGCCCCGACACCCTCTCGAAGAAGAAACTGCATAGTATACTGCCGTATCCAAAGTTTTTTGCCTCCCCACGCTTGCACTCTGTTAACTGAGTCTTCATAGACCCTAGTAACGTTGTGCACCAGTCATATATCATGGGCCGCATGCACTCTGCAGCGTAGAACATCACCGGCCTGGAAGCCTGGTGTAGAGATTCCGAACCTGTAATCCTGACGAAGGTAGCAACTATGATCTTCATGCTCAAACTGACTATGGATCCAATGGGTATCTGACTCCCCACCTTCCGAGTGTTGGGAAGACAGTACCGCTCTATGTATTCAGGCACGTTGATCCCACAACCCACTGTGCGATATCGGAGACTTGGCACTTCCCCTCGACGGGACAATCCTGTAATGAAGTATATGTCATCTACCTCCAAGGAGAGTATTTGACCATCCAGGTTGAAATTTTACGCGTCTACGTCCCAGTAGTCTATCAAGCGACGAAGCAATTGGTTTTGGTCTCGCAAACCCCCAATGTTCCAAAATTTAAAAATCCCACACGCTTGTAATGCTTGTTGTGCAAGCAAATCATTGCGAACGGCCTCGTCCACAAGGTCAGTTTCCCTTTCCCTCCTTTCTAGAACCATCTTGGAGGAAGAAACATCAAATTTTAGCCTTTTTCATTTAAAAAACAAACCTTACGGCCGTGCCCGCTGGCTACTTAGCTAACAGAGGTGTGTACCCGCGGTCAACCTTTTTCATTTAAAAAACAAACCTTGCGGTCGTACCCGCTGGCTACTTAGCTAACAGAGGCGAGTACCCGCGGTCAACACATGTGTTGACTGCGGGTACCATGCCCTACCTGTTACCCGTATACTTGTAGCCCGCGTACAACGCCGTGACCAAATAGGGCTTGGCCATGTAAAATTTTTTACCACTGAAAATTGACATAAAAACTACTAAATGAAAGAGAAGGATGAGATAGCTAACCTGCTCCAGACAGCTCAATGAATGGATTCTCGTAGCTCCCAGAATCAACAATTGAAATCCAAGGTGAAAACTAACCAAAAACTCCAATTGGGTAAAAAGTGAAAATGAATTGTAAATTGTAATTTTTTATTACTATTTATAGTTTTGGAAACCCACTTGTCTATAGTTTTTACCGTTTTAAGTTATTTTAGACTAATGTAATGTTTTGGAGTAGCATTTTGCACATATTTCTTCGACGAGAGTTGATTTTTCAACCGTTTCGCGCCTACGACATGTATATTTCACATTTGGTATATAGGCTAGATGTCATTTTCACATGCATTATGCATTTGACCTTTTGACCGTTTTCACAAACCCTAGGTGCGACCCCGCTTCTTAACCGACACAGAACCTTCACACTGTTATAGAAGTGTCGTTATTTGGCAGTAGGGCCTTTCCGAACATGGGTGCCCTAGTTAGAACCTCATTGTCTTATGGCACCCATGCCGTTGTTTATCCTTAAGATCGGGAGTCCTTCGTAGTTACGCCATGACTTTGCGATAAAGACTCATACTCTAATTTGTCTTATGCTAGCCATATCCCATAAGGACTCCCCCATTTGTATCAAGTTGTGATTGCATTGCATCATCCTGTTTGCTGCTTGAGCCTTGTGCTGGCTCCCGCTTACTCGATTGTTATCCTAGTGCCTGAGCACTTTCCCTATCGATCCATGCAGAGCTTTCATTTGCCTTTCACAGTTTGATGACCCTTTACCCTGAGGGAACATCCCTCCCCCCCCGAGTGTCCACATCCCGCACATGCTTCCTTGCATTGATCATAGGTATGTTCCACTGCTTGGAACTAGTTTGCTCGCTACTTGACACTCGTTCCCTCACCTACTGTACTATAGGCAATTTTATTCTTTTTCAAGCTTTCCAAATATGAAAAAGACCAAAAAAATCAAATATTCCAAAAAGCTGGATGGGATTATGGTTACGACTTCTAGTTGGCAGCTGTTGTGTCGCCTTTGAATAGGGCATTTACTCCACTCCATCCATTATGAGTCGGGACTATAGTAGGACCTTAGGAGTTGTACTCATTTCTCAGTTGTTACTCCACCGGCTGGTTAAGCTTCCAATCCTTATGGAGCCCTTTGTTGATGCCTCCTGCATCGCACAATGTCATTATCACCGAGTCATTTGAGTCTATGTTTCCTGAGTCTATCCATCTGCTCATGCTCTTGTTCAAAGGAAGTCCTGAAACCAGAGTCGACCACTCCTCAGATCTCTTGACTATTGCATGTCGGCCATCCTTATTGAGTCAGTCCGTTTCATCTGAGTTCTTCCAAATATTTCAGCGTAGCTGGTACCTCGTGCTTGTTGATGGGGGATGCCTTAATGCCCTCCTTCCAGCGAGTTTCGTTCTGTTGACCTCAACTCATTTATTCCGGAATTTTAGACTTAGAGTTCGGTTGAGTACCTTGAGGCTTGCAGTCATTAGTGGTAGGTTCTCTCGCTACCGACAGTTTTGGGAATACATCAATGTCCCCTGATCGATGGATTCATCCTAGTGTTCGACTTCAACACATCTATTCGCACTTTGATGATTGTACTCTGTGTCTTGATGCCCATTTTCATTATTGGTGGTTTATCTCGTGTCTGTTAACGATATACATCATTGATCGATAATCAGACGATGTCACATCAGGTTTGATCGCAACACCTTTATTCACTTGATGGGACTTGCACTGTAGATGATTTGTGTAGAAGACCCCATGCGATAGTGGCATTCAGTATGCTACTTATGAGCGTGACTTTACATCTGAGTTATCATCTCTCAGATATCATAAGTTTGTACCTCCAGTCTGCACCAGTTGTTTCCTTTTCAGTAGGGAACCATATCTTACTGTAGAGGGATCATGGCTATGATCACTTATGACATGTTTTCACTATGTATTGCCTATTCATGGTCATTCTATCAAATTGTTGTATTGTACCAACATGTACTCAGAGATATTATTGTATTATGACAAGTGAGCTGCTCCTTCCACTTGTGTCTCCATCACTCCACTTCTGAGATTTATAATGTATTTCAGCCATCGTAGCACCTTTCTCTGACCTCACACATTAGGGGGAATATGTTACAGTGTAATTTTCCACCTTGTGAGCATCAACATTGATTGGCCTTCAGGATCCATTTCACTGACTCAGATTCATAATCATCCCTTTAGGAACACATTTTCCCTATTTTTGTTCCTGTACGCGAGCTGTTCCACTTTAGCCCACGTACAAGCAGGCTGTTCCACTATAGCCCGCGGGGTACCTAGTAAAATGGTAAAATTCATTAGAAAATTACCTTTTACTCCCAAAAAACGGTCTTAGGGTGACCTTTGGCCCTCCATGTGCCTCGAAACGCCTCGATATGTCCTTTCACTTACCTTTGGAAGGCTATATATTGAGCTCTTATGGCATATGGAAGGGAGGAGAAAGAGAAAGCAAGAGAACTCTAATGGATTTTTGCCGTGACTTGAGTCTACACTCATTGATCCTTATTGTTGTGAACTTATTATGTTCACCTCCCAAATTCCTTTTCATAGTTTGAGTTTGCCATAGTATGGAGGATTGAAGTGGTGGAGGCACAAGTGGAGAGACCTAGTTCTTGGTTCAGATTGGTTGCCGGCAAGAGGTTGTATCACATTGTACTTCTTGTTGTTCATTAATGGAAATACCCATATTCTCGTCCAATTAATGTTGTGAATGTTGTTTATATTACATTGGGTTGCATTTACTTATGATATCATGGACCATTTCTATTGATGATGTTAATGTCTTTCATATATTATATGCGCTTGTTGTGTATTGGCTGCCAAGACTAATTTGCAGGTTCAAGTGCACAAATTGAAAGCTTCAACGAGGATCTACATCGAACATCCGGTTCAAGGTTGATTATATTCTCCATTATCTTAGCATTGTCATTTTTATAGCATTGCATTGGGAATTGAGTTATTTTCTGGTAGTCAACTGTCTGTTGTGGTCTACTCCAAGCCATAGGAATTTTTCTCTGTAACACAACCTTCACTGGCTTTATCAAGCAAACCCAACCTCTGTTCAATCGTTCACACTTGGATTTCTCACAATTCTGTCATCAAATAACTCAATCCCGTCACTGGATTTCTGGGATATAAAAACTGGGTTTTCCAATGGATTTTGGGGTATCTAATACTCTCAATTTCGCGCCAAGGTTCATATCTATGGATCCCCCATTGGATTTCACCATCAATACCAAATTCTGGGCGTTTATGGCATTTCATAACGTGGGTTCTTGCAAAGTTGCGATTTCTGGTTTTTCTTACTGTTGGGCGTGTGTAATGGATGAAAACTGATGCTGGGATGTTCAATAATGGAATGGGAATGAGGAAGAACCAATTCCCATGAGGTAGGGTGACTTGTGGCACAAGAAAAACAGAGCCCATACCTGCCATACGAATTTCTGGGCTGCCCATGCTCCATTGAAGCCATGGATTGATTTCTCAATAAATTTCTCACAACTGAATTAAATGTCAGCAAGGAAAGTCAAATGGGTTCACAATATGACATTTGACAGCATATGGTTCATCCCCGCAACCCCCTCACCACTCCCTAGTGGATACACATGGCCCCTTCTCATTAGTTGCTTCCATAGCCAGTTTTGGTGTTTTATTGCAATATTAATATTCACATCAATTTACAATATTCCATGGCTTAATAGCACATGGGTAATAAAATATCAAATGCTTGTCCATTTAAAATAAAATCCGAACATACACTAGCGGGGCCTTGGACTTGAGCTCCACGCTAGGGAAACATACATTGAATGTATACAATATTTACATTAAAAGCCAATATTTCATATGGGTCAAAATTGGGGTATTACACTGAAGCATCTCAAGATAGGTGGAAAATACTTTCGCTTGAGCTAAAAGAGAGGGAGCCACACTCCCCTGCTAGCTTACTAACAACCCTACTTAGAGCTCAATTATACAAAGAAACTCTATAGAAGAAGAAATTAGGATGGATTGGGCTAAAATTTCCTCCTCCTCTATTACTTCTTCTTAATGCGGGTCAGAGTATGGATGCAAATCACAAAGAAATAAAAAAATGGAAATAGGAAGAGCAAACTGCAAGTTATTACAATTAGGGAGCTTCCATGAGGATTGTTACATATGATGGAAGAGAAGTATATGCGGAGCAACAAAATATTTCAACACCAAGATAATGATAAGCATTTTTGTTGCAGAAGGATGTGCAATCCTCTGGTTGGGGGGAGTGATGAACCTCATTTTTGGCAGGTTGATTATTCCATCTTCACACCATCTAAGATCTTAATAAGGAGACACAAGGATCTATGATGTGCATCATATGAATATAATTTGTGATAATTAACCCCTAGAGACTTTGTCATGTGTGATTAATGAATTTAGTGATATCTGGTTCAAAGTGTTGTCCCTCTTTTTGCTTTGACTTCCAATAATTTCAATAATTGGTTTAATTAGGTTGCACTTGAAGCTATGAGACTGCATAGGTAGAAAGAGGAGATTGGACAATAGGGATTGTCTACCAAGCAAAAATTTATCGGCGTAGGTCATTAAGGAACTAACTAGTGTCAAGATACAGGATATCCCTCAAGCAAAACCGATCCCAAGTTCAATCCCGGATGCCACACTCACTGAAAGTTTAGGATCGTGATTTCAATTAATTGCCGAAGAACCATAAGGGTAAATGATCCAAAGTTCTTTTTTGATATTTTTGTTATAAATAATACCAAAGGACATATCCCAACAGTGGATAGTTGTTAGAACTTTAACACATTTGAAGTTTAAGACTGTGTGCGAAATTGTTTAGTTTTGATACATTTCATGATATTTAATCCTTGTTTTTATCAATAAAGAAGGATCGTGGATCTTATTTGAGTACTTGGAAGTTTTTCATAGGTTCTTGTACTTGTCTTGGGGAGACCCCCCTCAAGACATTACATGGACCTTTTCATTTGGTTACATGTTTGATAGAATAGATTCAAGTTAAATCGCGGTTTCCTTGTTCATTTACATACTATGTTTTTCCTGTAGTTTCTTGTTAGTTTTTCCTCTAGTACTATGTTTATGATTTGCAACGTTTGATATATTGCCATTTAATTCCAGTATTTGATTTCCAACATGTTTTCATTAGTTCTTGCTCACATAAGAAGTCTGATGATTTAAGATTATGCTTGGGAATATTTTATGAAATATTGAAACCAAAAAGTACTCCTTTATATTATTTCTAAAAAACCCTATACAGTGATCAAACAATCTTGATCCTCCTGCTCTTTAGCTTAAGGATAGGATTGAGCCCCACTAGCCTAAGGGAGAGTAGGATTGGGTATAGAAGGGATAGATCTAAACCATTTTGATTTGGCTAGTTTTCTTTTGTTGAATAGAAGTTAGATCCCTATACGTTGCATTATTTTGCACAATACCTCTGAAGTTTGTACGCTCCTCAGGTTGAAAATTTAAATTGAAAAGTTAGGAATTCCAAGAATTAAAATTCAGGTTGACATACTTTAGATATCCCGAGTGATAATAGATGAAGTTGTTTATCAGTCGGGAAACTAAAAAGTACTCCTTTATATTATTTCTAAAAACCCTTATACAATGATCAAACAAGCTTGATCCTCCTGCTCTTTAGCTTGAGGATAGGATTGAGGCCCACTAGCCTAAGGGAGAGTAGGATTGGGTATAGAAGGGATAGATCTAAACCATTTTGATTTGGCTATTTTTCTTTTGTTGAATAGAAGTTAGATCCCTATACGTTGCATTATTTTGCACAATACCTCTGAAGTTTGTATGCTCCTCGGGTTGAAAATTTAAATTGAAAAGTTAGGAATTCCAACAATTAAAATTCAGGTTGACATACTTTAGATATCCCGACTGATAATAGATGAAGTTATTTTCCAGTAGGGAGTTAGATCTGCAACATATCAATCTGTCTTACTAAGAAATGGTGAGTTTCTATGTCAGTAACATGAAAAGATTATCACAAGTTTACAAAGATTTATATTCATTCATCAAAACTCATTAAGATCTAGATCCATTTAAGAATTAAATTCATACATGATAAGAAAAATTCAAACTCTTAGATGGTAGAAACTTGAATCCATTCATATTAAAACAAGGAAGAAGTACATCCTTACCAATTATCTTGGTGTGAATCCCTCCTCCATTGCCATGAGCTTCCCTTCCTTCACCCTTGCTTTTGAAGAATTTGAGCTCTATTCTCCTCCTTCATAATCTCTCCAACATGCCTTTGCTCTTCCTTTGGTGTACTCTACAATGCCTCCCATGCCTTTCTTATATAGCATTGGGAAATGAGCCCTCATGTTTCTCTTTTCAATGTGGGATTATCCATTTTCATCTTTTTTGATTATTTTAGCTCAAAAACCACTTTTCCATAGTTTTTAGGCTTTTTGCACAACTTTAACATACTTTGGGTACAATTAATGCACTTTAATGCATTCATCTTCACTTATTGATTGGTGTAGCTTAGTTTTAGACCTTTTATGAGAGGTTCAATCACTGAACTTGGTCTTCTTAGGTTCTTACTGTCTCCACCTAATCCTTCCATTTATGGGAGAAGTGATTAGATCAGAGAGGACTTGTCTCTGAATGTACTTATGTTTCTGTCTTCATGTTGCGGGCGCATAGTAAAAATGTGCTTCTTCTGTCACATGACTAGGGTGTTAATTTGATTGTTAACAAATGCCCCCTAATGTGTGAGGTCGGAAGTGGAGCTAAGGGCCGAAATATATTACTGAATTTTATACTCTGTATATTGATACTCTTTATCATTCAAAGCAAGAATAAGGGAAGGAAAGCTCACGGGCGCAGGATTGAGGATCACACCTGCAAAACATAACAATTTCTCAAATATATAATATCTTCTTGAGGCGGGCATACCCATGCTCAGCAGTAAACAAGCATGGCCACGAACAATACATAGTGGATCCATGTCAAAAGCAAATTTTTTTATGAAATGTAAACCTGCACTTTGATGAGTGCGAGAACAAAGTCTTTATTGAACTTCTGACATGGCAGTCTAATCTTGCGCAGCTCGGGCAGTGCATCGATGAGTGATACAACTATTTTTCCCAAGGTCTTCAATACAAACTGACGATAGTACGAGTTTATATCATGCGAATAAGTGATCTGATGTCGAGCATAATAAAACACCATCTGATTACCGGTCATAGATGTATACTGTTAACAGATGTGAAGAGACCCACCGATAATGATGATGGACTCTAAGGTACTGAGTACAAACTAACAAGTGTGAATAGATGTTCTGAAGTCGAACACTTGTAGAATCAAATAATCAGGGGTCATTGATGTATACCCACTGTCATTTGCGAGGAAACCTGCCACTAATGACTGCAAGATCCTAGGTACTCTTGGGTTTCTAGATCCATGTCCTAGATGATGATTTGATGTCGATAGGAATAGATCCATCGGAAGGAGGGCATTAATGCATCCCACATCAACCGATACGAAAAAAAGATCAATAGTCTGGTATAATTTGGTAGAACCGCAAGATCCAACACTGTATACTGACACAAGGAAGGCCGACATGATTGGTCAAGAATATTTGAGGAATTGCCGACTCGGTTTGGACTTCCCTTGAACACATAACACGATGCAGAATGGACACTTGGCAACATAAGACTTTGAGTAACCAACCTCAATGAAATCCGCTAATGCCAGATGCATTAACGAAAGCTCCATTGGTGATGGGAAGGATAACCCATCGGTGGAGATCTATTCAAAATACTGGTACAGTTTCCTAAGGCAAATGCAGATGGTGTACTGACAGCGGGGACCAAATTATGTGCCTTGTTAAAGGGCGACAAGGATTAACTGTTGCCGTTTTCTTCAAGGATTATAATATGAAGTGATTCAAGTCTCTCCCTTTTGGATTTTTGTGTTTTTTAATTTTTATGCTTTTTCATTTTTGTAAAAAAGAATAAAGAATGTTATGATACATAGGAAGGAACGAGTGTTGCATGGGCGTACGCCTATGTTTTAAGGGCACGGGTTAGGCCAAGGCAAAGATCCGTATTGCAAACACGGGCTAAGCTAGTTGTGCACACTCTTACAGTCGTTCCTTCCCGGGGTAGTCTATCTGAAGCAGGATTATGTGTCGACGGACGGTGAAATAATACCATGTGACTGAAGTTATCCGATTTGGGAAAATGGCCAAGTAGGAATGGTTAAATGAGGTTTACTTCAGCTTGAGTCTTGTGAAAAATGCCAAAATCATAGATCATCATGAATCATGGTCTGTCTCAACTACGTGAGTCAAATAGTTTGAACTGTCAAAGTCTTTAAGGCCTAAAATAAAAAACCATTTCACTAGCCAACAATTTAGTTAGACACTAGTTTAGATGTGCATTTAATATCTAAAAGGATAACTACAATTGAGGAATTATGCCTCTTTCTATCATTCAAAAGGATACGGTTTGTACATGTATGAATAAAAGATAAGTAAAAATACTCATGATTTACCATATGTGTTCGTTGTGCAGCCGATGCATGAGAGGAAGCATTCCCTTTCAGCTTGAATTCCTAGAAGCTATGAATCTTTAGTCTTTGATCTGCTAGTAGTGGGTTAGTTTCGATGTCGAATAGAAAATTTTGAAACAGTTTCCCATATTTTCGAGTTTTTCTAAAATTTTCATCATTTTTTTTTATATTTGTATGAACATTTTTTGGGTTTTATCTGTAAGAAAAAGAATAAAAAAGAGAAATAGTATTTACACTATTCTTTTTGGCGTGTGCAAAATTTACACACCTTTTGGGTTATGATGTAAGCTAGATTATTTCGGTTTTGACTTATGTCCTTAAGGGATGTGTTCAAGTAATTGGCCATGAAATAATGTACATGCTTGCTTTTTGGTATAATGTTAATGACTTAGATGCCAATCAAGTACATAGTTGGCCAAAGAGTCAGCCAAACTATTTAGACTTCTAGGAACGTGTATATATTTAATAAACTCGAACTGACGCTCTAAAAGACGTACTCGTAGAAACTTTCTAAACAGTGTAGGATGTCGAACCCGATACTGACCATTTAACTGGGATACAACTAATTCTGAGTCTAGTTTGATGATTATTCGTCGGATGCCAAGGGTGACAGCCTCAACAGGAAGCTCAATGATTGTGCTATATTCTGCAACATTGTTGGTTGCAGATCCGAGAAAAATGCCTCCTGAACTAAGAACTTTGTTATTAGGTGTGAAAACGACCCATGCGGAGGAAGCAACGTTCCGAGAACTACGGCTGGAGCCGTCCGCATATCCCAAATATGTGAAAGATTCTTGTGTCATCTTCTAAAGTGACAATGCCAAGAAAGATAGATGTGTGCCCGAAATAACTAATGTACAAAAGTTTATACAAAGAATACAACATCATACAACAAATGGTGCGAGGCATCAGTGCCTACGCGAAGTATTTCTTCAGATAGAGACCATTTCTGATCTCCGACATGGGTTCCCCATCAAAATTGACCAATTCATAAGCTCCCTTTTTTAACATAGTTTTGACAACAAGTGGGCCAAACCATTTAGCTACAAATTTCCCTTCTCCTATTTTATCTTGGTCTTGGTCACAAACTAAAACCAGATCACCTTCAGAAAAGACTCGGGGATGGATGGACTTGTCATATTATGTTTTAACCCTCTTCTTGTGTACTTCTATGTGTAGAGAGGCTTCTCTTCTAGTTTCATCCAGAGCATGGAGATGGAGAAGCCTTTCCTCTTCCGCAGAAGTGTTAGGTAGGAGTTCAACAACTATCTTTAATGATGGGATTTCACATTCAATCGGCAACACAACTTCTTCTCCATAAACTAGTTGGAAAGGAGTGAATCCGGTTGCAGTTTTAGCAGTTGTTCGGTAAGACCAAAGAGCAGTAAACAACATCAAGTTCCAGTTGTTCTTGTTTTTATTAATCATCTTCTGTAACATAGTTTTCAAAGCCTTGTTGATGGCTTCTACTTGTCCGTTAGCTTGAGGATAGTATGGCGAGGAGAAGTCCTGCTGCAATCCTAACCGGTTTGTAAGTTCATCCATACAGGAATTCCTAAAATGACTTCCGTTGTCGGTAGTGATCTCTTTGGGTACACCAAACCTTGCTATCACATGATTGAATAGAAAGTATGCTACATTTTTACGCTTGCAATTGAATGTAGGCATCGCCTCTACCCACTTGGTGAAGTAGTCCACTGCTACAATGATGTAGTGGTGGCCATCGGCTAAAGGTGGGTTGACTGTCATATAATCAATGGCCCATTTTTAAAATGGACCCACGGTTACTACAGGGTGTAAAGGAGCAGGGTGTGCGTGCATTTTTCTTGTGTAAATTTGGCAAGGGTGACACTTTTTGACAGCATTTATGCAATCTTTGAAAATTGTAGGCCAAAAGTATCCCGCATGCAAGATTTTTCTGAGCAGTTGCTAACCTAGAAAGATGACCGCCACATGCTCCGGCATGGCAATCATTCAATACTTGTTCAACTTCCTGGTGTACTAAACAACGTCTTAATATCATGTCTATTCCTCGACGGTTCAAAGTATCACCGATGATGAGGTATCTTCGAGCTCGATGTTGAATACAACGTCGTTCAATACTAGAAAGTTGAGGATCGATCCTTTGGGTTTGAAGATATATAATGAATGCTCGATACCAAAGATCAGAAGGTGCAATGAGGAATACATGTTCATCTGCCCAAGTTTCAACAGATACAGTACCCTCCTTCTCTATGGGTAACTCAGACATTAATTCAGCAAATGCCAACAACTTCTTGGCTTTAGCGATTTTGAATTCAAGATCAAATTCTTGTAAAATTACTATCCATTTTGAGTATTTGCCACCAATGACATGGCGGGACAAAATGTGTCTCATGGGGTTCATTTCAGCCACTATGGTTGTTTTCCTTGGAAGTATGTAATGTCTAAGTTGTTGGACAACATGGACCGCTGCCAAGGCCAACTTCTCGACCTGGGAATATCTCAATTTGGGACCTGCAAGGCCCTTACTAAGATAGTAAATAATATGTTCTTGAGAGGATTCGTCTTCTTGTGCTAAGACCATTCCAATTGTGGAAGGAGAGGCAGCCAAATATAGCAAAAAGTCTTGATTATAGTTCGATGGAATAAGCACCAGGGCAGAGACCAAAGCTTTCTTTATTTCATCAAATGAACGTCGAGCTTGGTCATCCCATGTGAATATTGCATCTTATATTAAGAGACGCATGAAACCTTTAGCTTTTTCAACAAAATTCTCGACAAATCTCCTCAAGTAGTTAGCTTTCCCTTGAAGGCTTTGAAGTTGAGTGATTGTTTTTGGGGAAGGCAACTGAAGTATTGCCTCAACCTTGATGGGATCAACCATGATCCCTTTTTGGGACACTACGAACCCAAGTAACCTCCCAGAGTCCACACAAAACATGCATTTATGTGGATTTAACCTAATGTTGTATTTGCGGCAACGCTCGAAGATGGCTTGTAAATGTGCGCGATGTTCAACTCTCTTTTTAGATTTAGCTGCTAAATCATCAAGGTAAACCTTGACGATATCCTTAATATCGTGAAATGAATATGACATAGCTCTTTGAAAAGTAGCTCCGAGGTTTTTGAGGCCGAATGGCATTTTCTCAAAATGCAAAAGTTCCCCAAGGGCATATAAAAGCTGTTTTATGTTGGTCTTCCTTTTTGATCTGGATTTGGTTGTAACCGAAGAAGCCGTCCATAAACGAGAAGATTTCATTCCCAGCGCATTCATCGATGATCTGATCAATGAAAGGTGTGGGATAGTTATCCTTAGGACAAGCTAAATTTAGATCTCTAAAATCAGTACAAACTCAGATAGTTCCTTGTTTTTTGTTAACTAGAACAGGATTGGATACCCAATTGGTCAAAGGAACAGGATAAATGAATCCAGCTTTCGAGAGCTTTTCGACTTCTGCTTTAATGGCAGCTAATTTCTTAGGGTTCATTGGACACAGTTTTTTGCCGCATAGGTTTAACATTGGGATAGGTTTTGATCTCATGTTCTACGATGCTGGGATCGATGCCTGGCATTTCTTCATCAGACCATGCGAACACATCATGATACTTTTTAAATAAAGAAGTGTAAAATTTTATTTTCTCAGGAGAACAATTCTCACTTATGTTGATGTGCTCACCAATGCCAGGTTTGATGGATATATTAATTCAGATGGTTTTCACAATGTTCGCCAAATTGCCTTCTAAACTCACATTGTGTATCTAGACATGGCATTGGTACTTACTGATGTCATCATCAATGAAAAACCTTTTCGCCAAATTTCCTTCTGAACTCACAGTGTGTATTTGGTCAGGCATTGGTACTTGCTGATGTCATCATCAAAGTAAAAATTTCCAGGTTTAACTTCTAATGAATCGATCTTAGGAAGAAACGAGGATTTGTGATGCATATCGTCCCAGGGTCGTTCTCATATGTTCATAGCCTCTAAGATGGCTTCATCTGAAGAGAAAGTATGATCTAGGAGATCATGGTTACTTTGAGAGTTCAAGGCCCAAACAGGTGAAGTATAGGGATCATACTTCTCCATCTTGGGAGGGTTTTGATCCAGTTCTCCTGAAGCAATTTGAATAGCTTGATAAGTGAGCTCTGTGGCAGAAAAGGGAACACTACTCTCCATTTCCTCATGGTGTACAGAAGTATGTATCTTTCCATCATTCTTTTCATCTAAGGTGTTTTCTTTGGAGGTTCCAATTGATGAGGTGGAACCAACCTCCGAAGTGGAATTAGAAAAGACTCTTAATGGAAAGTATACTTCCGATGTTATGGTGAAAATTGGAGCAATGTTAGTGGTCAATATTGGTGGTGGAAGTGGAAAAATTCCCAAAAGGGACGATTCTTTAAACATTCCTACCCCAACATCTTGAATAACCATCGTTGCATCCCCTACATAAGGTACATTCGAATGGATACCAATTTCGGTTGAGCAGTAATCTAGTTGATTGATTGTAGCAATATTCCCTTGGTGGGGGAACTGAATGAATCCGAATACAGAAGACACTATAGCCATCATCTTGTGTATCCAAATGCGTCCCAATATAAAATTGTAGTCTATGGGTGCATCCACTACCTCAACTTCTACTTGAACTGTCGTCCCCCCCAGTTCAACTGGGAAAGCCAAGATAAGTCCATGAGGTGGGAATGAATGTCCATCAAATGCCTTGAGTATTGTGTGGGATGGTACTAAGGTGGGTGATCCCAAAGCTTTCCAACAAGCTAGTGACATGACAAATGTGGAGGCTCCTTCATCCACAATGGTTCGAAAAATATTCTTCCCATGTGAAGTTACTTTAATTTAGAAAGCAATTTGTGAGGGATGCCTACATGTGGGCTGTTCTAAGTCAAATGTGATTAAATTAGTGTCTGATGGATCAATAACACTGATGGCAGAAAATAGTGCTTTCCGTTGAGTGGGACAACTTTGCAACACCTCCAAGGCAGACATTGCACAAGGGGCTTGAGCTAAATCTTCAACCACATTGTAGTTTTGAGCAGCTCTCGCATTAGGGTTGTGTGTTGTTTTGCGGAGGACCCATTTTGGAGGTTGAGGCACCATGTCTATGGTTGGTTTTTCAATATTTAGAAAACCACTAGGCTGAGATCCAGTTGCTTCAACATCTTTTGAAGGTATGTCGTAAGACCGGGCCTTAGTTTGGATATGGATGTTATGTTCACCAATTGTGAAGATATTCACATTGGGTGGATTTCCCCCTGTGGGGGGTTCGCCTGGTTCCCTCCTGGTGGAGGTATTGGCGCCGCAGCAACCATTTGTTGTTGCTGGGGGAAGGGTTGAGTTAGGACAGCAGGTTGTGGTTGTTGCCCTCCTCGTTGTTCTAACATGTGATGAATATCATCCATATGAGGACAAAGATGAGTAGGATGATCCTCTTTGCAAATTTTGCAAGGATACTTGTTTTTCCTATTTTCCTGATTGCCTCCTGTAGGGTTATTCACCTTAGGTGCCTCTCTTGTCCCAGGGTTTGCATTAGGTTTCTTCTTTTGCTTCTTCTTTTTTCCTTTTGGGTCCACAGTTTGAACCGAAAGGACTTCAGAAGTTTGGGCAGGAGTTGCAGATTGTTGATTCGCCTAGCCAGCTGTGGGTTGCGGGTTTTGAACTGACATTTGTCCCAATTGCTAGGTAATATGTTCAAGTTGGTTCACAGATCCAATCACACCATCATATGAGGTCCTTTTGGCGGCCTATCTGGATCAGACGCAGGTCTTATAGCATGGGGTATTAAGTCATAAAGTGTGCCCGATTGAGAATTTACTAAATCCATATGGTGAGCACTCTGAATGAGTTGTTCTTCAGTCATGGCTCCTGACATGGCTACATATTTGGAAAGAGTAGGCAATAGTGATTTAATGAACCAATCTGCTAAGAATTGATCAGGGATTTCAACTTTTATAAGCCTTCTACGTCTCCTCCACTTGTAGATATGATTTGAGATGTGAGTAGCAGTGGGTTGCCTGAGTGAAGTTAAAAGTTCATTTCTCGTCTCATAGCGGATAGGTAATTGAAAATGTGTCAAAAATGCCATAGCTAAAGATGAAAATTTTGTGAATGCATTGCAGGGCAACTCAATGTACCATTTCACAGCATTTCCGGTTAGGGTCCGCTGAAAGAACCTCAACCTAGTACTATCATCAACTAGGGAATTGGATGAACACCACAAATGGAATGTCATCACATGATTTGATGGATCTTCCCTTGGTTTTCTGTCCTACTTTGGTATGTCTGAGGGTAGTTTGGTTGGTATGGTTGGCCACCCATTCAAATGTAGAACAAGGTCATTGGTTAGCCGGGATAAATCTGGTAGATTCAATGTAGCTAGAAATGGTGACTTGGATGATGCCGGAGCCAATGCTTGATATCTAGGTGAAGCTTGATGGCTCCAATGTTGTGGTCCTTGGGCTTGAAAAGCATTCCAAGCAGGGTTACCTCCTTGCGGAGATTGCATCCAAAAAGGTGGGTTATTTCCGGAATATTGTCCATTCCATTGTGGGATAGGATGCATGTATGGATTGCCCCCTTGCAGAGGTATGTTCCATTGAGGTTGGTTACTTGGTAGAACATTGCCACTCCATTGTGGCATAGGATTAATGGGTGGATTTCCCCCTTGCGGGGGTATGTTCCATTTATATTGGTTACTTGTTGGAACATTACCACTCCATTGCTAGTTGGGATTCATGGGTGGATTTCCCCCTTGTGGGGGTATGTTCCATTGAGATTGGTTACTTGGTGGAACATTACCACTCCCTTGAGTGTTTCCTTAGTTTGGATAAGCATTCCAAGGTTGATTGCCCCCTTGCAGGGGTGGTGCCAAAGAAGATTGGGTACTTCCTAGAACCTGCCCACTCCATGGTGGAATGAAGTTGGTGGATGGGTTACCGCCTGGTGTGCTACCTGTTGGGGATATGGGATTGCCCCCAGGATTTATGCTAGGAAAGTTTGGATAAAGGTTTCCCGAGGCACTTCCACTAACTTGTGGAGTATTAACCCAATTAGCATTAGTGTTCCATGGTCCATTAATTCCACTAGGGATGTTGAGATTCCAAAGTGAAGGATTCCCCCCAGGGTTAGGATTTGGAAAAATGTTTGGTATGCAATTAGGATTTTGGTTGAATCCTGAATTGCTTTGACCTTGAGTAGCCAAATCATATGGGAAACCCAAGTTTGGTAAGGCAAAACCTCCAGTAGGGATTCCTGCAGGCAAAGTGGATGTACTTCCGGGATTGGGACCCGAAACTGTACCAACTAGCACTGAAGTGCCGGTTGAACTTATGGTAGCAGCAGCTAAACTAACTAGTGGAGTTGTGGTAGAGGTCAAGTTGGAAGTATTGCTACCTCCAGCAACCATTTGAGGTTGTGATGATGTGGTCCCTTGTGCTCCTGATGAATCCATAGGGATGTTGGGAGTATTGCTACCTCCAACACTTGTTTGAGATGGTGCTGATGTAGTCCCTTGTGCTCTTGATGAAGCCATGGGATTAGATGTTGAATTTAGCATGTGTACCAAGTGTGCCACAAGAGGATTGATGGTGTTTAAAGGTTCACTGATGTGGAGTACCAATGGGTCTGAAATATTTGTCAGAGGTGGATTTACGGGATTTGCAGTGTTGTCTTCTAATGTTTCAATTGAAATTGGAGCAAGAGGATCAACAATTTCTATGTTTTCCTGGGTAGGTGATGTTGTAGTATTTGTTTGATGTGTTTCTGCTCTACTGTTGATTATTGAAGTTAGAAGTGTGTTGGTTTCAAAGTCAAAGTTTCTTGTATTTTGTAGTTGTCTCCGCAATGTAGCGGGGCCTTCAATTTCTGGTGACTCACCTCGCTGCCGCCGTGACTGGCGGGTCAGGAGAGTAGCCACTTTGAAGAATTTTGATAAAAGGATGTATTTGAAAATATTTTTGAAAACAGAATCAAACAATCCTATGGCTTTCTAGACTCAACAAAATAAAAAGTGTCCACATAGTAAAAATTCCCTAGAGATTTCAAGCAAGCAAACTTGCTTTTCCAAAGAACCGAAGCTCAGTGAAAAGCTGGATTGTAGGGCCTCCCGAAACTAGTAGCCGCTGAGGGGTGCGAGGCCTCAGACAATTGCTAGCAGCGAAAGTGTGAGAAAGAGTTACAATAAAATTTAATCGCCAGGGGTGCAAGCGTTGGTTCCTGACCAATCACCCTCCCAAGGAGTACAAGTTCCAAAGTCTGTCTAAGGTATTGCAAGTGTGTCCCACTCACAACAGCCTATGTGATATCCTAAGAAAAGCCACTAAATTTACCACTTCACAATTCACGATCAGGAGGAATAGTTGCAAGTTAGGAACAAATCTCATAACCAGGCACTCTAGAAAAGTGATGTCACCCCGAGGACTTGTCACTTCACATAGAATTCCTTGATGAAATCATGTCCCACTAAACAAGCAAAAGGGGGGAACCACCCTTTACTTATCTAGATTGACCTCGTGCTTAACGCATGTTTCATAATCACTTTCCCGACAGGCGTTTCATGCTACTAATGGATTTCTCTCTTTAATCAATGCTAGTTTCAAAGTTTTGCAGCCCAGGAGTGTTAACTCTCCAAACCTAATCCAGGGCACTAACCTAATCTTGTTGGTGATATGAAAATCAAAAGTTTGTCAATTTTAGATTAAGCGCCAATTTTAAATGTAGTTTGCTTAGTTTGAGGAGTGGGAGTGAAACTTGTGGTGTTTTGACTCGAAAACAGAAAAATGAATCAAACAATGCAAAATGCTCACTACTCTACCTTTCAATCCGATGAATATTCTAAGTTAAGGAAGAGTTAGAGGTTCATGATTTTCTTTAAGTCATGCAAATTTCTAGTAGATTCCGTATGTTTATGCACAATTTTTCTGAAATATGGATAATTATTGATGTGTAAAGACCAATGTAACCCAAACATATATCTCAAGTAAACATGAATCTAATTCTATTACATGGGGGATCCCTGTTTTTCATTCACAAGATTCGCATCTTTGGAATGCTTTTGAATTAAATCCTAAACTGTTACACATGAGATCCACTTTCTTGTTCATAAGATCGCCATAAGGCCCAAGTGAAGAGGATACGATGGCTCAAAAAAATGTATGCAAAAATTAAATCTACTCTATTACAAGTGAGATCCACTTTCTCATTCACAAGATCGCCATAAGGCCCAAGTGAAGAGGATATGGTGGTTTGATATAAGATGCTTTGAAAAAAATGAACTCCTAAACTATTACAAGCGAGATACACTTTCTCATTCACAAGATCATCATAAGATGCGAGTGAAGAGGATACAGTGCCTCATACACAATATATCTCAAGAAAACTGAACTCTAAAGGTGCAACTCTCTCTAATTGTGCATGAAAATCATGAAAATATTCTAACTCCAAAACAAAATGCAACTAATTAAAGTTTAATTCTGTTTTTTGGGAAGAAATTACTTTCAAATTATCTCAATTATGTGATGTTCAAGGTGTTCTTCAAATGCAAATGTGTGTGAAAGGATCTTTCAAGTGTGTATGGTGTTTCCAAATGTGTATGGTTTATGTTTGATTAATGTTTCCAATCAGCATATTCTAAAGGTTTGAAAAAAATGAATGTGCTTAAAGTGTTTTGGTGAACAATTTCTTAAGTGTGCTTGGGGAGACTTGCAGCCATGTAAAGAGACATAAATTTAGGTTAATATCAGTCCTTAAGCATGTTAAAACAGGGATCTATCATCTCATAAGGTTGTAAGCAAAATAGATCTACTACCAATTGAAAAAGATTGAAAATTAACTACAATTTGGAGCAGATTTAAAGGTGTTTGGAAGTGAATTCCAAGTGTAAATGTGGAAGTGAATTCCAAGTGTAAATGTCTTGATCCAAATGTTATGAATCTTTCCTAACTTTTCAAGAGGAGTATAAGGCTGATATCAAGCTGCACATAAGGCTCTAAACAAGTGTGTAAATGTCATCCAAAACAGGTCTCCAAACAGATCCAAAAGTTAAAGAGGTCTCAACCAACTAGTGTAAGATTAGAAGCTTGAATTAATGTGTTTGGAAGGTGTGTAAACTTTGCAAAGATGTAAAGGAGATTCAAATGAAGTTAAATATCAGTCATGTATATGTCAAATCAGGGATTTATGAGCTAAGATGCTCTCAAGCTATAAGATCTATCACAACTTGAAGAAAAAATTGAAAAGAGAAAGCAAATTTGGACCAATTTTTAAAATTTTTGGAAGGTCATTTCAATGGGAGATATCTTTGATCCAAATGATGCAAAAACTTTTCAAAGGTTCTCAAAAAGGAGTAATATACTAAGTATGATAAACAACAAGGATCTTAAGCTAAAGAACCACGCAAATATGTAGTAGATCCATCACAATTTGACAAAGAAATGCAAAGTTGGAGCAGATTTGAAAGTTATTGGAAGATGAGTCCAAAGGTAAAGATCTAGGTCCAAACAATGCAAAGCATATGCACACTTATCAAATGAGTGATAGACTGATCATGAGCAGCAAAAGAATATTTCAAAATAGGTTTGCAAATGCACTTTCTAAGCCTTCAAAACAGATCTAAAACAAGTCTTTTACAAACTAGCTGGATGAGCTGCAAATGGGAAACATAAGATGTAAATCTTTTAAAGCCAAGAAACATGAGGAAAGGAGGGACTTAAGATGAGTGAAAGAGGCTGGTTCTGCACCCTATCAGGTCCCTAATCCAAGGCCTACCATCCTACCACTTGAAAGGAGAAAAGGTGGGGGGGTTGAGAGCCTCCAAATCAAATTTTCCCAACTCGTCGCAGTCTAGGCTTATGGACAATGGGATGACCCTTCAAAATTCAAGAAACTAGATGTAGAATGGGATTTTGAAGCATTTGCTGCAAGAAAGGTGGGAGGATGCCGGTTTGGAGGTCATCTTGCTGGATCTATGAGTCTTGGACTGATCTTTAAGCTCCAAGTGAGTAGATCTAAAAGATGGAGATCACCAAAAATGAAGAAAAATCATGAAATATGAGGAAATTTCAAGAGATTTCAAGCCATATGGTCGCCAGTCTGATAATAGATGAAGTTGTTTTCCATTAGGGAGTTAGATCTGAAACATATCAATCTATCTTACTAAGAAATGGTGAGTTTCTATGTCAGCAACATGAAAAGATTATCACAAGTTTACAAAGATCTATATTCATTCATCAAAACTCATTAAGATCTAGATCCATTTAAGAATTAAATTCATACATGATAAGCAAAATTCAAACTCTTAGATGGTAGAAATTTGAATCCATTCATATTAAAACAAGGAAGAAGTACATCCTTACCAATTATCTTGGTGTGAATCCCTTCTCCATTGCCATGAGCTTCCCTTCCTTCACTCTTGCTTTTGAAGAATTTGAGCTCTATTCTCCTTCTTCAGAATCTCTCGAGCATGCCTTTGCTCTTCCTTTGGTGTACTCTACAATGCTTCCCATGCCTTTCTTATATAGCATTGGGAAATGAGCCCTCATGTTTCTCTTTTCAATATGGGATTATCCCTTTTCATCTTTTTTGATTATTTTAGCTCAAAAACCCACTTTTCCATAGTTTTTAGGCTTTTTGCACAACTTTAACATACTTTGGGTACAATTAATGCACTTTAATGCATTCATCTTCACTTATTGATTGGTGTAGCTTAGTTTTAGACTTTTTATGAGCGGTTCAATCACTGAACTTGGTCTTCTTAGGTTCTTACTGTCTTCACCTAATTCTTCCATTTATGGGAGAAGTGATTAGATCAGAGAGGACTTGTCTCTGAATGTACTTATGTTTCTGTCTTCATGTTGCGGGCACATAGTAAAAATGTGCTTCTTCTGTCACATGACTAGGGTGTTAATTTGATTGTTAACACCGACCTTTGCACTTGTTGTTTCTAGTTCACTCCATCAAATCAAATTGCCTTGATTACTCCTATGTCGTTTCCTAGCATAAGTATGGTCGTCATGATTGAATACCTGGATCCCAAGATCTCACAATCAATGTAACCTCCTCCCCATCCATTTTCCTCCTTATATTCTAGTCCTATTGCATGTCATCCACCACACTAATGTACTATGATTATTTTTTGATGGACTTTGGATTGTATATACTGGAATGATTGTTTTTCAATAATAATAATAATAACAATAATAATAATAATCTAATTTTAAGGTCACGATCAAACTAGACACCGAATTAGTGTATGAGACCCCCTTTTTTTAAGACAAGGGAACCCCTCCACGCAATGATTTGACTGCTAAACTCTACAAAGGTGTACATACCCTACCCTGCTCTAGATTTGAACTTGTGATCTCCTAGGAAGAAATACATGTTCTTAACTATTATACCCATAATTATTTTTGGCATATTGGAGCACATGTCTTTTGATTAAGTGTGATGTCATGTGACAGCATTTCTTTTTAAATATTGATGGTTTATGGTTTCTTACATTTGTCATATTTTAGAGCACACATTTATTTGCTTGCACTAGTTAGGCATAAAATATGAGATAAATGTTTGTTTGCCAAGGGGATATAAGGGATATTTTGTTGGGAATCAGAAGGGATATGATGGGTTGTGATTGACATAGGTGATGCTTATGCTTTAGAGTAGGGAAATGGGAATCTTCATTTTGTCATATTTCTCCTTTATATTGGGCCACTTTGATATGATGCACTTTATATTTTTAAAAGTGACTCCTTTATCATTTTAAGGTTTACATTACTTTATGATTCCTAGTTTATGTATTTTGAGGTATTTTATGAAATATTAAACGATGAAATAATAAATAAAAGAAAAGAAAAGGTAATTCATAACTACCAATTGTCAATAAAAAATTATAAAAAAAATGTAAAGTCGTTGGCAAAGGATTTCAATTTCTCCTGTCATCTAAAACTAGTGCTATGAAATAGCTAATCCTTGTCGCTTAGCTTAGAGATAAATACATTGCTTAGTTTGGGATAAAGAGATTAAATAAAATGTATATGTATATTTATTGCATGTATTAAATGGTAGGCAAGAAAAAAAGTTGTAGCTGCTAGAGGGGCAAAGGATATGCATCGTTGGTGAGAAGTTGATGCTCGTTTCCGTGGAGAAGCATTTATTATCTCATGTTTTTAGGTAGTGGTAAAGCAGTTGGGAAGGATCCCATTTTGGCGTGGGATAACTAGCACTCAAATTGCCTCGCTTTTCCGACGATTTGTTCCCTAGATCCGGCTATAAAAACCGTCAGAATCGTAGTTCCACCGCATTTACTGCGGAACTATGCCATGGAACTGTTACACTAGGGGTTTTGGCCCATTTTAAGACGACCCAGATCGTTGAAATTCCAAAAAAATAACTAGAAGGGGTGGAACTGTGCCTCGCCAGAAAAGTTTCTGTTGTCGGTCGCCAAAATACCGGAGCGATTTGAGTGCCAGTTATCACACGCCTCCCATTTCCTCATCATCTTGGATATAGTTATTAACCGATACAAACATACAACAACACATCGATGCATTAACTGCATAATTAATTGAATAGTAACATTCCCAATACCTGTGCCATCGCCTTGACAATAAGGGATCAATATCATGAACCAATCAAGTTGCAAGAAAACCAAATTTATATTTATAAATATAATATTTTTTGAAAAATTTGGTTAAGAGTTAGAAATATGATTCAATCAAAGTCAACATTGACTGAATACAATATATCCTGGCTACAACATGGATACTAATGAATAAAAGAAAAGAAAAGGTAGTTCGTAATTACCAATTGCGCATCTAAAGTTATAAAATAAAGGTGATGTCGTTGGTAAAGGATTTAAAAAGGTAGTTCATAATTACCAATTGCCCATCTAAAATTATATAAAAAAGAAGCTATTGGCAAAGGTTCCAATTTCTCTTTTCATACATATACTAAAAGTTAGGATTTAAATTTATTCTTTGCTAATCATTTTCCATTTTTATCTCTCCCTTTCAAACCTAACAATCCTTTGCTATTTTCCATTTTTATCTCTCTTTCAAACCTAACAATCCTTTGTTGATAGCAGCGTACTTCTTTGAGAGTGACAAAAGAAGAGAGATTTGAGGCCAAAGTTTTGGTTCTTAAGGTAGCCATTGCTTTTATGTTCTTTTGTTGCATTGATTAATTAGTTTTTCACTAGCATTGCCCGCAAAAGTGTATGTAGAGAGAAACATCACACATTCAAGCCTATCATTTATATACATGTGGTCTAGTGTTTTTTGTCACATCTTGTCTTTTCTATTCGTTTATGGTTTTGTAAACATCATGTTGTCTTGAATACTCCTAGTCTTAGCCTCCAGAAGGGTTGAAGGAGACTATTGGACAATAGAGGCTTCTTGTATGGAACATTTTGATTAATAAAGGGAGATTGATTCTTGGCCTATATTATTATTTCTCATTTTGTTTTCTTAATGATTTCATTTATTTTATTTCTCCCTATTATCATTAAATACTTGATTAAAATACATCTGATTTCTTTTAGAATTTTCTACACATTCTTGCTTCACTTTTTAAACACACAATTATTTAATTTTTCATACTTATCTTTCTTTCCTTTGTGTTGTTTTGACTCAGCTCTTGTAGTGTTTCATTTGTTTTTTTCTTGTTGATGTAGTTAGCTTGTTTGCAGAGTTTATCACTTTTATAAACATACATAAACAAAACAAATAGATAACTTGGAAACACAAAAAAAACTAATATAAGAATGAGAGGGTTATCCCTATGCCAATCGACATTTGACAAGTGGTGGCCTTCTACTTTTTTTATGCTTGTTGGATTCTGGAGGAAGGCAAGGGATTGACTGAGAATCAATCAAGGGCTTTAAACCAGGGTGATCATTCCCACCTCTCCTTGACTTAGCCTCACATGATGTTGAGATGTCGACAATGTAAAGTATATTTGCACATCGACACTATATTATTCATATTATCTAAACAATGACCCCAACAATAATGAAATGAAACCGCAATCAACCTATGTACCAAATGTTCAAAGAATGGAAATATTGGTTTGCTATGAACTAATGCTATGTATACTAATGATGCCATAGAAATGATTGAAATTGGCCATTTAGGAATAAAGCTAGAGAATAAAGGTTGCCTCTTTATAAAATGGTTGTAGATAAAGAATTGGTTGAAACCATTTCAGGCTTCTTCGAAACTCAACTTTAAATTTCTAACCATTTTGCATAAGTATTTTAGAGTTTTGAGGAGACAATGGATATGAGGAACAAAGAAAAATACTATCAATGGTAAGATAATAAAAGGTTGAGGGTAAGGGAAAGGGGACAATCACATAAAACATGATTAAAATCTATTAAGCAACTACATAAATGCACTCTAAAAATTGGAAATCATACAAAGAAAAACAATTGTATCTTTGCCATTCAACTTCAATGAAATGGAAAGTATGTGAACAATACATTGAGCAAATTGGATGACAAATTATTGTGATTGGAAGTATTGAGATAGGAAAGGATGACCATGCACACACAAGAACATGAATATAAAAATAAATGCATCTTAAAATGTAAACTCTTGATACAATTAAAAATTCTCCATTAGGGTGTTCATTACATACAAGTACAACAACAACTACATCAAGGAAATAGAAGACAAATCCATAATAGTCACAATATGATTTGGTTATATACTTGAGTACCCTGTTGTTGACATTAGGGTTTATTTTTTGCAATTTTCAAAATCTGCTAAGTTGAACTTAAAAATGAGACATTTAACCAAATGAAACCACTAGAAAGTTCATATTCTTCTTGTATAGAATGATCCAAAAACAACCCAAAAATATTATTTGCTATGCTTTAAATACATCATGAACCTAGCAAAACTATAAGAAGACTTGCTAACAATGCTAAAAAAAAGACAGTGAATATCAATGCAACATATATAAATTTGCTAGGACATATACGTGCACTCCAAGCTTACTATATGCTAATGAAGGAGAGAAACCTTGAATCTTAAAATGATCAATGCTAGCAAAAAGACAAGACTAATTGTTGTAGGTTAAAAAAAGACTTGATAACAAGATTAAAAAAGTTAGGCACATGGAATATCAGTGCAACATATCAAAAATTGCAATCACATAAAAGTGCAGTCCAAGTGTATTGTACGCTCATGAAAAATGCTACCTACATTCATAACATGATTAGTTTTAGCAGGAATATATTACTTGTTCTTCTATCTAAATAAAGCCAACCACTTAAGGAAGAGAACCCAAACTACAAGCATATGAGAATAACATACAAGTATTCAACTCATCATTTAAGCAAACCCAAGATTCAATATTTTCTTTTGTGTGAAAATGAACACTATTTTCTGTGAATAATCAAGCCATAGACATTGCCAATTTTTTATAAAGTTAAACCTTAAGATCTTATTGCATTGGATTCATAGGTCTAAGGGGGACATTTTATATACCAAAGGAAATGAAGCCCAAAACAAAATTTTAAAACTAAATCCAGTGACAAAGTATTTCAATCATAACCATATTCCATCAACAATAAAAACCTAAAATCAATCTAACTTTCGCAAACAAAAAAACACTCGTAAACATTTTTCCATCGAACACAATCTGATTTCGCAGTAGGCAACATGAACAAAATAAATTAAAACATCTTATTTCTAGAGGTCCCAACACCCACAAGTCATCAACTCCAATGAACACTTATCCATGCATGGGGTCACATTAGCTATGCCCTAGTTGCTTTCCCAAAAACAAATGCTAAAAGTATTACACTTTTGGTTAGATTTTCATTCAAGAAAGGTAAAGCCCTCACGGTCATGGAAATAAAATTGAACCAGTCCGACCTCCTTTCACAAACTAAACCATCAATCATGAAGAAAAAATGGGATTTCAATCCCAAACATACTTCATCGACAAAAAAACCTAACACAAATATTGAGTCCAAGGTCAAGTATCCTTGCAAGATGATTTTTTCTAGCAAACAAAAAACAGTCATAAAAAAATGTCCCTCAAACACAATCTGATTTCACATGAGGAAACATGAAACTAAAAGAAAACAAAAGTTCTTATTTCCAAAGATTCTTAACACCCATAATTCATCAATCCCAAGGAACCCTTGTCCATGCACATGGTTGCATTAGCTATGCATCGGTTGCTTGCCCAAAACCAACACTATAAGTATTAACTTCATGTTGGATTTCATTCAAGAGAGATAAAATCATCAATGTCGTGAAAATAAAATTGAACCAAACAAATCTCCTTTCACAAACAAATCCACCAACCAAGAAAAGTATCTAAACTGTAAGTAATTAGGAACAACTTACAAGTATTAAACCATTATTTAAGGAAAGACAATATCCAATCTTTTCTTTTGTCTAGAATTAAGGACACACACTACCAATTATTTTCTCAAGATTTGAAACTTCATAGCCATGATAGATTGTATTTGTAGGCCCTAGGGAAATAATTTATGCCCCAAAGCAAATGACAGTAGAACAAAATTTTGAAACTAAAACTAGCGACAAGTAATTTCAATCCTAATTATAATTCATCAACAAGAAAATCTAAAATCAATCTTGACCCCAAGGTTAAGTATCCTTGCATTCTAGGTTTTTTTAGCAAACATAAAGCATTCATGAACATTTCTCCCTCAAACAAAATATTATTTCACAATAGGCAATCTAAAAATAAAAGAAATAAGAAATTCTCATCTCCGCATCTTTTTGACACCCATAATTCATCAATCCCAATGAACACCTATCCATGCATGTGGTTGCATTAGCTATGTCTCAGTTGCTTGCCCAAAACAAACTTTGGAAGCATTCAAATTTAGGTTGGATTTATATTCAAGAAAGATAAAGCCCTCAAGGCCATTGAAATAAAATTGAACCAAACATACTTCCTTTCAAAAATAAAACTATCGACCAATGAGGAGAACTCAATCCTAGTCCATCTTCTAGTGACATTTTAACAAGAAATAAAAATCCCTTAAGGTCATTAAAATAATATTGAATCAAATATAGTTCATTTCACAAACAAAACCATCAACCATTGAAGAGAACCTAATCCTCATTTGTAATGTCTTGGTTTTGACCCCTCGAATGTCTTGGACCTAATTATTTGTTTTAAATGATGTACATGTATTATATAAATTCCTAGTATGGAGCTCAAGGTGAAGGCCCGACTAGTGAATGCCTAGTCATGTGTTTTTTATAATTATGTTTATGAAAATTAAAAAGAATGGTACAAGGTAAGCTAGCTGAGAATGATCACCTAATGGGTTTATGATATTAGGAGAGATGAAAGGTAAATGAGTCCAAGAAAATGTCTATATGCCTAGCTACTTATGTCTCTTATGCCTAATTGTATAATACACATTGTCATTACCCTAAACCTTCACTTTTTGATAATGTTAACATTTGAAATGGTGGAGTGGTTTCTGCGTTGAGATGTTTTTAGTTCGACGTTTCGATCCCTTCTATGGGATCATCCTCAAGAGACCAAAATTGTTCAAGGAAAAAATAAGACAACCCGCTAATAAATACTAGTTTTTTATACTAATATTTCTGGTCGGTTCATCCACCAATTAGCTTCTCTCTGATCTTTCATTCTGAAGCATATGCAAGACTGGTTTCCAAGTTTCACTTAGTTTTTATCCCTCATCTCTATTCAAATTTCCAGGGTTCAATTCTATTTCAATTCTTTCTCGTACCTTTCTTTTGGTGTGGTGCTCTTTCCTTGCGACTATCTTGGTTTTTCCCAAGCAAATTTGATGTTTAGTTAAATGGGCGTGTTCTACCAAGGATGATTTTTTGAATCTATCATGTCTTAAGTCAGCCCCGTGTTCCTTAATACTGATTTCTAAGGACCTACCTATTTCGCCAATGTAGACTCTCTCACATGAGCATGGAGTGGAATAGACTCCTTTAGAAGCTCCAAGTTTGATTGGATCTTTTGAAGTGTCCAACATTTTTCCAATGGTGTTGGGGGGGGGAGACTTTGATATCTTTCCTTCTTAATATTTTAGCTATCTTATATGTGGTTCCTTTTATGTACGGTAAGGACACCATGCCAATAACAGGGTTGATATCCTTGTAAGCTCTTTTCATATGGGACTGTTTAGCTTTCTCCACCAACTTCTTGATTTGTTTGTTGTCATAGCTGTTTTCTCGAAAAACCTGGTGTAGGTGACCAATCTCATTTTCTAAGTGAACTTTATCAGAAACTCTTAGTGCCCGGGTAACTAGGGTGTTAATAACCTTGAATTTCTGTGGAGGGAAATGGTGTGATTCAACATGAAGATATCTGTCCGTATGTGTTTTCTTTCGATATACTTGGTGGGAAGTTGAGCCATTGTCTTTTTTATATATTAATACATCCAAACAAGGTATGCTCCCTTCATTTTCCTCCTCCATGGTGAATTTAATGCTCTCATTTTGATTGTTGATGTGGTTAAGAAACATTTCAAGGATCTATTTTCCATGTTGCCACACCACATTTGTGTCATCCACATAACATTTCCACCTTTTTGGTTTTAGGGGAAAGGATTCCAGTGCTTGTTTTTCAAAAATTTCCATGTATAATTTGGCAACCACCGGTGAGAGAGGAGATCCCATTGCCACTCCCTCAATTTGTTCATAAAACTCCCCTTTGAAAGTGAAATAAGTGGATCTGAGACAGACCCTAACTAGCTTCGAGGTATCTTCATCGGTTAGCTGTTGTATCGTGTTTATAACCTCTTTTATGGGGATCCTCATATACAACGAGACTACATCAAAGCTCACCATCCAATCATTTTCCTCCAATTTATCATTTATCATTTCTTATTTCAATTACCCAAGACGAGGAGTTTTTTACGGAATAACTTGTTCCACCCACCAATGGTTTGAGTTTATTGGCCATGAATTTCGCTAATTTGTAAATGGAGGAGCCAATTGTGTTAACTATTGGTCGGATAGGCGTCCCTTCCTTATGCACTTTCGGCAAGCCTTAGATGCGTGGGTCGAATGGATTTATGGGTTTAAATTTCTTCTTTGTTTCCTCGTCTAGAGAAGAGATATCTATTGTGCTGGAGACCTTTTTTAGTACTTTTATCCCCAGATTGTTGCTTAATTTTCTGTAACTACCGCATGCGAGATGGTCCAACATCTTATTTTCATAATCCCTTATATTCATAATTACTGTTCGTTTCCCTTGTCGTCTCTCAAAATATTTATGTCTTTGTTTTGTCTAAGCTTCTTAAGCGAACTGGATTCTTCTCAACTGATATTATTTCTCGGGGGTTTTTCTCTTCTCATGGTCACCGCACACTCCTGTCTAACCTCTTCTGTAGCATTTTTAGGTAGGATCTTGACCGCCTCTTCGACATTGCAAATTAGCTCTTTCAATGGTATCTTAATGGGGGCTACCGCAAAGTTGAGACCCTATTCCATAATTTTTTGAGTTGCCATATCCATTGCGAAGTCCGACAGGTTGATCACGTTCGATTTATTTTATCTCGTGTTTTCCATAGTTCCATGCTGCGATTTCCTTAGTCAATCTAACTTATTGTTTTGTATCTTGGTCAATTTTTTTTTCCTTGGAAAAAGTCTGTAATTTTATTTCAAAAAGATGATTAAAATTACATATTGCACATGTAGTAGGATCAACAAGGATCCCTACATTTTCACATATTTCTGTCCCATATAAGCAGATACAACAGCTTATAATGAGCTGAACCATAAAAAAAAGAAACCCAGAGAATGCTGCCACAAGAAGTAGTACAGATATATCATGAACAGTGTTGAAATTGGGGCCACCGGTTTCAGATCTCCTGAAACCGCCGCCGCCGCCACTGGATCGTGCTCAGACCCAACGGGTCGCCGCGCAAAGGCGCCACCCTCTCTCCATTCTCAAAAATATCCATCACTCTCCATCAGTGAAAACGCAGAACAGAAGAGGCCTCCATGGAAGACCATGGCCGCCAAGATCGCTCAAACCCTTGATATCAAGAAAGCACCTCGTCCTGGTAGCAGTGCGCCGTCAGTGGATGCGTTCATCTCGGTCCAACAGCTCGCACCGGCCTCTAAGAACAAGAAGCCTCTCAACAGCGTCTTCTTCAAGAAATGAAACAGGAATCCTGCTCCTGCCCTCGCAGCCGCCACTCTCCGCCGATCGCCCCGGACCACGGCTCCGCAGAAAAGAAACGAACCCTGCTCCTGCCCTCGCAGCCACCACTATCTCCGCCGATCCACGGCTCCGCAGAAGCAGAACAGGTCCCGACGGCCTTCATGAGGGAGCCACCGGATTAAACGCCGACCGCTCCGTCAGGACGCCGAAAGTCTGCGGTCAGGAGAGCCGTCGTTGGAGTTGGACCGCTACGCACAGCAAAGGCAAAGGCCGCCTCACCACAAAGCAGATCGTCCATCGCCGTCGACCATTACACAGGGAGAGGAGTATCTTGGTCAATTATTCATGTTTATTTTCATATTTCATGTAGATCATGGAGTTTTATTTTATCCACAGGTCCTCGCGTATGTGGTTTGATAGCTTCAGGTGTGACCGGTAAGCGTTCTCAGACAGGCGGATTAAGTTAGCGCATTCCCTTCTTATCTCATATCGGACTAGGGTTAGGATCAATATTTTGGAGAACTCTTCATTTTGTGTGTTGAGGAGCCGATGTTTGATGCGTGCGAAATCTGGAATTGTTTTAGAGTCTCGGCATTTCTTCAAGAATGAAAGATCAACTTCCCTGTGAGCTAGTTTCAACCAAATTATTTCCAGAAAGGGGAACTAACTATAACGTACCTAAATACGGTATAAACAAACTATGCTACTGATGGTGGATCCGCAGTAAACATATAACCAAAAATACTTTCGGCAATTGAAATAATCATTATGCAAACATGCAATAAAACACTTACTTGAAAATAGAAGGGGAACAACACTTGGAGCTTCCCAGTTCTTGTTGGAATATTTTATATTCCTTGGAAGGTAATAATATCTTTGTATTATGTCAGAAGATATCCACAATATTATGTAAAAGAGTAATACATTATATCTCATATTCATTATGGTAAAATATACTCTTGATATTCATTATTATATAAAGAGATGTTATTATGGAGAATTATATTATCCCACATGTAATATGTGAGAGTAATTCCTCCTCATCTCTTAGTATATAATAGAGTCAAGGGAGTCACATCACTCATCATGATCTATACTTTCACAAGTATTGCTATATTGTATTGGGGTTATTGGCATTGCTCTCTTGTAATCTTGCGGGAGATATTATGGAGATAATAGAAGACTACCTTCCCGTGGACGTAGCCCAATTGGGTGAACCACGTATATCTAGTGTACTCTTATCTCTTGTTCTCTTATTGTACTTATTGTTGATATATTATTGTTTTGCATAGATAGGTAAGCTAGTTTAGTTAGATCCACATCTCTGACATGGTATCAGAGCTTGTTTCTATGATCTAGCACCTTCTATTTCTTTCAAACAATATTTTATCATTTGGGAATTGATTATTTCTTGTAGATTTGCTTTCTATCTGGTAGCCATTAGGCTTCTCTTCAGATCTGGGCATATTTCTGTAGTTTTTTATTTCTAACCCTAACCTTGTTGTGTATATGTTTGCAGACATTTTTCAAGGGTTTCTTGATGTTGTTTTTGTAGATATATATGATTTTCTGATTATCCTCAAGGAGATCTATCTTTCAGTTGTCAAAACGACAATTTTCGTCCAAGTTTGGTAGACTTTGTGCAGGTTTCCGTGTTCGGCAAATTCGACATTGTTTTCGGCCTTATATTGGACACTCGTGACTTTTCTTCACAGGAACCCGCGGTTAACTGCGACTGTTCTTACTGCGAACCCACGAATACTCTGCAGACTCACAACATCCCAATGCGCAGACCCGTGTATGCTCCAACATACTCACGACTGTTCCATTGCAGAACCCGCATTTGCTTCAGACTATTCGTGACCCTCCCTATGCTGAGCTCGCGAATGCTTTGACAGATTCGCGACCTTACAGTGCAGAGACTCGCGAGTATCCACGACTCCATTACATCGCAACCTGCGAGTAACCACGACCTTTGCTAAGAAGAACCTGTGAGTATCAGTGTTTATTCGCATGTTTCCTGTTGGCAGACCCGTGAGTGACCATAACTCAGTCAATATTTCCCGAAATTTTTATTATAACCTATTTTTGGAACTAGAGAAGTTGTTTTGCCTCCACCATCGCAAATAGAACAAAAGTCTGGGTAAGTCTGGGCACTCAATCAAAAGGGTTGTAAGTAAAAGTTTCTCTTTCCTTTACTGTTTTTTCTAATTTTTTTTTTTGCAGATTTAGATCAGTACGGTAAAGTATTTCAGTTTTCTGTTATTCACTATTTTTCTCTTGTCATTTCTAGCATTTGGGTTTCTAGTCAAAATTTCTTTCATTGTGACTTCAAAAGTTTCTTTTGTTCCTGAACTTGTTGGTCCTAACTATCTTGCCTGGAAGAGAAAAATGATTGATGTTCTCAAGAGTAAGAATCTATGGAGGATTGTTAATGGTGAACACACGAAACCTACTGATGCTCAAGCTTTGGCTATATGGGAAGATAAATGTGCTCAACCAAGAGGGCTCATTGGTCAAACAGTTGCAGATAGTCTTCAGGTAAGTATAGAGGTAGAAGACAACCCCGTTGAGGTATGGAAAACTCTTGCTTCTTTATTTGATAAATCTGATGATGTTTGTGCTTATTACCTTGAAAAGAAGATTAATGAGCTATATCCTACTAACTTTGATAGAGTAGAATTATGTCTTGCTGAAGTGAAAACTTTAAATGAAAAATTAAATAATTGTGGTACATATTACAAGAAAACAGACACTGTTCTTATAATTCTTGTAGAACAAAAATTGCCATCTTGTTTTGATATGTTCATTCAAACTAGGAATAGAGCTCTTGAATTGTCTTCAAATACCACGAAACCTACTTTTAATGATTTTTGTAAAGGATTGATTAATGAACAAGAAAGGTTAATTGTTTCAGGACAACTAACACCTAATAAAGCTCTTATGGCACATAATAAGACTCCGAAGAAAAGTTTTAATAATGTTAAAGGTTCTAGTTCACACACTTCAAATCCTACTAATAACTCTGGTAATGCTTCTAATGCACATCTTGAAAATAGTAAGAAGAAGAAAGTGTAAGATCCTTGTAAGCATTGTGGCAAAACTAATCATCTTGAAAAGAATTGCTTTAAATTGAAACGTTTAAAAGCTAAAGCTAAAAAGAATGGTTCCGATGAATCACAAGTAGCTTTGTGTGCTTCTGTTGTTTCTTCTAGTAATTCTTCTTCTAATGTGGAATGGATAATGGACTTTGGTGCTTCTAAACATATGACTGGTAATGCTTCTTTATTTTCATCTTATGACAATAATAAAAGCACATCTCAGAAAGTCTATATAGGTGATGGTAAACAACTTTCCGTAATTGGTTCTAGTAATGTTAATGTTTCTAATGGTCAATTGGAAGATGTTTTTCCTGTTGAAAATATGCCCATCAACATACTTTCTATTTATCATGCATGTAAAAAATGATATAAATTTGAAGCTTGGACTGATAAATATGTTCTTAAAGATATCAATCAAAATTTCAAAGTAGTTTCTTCTGGTCCTGTTGATCATACTGTTGGTTTATATAAATTTTGTCAAGTCCCCTCCCATTAGACTAAGCAAGGGAGAGAACATGACACTAAATCCGGGCATCTAGCCCCATATCCATTAAGTAAAACTCATTGATAATAAAAGACATATACATATGCATATTGTAATTAAACACAGCGGAATTAAAATCATCTGCATATCTAACATACATTCAAGATATTCATGGTAAACATCAAATAAATACATTGCAGAATTTAACACATGAGAGTACTTATCTTAAAACAAAGTAGTCCCGAGCAACCAGCTATGCAACTGCAACGTTCCACCCAACCATAGGACAGTTGTGCTTATCAATCTCTTGATACAACTGCCACCCCCCGAGTTGGGCATGATTTCTACTAGGAAAATGGAACAACAGACTCACACATAGCCAAATATACACCAAAATCAGCCAAGCCAATCGACAGTTGGGTTTATCAGGCTGTTAGGCAATGGAAAGGAAGAATTGCTAAGCTAGTGAGCTCAACCACAGAGCTATGGATGCCCTCTACAAGATCTATCTAGCTTGGTCCCCACAATACCTACACACCTGGAACAAGGAAGTATTCCCTTCACTGCTACACAGTCCCTCAGACCATACCTTCCATTCTAGTGTTCTTCCAGGTATGCATAGAAGAGTAACCAACCCTTTTGATCTTCTTGAGAGGTTACCTTCCTCACTAGGTTTATCAAGCCAATTATGGTCCACTTCCACTCCAAATTTATTGCTCACAGTTCAAACTAAAACAAGGATGCACAAAATAACAAAAGTACAAGTGTTGGGCATGAAGAAAACGTTTTTATAGTGAGATGCCCAAAATGGGGTTTCTACCAGTTCAAAAAAACGTGGGTAGCCAAAAACGAAAAAGCCAAATGAGGAAACAACCCTGGGAAGCCAAATCCATTTTCAAAAAAACGTCCATGGACATTCTAGGGCAAAAACAACCTCCATAACAGCCCCAAATCGTGGTCCTCCTCTCCCAGCCACTGTGTAACACAAAAATGAGCCCCCAGCCATGGAAAAATGCAGGAAAATGATGAAAAATGTGATAGGGAAAGCCCAGCTAGTTTAGACTGCGTGTGAGAGCAAAGGCCATGGGTCAAGAATGGATTTGGGAACCATTTCGTGGGTGTCTTCTTGCCCAAGAAGACAAAATATGATTTCCCAGGTTGATGGCTTTCCCATGCACGAAATTGGCTGCCTTACCTCTTCATTCCCAAGGCATTAACTACCTCAACCAACTCTTGGAAGAATTAAATGATTGGGTGCATAAGCCAAAATGGGTAGTTGAGGGTTTATGGGTTTTCTCATTGACACATGGATTAACACCATTGGCTCAAGGGTTTGAATAATTTCCCTCCCTATTCCTTGTAAAATCATGCCCCCATCTCTTGTTGCATTTGCATAGCTAGTTGCGGGCATTTCATTAAAATTCGTATTTACATGATGTCTTAATTTACATTGTGCCTGTCTAGCATAAGAACCATAGGCATCTATTTTTAATTGCCGATACATAAAATCGCTAAATCAATGGCAGGGCCTTGGCCTTGAGATCCTCACCATGATTTAATAACGATATTTACATCATTTACAATTTTAATGCGATAGGGTCAAAATCAGGATATTACAAATTTGTTGGTTTTAATTCAACTAAAAGACAACCTTTTTATTCCTATGTTGCTCATGCTGATGAACTAAGTAACTTATGGCATGAAAGATTAGGTCATTTGAATTATGGTAAAATGCAAATGTTAACTAAAATGGTAATTGGCTTGCTTAATGTTTCATCTACTAATGGTGTTTGTGAAGGTTGTGTTATTGGTAAACATCATAGATAAATGTTTGATAAAGGTAAAGCTTGGCGTGCTAAAGAATCTTTGCAATTAATTCATAGTGACATTTGTGGTTCTCTTGAAGTTCCTTCTATTTCTAATGCAGCTTATCTTCTTACTTTTATTGATGACTTTAGTAAAAAATAATGGGTTTATTTTTTGAAACATAAAAGTGAAACTTTTTCTAAATTTCAAGTATTTAAATCCTTGGTTGAAAACGAATCTGGTAAAAAGATTAAGATTTTAAGAACTGATAATGGGGGGAATTCATTAAGAAAGAATTTGAAGTATTTTTATTTAAGCATGGAATTCAACATCAAAAGACTATTGCTTACACACCTCAACAAAATGGTGTTGCTGAAAGGATAAATAGAACTTTAGTTGAAATGGCTAGATGTATGCTTTATTCTAAAGGATTACATAAGAAATTTTGTGCCGAAGCCATAAGTTGTGCTAACTTTATTTTAAATAGAGTTCCTACAAAAGATGTTAGGCATGTTACCCTTGAGGAAAAATGGAATGGTAGAAAACCATATATTAGTAACTTTAAAGTGGTTGGTTGTGAATGTTGGGCTCATATTTCTGATGAAAAACGAAAAAAATTAGAACCCAAGTCTCACAAGTGTATATTCATTGGTTATTCTGAGGATTCTAAGGCTTATAGGTTGTTTGATCCTTCTAATCAAAGTGTCATCATTAGAAGAGATGTTCGATTTATTGAAGTCTCTCCACCACCTGAGTCTGTAGCACCTCATGTTACTTTCAATATTCCCTTATCACCTGTTACTCCTATCTTGATTCTTCCAGTTCTGTGACTGATATTAGTTCATCTTCTTCCTCTTCTTCAATTATTCCACCTGAATGTCTCGAAGCTCCTAAAGTGACTTTTGTCCCTTCTAATCTTCCTGTTTGGGCTTGGAAAACTCTTGAATCTGCAGGAAGTGATATCGGAATCCCTTCCAATAATCGTAGAACTAGATCTAACTTTGCTCTTATGACCAAAGTTTTGGCCACAGATGATCCCACCTCTTATGCTCAAGCTAAGGGTAAACCTCATTGGGAACAAGCTATGACTGCTGAGTATGATTCTCTTATGAAGAACAAGACTTGGTCTCTTGTTCCTCTTTCTTCGGGAAAGAATTTAGTTGGTTGTAAATGGGTTTATAAAACTAAATTTACTGCAGAAGGACAGATTGAAAAGTATAAAGCTAGATTAGTTGCAAAATGTTTTAATCAACTTGAAGGTATAGATTATAACGAAACTTTTGCTCCTGTTGCTAAATTGAATACAATAAGAACCATTTTATCTATTGCTTCATCTTATAAATGGGAAATACACCAAATGGATGTTAAAATTGCTTTTTTAAATGGTGATCTTAATGAAGAAATTTATATGCAACAACCTCCTGGTTTTATTAATGCTGAATCATCAAGCTTAGTATGTAAATTACACAAGTCTTTATATGGTCTTAAACAAGCACCTAGGGCTTGGTATGATAAAATTGATGCATATTTCTTGAATAATGGTTTTAAGCGTTGTATATCTAATCCTAACCTATATGTTAAGCATGTTGATGATAATATCATTGTTATTGTTTTATATGTGGATGATCTTATTATCACTAGCAACCAACATGTTCTCATTCAAAGTATGAAAAGTGACCTTCACAAGCAGTTTGAAATGACTGATCTCGGTATATTGCACTATTTCTTGGGTCTTCAAATTTTCCATCTGGCAAATGGTATTTTTCTCTCTCAATCAAAGTATGCTACATATTTATTGGCTCGTTTCCACATGAGTGATTGCAAACCTGATCCTACGCCTTTTTAGTCCGGTGTAAAGTTAACTGTTGAGTGTACTACTCCTCTTGTTGATGGTACTCTTTATTGTCAGCTTGTTGGAAGTTTGATATATTTAACTCACAACAAACCAGATTTCTCTTTCGTTGTCAGTATGGTTTCACAGTTCATGCAGAAACCTCATGAAAGTCATTGGCAAGCAACAAAGATAATTCTGCGATATTTACAGGGTACATTGTACTATGGTGTTTTTTATTCGAGTAGTACTACATTTTCGCTTTCTGGTTATACAGATTCTGACTGGGAAGGTGACAGTTCTGATCAACGGTCAACTGCTGGTTATATATTTCAACTTGGTTCAAGTCCGATTTCTTAGTCCAGCAAAAAGGTGAAGTCTCTTTCTTTATGTTCGTGTGAAGCAGAGTATAGAGCAACCAAATAAGCAACAAAAGCAGCAGTTTGGCTAAGGCATGTTCTCATTGAGCTTGGTCTAGTTTCAAAATCGTCCACTGTATTGAAATGTGACAATCAAGGTGCAATTCAACTTAATTATAATCCGGTATATCACTCCAAGGAAAAGCATCTTGATCTTGATGCTCATTACATTCAAGGTCTCGTTGCAGATGGTGTTCTTTCTTTTGAGTATTTTCCTACTGAGCAACAAGCAGCTGATATCTTCACCAAATCTTTAACATTAGCGAAGTATGTGCATCTTCGTTCCTTACTGGGGATGAGGGAAGTTGTCATCAAGGGGGAACTGTAATGACTCCTTCCTTCCTTTGTTAGTGGGCTTTTCTCCCAGCCATTATTAAGGGGGAGTGTTGGAATATTTTATATTCCTTGGAAGGTAATAATGTCTTTGTATTATGTTAGAAGATATCCACAATCTTATGTAAAAGAGTAATACATTATATTCCATATTCATTATGCTAAAATATACTCTTGATATTCATTATTATATAAAGAGATGTTATTATGGAGAATTATATTATCCCACATGTAATATGTGAGAGTAATTCCTCCTCATCTCTTAGTATATAATAGAGTCAAGGGAGTCACATCACTCATAATGATCTATACTTTCACAAGTATTGTTATATTGTATTGGGGTTATTGACATTGCTCTCTTGTAATCTTGAGGGAGATATTCTGGAGATAATAGAAGACTACCTTCCCGTGGACGTAGCCCAATTGGGTGAACCATGTATATCTAGTGTACTCTTGTCTCTTGTTCTCTTTTTGTACTTATTGTTGATATATTATTGTTTCGCATAGATAGGTAAGCTAGTTTAGTTAGATCCACATCTCTGACAGTTCCTCCCAACCATAGAAGAGGACATCCACACTTACTTTCCCAACTTCACCCTCGCGTTGGATCACCACCATATACCAATGAACTTAGCTAATACAATTTGAATGCAACCCTCTTCCCAAGAGTCTGTAACAGATATCTGAACGCAACACTCTTCCCAAGGGCATGTACATATTCAAGGATGGACTTTCAAATAGAGAGAGAGTACTCAACAACTGTCCCTCAACATAACAACAATTTCTCTCTATGCACCACACAACGTCTTCTGTCTTCTTAGTGCACCATTATGTAATTTTTTCCCAGGTGTTGTGCCATCTCAATCAAATCTCAAGCAAATATCTTGATCCCTATAATTGTGGATCTGGTCGGCTTACTGAGCTTTTGACTTGGATTTGATTGATACCAAATATCTTGCTTGATATCCACTTGTTCATTGTTTCATGATGGTGTCCCTTCTTTCAACTGGTTGCTCCAAGGGTCTATTTTTATTAATAAAAAAAAAAAATATTTCTTGTGCATAATATTCACCCACATGAATGTGAGTATAGAGTTTTATAATTCTTTTACAAATAATAATTGTTTGGAGAATATTTCTCAAATAAAAACATTAAATCAAATCATTCAAAAGTCTTGGGGGTGTTACATTTCTCCCCCGCTTATTTTTAAGACCGTCCTCGATGTTCTTTATTTAAATTCTTCTTGCTCATTATGGAACATGGAAGGATATGTTGCTTGCATACAATCCTCCATTTCCCATGTTGCCTCCTTAGGGCTAAAAATGGCTTCCATTGCACTTTTATTTGAGCGATGGCTCGTTCTTGCAGCATGAGTTCCTTTTTGTCTAGGATACGCGAAGGATCTGTTTGGAATTAGCCCTCGGATTCTACCTGAAGCGCATCCCAATCGATGATATGAGTAGCATCATGTATATATATTTTTAATAACGAAACACATAAAACATTATGAACTTTTATAAAAGGAGGAGGTGCAAGATGATAGGCTACCATCCCTATCTTGGCTAGCACTTCAAAGGGTCTGCAATACCTAGGAGATAACTTGGAACATATTCCCAAGCTTGATGTACTTCTCTTTGGATTTACATTTAAATATACATGATCCCTGACTTTGAACTCTTTTGGAGTACTCTTAGGATCTGCATAACTTTTTTGTCGATCTTGAGCAAATTTTAACACCCTCAATGGAACTTTGGGGTATGGGTGTAAGTTATCGTTCAAGCACACCAAAATATGTTAGCCTCATTGATTATTTTGACTTTATAATCAATCCTAAGGGTTATACTACAAGGATGCAGTCTGTTGATGCCCAGAAAATCTCTGCACCAACAGTAGGGATTCTCCCCGGTAAGCAATCCCAATTAGATCGCTCACCGTTTGGTTTGGGGAATCCGTCCGGTTAACGGTCCGGTTACCATGAGTGTAATTGTTTAAATTCTTTATCGGTTGCAGCCCGGTTCACCCTTTATGTGATTTTATTTTAAAGTATGAGATGCAAGTGCCCTAATTAAATGCAATGGAATTGACAAGTAGAAGCCTCACAAGTGATGCGTAGGTTCTTACCTTCGGTATTATCACTCCTACCAGATCAATTCAATTATTATCAAATCAAAACTAACTATCCTATCCTATCCCTGCAGGGAGCAAATTTGAGTTAAGAGTAATATACTAGAAATGATCATACAAGTCTAACAGATAGTTGTTCCAACACAATATTCACATTTACAACAGAAAGAATACCAAAGATAACTTTGATATGATAAAACAATTTATTGATCATTTCACACATAAACATTTTCATATAAAGTAAAATCATTCATCACCAATGAAGTCGTTCAAGAGAGTCAGAACGATCTCACTGTATGAGTTATGAATGCAAGAAGAAGTAGTTCCACATTAAACATTCCACACATTCTACGCAAAATATCTTTATGCAGGCTTTTCCCAGCAAACAGATCCTTCTTATTAGCAGAAAAATAGTTCTTTTACAGAATGGTCCAACTTCTATTATGCTAGCAAAAGTCCTTTCATCTTTATTCTCCTCCTCTATTTATCTTACAAAAGCGTTTGTCTTCTAGTGACTCCTCGTTTACCCTAACCCTAGGAATTCCCAAAATTATCTTTTAGTGCTTACATCAGAAAATACAAAAAATATTTACAATTTAGATTTATGTGGGCCCAACTAAACTAGAAAGATATTCAGCCCAATTTATCCCCTTCAGCTATGACATTAAGTCTGACAGGTTCCAATACTTGTAAGGAGACTTCATGATATGATAACTGAGTCTCAATATGTGCCAATCCTGCTTCTGCAGCCTTGTAGCTATCTTTCAGGAAATATGCATGTATAGATGCTTGTCCTATAAAGTGATGTATGTCTTCTTCAATGAGAGCGTCCAATTTTCTGATGTAGTCTAACTCTCCCCGCAATTGACTCTGCAATTATGTTATGCGTATGTCTTTTGAAGGAAGATCGTTCATATTTGAGAGAAAAGAGAGATGACACTTCTCATGAACTTGCTGGATTTTCTCGTAAAAATACTGACACTTTTGGATAGTCTTTGGAATGTCATTATTTAGTTTCCTGGAAGCCTTCCTAGATAGTCTTTGGAATGTCATTATTTAGTTTCCTGGCAGCCTTCCTGCAAAATTCCAGAAGTTCCATTTCCGACTTCAAGTCTGCTGCTGTCTTTGGAGGAAAATTATCAGGGTATTCTGAGTTAAGCTCTCTCCAGTCCATCTGGCTCTTAACCTCATCTGCAGTTCCCAACAGCCTTTTCCTGAATGCCAGTGACTCCATAGCTATTGCCTTCATTCTTGCCATCAACAACTTCATCTTGTATATTTCATCTATGAGAATCTCTTGGGAATGATATATTCGTTCTTGAATCTTGTAGGATTGATCACAAAATGGAGTTATGTCTTGCCTCCTCTTATCTTCCAACTCCAGTTGCTCTACCAAATATTCCTTCTCTTTAACCAATTCTTCTATCTGAGCTTTCAATTCTTCGACCTATTGGTTTGCAGCTGACTCTCTTGACTCCAATTGAGTGATTTGGGCTTCAAAGTCGCTCCTTTCCCCTTCCATAATCATTAACTGCACAGTTAATGCCTCCTTTTCTACATCCAAATTCTGGTATTCATTCAGTAAACTTTCCTTCTCGGAAAGAATGTCATCATGTTTCCTTTTCAGTTCTATCCCTTGTCCTCGTATTTTCACCAAATTATCTTTCAATTTGAGCATCTTTTCTTTATTTCGATCCACGTCGCTCATCAACTTGTCAACATTATCTACACTTGCTTGTGCAGCAGCTATGTTGACAGATGCCATGAACTTAGGGTCCTTGTGGGTACCCTCCATGATGGTGCTTTCCTGAACAGTAACGACATTGGGTTGGGAGCCCATTTTTAGCCTCTTCTCTGTCCTCTTTGTGATGGTCTTCCTCTTATGATCAAATATGATAGTGTCCAATTTGGCCACAGTATGTTGCTTTGACGAGGTGAATGGGGTGAGCCCGAGCTCATGAAATGGTAGGTGGCCTCCGGTGAACGTCATACTGGACACCTCCAGTGGGTCTATGTCCATATTCTGCACACTTGGGCTTCCCTGTTTCTCCACAACTTGCTTGAACTTTTCTTCTTCTTCCTTTTACTTTAGTTGTTCTGCCACTTCTCTTTCTACTCTTTTTTTTACTTCTTATTCCTCTTTTCTTTTTAATTCCTCAGCAGCCTCCCTTTCTTGCCTCTCGGCTTCTTCCTTCTGCTGTCTCTCCAATTCTTCTACTCTTAGCCTGTCTGCTTGTTCTCTTTGTAGCCTTTCCGCTTCCTCTTTGAGATTCCTCTTTGTTTCCTCTACTTGCAGTCTTGCAGCTTCTTTTCACTGTCTCTGTAATTCCACCACCTTGGCAATAGCATTTCTAGAAACACCCCTGCTCTTGGGACGAAATCGTTTGTTTAGCTCGGTCATGTTGCTTGCATTCCAATACACTTCTTCGTCCTTGTCAAAGTGATTGGCATATTCACAATGTATTTTGACCACTGCACAATGCTTGACAACCCTGCCTCGGCTATCATTTTTTGCAAAACTCTTTTTTCCAAAATGAAATGCTTCTAAATCTTGAACGAAATCTTCGACAATTTTAACTTTGGAGAACTTGTATGCCCCGATACAGAAAGGAAAATGTGGGAATGAAGCTTTCTTTTGATCATGTAGGATCTTGCCAATCCCATTAATGAAAACTTTCCTCACTGCTTCCTTGTGGACCACAAAATCAGTTGCACATTTGGGCAAAAGGGATGGAGCTCGGCAACCTCCATACATTCTGATGTATGTGCCCTCTTATGAGAAGTAGTAGTCTCCGTATTCATTTATGACTGCCATTGCATTTTCAGACAAGCCGTTTAGTTCTTTGTGAAAAATTATCGAGTAGAGAGGCATGATGAACTCTTCATGTAATGTCCCCTCCCATCAGACCAAGCAAGGGAGAGAACATGACACTAAATTCGAGTATCTATCCCCATATCCATTCAGTAAAAATCATTGATAATAAAAGAGATATACATATGCATTTTGTAATTAAATACAGCGGAATTAAAATCATCTACATATCTAACATACATTCAAACATTTTCATGACAGACATTAAATAAATACATTGCAGAATTTAACACGTGAGAGTACTTATCTTAAAACAAAGTAGCCTTGAGCAACTAGCTATGCCGCTGCAACATTCCACCCAACCATAGGCCAGTTGTGCTCATCAGTCTCTCAACACAACTACCACCCCCGAGCTGGGCATGATTTCTATAAGGAAAAAGGGAACAATAGTCTCACACATAACCAGATATACACCAAAATCAGCCAAGCCAATCGACAGTTGGGTTTATCAAGCTGCTAAGCAATGGAAAGGAAGAATTGCTAAGCTAGTGAGCTCAACCACAGAGCTATGGATACCTCTACAAGATCTATCCAGCTTGGTTCCCCACAATGCCTACACACCTGACTCAAGGAAGTATTCCCTTCACTACTACACAGTCCCTCAGGCCATACCTTCCAATTCAGTGTTGTTCAAGGTGTGCATAGAAGAGTAGCCAACCCTTTTGATCTTCTTGAGAGGTTATTTCCCCCACTAGGTTTATCAAGCCAACTCAGATCCACTTCCACTCCTAATTTCTTGCTCACAGTGCAAACTAAAACAAGGATGCACAAACCAACAAAAGTACAAGTGTTGGGCATGAAGAAAACATTTTTACAGTGAGATGCCCAAAATGGGGTTTCTACCAGTTCAGAAAAACGTGGGCAGCCAAAAACGAAAATCTAAATGAGGAAACAACCCTGGGAAGCCAAATCCATTTTCAGAAAAACGTCCATGGACATTCCAAGGCAAAAACGACCTCCATAACAGCCCCAAATCGTGGTCCTCCTCTCCCAGCCACTGTGTAACACAAAAACGAGCTCCCAGCCATGGAAAAATGCAGGAAAATGATGAAAAACGTGATGGGGAAATCCCAGCTAGTTTAGACTGCATGTGAGAGCAAAGGCCATGGGTGAAAGATGACTTTGGGCACCATTTCGTGGGTGTTTTCTTGCCCAAGAAGCAATAATACAATTTCCCAGGTTGATGGCTTGCCCATGCACGAAATTGGCTGCCATACCTCTTCATTCCCAAGGCATTAACTACCTCAACCAACTCTTGGAAGAATTAAATGATTGGGTGCATAAGTCAAAATGGGTAGTTGGGGTTCATTCATTGACATTTGGCTTACACCATTGGCTCAAGGGTTTGAATAATTTCCCTCCCTATTCCTTGTAGAATCATGCCCCCATCTTTTGTTGCATTGCATAGCTAGTTGTAGGTATTTCATTAAAATTTCTATTTACATGATGACTTAATTTACATTGTGCCTGTCTAGCACAAGAACCATAGGCATCTATTTTTAATTGCCGATACATAAAAACGCTAAATCAATGGCGGGGCCTTGGCCTTGAGCTCCTCACCATGATTAAATAACAATATTTACATCATTTAGGATTTAATGCAATGGTGGTCAAAATGGGGACGTTACACTTCACATATGAGATTATAATGACCTGCATATCTATGGGCCCACATGATCTGATAATCCACGTAGACCGAGGATTCAACTCCATTCCAGATGCACCCTAACTTAGGAAATGGGTGCCTAGCCAATATGCAATCTATGAGGTATAAAGACATGTAGAATTCTGCCTTCGTTTGGGTTAAACCTCCTTGTGCAGCTACTATTGATGATGACAGGCTGTTTGAGATGATGTCTGCCGAATTAAAAAATATGCCATGGAAGGCTATGTAGTAAATTATAGGTACCCAATATAGCTTGTAGATAGTTCCATCTGCCTTACCGAAAATTCTACTTAGCATCAGAGCTATAATTTTGAAAGGGGTCCTCAAGTTTTGACACTCATAGTCTCTGCTCACTTTCTGCATCAGCTGCCTTCCTGACACTATCATTTTCTTAGCATATTCAAAGTGGTCCATGTTTAAACCTTTGGTCTAGTCTTCAGTCAACATGACATGGGCTTGCGGTAGCTTGTATGCCGCTGCTATATGAGATGGATGGAATGAGGCAAACACTTCACCTTTGGCGTCGGAAATGATTCTTGATTTGGAATCATCTTGTGTCAGGATCCATCCAATGACCTCTGAACAGGGAAAAAGTTCTGAGCATGTAGCTGCTTTGATGATGCCCGATCTTTTAATATTTTGATACAAGATCATTTCTTCGAGAGCTACATCAAGGATATCTTGGTTCCGGATCATTTGATACAATTTCCCCCATTTGAATTCAAGGACAACTCTTGTTACTACTTTTCTGTCTTTGAACATGGTTTCTATTTTCTTGTCTAATATAATCTCCACGACCGATCCTGACTCGTTTACCTTAGATTTCTTCTTGACACCCTTCTTAGTCATATTCAAATCCTGATGAAAAGTGAAAACAATGTGTCGGAAAAATTCAACCAGAAGTTAATAAAGCATTTTTCTTTCGTATAATTGGCAATAGGCTGAGTTGAGAAAATCATTACTACCATGCTGTCAAGTTTTTGTTGCTTTGTTTTAACAGAATGTAGGTGTGGCAAAAGCATATGCAAAATTATTTCAAAATACTCTTCCCAACAAATTTTCATTAATAAACACAAAACAACTAACGATGGTAAATATAATTTTTTGGTTGAAAACTCGCAATAATGGTTAAACCGGTATTTAAAGATTTTGCTAAAGGGGTTGTACGGAGTGTATCCATTAAGCTCAGTCTATTAAGAAAAGAGGAAAAGTGCAGGTTTTGGTGTTTTATAGATATGAGCCGATCAGTCTGTGGTGGGAAATGACAAACAGGGTTCGAGTCCATGAACTCATCTTCGAAAGAGAAGCTACCATGGTCCTATGCTGGTTTCATGGCCATAAGGGGACCACTGTGCTCAGATGGTAGTGTGCATAAGATCCACTATCTGTGGCCAAAATCACCCCAATACGTTGTTATGTCCACGAGGATCATCGAAAGGTTCACTGTGAGTTCGAAAGGGGTAGGGCGACTGGCGAGGTAAGAAAAATTGTCGGTACGTGGTGCAAAAAACTCCCCTGTTAACAACAAATCTAACCCCAACACTGGTTTTCACTTAACAGGTTGGTGGTGAGAAAGGTTTAACGTCCCACAAGAAACCCCCAAAAAAACCATATTTAAAAGCAAGATTAACTAAAGAGGAAAATATGAGCATGAGACCTACCTGTCAGTTGTTGAGTAGCTGCTGAGCTCAACAGCGTTGGGATGCTCAGTGTTTGGCGACTGGCAGAGGTTGAAAATCACTTAAACGACGTTTTTGCAATATCAAACAAAATGGTCTCCTCCCTATATATAACCTTTTACAAAAAAGAGCATTAAAAGCTAACGGGGTGAGGTTGGTGGGATCATAAATGCGAAGGTAGTGGGTTTGGTGGGGTTGCTTACGACCAAACTCATTTCGACGTAAAAATCCACTTTACGCATCGTAGCCTTTAAACATTTGCCGTCAACTGTTTCAGAGCGACTTGATCAGTCTCCGTGAAATGCGTCGACGATGTTCTCCAAACCACGCCGACGATGGCTTAAACAACCTTCCCTTGGTGCTACTTTGCGAGTTTTATATTTCGTCGGCGACCATTTCAACAGCCCTTTCCGAGTTTAGCCGAAACACGACGCGAATTTTCATTTTCTTTGTTGATAATTCTTTTTCCATGGCCTTTTCGGCGAAGGGTTTCGAGTCTCACCTCTGATAGCATCAGTGCAAACACCAGAGTCGCTTTGACACGAGTCGCGATACTTGACTTTCCTTGCTGATCTCTTTCGTCAGGGATTCATCGGCTCATCTTAACATTCGTCGGCGACCGATTAGTCTTGAATAGCCTAGTTTCTCCAAAACGGGTCGCGGTGTTAAACTTTCTTTGTCGATCTGGATTTTTCACGCCGAAACAGTGAGAATAAAAAAAAGTCTAATTGTCGGCAAAGCAAAATTGAAAACAATCCGACCGTTTCAACGGAGTTAATTGCGTTTCTCCAACCGTTTCGGCTCGATTCGGCGAGTTTCTTCGAAACAGGAAAAGCGTCCAAAACTTAAAAGAATGTCTCTGACCGTTTCGACTCAACTGGACTAGTTTCGCCGATTGCTTCGGCTCCAAAAGCTAAGTTTTGCTTAGTGAAAAAAAAATGAACTTCTTTGCTTGATCCGTGGGAAAAAAAAATCCAAGTTTGAGAGTAGGATTTTTTCTAGGATGACTTAAACTCTAAAACTTTTTCAAGGGAAAAGGAGGGGCCCCACAATTTTGAAAAAAATTGGGGATCAGGTTGCAGCAACAACACAGTCTTATGAAAATGTGAAGAATTTTACAAATACATTCACGTAATATTACATATAACAAAATATAAAAGGAGACTACAATCTTTAACACCTAGTGGTTTATGATTTTAACCAAGGATGGAAACCCCACACTTTCAATATATATACTTTTGCAACTACTATAGTTAAATTTACCATTGAATTCTTTAATAATTGACCATAACTTCCACCTCTTAAAAATATAGCCAAAACACAACTAAGTTACTAGTTCCTATTAAGGACAAAACATCATGTCTCATAACCATATAAGATAGGTCACTCTTCTATATATAGTAGGTCAATTTTTTTCTTTGTAGGAGCTATAGTCTTTCATCGAATACCCACAAGCATATACAAAGTTTTGTTTTAATATGTGTCATGCCTATAAATATAACTTATATTTATGTTTTCTCTCCTCCTAAAAATTTAAAATTGTGTAATATTTATTTGCATTTATGTCCTTCAATCATTAATCAACTACTTTTGTATGATTATCTAACCTTTAACCCAACCCAATCTTTCATGATACTCATGTCACATAGAAGAAGTTTAAAGTTCTCTACACTCCTTGCATATGGATAGCCTCATGTTTTATCCTAACAACAACTAACAAGTAAGACTTAAAACTATAATCCTACATGTATTTCACCAAATAAAAGACATACCATATATTTAGTTAACTCATGATCTATTAACTATATATACTTATTCCTTCCAAAAAAAAATATTATGGCAATTGCAAACTAACCAAGTACTAGCCATCATCATTATGTTCACCTACATTGACACTTTGATTATAGTTAATCATTCAATATATTGCACAATCTACCTCTTTAATCATGAGCTATTAATTCTTAAGAGTATAATTAGTCAACGTTTACTTTCCCTTAACTTTTATGTCGCTCAATAAATGTTTTGGATTGACCATGTCTATACATTCCATATTAACCATGTCTATCTATATATTCAATATTTAACCATGTCGATACATTCAATATGTAATCACAATTGTCTTTTTTCCATAATTTAGACTAATCAAACTATATGCATCCGCATAAAAGATAAGAAGTATTATTTGACATTTTGTTAGACCCATAATATCACCACAATGATAATCACCATCTTAATTTCAACGACTCACAATAAAATATTACATCTACACTCCAAGCATGCATGAACAATAAAGACAATACTTAAAAGATTACTTATCTGGAATAAGAATTCATGGTTGACTGAATGTATGGCTGCAACGTTCTACCCAACCATAGGCCAACAATATTCATTTCTCTTTCAACATCGCTACCACTACTTGTAATGTCCCCTCCTACCATACCAGCAGGATAGAGAGGACGTGGTGCTCAATCCGGACAATAAACCCCATATCCAGAAAAACTTATGGATACAATGACATGTATATGTGCATGCTATAGAAACTCAACGAAAATTAAACACGTCCCATTTGATATCTAACATTCATTCAAGTTTTCTGTGACAACCATTAAATAAAGACCCTTGCAGAATTATACAAGATCATATGGAATGCATAACTTTTAAAAACACAGTGGAAGTAAATTCATTTAACACATCCACATACATTCAGATATCCATCAATTAAATAATTGCAAGAATATACAGGAAAATACTTATCTTATCACAGTAGCCCCAAGCAACTGGCTATGCAACTGCAACATTCCACCCAACCGTAGGCCAGTGTGCTCCTCAATCTCTCAGCACCACTGCCACCCCCGAGCTGGGCATGATCTCTACAAGGAACCAAGGAACAACAGACTCACACATAGCCAAGCATACACCAAGATGAGCCAAGCCAATCTGCAATTGGGTTTATCAGGCTGCTAGGATATGGAAAGGAAGAATTGCTAAGCTAGTGAGCTCAACCACAGAGCTATGGGTACCCCTCCCAGATCTATTCAGCTTGGCACTCACAATGCCTACACAACCAACACCAGGAAGTATTCTCTTCACTGCCACACAATCCCTCAAGCCATACCTTCCTTTCTAGTGCTCCCAGGGTGTGCATAGAAAAGTAGCCAGCCCTCTTGATCTTCTTGAGAGGTTACTCCCCACACTAGGTTTATCAAGCTAATTCTGTCCACTACCACTCCAGTTTCTTGCTTATAGGTTCAAATCAAACAAAGATGCTCATAACAGCAAAACTACACTTGCTGAGCATGAGAAAAACGTTTCAATAGTGGAATGCATGAGGTGGGGTTTCCTGAGCTTCAGAAAAACGTGGGTAGACTCAAAACGAATTGGCAACTACGAAAATTCGACTAGGAGAGCAACCCATTCCAGAAAAACGCCCCAAGGGAAAAAACGACCTCTCCCTCAGTCCAAAATAGCGTCCCCCCTTCCCCAGCTACTGCAAAATACAAAAACGAGTTCCCTGGGCATGGAAAAACGCAGGGTTATGGTGAAAAACGTGAGGATAACTTCCAGTGAGCTTAGACTGCGTGAGAGGAAGGACGTAATGGATGAAGAATTGCCTTAGGCAGCATTTCGTGGGGGTTTTCTTGCCCATCAAGCCAAAAATACGATTTTCAGGTTGGTGGCTTGCCCATGCACGAAAATCTGACTGCCATACTTCTCCAATCCCAAGACATTAACTGCCCCAACCAATCTTTGGAAGAATTAAATGATTGGGTGCATGAGACAAAATGGGTAGTTGGTGGTTTATGGGTTTCCCCATTGACACATGGATTAATACCATTGGCTCAAAGGTTTGGATAATTTCCCCCCCTCTTTCCTTATAGAATCATGCCCCATCTCTTTTGTTGCATTGCATAGCTAGTTGGGGTTTTTCCATTAAAATCCGTATTTACATGATGTCTTATTTACATTGTGCCCATCTCGCACAAGAACCATAGGCATCTATTTTTAATTGCCGATACATGAAACGCTAAATCAATGGTGGGGCCTTGGCCTTGAGCTCCTCACCATGATGAAATTAAAATATTTACATCATTTATGATTTAATACAAAGGGGTTCAAAATGGGGACATTACATTCCCCTCCCCTTACATTAGCACTGTCCTCAGTGCTCATCAAAATTGAACAAAAATGGATATGCCACCCTCATGGCATCCTCCAGCTCCCATGTAGCCTCATCGGGACTGTAGTGCTTCCATTGCACCTTTACCTGTCCGATGGCTCGGTTCCGGAGCAATGTTACTTTCTTGTCTAGGATGCACAATGGATCGGTTTGGAATTCTCCCTCGGGTTCCACCTGGATCACATCCCAATTAATCACATGGTTAGGATCATGTACATATTTGTTAAGCAAAGAGACATGAAAAACATTATGAGCTTTAATGCTGGCAGGCAATGAAAGTCTATATGCAACTGGTCCTATTCTTTCGAGCACTTCAAATGGCTCACAATATCTAGGTGATAGCTTGGCACAGCTCCCAAGCTTCAAGGAACTCTTCCTTGATCTCACTCTAAGATATACATGATCCCCAACATTGAATTCCCTATGCACTCTATGCTTATCTGCATAGCTTTTCTGTCTATCCTGGGCTGCTTTTAAATTTTTCCGGATTTTAGCAACCTCTTGCTCCATTTCCTTAAGCAATTCTGGCCCAAGTACAATTCTGTTCACTGGATTGTCCCAAGTCACTGGTGTCCTACACCTTCTGCCATACAAGGCCTCATAAGGACTCATTCCCAATGATGCTTGTTGCCCATTGTTATATGCAAATTCTACCAAGTGTAGATAATCCTCCCATTTGGATGGTTTGTCCATTACATACATGCGGAGCATGTCTTCAAGCACCCGATTTACTCTTTTGGTTTGCCCATCTGTTTGAGGATGGTATGCGGTACTAAAGCTTAGCTGTGTACCCAAATCTGCAAAGAGACCTTTCCAAAAATTGGAAGTGAACTTGGTATCCCTGTCAGAAATTATTGCCTTAGGCAACCCATGTAATCTGAAAATTTCCTTCATGAAATTGTTTGCAATGGCATCGGCTTTATGTGTGGATTTAACCGGTATGAAATGTGCTGCTTTTGTTAACTTGTCCACCACAACCATGATGGAATCATGTTGTCTCTTAGTCATTGGCAATCCTGTAATAAAATCCATGGATATTACTTCCCATTTCCATTCTGGAATTGGCACTGGAAGCAATAAACCTGTTGGATGTTGGTGTTCACTCTTCACCTGTTGACATTCCATGCACTTAGAAATGTATTCAGCGACATCCTTCTTCATGCCTAGCCAGAAATAATATTTTCTTGCTGTAGCAATTGTTTTCTGATATCTTGGGTGACCAGAGTATGGGGCTTTATGGATCTCATCCATAACCATTCTCCTTAAATCTACCGCATTTGGAACATAGACTCTATTCTTATAAGTAAGAAGTCCTCCTTCTTCCAAATGATAACGCTCATACTTCTTTTCAAGGTTTTGCTGCTGCAATTTGCCCTTTATCTGCTCATACACTTCATCCTCAACCATATGGTTAACAATCTGCTGCCTCAAATCTGGTTGGCAAGTACTAAGCGCTGCCACATGCATTTCACGTACCTTCCTGCTGAGTGCATCAACCACCTTTTTTTCTTTCCCTTTTATGTGTTTGATTTCGAAATCAAATTCACACAAAAATTCCAACCATCTAGCTTGCCTAGCATTTAAAGTTGGCTGATCAAACAAGTATTTCAGACCACAATGGTCTGTCCTTAACTCAAATTTTCTTCCCATTAAGTAATGCCTCCACATCTTTAAAGCATGTACTATGGCTGCAAGTTCTATATCATGAGTAGCATAGTTCTTCTCATGCTCCTTCAACTTTCTTGACTCATAGCATATCACGTGGTTGTCTTTCATAAGAACTCCTCCAAGTCCTTGATTGCATGCATCGGTACACACCACAAAGTCTTTTTCCGGGTCTGCAATCTTCAAAATTGGTGCACTTGTAAGAAGATTCTTCAACCGTTGAAAACTTTCCTCACATCTTGGTGACCATTCAAACTTTATCCCCTTATTTTGCAAAGAAGTGATCGGGTTTGCAACCTTGGAGAATCCTTCGATAAACCTCATGTAGTAACCAGCAAGGCCCATAAAAGATCTCACATCAGTCACATTCCTTGGAGTTGGCCAATTCATAATGGCTTCAATCTTCTCAGGGTCTACATATATTCCTTCGTCGGAGATGATGTGACCCAAATAATGAATTCTATCTTTATAAAAGTCACATTTACTCAACTTTGCATACAACTTATGCTCCCTTAGTAATTGCATTGTCATTCTCAAATGTTCTTCATGTTCTTCTTCATTCTTAGAATAGATGAGAATGTCGTCTAGGAATACAAGAACAAACTTGTCCAAATATTTGCTAAAAACATTATTCATGAGACACATGAATGTAGCTGGTGCATTTGTAAGACCGAATGGTACCACTACAAACTCATAGTGTCCATACCTTGTTCTAAAGGCTGTCTTATGAATATCTTCTTCTTTGATTCTTACCTGATGGTAACTAGACCTCAAGTCAATCTTTGAAAATACCTTTGCTCCTCTCATTTGGTCAAAAAGGTCATCAATTCGGGGCAATGGGTATTTGTTCTTCACAGTGACTTTGTTCAACTGCTTGTAGTCAATACATAACCTGAGTGTTCCATCTTTCTTTTTCACAAATAGAATAGGTGCTCCCCACGGGGACACACTTGGCCTAATATATTTCTTTTCCAGCAACTCTTGCAATTGCATCTTCAGTTCTAGCAATTCCGGTGTACTCATCCTATAGGGTGTCTTAGACACTGGTGCCACTCCTGGCACAAGCTCAATTGTAAATCCAATGTCTCTCTTTGGAGGGAGTCTTGGAATCTCATCAGGAAAAACATCCCTGAATTCTTGCAATACTTGATAGTCCTCCAATCTAAGAGTTTCATTCTATGCTGCCTCTAAAATGTGGGCTACATACACTTGACATCCCTTCCTACAGAACTTCTTCAGCTGCATGGCTGAAATCTGTCTAATAGAAGTCACCTTTGGAATGCCTTTTACAACCCTCAGGTTTCCTTCTTCGTCCATGCATTCAAATGTCTTATTGTAGCAGTCAAGTTTAACCCTGTGTGCTTCTAACCAATCCATTCCAATGAGAATATCATAGGAACCAAGTGGCAAAATATTTAGATCTACATAAGTGAATAGCCCATCCATCTCTAATGGACATTTCTCTACTATTTCACTAACTTTTCTCTTGGTTCCAGTGGCTAGTTGGACTAACCATGATTTACTATGCTTTAATTTCTTGAAGGCACAAATCTCAACAATCCTAGGAGTGACATAACTGTGAGTAGATCCAGGATCAATCAAAATAGAAATAGATTGCTTAGCAATCTTACCTTCAATTTCAACCACAGTTGACTGATGATCTGCTTGGCGGTCATCTAGAGCTGCATAGATTCTAGGGATTGTCCTCGCCACTTGACCCACAGTTCCGGCTCCTTGGATGTTGTGAACTTGATTCGCATTCCCATTCCGATGTGGACAATTCCTAAGCATGTGGTCTCCTCCACAACCCCAACATTGAAGTGGTTCTCTTGGCTCCTTTGGATCTCTTGGCTTGTCTCCCATCATCCTAGTTGGCTTAGTCACAACCTGTGATGGCTGCCTTTGCTGATTCCTGAATTGAGGAGGTTGGAACCCCTTCTTCCTTTGATCAAACTTCTCATTTTTCTTATCCTTCCATGCCTTATGGAATTCTGGTTTTCTTCTGTTTTGATCAAAGCAATACTTGGCCTTTCTTATGGCCTCCTCTAGAGTTCGAGGTTCATCGAACTCAATTCTGTCTTTATATGACTGGGGCAGTCCACTTAGGAAACGCTGAATTTTGACCTTATCATCTCGAATATACTTAACATACCTCAGCAGCTCCAAGAACTTGTTTGCATATTCTTCCATGGTCGATTGTCCCAATCTCAGCTCATGGAACTCTTTGATCTTATCATCATAGTACCTATCAGAGAGGTACTTCTGCTTGAAGTATTTCTTGAACTACTTCCACATGATCTTCCTTTCGTTGATCTTCTTCACTTGCCTGGTGTGTTCCCACCATATAGATGCTCTTCCATTCAAGTTGAAGATGGCTACCCTTGCCTTCATATTTCCCGAGTAGTCTTGGACTTGGAAATACTTTCTCATCCCAAGAAGCCAAGCCTCAGCTTCTTGACCAAACTTTATCTCTCCATCAAACGTAGGAGGTTTTGCCTTCTTAAATTCCCCATGTGAATTGTTCTTGTAGTGCTTCTTTCTCTTACTCATGTGAGATGAAGAGCTTGAACCCTCAATGGATTCTTGAAAGTCAGATGATTCATTAGAAGAGATTTCTGGAGTATATGTCCTGTCTATAGAAACTCTTCTTGGGCTACTGGCCCTCTTGCGGGAATTCCTTTTAGAGCTACTCCCACCCCTTTCTAGATTTGATATCTGATGCCCAGAGTTTATTTGCCTTTGGATGTCTGTTAAACTCTGCAGCATGGCTGCATTCAGCTGATTTTGTTCTTTTTGAGCTTTAATCATCCTTTCATTATCTTCCCTACAGCTTTGCAATTCCACCCTTAGGCTTCTCTTGGTGGCTGCAACATCTGGAGGGGTCTCTTGATTTCTTCTCCCATTAGATTTTGTTTCAGCATTCTCAACCTGTATGTTTTCCCCCATGGCATCTGTCTCAGGTTCATAGGGATCCAGTGCAACATTCATGGTGTTCATTTTCTTGGCCCAACCAAGATCCAAAACTCTCTGACTGTATTATCTAGAGTGTTACCCTGCTGTAACTGTGACTCTCCGAAATGTGTTCATCAACACAATTTTTAGCTGCATTACATTCTCAGAATTCACAAATTACATCATGCACGTGGGAAAACATTACGTTGACAATCATAGAATTCTCTTACAACCAACGACATACAAGGAGAAAACAAAAAGGGGGTCAAGGGCAACGCCCTCGGTTTTTTTTTTTTTTTTTTTTAGGAATCACGTCGCATCGGGCGGTTCGCTGAATCTTGCCGCAACGGGCAGTTCGCTGAATCCGGCTGCGACGGGCGGTTCACTGATTGCTCCCGCAACTGCGGGGCAATTTACTGATTGCTCCCGCAACTGCGGGGCGGTTTGGCGACGGCTTCCGCAATTGCGGAGCAGTTCGCCGAACGCTTCCGCAATGGCGGGGCGATTTGCCGAACGCTCCCGCAATTGCGGAGCCATTCGGCGAAGGCTTCCGTAGTTGTGGAGCCATTCGGCGAATGCTCCCGCAATTGCGGAGCCATTCGGCGGCTTCCGCCGTTGCGGATCCATTCGGCAAATGCTCCCGCAATTGCGGAGTCATTCGGCGAATGCTCTCGCAATTGCGGAGCCATTCGGCAAAGGCTTCCGTAGCTTCGGAGCCGTTCGCAGAATGCTTCCGCCGTTTCGGGTGATTTTTCAGAATGATTCGGCGAAGTCTTCCGCAGTTGCGGAACGATTCGGCGAAGTCTTCCGCAGTTGCGGAACGATTCGCCGAAGTCTTCCGCAGTTGCGGAACGATTCGCCGAAGTCTTTCGCAATTTTGGAACGACTCGCCGAACTCTTCCGCGTTGCGGAACGATTCACGGAATCCTTCCGCAATTTCGGAAGAGAATTCCTTCCGAAATTTTGGAAGAGAAATCCTTCCGAAAATTCCTTTCGATGCCGACACTTAAAAAAAATTTCTCCGCTGTTTCGGAGCAGTTTGCTGAATTCTTCCGCAATTGCGGGAAGGTTCGCGGAACTCTTCCGCAACGGGAAGGTTCGCCGAACTCTTCCGCAATTGCGGGAAGGTTCGCGAAACCTTTCCGCAGTTTCGGGATGACTTCCCGAATTAGACTTAAAACCAAAATTTCCAGAAACAGACTTAAAACAACAAATTTCCAAACTCTTACGAAAAAAAACTTTTTTTTTTTGTAATTGCTATCAGATTTGGCCCATAGAGGCCCAATGCTGCAACGCAGCTCTGATACCAAAATGTAATGTCCCCTCCTACCATACCAGCAGGATAGAGAGGACGTGGTGCTCAATCCGGGCAATTAACCCCATATCCAGAAAAACTTATGGATACAATGACATGTATATGTGCATGCTATAGAAACTCAATGAAAATTAAACACGTCCCGTTTGATATCTAACATTCATTCAAGTTTTCTGTGACAACCATTAAATAAAGACCCTTGCAGAATTATACAAGATCATATGGAATGCATAACTTTTAAAAACATAGCAGAAGTAAATTCATTTAACACATCCACATACATTCAGATATCCATCAATTAAATAATTGCAAGAATATACATGAGAATACTTATCTTATAACAGTATCCCCAAGCAACTGGCTATGCAACTGCAACGTTCCACCCAACCGTAGGCCAGTGTGCTCCTCAATCTCTCAGCACCACTGCCACCCCCGAGCTGGGCATGATCTCTACAAGGAACCAGGGAACAACAGACTCACACATAGCCAAGCATACACCAAGATGAGCCAAGCCAATCTGCAATTGGGTTTATCAGGATGCTAGGACATGGAAAGGAAGAATTGCTAAGCTAGTGAGCTCAATCACAGAGCTATGGGTACCCCTCCCAGATCTATTCAGCTTGGCACTCACAATGCCTACACACCCAACACCAGGAAGTATTCTCTTCACTGCCACACAGTCCCTCAAGCCATACCTTCCTTTCTAGTGCTCCCAGGGTGTGCATAGAAAAGTAGCCATCCCTCTTGATCTTCTTGAGAGGTTACTCCCCACACTAGGTTTATCAAGCTAATTTTGTCCACTACCACTCCAGTTTCTTGCTTACAGGTTCAAATCAAATAAAGATGATCATAACAACAAAACTACACTTGCTAAGCATGAGAAAAACGTTTCAACAGTGGAATGCATGAGGTGGGGTTTCCTGAGCTTCAGAAAAACGTGGATAGACTCAAAACGAATTGGCAACTAGGAAAATTCGACTAGGAGAGAAACCCATTCCAGAAAAATGCCCCAAGGGAAAAAACGACCTCTCCCTCAGTCCAAAATTGCGTCCCCCCTTCCCCAGCTACTGCAAAATACAAAAACGAGTTCCCTGGGCATGGAAAAACGCAGGGTTATGGTGAAAAACGTGAGGATAACTTCCAGTGAGCTCAGACTGCGTGAGAGGAAGGACGTAATGGATGAAGAATTGCCTTAGGAAGCATTTCGTGGGGGTTTTCTTTCCCATCAAGCCAAAAATACGATTTTCAGGTTGGTGGCTTGCCCATGCACGAAAATTTGACTGCCATACTTCTCCAATCCCAAGACATTAATTGCCCCAACCAATCTTTGGAAGAATTAAATGATTGGGTGCATGAGACAAAATGGGTAGTTGGTGGTTTATGGGTTTCCCCATTGACACATGGATTAATACCATTGGCTCAAAGGTTTGGATAATTCCCCCCCCTCTTTCCTTGTAGAATCATGCCCCATCTCTTTTGTTGCATTGCATAGCTAGTTGGGGTTTTTCCATTAAAATTCGTATTTACATGATGTCTTATTTACATTGTGCCCATCTCGCACAAGAACCATAGGCATCTATTTTTAATTGCCGATACATGAAACGCTAAATCAATGGTGGGGCCTTGGCCTTGAGCTCCTCACCATGATTAAATTACAATATTTACATCATTTACGATTTAATACAAAGGGGTTCAAAATGGGGACATTACACTACTGAGCTGGGCAACGAATCCACTAAGGACACAACAACAACTGAAAAAATATCCCAATAATTCACATCTCGATGTAAGAATTTAAAATTCACAAAAATGCTAGGTTAGTATTAATGTGGTATTAATATTTGATTATACTTCTTTCAAAATTCCTTGCACCTAAATTTCTTTCTTTTCCACCCTCTCTTGCTTGAGTCCAGGGAAATTACTTTCTTTTCCACTCAATTTCTCTTGCTTGAGTCCAAAAAAATTACCACATTGTAATCTACCTGATTTCCCCATTGCTAATTAGAAAAATGGGCTATGATTTTTTTTCTTTGAAATTCAATCAAACAACCCAATAATGTTAGTACCATTTATTACATGCCATGATAGAATCATTGATATCATTGATGAGGTACAACTCACATAAGACGAACTGTAGTTTGATTCCAATAACCTTTGTTATAGAACGATTAAGGTTCTTAGCTATATAACATAAAGCTGCTTGGTTTACCTTTATCAAATGTTTGTTCTCCGACCATAACACAATTCTTATCAACTTAGCCAATTGCGTAAGTTCAAGTTAACTAATTACATTTAAATTAAGCCTTTAGAAATGTGACTACTCCATGAAATGGTAGCCCTTTTATGAAAATACAAACAACCACTTTCGTAACTCTTAGGGTGATGACCCGATGACTGTGGTCATTTTCTTTGCTGCTGCGAGGTTGGATTATTGTGGGCGGATCTCACGAGATAAAACGTAAAAGCGTTGTCATGTACGGAAACATTCACAATAAAGGGACCAGTCAATTTAGGTTATGCACAGAGATAGAATCAATAAGAGACAAGGTCAACACTCCACGGTAGTCCAAATCTGATTTCAGAGACAAGTTGATGCTGCTTTCAAACTATCACTAGGATGATGCTACAGACTTTTCAATTCAGATCTCCTACAATAAAATAACCACTGGTCTAATTAATGCTTGTACAAACGTACCCTGATAAACATTAAGCTCCAGAAGTTTTGCATAAATTATATTAGTCATGAACGTGATCAACAGAGAGCCAACTCGATGTTGATAAAGTGGCACATTATAACTGGGATAAAAAAATTCTCAAAGATACGAACTCATAACTACGACTACGAACTCTGGTTCAAGGAGCTATGGCACAAGATCAGGATATAGATCAATGAGTTCAAGTTAAAAATATTCATAGGTGTGCTTGTGCTCAAAGTCTAGGTAGTTGCATAGAAACTAATGTAAGTTTTATCCATTTAAAACTATAACCAGAAGCAACCGCCTTGAGCGATATATAAGTAACCCGGGCAGTGGAAACTTAAGCAACAACGTAAGTAGGATATTTCTTATTGTATTATTATGTATATGAACCAGTTTTGAATTAATATTATGGGTACACGATTTCATTTCATCACAAAATAGACCTCAGTTTTGAGGCAGTCCCGAGGTAAAACTTTACATAACCAGTATTATATCACTAATATTTCAACTAGTAAATCATTCGATTCACATAAGAACTGATCAATCATGCTACTAACATCAGACCTAGCATTTGCATCACTTAACAAAGAACCTCTACACAGTACACTAAATCCGAACCTCTACTTTCTGCATATCTTCAAAAAAAGACATTATTGGAACTAAAACTTGTATTATGAATCTCTTTCCACCTTTCATGCATGCCACAAGAGGAAAGTTTGAATAGGAAAAGAGGAGGTTCATTTTGGAAGCTTTAGAGAGGGAAATAAATGAGTCTTACCTAGCAAAAAGGGAGCTTATATATTATGGGATTGGATAGCTCATGAAAGAAAGGCATGAAGCCTATAAGAGAATAGGAGAATGAAGATTAATTCATAGAGATAAAGAGGAAGGGATTGTTGTACAACAATAGAAACCAAACAAAGTGGAGATACACCCTTAGATTCCCTAAAGAAAGTTGATCATAAAAAGCCCAAGAACCAAGATAAATTTTACTAGAGTTAAAATTTGAAATAGATATTAGTTTGCAATTGCTATGTACAAACTGAAGAGCGCTAAAAGGAACAACTTGTTAGGGACTATTGAGCAAAGAATGAAGTATCCTCCTTGTGTTGTGTGGGACTGGGATTGTGAGTGTTAGAAGTTGGTTTTATTAAAGAACTTAGCGTTGGGTTGCTTGGTTGACCTTTTAGTGCTTTTTGGAATGTGTAGACTGACTTGAGAAATTTTCATTTGTCTTCTTCCCCTTGGTGGTCTCATAACCTAGCTAGGGGGTGGCATCTACATAGGGCTGCCTACAAGTGGGTGGAAAATTGATCTAACTCAATGAGTTGCTTGGTATTCAACTATTGGAAAAGATAAGTATCTTTTTGATGTTCTAAAATTTCTTATAATGTTATGAGTATAATTCTAGGTTGCTTATGATTGAATTCATTGTAATTTTATGTGGGATTAATAAGCAAATTGACTATTTGAAATCTACTATCAATGCAAAGTCTTGTAGAAAGGAATAAGGTAAGCTAGAACTGCGTTTGAACTTTTATATTTCTGGACATACTTCTAAATACATTGTTGGCTACAACCATAGGCAACTACCGACATTTTGATTAATTATGTGATGTAGTTTATCTTCTGCGAACCTCAAAGGCTATGGTTTCTTAAAATAAGTTATAATATGGTCCTCGAAATGCTTCACGCTTTCATGAATTTTTGTCCTTTTGAGCCTAAGCCAAAGCTTGAACTTGTTCTTCTACCTTTCACTATGCCACTAGTTAGCTCCTCCAATATACTTGGCATCAAATTCTTAACATACTACTTGTTGATGTATATGTAACTTCGGAATGTATTTCACATGTATATGTATATTGTATTCCTATAGAGATGGTATTATTCCTCTATAAGGAAGTGTCGTCATTTATATTGTAAGTGTTGTAACTTATACTTGACGGGTTATTAGACCACCTTGTTTGGGGTCGGCCCTGTATAAGTCATGTGGGTCAAAGGGTTATTAGACCACCCTATTGGGGGGTCGGCCATGTGGGTCAAAGGGTTATTAGACCACCCTATTGGGGGGTCGGCCATGTGGGTCAAAGGGTTATTAGACCACCCTATTGGGGGTCGTCCCATTCAGCATTATGTTATGTGGTTAAGTTCGAGCCTACATGAGTTAGGTAAAAAGGCAAGTCAAGTCAAGTATAAATAGAGTGCGGGAGGCACTCTATTTACTCACTCACTTCTCACACATGCACTCAAGGAGGAGTGGCGCACTTATGGAGGAGGAGGATCTGCTGCTAGGTTATGGTTATCTCTCTTGGTTGGTTGTATCATTGCTCTATCTATCTCTGAGGAAGTTATTGGGGTTTTTCACCTTTATGGTTTTCCCCAAGTAAATCTTTGTGTCTCTTGTGTGCTTGCATTATTGTCTCCATGATTGATATGCTGTAGATATGTTGTACATGTTGTTCTCTCAGTTAAGATCCTAGATTAGATTGAAGTAAATTCTGAAAATTTAACACTACTTTCAATCAATGTCTTAATGCAATTCTTACAGAAGGAAACATATCTCAATTGGTTTCTTAATCTAGGAGAAAGTAATGAAAGTGTAATGCCCCACATTTTGATGGGACCGCTAAACAACATTTAGACCTATATGTATTTCTTATCTATTGGACTTAGCTTCACTGAGTAAACTATGGGTGTGGATTTATGAACCTACTTATATGCATCAATGATGTTTTAAGTTATCATTTATCTTATTAATGACGATAGTTGTGTGATTTGCTTCCAATATGCAAAATTAAATAAACGATAGGGTATGTGGATACCAATGTACGCTACAATTAAATGAATAAATGGATTCCATGGACATGATAAATAGATTAACTTGTTTATATTGATTGATGGTTGATAAATTGGTAATTGACTTGGAAACAATGAAAGAACTTAAGAAGATGTATGATCTTATGTTTTGGATGAGAATAATCCATAGGTTAGAGGGGCTAAGCATAGTTAGATACTTGTTATGATGCATGTGCTAGTACATGTTTATGTAGGAAACTAAGTTTCCCAAACTTGTCATTTGATGATGCAACTCTAAGAACCACAATAGCAGTACAATGTGATTTCTGATAGGGTGTTGAACCTAGTTCCATTAGGAGGGGTGGAGGTATTTCCCACCGTGTATCCTATGAAACCTAGAGTCGTTGGAGGGTTGTGTGGCGTCACACTCCCCAAGTTGTGTGATGACAATTATCAATTGCCTACTGGGAAGTTAGGTCGATTTAGTTGACGCTTTTGCTTATCAGTTATATCTAGTGTTAGTTCAATATGGTTGATGCTCTAGGATATTCAAGGAGAGGAATAGATAGGAAGTGGAAGTTGGAAGTAGGTTAGGAAAGAAGGATAATTAGATTAGTAATATTTTGGTTTGTGATTTGAGACACCAATTAAGTTGTACTTGGTTCCTTTCACATTTAAATATTGGTTTAATTCATTAAGGTAAATATAATTATAGTGTTGATTACTCTTGATGTGTTGTGATTTAGTTAATAAAATTGCTTAATACATGTTGTATTGTTGTCTTGCATGTGTGGTCAGTATTATCTTGTCATTCAAAAAATCTGCATTAGGAGTTATGATGGAGACCTATAGTACCCACATAAGGTGTGTGTACACTGCCACGTACACACACCTTCCGCATGCACACTAATATATATATATATATATATATATATATATATATAATTGTAATTGTTGTATTGTCATCTATAATGGTTGATGGGTGTAATACAACCCTGGAGAGGAGTTGCTACATCCATGGGAATAATTCACAGGGAGCCCACCTGAAGGGACCTCACTCCACCGATTCTAATTACGGAGTCTAACCCAATGGGGACATCAAGTGAAGCCCTTATATATCAATGCTTAGCCACCTAGGGATTTGACCACGAGACCTTCTGATATGTATTTTCTAGGGGAAAAAGCGTAATTTCATTAAGTATAATCAAATTACATCTTGTCGAAAGGCTTCTAAGAGCCCTTTTCAGCTTCATATAACAAAAATAACTGTATCTGTAAGAGTCCCATAAAAAATGAGTCCGAGTTCTCTAGAGGAACCCATAGTCCAATAGATATATACATAAGTTAAACAAAAAAATAGGAATGCCATTGAAAAATCATGCCCCTTCAATAAACAACCAGTGATAATATTCGTGAAAAGTGTCATTTATCTGTTCCTTGATTTTCCATTGTCCAAGTTGTAAATTTAGTCCTAGCTTTGAAAGGTAATCAACTGCATTGTTTCGTTCCCTGTAGACATGACGACAAGAGAAAGTGTCAAAATACCCTTAGATCCTCAATGTTCTGTCAACATTGAGTTTAAGAGCAGATTGTGGCATCGCTGAACTTGATTAATCTAATTTATGATAATCATTGAGTCTCCAAAAATCTGAAGATGTGTGCAGCGTGTTTCTCTTGCAAAGCATATCAAAATTTCTAGTGCAAATAGCTCAGCATAGTTATTTGATCCTTTCCCAAGGCCCATATGAATATTGTAATGGTGGTTTTACGATAAGTGGAGGATTGCACCTCCTCCGCAAACATCATTTTGTGATGCCCCATCGAAGAAAGCCCATGGCTTTAGAGTGTTGATTTCTTCCACCAAAATAGTATGAGGCACGGGTTGGTTTTTTTCCTACGGGAAGTATGAAATAGAGGTATTGTTTTGGGCAACAAGTTCAGGGGTGATCTGTTTTTCCTGGAAGATCGCTCTGTTCCTGGCAATCCATATGCCCATATGGAGATCAGCTGTAAAGCACGGATAAAAGCCGTGTCCGGGGTGTTTTACCAGATTTTCCAAGCTTCTTCCACTGTGTTTCCACTCCACTCCATAGAAGGAAGAATCAACGATTTCAACTCAGTCCATAAGTTTACAGTGAAGGGGAATCTCATGAAAAGATGTGTAATCATTTCCTCACATTGTTTGCAAAGTGCACACCAACCTGGTCCTTCGATGTTTTTCTTTTTCATACGATCCCACGTAGGAATCCTGTTTGCTAGAAGACACCACATGAATAATTTTTCCTTTAATGGACATTGATTTTTCTAGATTTTTTTCCACCACCACTTTTTTTCCCCGATCTGATGTTGTTCCGCCAACAGTTTGTAGCCAAACTTTGGTGTGTATCTTCCATTTGAGGATGGAAACCAGATAAGTTCATCCCGTGAATCAATAATTCTTACATGAGTGCTTCTAAGGGAAAATATGTACTCATTCCAGGAGCTGATGTGCTCCTCAGGTATGCCCAGATATTTCGTGCCCGACCAACCCTGTTGCTAAATATTTTTTGAGTGGAGGTCCACAATATGATTCAAGTGGAAGATGCCCTGTTGATGGAGAAACTGAATAAGGGGAGGGGGGAGAAGATGTTTATTTTGGCAGCCCAACCATGGGTCAATTCCGAGACAGATCCATTGCCGACCTTCCACGTGAGCCCTTGTTCAATGAGCATAAGTGACGAAAGGACCGCTTTCCAGATAACCGAGATCCCCACTGTAACAAATAATTAATAATACATTAATATTAATAATAAGTAGGAGTAATAGTTAATGATATGATGAGTCCCCTCAAATAGGCAATGCCCAAGCTACTATAAAAGCGGGCCAACAATTGTATATTTATCATCTCATCAATCTATAAATTTCTATATCATTTTTATATCTACGCATATGTGGGTTATTTCAGAAATTATGGGTTCATTCCGAGTTTATTGATAATATCAAACTATGGATATTACATTGGTATCAGAGCCTCGTTGGCTGATCCGGCCTTTGGCCATATCCTCAGACTTTGTTTGATTTTTCTTGGCTTGTGGCCTTGTTCCAGGGTTTCCCTGAAATCTCGCATTTAATCTCACACCATCGGCACCTGCATATCATCCCTTCCCCCAAGCGATCTTCCATTCCCCACGTCCCTCCACCACAACACTCATCCGCAGCGGCTCCGCAGGCCTCCATTGCAACACTCCCTCCTCCATGCTTTCCTGCGCTCCCTTATTTCCCAAGCTTACACTCTCTTTCCTGGCCACGCCTGCACGCTACCCACTCCATTCCTATTTGCATAATCCCTCCATCCGCGAGTTCTCCACCTCTCCACCATCCCACCACTCCTTCATTTCTCCTGCATGCCTCCAAATCCCCCCCCTCCACGCTCATTTCACTCTCTCCAGCTTCGCGCACCTTCGCCACATGTGATCTCCTCCCACACGCGCTCCTCACCTGCGTCTTCCTCTTCCACGCAACTCTCCCTCTCGGCCTTCCTCCCCCCGTCGTTTCCATCTCCCCTCCCATCCTCTACGCAGTTCCTGCAGCTGCCACCCTACCTTCCAGCCAGCCCCCGACCCTCCTTCCTCCCAGTCTCCCTACGCGCGCCCTCCTACTGCGCATCCTCACAGTCCTCCCTTCCTCCATCTCTTCGGCACTCCACTCCTCCACCGCTCCTACCTCCACCATCTACGCCCATTCCCTATCCTCCATTTCGCGGCCACCATCCCATCCAACATCCTCCACGCTACCCTCATCCATCCTCCTCCACGTTCCTCTCCATCTGCCACCACCTCGGCCCCCCTTCCGCCACCTCCCGCCCGCTCCACGTGACCCCTACACAAAAAAAAATAAAAAAAATTATCCATTTCAAAAAATTGTTATAATAATAATATTATTAATTATAATATTTTAATCAACAAAACTATCATTAATATTTAGTAATAGTAATTATCAATTACCCTTTAGTACTATTAAAATACATATAATATTAATATTATTATTTTTATAATAACTATTATTATTATTACTTTTAATAGTTGAAAATTCCAATTTTTTTTCCCCAAGAAAAGATTATTGAAAAAAAGTTTGAAGTTAAAAAAAAGGGGGGGAAGATTAAAAAGAAGGAAATAGAAGAGATATCTTTTACAAAGAGTGACCACATTAAGGGTTACTACACCTTTTTGGTGTCTACTTATTGTAAAAAAAAAAACCAAAAACATTATTATTATCTCAATTAATAATTGTGTAAATCATTATAATTATTAAAAATAAAAAAAAATAAAAAATAAAAAAGAGATCAATTATTGTCGAAGGAAGCCGAAGACCAGTTGTCATCAAAGAAGACCAAGTCAAATAAGATATTGAAGACAAAAAATTATTGTCAAAGAAGTTGAAGATCAGTTATCATCGAAGAGCAATATCAAGTCAGAAGAAGACCCTTATCATCAAGAAATAAAGTCAAAGGAAACCAACTATCATCGAAAAAGTCAAGAACAATGGCAAACACATATTCAGTAATGAAGTCAAAACTACAGGCAGCACTGGAGGAATTAAAGTAGTATAAAGTGAGCACTAAACGCCTACAAGTTGAGATTGAGACACATAAGTTCTTGAAGGAGTGGAGAGACGATGAGAATCATCGCTTATGGAATCAAAATTGATAGCTAGAACGAACCATAAGAGATAACAAGAAAATGTTATCTGATGAAAGCAATAATGATTTAGAAGAAGAAATAAAGCGTTTAAACCAGCTCGTCAAAGACAAAAATGATGAATTGACGCAAGTCCAGAGGAAGCTACAAAGTCAAGAATCAGACATAGGTCAACAACAACAAAAGAATAAAGAACTCCAGCAGACATACGACGCTACTAAAAAGACGCATAAAGTGGAAATTAAGAAAATCAATGACACATTAGCAAGCAATACTGAAGAACTATTTCGACAAAGAATTCATAACAAAACAATACTTACGAAAATCAAAAAGTTGAAAAATAGTAAGAAGATGGAACACTCTAATGAAGACTTAGAAGGAAAAATACTAGAACAACAAGAAGAAAACCATCATCTGAAAAATCGTAATCAAGAACTAGAGAAACAAATTGAGATGTTTAAAGAGGACAAAAAGTTGCAGGACAAAAGGTTCGAGAAAATTCAGAGTAATAATAATCTATTAGAGAGAAAATTAGCGCAAATCCAGGAGGAAGCATCCAGATCCCCGGGAAAACAAAGTCAAGTTGAAGAAGTAAAATCAGTCCTCGACACAATTAAAAAAGAAGTCACTCCAGCAGAAAAACAAACAGCCAGGACTCCTTATCGACACCCCAAATTATAAACCTCATTTTCACCAACGACAGGGTCAAAATGAACTTACACAGAGAAGTCATGTTGTAAGGCAAGTAAGAACATCAAATCAAAATACTAAACAAACGAGAAGACCCATCTCACAAAGCGATCAAATAGCTCCGATAAAAATAGATCTCGGATGGACCACATCAGAGACGATGCGACAGTTCTTCTTTGGAATTCGTAACTCGTATCGCCTCATTTCATCAAGTATCACAAATACAAAAAAAAGATCCAGAGATGACGGTTCAAGATAAAAGAATACATAACCCTTGTCTTAAATAAGCTTTGAGGACAAAGCTTCCCTTAAGGGGAAGGCAATGTAACAAATAATTAATAATACATTAATATTAATAATAAGTAGGAGTAATAGTTAATGAGAGGATGCGTCCCCTCAAATAGTTAATGCCCAAGCTACTATAAAAGCGGGCCAAAAATTGTATATTTATCATCTCATCAATCTATAAATTTATATATCATTTTTATATCTACAGATATGTGGGTTATTTCAGAAATTATGGGTTCATTCCGAATTTATTGAGAATATCCAACTATGGATATTACACCCACACTAGGCTTTGAGGGGTTTCTAATCCAGTGGAGTAGAGAGTCAGGAGCTATGTATTTCTGTTTTACCACCTCAGTCCATAGATTTCCAGTTGAGAGGATTCTCCATCCAACCTTTGCTGATAGGGATTTTGCAAAGAGGTGAATGTGTTTTAATCCCCATCCACCCAAATATTTCGGTTGAGCAAGTCTTTCCCAGTTGACCCAAGGAGCAACATAGGTTTCTGAACTACCAGACCACAGGAAACGAAAGCATAATTCCCTAGCTTTTTCAAGAATTCCTTTTGGAATCCAAGCCAACGACATCTAGTAAACTGGAATGGCCTCCGAAACCGATTTGATGAGAATGAGTCTGCCAGCTCTGGAGAGCCATCGATGGCTCCAGGCCATTAGTATTTTTTCCAATTTTGTGAGAAGCCAACCCCAATCACTCCTTTTGTAGCCATTTGGTTTTAAATGGAAACCAAGATATTTGAGACCAGCATCCAGATTCATGATTTCAAAAGGGAAGAGATATGCATACCTTTGCCTTTCCTCCTCATTTAATCTGAAAAGAGTGAGGGTTGACTTGTGTTCATTTATGACCATACCAGTCGTTGCTTGAAATAGTTTTAGTATGTTATCTAGCTTTTTTGCATCCCTTAGTGTGCCATCACAGAATAAAAGTATGTCATCTACAAAAAGTAGATGGGTGAGCCTTAGAGTGTTGGTGATGCTAATTCCATTAAATGATCCCTGTCGTTTTGCATCCAATATGGCTCTACTAAGTCCTTCAGCTACAAGGAGCGAGGATAGGGGGCATCCCTGCCAAAGACCTCTTTCTGCACAAAAGAAATTTGTGGCAGCTCCATTGATAAGGACTACAAAAGAGGTTGATGTGATGTAGCTCATGATCCATTTGATAAAAGCATAATCAAACCCTAGGTGTGTCATTAGTATTCTCAAATGTAGCCAACTAACTCTGTTGAAAGCCTTTGAAAGATCAATTTTTAGAACAACACCTTTAATCCCTTTTATTTTTGAGAGTGCAATCTTTCCTGTGCAACTCTAGTAGCATCGTGAATCTATCTACCTTCCAGAAAACCGAACTGTTCCTCGAATATGATCTTTGAGACGACCCTTTTTAGCCTTTTTGCAATGATATTTGCCACTACCTTGTATGTGATGTTGCAAACTTGCATAAAGAGATCGGTCGGTAGTCATTCATTGAATCAGGTTTGTCAGATTTTGGATCAGGGCAATAAAAGTGGCATTTAGGGGCAGGTGCACTATTCCCCCTTTCCTGGATTCCTCCAACAAGTGGAGAAGATCATCTCCAATTATCTCATAGTGCACCAAAAAGAGTTCAATAGTCCATCCGTCTGGCCCCAGAATTTTGTCCTTTTGAAAGCTCTGTAGAGTTTCTTTGAGCTATTCTTCTGTGACTTCTTCCATTAGATCCTGGTTGTCTGCAGGTATGGCAAGTCCAGGGAAAAATTGGGAGAGTCGAATAACTTCTCCTATGTTATCTCTTCTGTTTTCCATGAAAAGAGATTTAAAATGTGAGATACCCAGAGAAGCCAACTCTTCAAAATATGAAGTGGCCTCGTTGTTTTCATTTTTTAGCTCCCATATGGTATTTTCTGATTTCCTCCCTTTCGCAAATGCTTGGAAAAATTTCGTGCTTTCATCCCCACACTCCAACCAGATAAATCTGCTTTTTAATCGCCAGACTTCCTCCTGCTCCAGTAATAGTTTCCTTTGACTTTGTTCCAGAGATTTCAGCTACTCTGTTGAATCCGGTGTAAGGAAACCCCCTCCATCAGCATCCTGCAACTGAGTGAGTTCCCATTCTACCCGAATTAAATCTCTTTCTTCCCTTTTTTTTGAAATCCCACTCTTTTAATTTATGTTTTACTCGTGTGAGATTCTTAACAAAGTGGGGTGCCGCATATACACCTTCATCAGGTTGGAAGGAGATCCAAGAATCTTTTATAATATTAGTAACCTCTTCCTCTTTTAGCCAGGCAACACATAATTTAAATGGACTAGGTGGTTTGGTAGTATTCCACAATATTTCAAGGCATATTGGAGAATGATTTGAGTCACCTCCAAAGTCGACCCGTTGTCTGAAACGAAAATTTTGGCCAGCAAGGTTTTCTGCAATTAGAAAATGATCCAGCCTTTTTGCAATTCTCCCCTAGCCTGTTCTCCTATTTTTCCAAGTAGGCTTCCGTTTTGTAGGGATGACATTAATGAGATGAGAGTCCCTTATCAGTAAATTGAAGAATCCAGCTAGCGAGTCCCCAATGTTCGTAGGATCCAAGGATGAAGTTCAAATTTCCTCCCAGGATCAAGTTCTTAGCTGATAGGAAATATTTTTGTCTTAGAGAATTCCAGAACGAGACTCTCTCCAAATAGGGTCCATAAATATTTATGATAGTAAAGCACCTATTTAAGCCATAATGATAGAATTCCGCTCCCAGTACAGAATAAAAACCCCAAGTGTTCGTGACTTTAACAACCTTATTGTTCCATCCCAATGCAAGTCCTCCCGAGTGCCCCCTGGCATTTATAGCAGCAAAATCATACAAAGAATTTAAGAATGTTTTAAGATAAGCAGTAACATCTTCCTCCATCCCCATAGTTTATTGAATCATGAAGATATCCGGCTGATGTAGTGAGATCAACCTTTTTAGCAACAGGTTGATGTAGTGAGATCAACTTGTTTAAATATTGTAACTTCTAAGAATATTCTATTTGTACTTTATCCAGAGATGTTTCATTCCTCCGCCGGGACTTTATTGTATATCCGGAGATGTTTATTCCTCTGTCGGAATGTGGTAACTTGGGTTATTAGACTTCCCTAGTGGGGTCGGCCCAGAGTCAGTTGTAATGGGATGTTTAAGTCCCCTAGTGGGGTTGGCCCAGACAGCATTATGTTGAGTGGTTAAGTTGGGTCCGACCTAGTTAGGGTTAAAAGTCAAGTGAGATAAAGTATAAATAGAGGAGGTGTGTTCCTCATTTAACACACACTCATTTGTGAAACTCGTATAGGAGAAGGAGAGATATGCAAAGGAGGAGAAGGAAACCATGTTTGGGGATTACATCTTTGTATTTGTTTGTCATCTATATTGAGGAAGCTTTGTTGGGTTTTCTACCCCATGAGGGTTTCCCAGGATAAAATGTGTCTCTTGTGTTTATGTTGTCCTTGTTGTTCTTTCAATGATCCTGTATATGCTATTGTTGTGAAATCCAATGGAGTACTAATGTTATCTATCTTAACATATTGAATCTTAACATGGTATCCAAGCTAGCCCGAAGGAAGACATTGTATGGCATTTACGAGACTTGTTGCACTTGCGACAAATTGGAAGCTAGGGCTTGGTATAGTAAAAACTAGTCATCGTGGAACTTTCACTATAAATTGGTTTTGGCGAATGTTCAGGATCTGAAACTTTTACAGGCCGAAGAATAAATGTTCATGTACCTTATTTCTAAAGATCAACCTCAGATTCATTGTACTTTGTGAGATATGATTCGTACAAATTAGGGTTTCTGCCTCTTCCAGAATGCATCCCTAAACAGGTGACCTAGGCACAAAGGTCATATCTCAGGCTAGGAAGCTCCAAATGGAATTCTGTAAAAAGTAGCAATTAGGACACGGACTGTAGTTTGACAGATCTTCTTTTCAGAGTCTGAAGTTGAAACAGTGACACGTGGCACTCCGCACAAGTTCATTATGTTGTTTCATCCCATAAACAAGTCATGTTGCGACACTTAGCATATCTCTCTCATGGCCGAAAATCCATTGAAGCTCAGATTTGTGGGTTTGGAAAGATGACAGGTCAGGCTAACACAGGCTGAAGGTTTAGACCCTACAGATCCGAAATTTCAGAGATGCACCAGAAACAATACAGCACATCTGAAATGACTCAACAGAAGAAATCAAGGAAGAGGAGGAAGAATCTCTCACTTAGGGTTTTCAGTTTTTAGGTTTGAAGACACCTGATGCAACATTGGAAACGTTAATAATGGATTTGGAATACATTCATCATAGATATTAATCCTCCATCAAAATGTTGTGGGAGGAAGGAGATTGAAGATCAGGGTTTCCAAGTAAGAAGAAACCCTAGCAAAGTTGGGAGACTCATAGGGCAGCAATGAAGAAGGTTTAAATGGCACTGATATTTTATCATCCTAGCACCATGAACATACATAAGATGTTTACAAGTGATCTACCTTGGATGGTTAGGGTTTTACCCTTATAGAGAAGACTACTTGGCATGTATGACTTGAGAAGATACAGGTATGTTTTGAAATCTGTTTCTTGATTAAGTTTATAATATGTTTGTCTTCCTATTATTGAGGTTAGTACAATCATGATTAATTCTAGATTGTCTGATCACCTTAGTAAAAGTATGAATGCATGTGAATGATAGAAGACATTCATTGATTAGGGTTATGATACCTATGATTGTACTAATGCACTTGTGGTGTTGTATGAGGATGATGTTGTCTGCTAACATGAAAGGTACATCAAGAAAGACAAATCGAGTTCTATGACCATGATGACATGAAGACAAAGACTCATCTATAGTCTTTGATCACATAGAAGCTCTACTTACGAGGTATGCATGACTTTGTTCTACTATGCTTAACTTATGAGATTTGCAAGTTCTAGCACAAGGTTTCTAAATTATTGAAGAGAACAAAGAAGATATTGTTTGGCCCGTATGTTAGACATAACCAAGCATGATAATCCAGGTATGTTTTTCCTATATCAAGTTAGAATCCTACTTTATGTTAGGATCTTAGGTAAGTATACCTGTGTATGAAATGATCATGACCATACATACTTAATATTATTTAGAATCATAATGTTTTGATAGTATTGAGATTATACTAATGAATGTATGATTATGTATGAGATCATGAGGATGACACTAGTGCACACTTAAGCATGCATAGTGGTCCATGATGGATAGAAGTTCAAAGACATATAATCATGATGCTATCATAAATGGAAAATAGAGATCAAGTGGGAGGCAACCACACAACATAAAAGATAAGTATTTGAGTTGTTATTTGAATCTCTGAATAGTTAATGATATTGCTCGTAATAGTTGTATGCATATTTGTATTCCTAGAATATATCATGCAAGCATTCATATAACATTGAACAGTATACTACTAATATGCATATGATGGGTAAGTTGGACAAACATTCCATTGTTGCTTGTCTAGAATGAAACCTCTTTGCTGACATGCTGAGAGCTGTGCAGGCTCTTGATAGTATGTTATGGTAGAGATGGAAGGCATCTAGATAGCCATTGTATGCATACATGATATGGAAAAGTATTGTGCCAAAATATTGGTCAAGATAGTTGCATAACTATGTGAATCACATCAGTATGCATAATAGGTTATTATGTCAACATGATTTGATGATTATGAAGTATTACTAATCATGTAATTAACTTTGATTTGTAGGAAAGATCATGAAGAATGATGAACACCGAACAAGTGATGGATGTTCAACAAGAAGACTTACAAATCAAACATACTATAGAAGGATCGTGGCTAGAAGATTCGCTTAGAAAGAGGAAGAGGATCATGACGAGGTGTTTGCTCCAAGTGGCTAGACAAGACCGTTCTCTTAATGGTGTAATTGAAGAAGAAGTGTGAATCGAGAAAACTCCCAGGATTCAATTGAAGAAAGCTCTATACGGGTACCCAAGATCGATAGTCATTTGATGAGCTTAATGATCACCATGGGCGATGCGGAGTTCAGCCTTTGTTACAAGGTTGAAGATGGTTTCTATATACATATGACATTCTTCTCTTAGATGGATGCAAGAAGGAACTCACCATAGAGTTCGAATGATCTTGAGGCTCATATCAGTAGACCCATCTGACGGGAGATGGCACAGATAGATAGGCAGAAGATCACTCAATGCAGAGTGTGAATGATGTTCAGTCACGAAGGGAGAATTGATAGCTTCTTGACAAGCTTGGGCTTTACTAAAAGTAAAGCTGATCCTAATCTTTACCTTAAGGTTATGGATGATGAACCTGTCATACTATTACCGTATGTGAATGATCTCTTTCTGACAAGGAATGAGAAACAGATCATGGAAAGAAAGAAGAAGCTAGATACAAAATTTGAGATGAAAGATCTCAGATTGATGCATTACTTCCTAGGACTGGAAGTATGGCAAGGCCCAGAAGGAATCTTTTCTCAACCAGGGAAAGTATGTTGTGGAAATCTTGAAGAGATTTGATATGTTGGAATGTAAATCCATGACCACTCCCATGGATTCCAACTTGAAGTTGTTAGCTGATGACTCATCAGAGTTAGTGGATGTGACTCTGTATAGACATATTATTGGGTCATTGATGTATCTAACGAATACCAGGCCGGATATATACCTTGCTATGAACACCTTGAGTCAGTATCTAGTAGAACCTAGACGTATTCACCTGGTAGCTGCAAAGCATGTGATGAGGTACCTAAAGAGTATGATAGACTTTGGTCTATGTTATCTTGGAGATCATGATTTCAGATTGTATGGCTACAGAGATGCTGATTGGGCAGGAAGTGTATCAGACAAGAAGATCACATCGGGCAGATGTTATTGTCTGGGATCTGCCATGATCTCATGGTCTAGCAAGACGCAGTCCAGTGTGGCTCTCAGCACAGCTGAAGCGGAATATATAGCTGCTTGCTCTGCTAGTTGTGAAGCGATATGGCTTCGGAAGTTGTTATCAAGATTTTTTTACTTAGAGATGGACCCCACTGTGATCCTGTGTGACAACCAGAGTTGTATCAAGATGACAGAGAATCCTGTGTTCCATGATAAGTCAAAGCACATAGAGATCCGATATTTTATATACGGGATATGGTGCAGAAAGGAGCTATAAATCTCGAGCATGTGGGCACTGATGAGCAACTTGCTGATGTATTGACCAAACCTCTATCTCGAGTAAATTTTGAGTATTTTCGAGACAAGCTTGGTGTAGTTCAGAAGGACCCTCCTCGAAAGGGAAAGTGATATGGTCGATGATGATATTTGGATACCAGTATCGATGTGGATGCCTGTATCGATGATGAGATTGCCTATATCGACGGTAAGGTCGATGATGAGGATACTTGTATTGATATGGATACTTGTATCGATGATGAGGATACCTGTATCGATGATGAGGTTGCCTATACCGACGATAAGGTGATGATAAGGATACTTGTATCGATGATGAGGATACCTATATCGATGATGAGGATACTTGTATCGATGATAAGGATACCTGTGTCTATGATACCGACGATTAGGTCGATGTGTGGTCCTTAGACTTTGTCTAACTGGATGAGTGGATTGTATCATCCCTGGACTTTATGTCCTAAAGAGATAAGGATTAACCATCCTGTAAGTGGTGGGATTGCATCATCCCTGAACTGTTGTTTCAAAATGTACGTGATGGGATTGCATCATCCTTGAACTATTGGTTCAAAATGTACATGATGGGATAGCATCATCCCTGAACGTTTGGTTCAAAATGTACGTGATAGGATTGCATCATCCCTGAACATTTGGTTCAAAATGTACGTGATAGGATTGCATCATCCCTTAAGGTTTGGTTCAAAATGTACGTGATGGGATTGCATCATCCCTGAATGGTTGGTTCAAAATGTATATGACAGGATTACATCATCCCTGAACGTTTGGTTCAAAATGTACGTGATAGGATTGCATCATCCCTGAACGTTTGGTTCAAAATGTACGTGATAGGATTGCCTCGTCCTTGAACTTATGTCCTAAAGTGATAAGGATTGATCATCCTGTAAGTAGATCTGGATTGCCTCGTCCATAGACATGTTGTGATGTCTTAAATTGATAGGAGTTGATCATCCCGTAAGTGGATTAGGATTGTATAATCCTTGGACTTATGTCCTAAAGTGAGAGGGATTGATCATCCTGTAATTGGATCATGTGTGTTGCAGATTATGAGGCTGTTGATCGAGAGATCCAAATGATGATGTTGATCGAGAGATCCAGATAATGTTTTTGATCGAAAGATCAGGATGATGATGTTGTTGATCGAGATATCCAGATGATGATGTTGTTGATCGAGAGATCCAGATGATGATGTTGATCAGAAGATCCAGATGATGATGTTGTTGATCGAGAAATCCAGATGATGATGCTGTTGATCGAGAGATCCATATGATGTTGTTGATCAGGAGATCCAGATGATGATGTTGCTGTAGCAGATCAAGTGCTGCAGAAGATGAAGACTCGGTACTGAAGATGTTGATGTTCCAGTATTGAAGATCTTGAAGATGTTCCAGTATTGAAGATCTTGAAGATGTTCCAGTAGTTGTTTGAGTTACTGATGATGATTGAAGAAAGCTTCCAATGATTTATAGATGTATCATGTATCATGTAGTTGATGATTCCTTGCTCCTGCAGATGTTGTTAGAATATCCTTCTCGTTAAGGGGGAGTGTTGAAATATTGTAACTTCTAAGAATATTCTATTTGTACTTTATCTGGAGATGTTTCATTCCTCCGCCGGGACTTTATTGTATATCTGGAGATGTTTATTCCTCCGTCGAAATGTGGTAACTTGGGTTATTAGACTTCCCTAGTGGGGTCAACCCAGAGTCAGTTGTAATGGGGTGTTTAAGTCCCCTAGTGGGGTCGGCCCAGTCAACATTATGGTGAGTGGTTAAGTTGGGGCCAACCTAGTTAGGGTTAAAAGTCAAGTGAGGTAAAGTATAAATAGAGGAGGTGTGTTCCTCATTTAACACACACTCATTTGTGAAACTCATATAGGAGAAGGAGAGATCATTTGTGAAACTCATATAGGAGAAGGAGAGATCCGCAAAGGAGGAGAAGGAGCTCATGTTTGGGGATTACATTTTTGTATTTGTTGGTCATCTATATTGAGGAAGCTTTGTTGGGTTTTCTACCCCATGAGGGTTTCACAGGATAAATTGTGTCTCTTGTGTTTATGTTGTGCTTGTTTTTCTTTCAGTGATCCTATATATGCTTCTGTTGTGAAATCTAATGGAATACTGATGTTATCTATCTTAGCATATTGAATCTTAACATAAAGCACTTATTTAATCCATCGTGATAGAATTCCGCTCCTAGTCCATAGTCAAAACCCCAAGTGTTCGTGACTTTAACAACCTTAGTGTTCCATCCCAATGCAAGTCCTCCCGAGTGCCCCTTGGCATTTATAGCAGCAAAATCATACAAAGAATTTAAGAATGTTTTAAGATAAGCAGTAACATCTTCCTCCATCCCCATATTTTATTGAATCATGAAGATATCCAACTGATATCTGGGTCTACATGCCAAACCCCTGCTGTTAAGAGACAAGATTTCCATTGCGTAACCCCTCTTTGGGTTTTCACTGCTCTAAGCTACCCTACAATAGTTCTCCATTTTCCATCTGCTAGGTCTTGTATATCCCTTAGTATGTCGAGTCGTGGATAGGTGGGAGGGTCGTCCTCTACCCTTTGCAGTTTTACTCGGCAGGGGATTCCTACCAAGTCCAGTACATAAGGTATTGGAGACTGAGATGAAAGGAATGTCCCTGGATTTTAAGTGGAAGCATATGGGATTGTTTGTCAAGGATGCATGAGAAGTTATTACAGGTGAAGAACCCGCAGGCAGGAGGGAGTCAGACGGTGGAAGGGGAGGGTTAGAGATGAACATGAATTTGTTTGGATCCAAGGGGATAAGGGGGAGTGAAACAGTGAAAAAGGGAGAAAGGGAAACAATGTGATCCTTGTCCATAAAAGATAATGAATTAAAAGAAGATGCTAGAGTGGAGATAGGAGGAGAACAAACATCATTCTTACCCAGGGAAAGAGGAGCTTCAGAGTTAGCTGGCTGTAATTCTGGATCCGCCGCAGGTCTCTCATCGCTGATAGTCTCAGAATGCTGTGGAAGAGAGGTGACCGTAACATCAATTCTATCTAGAGTTTCCTGAGTGTTTTCAACTGGATCCATTTTAGTGTGAACCTCCCGCATGGGTTCATTCACTCTCCCCGCTTTTTGTGAGCCCGCTTCCACTTCCAGACCGCCTCTACCGTCCATCCGCTTTCTGGGTTTTTCTGCAGTCTTGTTAAAGGTCAACCGACATTGCTTTGCCACGTGTCCATAACTATGGCAGTGGTGGCATCTAGTAGGCACTCCTTCATAACCCAGCTTTTGTATGCGAATTTCCTGTCCCCATATGAAATTTAGTTGCTCTCTAAGCCCTGCTCGGACGTTTAAGGACACTAAGATTCTGGCCACCGACATCCGCTTGGTCTGTGTGAAGGACATATTGGCATCGATAAAAACTCCTAAAGTGTTCCCGGTATCCCTAAAGGAGTCCCAATTCCAAAATTCCCAAGGTAAGCCAGTTATTCTAACCCATACCAGGATTACATCGAATTTTTCCGTGTCTGCATCGAACATGGATGTCCAATTTTTGAAGAGAATGGGGGTGTTTCCCAGGCTCCAATGTTTCTGAATGACGCGACCCACATCCTCCCTGTTCCAGATTTTGAAGACAAACCATCCGTGTGAGAGGACCATAATCTTTGGTTTATAGTCCAGTAAAGCCATCCAGTTTGAGACAACCCAATTTTACAATCCTTTAAGGTTGGGATACTTCCCTTTGGCTCGCCCAACAACTGTCGTTTCCGCCATTTCCAGCGAGTGTGCTACAGAGACATTTTGTCCACAAATGAGGTTTAGAGGTTCTCGAGAGCTTTTGAGGCACTTACCCTTCGACCATCGTTGTGGAGGACCATCTGGAGAGCTCTAGGGGTTTGCGGAAATGTTCTTTCCTAACCCTACCTCCTGTGGAGGTTGAAATCCCAATTGATCAGAGGTTTTTAGGAAGGATGCAATGAGGCCCTCTGGGCTTTGAGTGTTGTTAACCTCTTCAATATCAGGGGGTAGCGGGGTTTGATCTAAAATCTCTGAGAATGGTCATCCACATTCCAACAGCTCCGACTCAAATGGTAGGTTTGTTTCTTCCCATCTTTCAACTTGTGAGTCCACATGGGTAATGGTCGAGTCCAACACCAACGGGTAACCCGGGCTGATGTGTTGTGGTGGTTCGAAGAGTGTAAGTGGCGTTCCGTTGAGCGCCGGTGCTAGGGGTCGAACCGTTAACAGGTCGCGTGAAAGTGCTACCTCCTCGTCGCATGACCAGCAGCCCTAACCCTCTAATCCCATATGTTGGTTGATTCTACCGTCCCCAGCTGTCGTTGCCACTGACATTCCGGTCCCAGATGTCGTAGGGAGAATTCCAATGGCTAGGGGAAGAGGTGTTGAAGAATAGTAAAAAATGCACTGATCTTCGAAAGGATCCGACGAGTAATCAACGATGTCAACCGTATGGTATGCCATTCAATGCTTCCATTTGTCAAGGGCATACGTCCCATCGGTTTCTGCACCCAATATATATATATATATATATATATATATATATATATATAATTTGATATATATATAACTGTGATTGTTGTGTTATTATCTACAACGGTTGATGAGTGTAATAAGATTAAGATGTAATATTACTTATAATATTGTCTTTTTATTAGTCCCTTCCAAATTAGGGAATATAGCAATTAGTTGGTCATAAATATATTTTGACTTTATATTAATACTCAAAATATTATAATGTTTTGTAATATTTATATATTAATCTTAATATTTTGAAAATATAAATTATTTTATTAAATATTTGAAATTTGTTAATTTTATTTTATGATTGGTTAAAACCATACAATGACAATTTAATATTGTTCATTTATATACCGCTAATCTTGCTAGAGAATGAAAAATTCTACTGAACCGATTCCCCATCTCGACATACTTCTCCCTTGCTTAGCACATAGGGCATTTAAACTTAGAGAACCTAGACTTGATATGCTTACCTAGTGATTGTTAGAGAACCTAGACTTGATCTGCTTACCCAGTTTTTCACCTTTAATACGACTTTCAAGCCCTATAATGTAACTTACTCTATTCACGAAATGGGTGGAATGTAAACAAACGACTTGGTAAATATTTTATTACTTTTCTTAACACAATTTTCATGGTGGCTGCGTAAAAGATTGTAATTTGTGGTGGGAATAAATGCCTAAGCTAAGCCAAGTGACTTATACCATGTGACTTTTGCCATGTATGTGAATGCCGGCTATGCTCATGATGTCGTCTACTCTGTTTATAATTTTATTCAAATCTTTTAGTTATAATTTTTTTTAATACCATCTATTGTGTTACTTTTAGTAATACAATAAACTTTATAATTGTGTGTATGAATAATTAGTTGATGGTAACATAAACTAGTTTTTAATGTGAAGTGTAAGTTTGTTTTAGAAAATTAAAAAAATCTTAATTTTTTAATTTTAGAGTTGTTTGTATATATTAATATAAATTAAAAAATTTAATTAATATACAATAAAATAAATAAAATATTGATTTACAAAATTAAATATATTATTATCTTTTAAATTGAGTAAAAATTGTTTAGCAATCACAACTATTTTTCATCAATAATATATTTAATAGTACATTTATTATTTGTTTTGGATTTAACAATTTCTTAATTCATATTTTTCTATAAAATATTTTAATTTTTTTAAGGCAGGACTAATTACTTTGCAACTATTTCATTGTTATTTAAATTGTATTGCATTGGTTATATTCCATAATATTATGGCTCATTTACATTAACTTGTATTAATCACTTTTAATTGTAATTGTATTAATTGCATTTAATTTAATTCTCATTAATAAATACATTTAAATTAAATAAATTTTTACTACATTTATTTAATTCTAATTAATATGTATAAGTTATTGATTGCATATCATGTTATTGATGGTGTAGTCTAAATATTCTACGTTTTTTACCTTTTTTTATCTTATTTTCGGTTTTGTATTAGAAGTGGAAATCTTTAAAAAATCTTAAAATCACAAATATTAGTTAGTTATGGAAATTGCATAATTTAGGTATAAGGAGATATTGAGGGTGCTGAATCTATTTATGAATTCAAAAACACAATTTAAACACTTAAAAATGAAATCTAAATCATATGAAATTGAATTTTAACTAGTTCAAGAATAAAGAACTTCTTGTCCTTAATGAAGTGGCTTCTTGTTAAAATACACCTTAAACAAAATAAGCGGTATTTCCTATCTTTTCTTTGCCTCTGCGATAAGGTTATGAGAGAGATTCTGTTACAAAATATGAAAGAATCCAACTAATATGGGTATTTAATTTGTCTTTGAGGATTTTTTTGGGCCTTTGTTTTTTCAAACCCTTCTTTCATGTTTTGGGCTTTTCAAGGGAATGAAGTCTCGTTTCCATATTGATGGAGTGTGGTTGTAAGATTGAAGTTATTGAGAGCTTTTCTGTGTAAAGACTGTGATGTAGTTTATAAGTTTAAGGCATAACATATATTGTTGTTACCTTTGTACGTTACTTGTTTTACCATTAGTCATGCATATAAGGGATGTAAGTTACGAAACCCAAGTGGTATTCTCAAGTTTGTCACATGCATAATACTGAGCACAGTTTACCAGGAAACTATATGAATTTCCCTTTGGCTAGATAATTGTATGATCATGTTGTAAAGAGAAGCCTGTAAGAGGCCCCTTCGGGGAGGCAGCTTGGCCTTATCATATAAGTGTATTCTTAATGATTCGAAATGACATAAACCTGCCACTAGTGAAAATTTTGTTCTGTGTTTCGATTTCCTTATTATCTGGGTGGTGTTAGCATCATTCTTCGTGCATACTTTTTTTTCTTCTTAGTCTCTTTAAACGATATTTTTGTAGTAAAATTATTTATTTATTACTTTGCACAAATAGGAGCAATTATAAAAATATCCACAATCAGCGTCGCAGAGAGTATGCCTCTATATGGATGGCTCATACGGATGCTTCCTATATGGCTTTCATATGTTCAAGATCTGGTCATGAACAAAGTAGGTACTTTAAATCATCCATCTTATATGACATTTCAAAAACAAGACAGTTATTCAAGACAAGATCATTGCATATAAACAATGTGAAATCTCAATCCCCAAAACTAAACCCAAAACCCACAACGATTTTCCGCCAGAGCAGAAATTGACAGTGGACAAAGGTGGGGAATTAGCAAATCACGTTGACAACTAGCATGCAACAATAATCAAGCGAAATGGGCCTTCAAGTATGGGTTATGATGGTGTTGGATCTAACAGCCACATAACACAATATGTAGCGGAAGCAAATAAAAACAAGAAAGCAAATAATTATACACACATGAAATATAAGCAGAGATTTACGTGGTAAAACCCTCTCTTAGGGAAACATCCACGGAGCAATGGTATTGGTCTTCTTATTATTCAATAATTGAAGAATACAACAACTCTCAACTCTCCAATACTTTCTCTTACGAGAATACAAGAAATATATATACATTTCTTACAAAGTTACTCATAACTGACCATATTCGGTTTGGCAGTTATAAAGTCACTGAGAAACCGGTTGTCACCCGTTTCCAACAATCTCCACCTTGACAACAATTTACCCGATACCATTGCTCATTGCTCTATTCATCACCTTTCCTGCAAGCCTAGAGAAGCTAAGCACCACCGTAGCTTCTCTAAAGTAACTGGCTTCGTGAACATGTCTGCACTATTCTTTTGAGTGTGAACCTTTTCAAGAACCACTCCACCTTCATCAACAACATGCCGAACAAAATGATATTTTACAGGAATATGTTTTGTCTTACTATGATAAGCTGGATTTTTAGCCAAATGAATAGCACTTTGACTTTCATAGAAATTTTTTATAGTGTTATGAATCTTTCCTAACTCACCCAGCAAACCTTTTAACCAGACTGCCTCTTTGCAAACATGTGAAGCAGCTATATATTCTGCCTATGTAGTGGACAAAGCAACAATATTCTGAAGCTTCGACATCCAACTAATAGCTCCACCTGCAAGAGTAAAAACATAACCTGAAGTGGACCTCCTCTTGTCCAAATCACCTGCAAAATCAGAATCAGCATAACCACATACTCCATCACTACAACCATCAAAAGTGATACAATAGTCACTTGTGCCTCTAAGATACCGAAGCACCCATTTCACTGCTGCCCAATGCTCTTTTCCTGGATTTGCCATGTATCTACTGACAACACCAACTGCATGTGAAATATCTGGTCTTGTACTTATCATCGCATACATCAAACTTCCTACTGCATTAGCATATGGTACATGAGACATATACTGCTTTTTTCATCATTTTTAGGACTCAAACCTGAAGAAAGCTTGAAATGAGAAGCTAAAGGGATACTAGAAGGTTTCACCTTATCCATACCGAATTTCTGAAGCATTTTCTCCACATACTTCTTTTGTGATAACCACAGCTTGCCATTTTTCCTGTCTCTATGTATCTGCATGCCCAAAATCTGATTTGCTGCTCCTAGACCCTTCATATCAAACATCCTAGCCAACTGAGCCTTTAACCTGCTGACTTCAAACATGTTCTTGCTTGCGACAAGCATATCATCAACATACAATACCAAAATAATGAACACGTCATTTTCCAACTTTTTAAAGTACACACAATGATCATACTCACTCCTGGTAAAATTCCAACTCACCATGAAATAATCAAACTTCTTGTACCATTGCCTGGGAGACTGCCTCAGGCCATACAATGATTTTCTGAGCTTGCAAACAAACCTCTTGCTGCGATTCTGAACGAAACCTTCTGGTTGTTCCATGAAAATTTCCTCATCTAAATCTCCATGTAAGAAAGTTGTTTTGACATCTAGCTGCTCTAATTCCAAATCATATAAAACAACTAGTGCTAACAAAATTCTGATAGAAACAAGTTTTACAACTGGTGAAAAAATCTCATGATAGTCAATACCTGCTTTCTGAGAAAACCCTTTTGCAACCAGTCTCGCTTTGAACTTCAGAACAGTTTCATCAGCTCCTTTCTTCAGTTTGTACACCCTTTTGCAACCAACCACTTTCCTACTCTCCGGAAGTTCCACAAGATCCCATGTTTTGTTCTTTGCCAAAGAATCCATTTCTTCTTTCATTGCATGTTTCCATTTGTCACTGTCAGACACATCTAATGCTTCCTTATAACTGTCAGGTTCTCCTTAATTAGAAATGAAAACAAAATCATCATACCTCTTTGGAAAAGCTCTGTTCCACGTATGTCTCCGTAGAGTTTGCTGTGGTATTTCCTCTATTTCTGTCTGCTCATCCTCTTCCTGAGGAGTGTCCTCATGAATATCCTCTTCCTGGACATCCTCATGATTTCCCCTCGCAGATGACTGAGTATCAAACTGAATTTGCTGAAACTGTGGTACATTAGCCTGTTTCAAATCATTACTTACATCTAAATTTGTCAGAGAAAGTTCATCAAATTTGACATCTCTATTTATGATGATTTTGTGGACAGTAGGATTCCACAACCTATATCCCTTAACATCATCACCATATCCAACAAAGATCAATTTTCTTGACTTAGGATCTATTTGGAACGTTGATTTTTCGGGATAAGTGCATAGGCTTCACAACCAAATACTCTAAGATTAGAATAATCACATGATTGACCTGTCCATACCTCATGATTGACCTGTCCATACCTCTTCTGGAATTTTGCAGTTAATTGCTGTTGATGGTGATCGATTGACCAGGTAACACGCTGTAAGCAATGCCTCTCCCCACAATTCCTACTGCAACTTCGCATTACTGAGCATACTCCTTGCTCTTTCAAGAAGAGTCCTGTTCATGCGTTTAGCAACGCCATTCTGCTGCGGAGTGTAAACAATGGTCTTATGCCTCTCGATCCCATCCTTCTTGCAATAATTATCAAACTCCTTCGAAGTAAATTCGGTTCCATTATCTGTTCTAAGACATTTAATGAACCTTCCAGTGCTCTTTTCAACCAAAGCTCTACACTGCTTAAATATATCAAAAACATCATCTTTTCTCTTTAATAAATAGATCCAGACTTTCCTTGAGTAATCATCTATAAAGCTGACAAAATATGATGATCCCCCCTAAAAAATTTTAGGAGATGGACCCCATAGATCAGAATGTATGTAGTCTAGGATACCTTTACTAGTGTGTTTTCCAGATTTAAATTTTTGTCTAACCTGTTTACCATAAATACAGTGCTCACAAAACTTCAAATCTACAGATTTTAAACTAGGAAGCAACTTTCGATCAGCAAATACCTTCATTCCTCTTTCGCTGATATGACCTAACCGCTGATGCCATAGACGAGTGACGTCTGTTGCTGCACCAACTGATGCTACTATTGCGTGATCGACTTCCGTTCTCCGTTCAAGTCTATACAGGTTCCCAACTCTGTTTGCCTTCATAACAACCAAGATACCTTTCGATATCTTCATAACTCCACCTTGAACTGTAAATTTGTAACCAGCATCATCAAGAACTCCCATTGATATCAAGTTCTTCCTTAGTTCAGGTACATGTCTCACATTTGTTAGAGTCCTAAGAGTCCCATCATACATTTTAATTTTGATACTCCCTATCCCAACAGTTTTACATGAAACATTGTTTCCCATATAAACTATCCTGTCATCAACAGATTTGTATGTGGAATACCAATTTCTATGAAGACACATATGGTGAGATGCTCCATAATCAATTAACCAGTCATAATGGTATTGTGAAACAGTAGATGTAGATAATACCTCATCAATCATACCTGAATCATTCTCGGCTATGTTCGCCTCCTTTGTAGAGTCCTCTTCCTCAGAAGCTCGCTTGCGTTCCCAGCAATCTTTCTTAAGATGTCCTGCTTTATTGCAGTACCAACACTTCAATTTACTCTTTTTACCCTTCAACTTTGACCTTGATGTACCTTTTGAATGTTGTCCTCTTTCACTGGTTCTTCCTCTGGCCACCATTACTTTTGATGTCGAGGTTTCAAGACTAGCTTTCTTTCGAGTTTCCTCAGAAAGTAAGGCTCCCACAACTTCATCGAAGGTAATAGACTCAATAGAACTAAAACTGATAGAGGTTACAAAATGTGCCCATGACTCAGGTAGAGAGCACAACAGTAAAATCGCCTTGTCTTCAGATTTAATAATATCTTCCATACTAGCCAACTGACAAATAAGAGTATTGAACGCATTCAAGTGTTCAGAAATCTTTGTACCTTCTTTCAGACGCAAGGTAAACAACTGCCGCTTCAAGAGGATTTTATTCGTCAAGGATTTAGTCATGTACAACTTTCCAACTTTGTCTAGAGACCTAATGTTGTAGTTTCAGACACGATGTTAAATAAAACATCGTCGACCAAGCACAGACGAATAGCACTGAGAGCTCTTTCATCCATCTCGCTCCAGTCTTCATCTGAAATATCCGCGAGTTTCTTTGTCTTCCCTGCCAATGCCTTCGCCACTCCTTGCTGCACGAGCATATCCCGCATCTTGGCCTTCCATAACTCGAAATTATTGCTCCCATTGAACTTCTCAATTTCAAACTTAACACTCTACGTTTTTGCCATTTTCTCAAGAATCCAGCTCAAAAACTTTATAAAGGAAAACCTTTTCGAAATAATGGAATAAAGGTTTTATAATTTTAAAATTCCAAAACAATGGAATAAAGGTTTTCAAATACTAAAAAATAATATATATATCAAACCTTATAACTCCCACCTCAATCCACTACACACTTAAAACAAAAAACTTTATTTTTTATAAAACATCCCTTATAACTCCCACCTTTTCAAAACATACATCCACTTTTAAATATATATTTTAATAAGCTTTTAAACAAGCCTCCCTATATCCATGTGATATACCTTGAAGAGATTTCATAAAACACCAAACATAAAAAAAAAAAAATTCACGCTTTACTCCAAAAACTTTCACGCTTTAACTTCAAATGAATACATTACCGCGCTCCTCGATGAAGGAAGGTCGCGGTAGTTCTCAACTGGGTCGCGGTAGTTCTCATTTTTTGTAATTGCGTAAGTGTGCCATAAAAGTGTCGCGCCCCACCAAGCTTCAGACCCGCGATAATTTAATATTACCACTCCTTCTCTCCTTAGGATTCAGGCTTCATCTCTCTTCAGGTAACTATTGACCCGGACTCAACTTTCTCATTCACTGCGGCCTCCTACCAAGCTCTGATGCCACTTGTTGGATCTAATAGCCACAGAACACAATATGTAACGGAAGCAAATAAAAACAAGAAAGCAAATAATTATACACACATGAAATATAAGCAGAGATTTACGTGGTAAAACCCTCTCTTAGGGAAACATCCACGGAGCAATGGTATCGGTCTTCTTATTATTCAATAATTGAAGAATACAACAACTCTCAGCTCTCCAATACTTTCTCTTATGAGAATACAAGAAAGATATATACATTTCTTACACAGTTACTCATAACTGACCATATTCGGTTTGGCAGTTATAAAGTCACCGAGAGACCGGTTGTCACCTATTTCCAACAGATGGCTATAGGTAAGCACAAATGTATGACTAGAGAAACTTAAAAAGATAACGATGTGGCAGAGAAGGCAATTCTAACAAGGAATATTGTTTGTAAGAATTTTTACATGATTATCTAACAATGGCAAGAGGAGATTGCACACTTCGTCGCTTCACAAAAAGCAATACCATCATTTTTTGGACTCATTTTTTTTTTAATATTCAAAATTTATTTATTACATAGACATTTCAACTCTACAATACATTTGATAAGCTAATTCTATGCACATCATACTAAGGCTATTTATACTCTTTATGTATGGTGCATGCATAAATGTGCTTAGTGCTCACATATTATTTTCTGAGATAACCTAACAATGCTGGATTCACAAATGGTGAGTCCAAGACTGTATGAACAAGTTGAGATACACACATCAAATATGGTGCCAACAATCTAAGGGACGCTAGAATGAAACCAAACTTGACAAAAAGTGAGTGAGCAAGCAAACCTTGATGAGATAAGTTATACCCGAGAGCCTACGAGTGCCAAATTCATTTTAAAATTGTGGGTTGAACTTCTATACTATTTATCAAATGAGGCAGCATACAAGTATAATGGATATCATGAAAGTTGAAAGCATAATGAACAGAGATTCATCTATGACTTGAATTCTCTGTGAATGTCTTAAAATTTTGCCTTACGCATCATAGCAACAAACAATGAATCGAACAAGCAAGGCAAGCAAAGAGAAAGAAAATGGCAAAAGAGAATCATAAAAAAAAGTGAAAACAACACAGTGAAGACAACACTTGCAAACATGCATGGTTTCAAACTTTCATACCAAAGAAAACTAAATCAATGAAAAAAGTGCTACCTTGATAGTGAGGATACTTAGTCTTGGTAAATCTCAAACAACAAGTCCCACTCAAACTTGCAAATTCATTGCAATCCATAAGCAGAATGCAATAATTATAAGGGCCATCATCCACTCAACACTACCTCACACAATTAAAAGGAACTATGCTATTCCATCAAAGCAAAGAAATAGGCCTAACATAAAATGATACAAGCTGCCACAATGCCAATATAAACGTCTCAGCTACTTGAAGATAGCCTTCTTCAACACCATGCCCATAGTTAAACAAAGATAAATGCCTCTTTGTTCCAAGCCCAGGTGAAACAAATGAGCAAATTTACAATGGAGGAAAGTAGGTCTAATGAGCTTACACCATAAGCAAATGGTACCAAACCAACAACAAGACAACAATGAGTAGAACGAGCAAGGAAAACAAAGAGAATTGAAAATGGCACAGGGAAACCACCACCAAAAGTTAAGAAAACACTTGCAAGCACGTACGGTTTTATACCAAAGAAAACTAAATCAATGAACAAAGTGTTACCATAATAGTGAGGAAGTTTACTTTGCACTGATAATCTCGAACAACAAATCCAACTCAAATCCACAAATCCACCTTTCATACCAAAGAAAATTAAATCAATGGACAAAGTGCTACCTTAACAGTGAGGAAGCTTATTACTAAAATCTCAAACAAATCCAACTCAAACTTGCAAATCCATTGTAATCCATAAGCAGAAGGCAATACTGTAAGTGCCATCCACTAAACTACCGCTCTCAAACAAATAAAAAGAACTATGCTATTCCATCAAAGTAGAGAAATAGACTTAGTATAGAATGAAGCACAGTACGACAATGACAATAGAAATGTCCAAGCTACTTGAAGATAGCATCATGTCCACTGTTGAACAAAGATACATGTCTCTCTTTCTTCCAAGCTCACTGCTGAACAAATAAGCAAATTTACAACGGAGGAAAGTAGGTCTAATGACCTTGCACCCTAGGCAAACAACGACCACCAAACCAACAACCATACAACAATGAATTGAACGAGGAAGGGAAACAAAGAGAAATGAAAATAACGAAGGAAAATCACAACAAAGAGTCAACAGCACTATAAGCATGCAAGTTTTCATAACAAAGAAAACTAAATCAATGAACGAAGTGCTACCTTGTCAATGAGGAACCTTCCTCACTACCAAAATCTCAAACTCACAAATCCACCTTAACCCATAAGCCGGGACCTTACTCATACCAATAATCTCAAACAACAAATCCTACTCAAATTCACCTTAACCCATAAGCCGAAGGCAATAACTCTTAGAGCCATATCCACTAAACTACTGATCTCACAAAAATAAAAGAACTACCAACCCGCCAACAAACTACTGAAGCAAAAAATGCTATCAAACGCACAAAGGCAAATGCTATCAACAGTGTCCGAAGAAAACAGAGAGGCAAATGCTACCAACTGCATCGAAAAACGAGCACCTTGCTACCCCTTGGGCTCCAGAACGAGACACTGGAACAAACAAAATTGAACTAAACTGTCCAGAGATAGTCACATAGACAACAAGAAACATAGGAAAGGCAAATACTATCAACCACATAAAAAAAGGAGCACGTTGCAACCCCGTCAAGTTCTGGAACAAGACAACAAAATAGAGCCAACAGAACCAGACTCCATAGAGATACTCAGAGTCAACCAGAAACAAAAGAGTCAGCAAGGGAGAACCAAAGCACCAAAATTATAATTAAACCAGCTCCCATCCGACAACGTAAATGCAACTATAATGCCGCCAACAAGCACCTGTATGTCAAGCGTGGACACACGACGAATACCAACCAAGGGGTGCCATCCCATCAAAAACTTTCATCCTCGAAACTTTCGGAAAACCATGGGAAAAGGGACATGAATAATATAGTTTCATGAATCCTATATGTCCTGCAAAGAATATGATAAATATCATTAGTGGAGTGCTAGCCCTATCCAACTTGCAATTGGCAGCAAGAAATTTATTGGCAAGGTACAAGAGATTTGATAGCAGATAACATATATCACTTAGTTTCACATGATATAATGTTTAACAACTACTACAGAGTTATTGAGTACAGAGTTATTGAGTTGAGAGATGTTTTTTACAACTTAATATAGAAGAGACCTGTAAATCTATGTTCAATGACATTTAGACCTGTAATTTTATGTTCAATGACATTTAGACCTGTAAATCTATGTTTAATGACATTTAAAAAATAAATTTATAATAAAAAATATTTCACTGTAAGCTTTAGGAAAAAAACAAATAAATTTTAACTTAAGCTGAACCTCAAATAAATTACTAAAATACACACAGGTATAAAGAGATTGTGAACCAGCAACAATAATTTCATGATAATTGTTAAAATGGATAGAGCTAATATGCTTGTAAATCAGAAAATCTAATAAACTTTGAATATCTCACTCATGCCCCCATTAAAAACATATGATCATAACTATAAGTTAAAACTATACAGAGGCAAAATTCAATCTCTTTTGTAACAATAATTTATATTTACAAAAATAAAACTATACTAAATTCATTTAGAAACAAACAATTTGATTTGCAACCAATCCTATTATAAAATATTTTCATTAATCAAAGCCATTAAATAACATGAGTGAAGCGTCTCAAGTGAGAAGAGGGCCTTACTTGAAGGATCAAAGCTTGAGAAAGGTTTGCACCTGGAGGGATTGAATCCCTATGTGCTCTTGATAGATCCAGTGTTAAAAATGGATCCATACTGGTTCGGTATGAGATATCAGTTTTACATGGAAAATTGTTGGACAAGTGAAAATCACATATAGTGTCACCTTCAATCATTGGTAATAGGGATGGTTTCTACCCTCCTTGCAAGTCAGACCAAACTCAACAATCTCTCTTCAACCCAAAATTACAACCATTAATTAAAATAAAAATATAATATGCTGTATGAATATTTTTCTTCCTCAAATATAAATTGGAAACTTTCATAAAGAATATGAAAAATCTGTCAAAACTTCACAGTATTGCGCTTGCAACAGAAATGCATGCTATTAAGAGATAACTTTGTAGATTTTCTTTGAAGATACACATTATAACTATAATTCTTCAGCCAACTACCCACAAATCTTGAAGAACACTTATTTGGCTTACTCATATTTGCTATGATTATCTCTAGATTTAACAATGAATATATATACAACAAAATCCTATAATCACCAAATCAGCACTGACTTGAGAAGTGTTGTGGGATATGCTTGAGCTGCTGTCTATTTTATACGTTAAAGGACCATCAAAAAGACAAAACCAAATATATTAAGTACTGATTTACATTCAGCTGTTTTAGATAATGCTAATTTGGCTTGAAAAACTTGAGCTTTAAACCACTGTCAACCATGCTCCATACTCCACCAATTGAAAATGCCAGACTGAAAAGAATCCCAAGTATACCAAGACCCCAGTTCAAGTACCAGCCTGAGGTATATTTTTTAGGCTTCTTGATACAAACCCACATAAAACAAGGGTATGCAAATGTCACTGGCAGAGTCAAACCTCCCAACAGACCTGCAAGGCTGGAAAGAAAGGGAAGTGCAACCCCAATGAAGAAAGAAATGAAGCCATAGAACACACGAAACCCAGCACGAACCCAAGGAGGGCACGGCTTATTGGTCCGGCTGGTGTAACCTGCTTCAAAGCTGTCAAACACTGGCATAGAATAAATTTGAAAGCTGCTAAGACAATTGAAGACGACCAAAAGGAAAGTTGTTGCCAAAAGACCCCTCGCAATATCCTGGTTGTGAAAGCTATACAAAGCATTCAAAACTCCGCCAGGAGGCATCTGCAACAAGAGTCAGAGAATGAAGTTAGCATGTGGTCCTGACGAGGCATTCTAAATTTGTTGGTCCAGGTGGAATGGAAAACTCAAGATAAAACCAGCCTAACCAGTGGTAAAAGTGAAGAAGTCTGATTAATATTACAGCCAAATTAAGGGAGGCATTGGGATACAATTCTTTAGGAGACTCTTAACAGTAAACAAAATACTTTTGTGCATGAGAGAGAAAGGCCTATGATAGTAACATGCCCAACGAAAGTAGAGAAATGGCATTGTCAAGCAGAGTATCTGCACATAGAATAGACTCAATAGAGTGAGATGAGAGGAATCTTATGTGTCTGGTGTGATAAAGCAGGTGCATTCATCAACTACTGACCACAATATCAATTCAACAATCCACAACCTAAACAACACCCGGTTAAAGAAACCAGATTCCTCCATTACAAGGCAACAACTTCAACCATGGTTTTCTTGAACCTGGTTGTCTTTTTGTTGTTTATGTCGGGAAGAACAAACTACATACAAGTTAAATATGGCTACAGAAGAGGATCAATTAAGTAACAAACGGAAAATTCCAAAATGATGCCAGTTAAAGTAAGTTCATGATACTCCATAATGGTAAAATACTATGTTCTTTCAGAAAAATTGACATGTACAGCAATATGAATGAGACCAACCAATTAACAACAGAATTTTGAATGATGCAGGTTCAGAAGACGCTGAAGGAGAATATATTGTTGGCAACTTAGCATGACAAACTAGGAAGAAATAAAGCAGCAGCATTAGACTTACTGCCGTAAAATAGATCAATAAAATATAGAAACTCGGGGCATTTATAATTTTACTCACATACGAGTTTGAGAAGGGAAGTGATTGGTACTTACAGAATCTCCATAAGCCCAGTAACCTCCAATTGCAATGGGGAACAAGCACATGGCCATGAGTAAATAAGCAACCTTTGCTCCTCTCCACATTGGTACAGAGGCAGGATGCTTGAGACTGGATGGCATAGTGGCCTGTATTCTCAGATACAAATTCCTAGTCAGTCTCACAGGAAAGAAAAATCATCGATAAGGTAAGCTATCAACTTGTAACCTTTTCTAGAAAATATAGATGAAAATGAGTAATCAAAAGGAAACACAAGTCTACGATGCGACAAGAGTACAGTACCTGTATTTCTAGAGCAAGATTATGACCCCTGAAGGCAAAAGCAATAATTCCCAATGATTTCAATACTGAGAATGCTGTTGCAGTGTCCGTCTTGGACTTTAGGTTTTCATAAGATATGCCCAAGGGTCTAGGCTTGCTTACAGACAAACCCCAGACCATAGTGCAGTAGGTGATTGCAGTGATAGCACCTATAAGAGAGAGCCCTGCTATGGAGTTAAGATTAGGCAGCTGTGACAGAACAATGCAAAGGGATACAAAAACCAAATACCATTCCACTGTAGTAAGTGGATTGGATCCACAAGTTGGGCCACAAACAATTTGGAAAAACAGCTTCATTGTCTCTCCACCAATTAGTATCAGGGCAGTTGCCGTCCCGGCTGATAGATAAACAGTTGGAAACAGAGTCAACCATACACCAAGCCTCTCCCCTGCGAAAATTAAAGACAAAGGACTATTATATCTAGCATTATTATATATTTGGTTCCATTAGATCCACAAGTATATCTAAAACTCAGATGTCTGGACCTAAAACTGAGGATTGTATGGACTCAGAATTGGAGATAGCAATCCAAACTTTGATATCCAACCCGAAACAGTCATGTAGCTTAAGCTTAGTAATAAAGCAGCCCACATATCAAAATTTTAATGCAGAAGGTATATGTTATTGTTACCAAATGCAGCTTGAGCAAGCTCCACATATCGATTGTAGCGCTTCCCCGGAACAGCTTCATGCAGCATGATAAGAACCCACAGAGTGTAGAGTTGCCACAGGTATGCTATGGTCAGACAGATTATCCCCCAGCTCCTGTTTATATTCATGGACAAGCAAGTACAAATCACAACAAAGTTGCAGAAGGAATATACTTACAGCAACCCACATCTATATTCACAGTACTGAGGGGCATATTCTACAGCCAAGGTTGTGGTAGCAATATCAACGATTGTGCATCCACAACCACTTAAAAGAATATTTAACCCCATCAAGTAGGTGCAAAAACATCAAAATTGCTAACTTCAAGAATTTGATACTTATTGGAGAATAACAGATCTGGAGTTAGGATGGATCTATATTACTGTAAAACTCAATTCAAACTTTAAGCAGTAGTACAGATATCAACCCAGGAAGAAGCAAGTACAAATCAAAACAAAGTTGCAAAAGGAATAAAATGGACCTATATTACTGTAAAAGTCAGTTCAAATCATAGTACAAATATCAAAGCAAAAAGCAAGTGCAAATCAAAACAAGGTTGCGGAAGGAATAAACCCACAGCAACTCACATTTTTATCCATTGCACTTAGGCACATTTTACAGCCCAGGTAGAGGTAGCAGTATCAATGTGTTTGCAGGCTTGCAGCTGCTAAAGAGTTTACTTAACCAGACCAAGCGTGTGTGAAAATAATGAAATTGCTACTATGAGGAAATTGATCACTATGGAAGTATAACAGATCTGGGGTTGTAAATCAATTCAAGTTATTATACAAATATAACCATGTGATCTGGGGTTTTGATGGATCTAAAAGCTAATTCAAGTCATTGTACAAAACCAACCATGAACATGGAAACAAAACAGAGAAATCAAGAATATAATGCATACCATCCCAAGTAGGTAAAAGCCACTGGCAGAATCAAGGCCTGAAATCCAATCCCCGCATTAAGATTGTGAAATGCCGCATAGTAAGCATTCCCATTCCTGGACTCTGTGATGGGGAGCCATGCATCCTGAGGATTGAGCTTAGTGAGGTGCCCAACCTCCTCCAGATAGGTCTTCATATTGGTCAAAACCCTCTTCATGGGAGTCCCAATGGGGCTCAGAAACCTGGGAGAGATGAGGGAGGGAGTCCATGGGGTCCTTGGAGTCCTGGGCGTCTTGAGCAGAGGTGACCTGGGCATGGAAGGGGACACTAGAGACGAAGGAGGGCGAGTACTGGCAGGTGTCTGAGAAGGCCTGGGGGATCTCTGCCCAGGGGTCACAGCATGAGAATGAGAATTGGTAGACATGTGATGGTGGGGAGAATGAGCACCAGGGGTGAAGGGGGGCGTGGCTCCCATGGGGGTGGGCGGTATCGAGACCAGTTCTCGTTCTCCCCCGGATTCATCCATAGTCCCCGAAGGTGCCTGCAACCTGAAGCTCCTCTCAGAATCCTCAGACGAATCCTCTTCTTCCTTAGATTTTCTACGCCCTGTTCCCATTCTCATAACAACAAAACCACCCAAGTAATAATCATAATCAACGCGGACAACTGTTGAGGATTCAAACACAGGCTACCCACATTCCTCACCTCACAATACTTCACTGTTCACGAGATTCTCCTCCTTCTCCTTCGCCATCATCACAGCCAGCTCCACTGTCATCGAGTACTGCAATACAATACAATGCCATCAACGGTCATGCGCTCAAATCAATGAAAAAGCTATACCCAATACACAAAAAACGCATGAACCCATGAATCCCCAAATCTGATCCTATCTACCATATCTTATACTGTGAACTCCATCGTTTCTGAAAGTATTTTGTTATGGTATAGCTTACCGATATTTCCGTGCAGTCAAACTGTAATGATAGTATGAGCTTCTGCTACGCGTTCCCAGGTGCGACAAACGTGCAAGCCCAGAGGCCCGGATTATTATTAGTTCTATATGGTTTCATTTGTTTTTGTAGGGAGATCATGTGAGCCTAGACACCTGTGGTGGCCTGGCCTCCATGGAGCGAAAGCATGGGCGTCCTTGTGCTCGAAGGAGAGGCCATATCATGACTTGATGTTTTTAAACAATTGTCAGGGAATTCTGAAATGGCGCGTACCGGACAAAGTAGATTGACCACACGGTGCTCGTCGTTTCCATCACCTTGCAATTATTTAAGTCTTTAAAAAGCTAAAGTCCAATGTGTCGGGGTGGGGATTCCTCGAAATTTTCTGAGCAGTCAACATGAAATTAAATAACAGACTGGCTAGATAACGTGAAAGCCCAATGTAGCCGTTTATTTCGCAAAAAGGAATGCCAGTTCAATCTGGATGGGGTAGCGCTGGGTTTAACTGAGGCAGTTGGGTCTGACCGCGACTGGAACAGTCTGTATATATAACGTGAAAGCCTAGTTTTCCCGTTTATTTCGCAACAAGGAATGCCATGTTCAATCTGGATGCCGTCGCGCTGGGCTTCTGTGAGGCAGTATGGCCGTGACTGGTACAAGCCGTACCATAGTTTACATGAATAGATGTTTACATGTTCTAAGTTTTTTTGTTATTTTTTCTTTTGGAATTCAGGCAGAAGTCAAATTATTTTTTATTGTAGTGCTCAAATTTTATTTTTGATTGTATAAAAGAGATTTAGCGTCTTTCAATATTGTAGAGCATTTGTATTATGCAATTTTAACAATGTTTATTTACAATTTTAGCAATTTTAATAATGATAATATAAAGATTTTGCCATTTCTGCAAGGTTTTTACTATTTTTTAAATAAATTTGAATGTTGTGTGTGGTTCAAGTTTAAGATTATAAAAGTTATACGATTTTAAACTGAAAATTTTGATTTTTTCAGTATGATTTTGAAAAATCTGATAGAAAATTTTAAAAATCCTGGTTATTATTCTTAAACTTTGAAATTTTTGGTGCCCTAAAGTTTTTAATGGTGTCGAATTTATTTCTACCATCAAAATTACCAATAAACACAGTTAAATTCAAATTTTGCAAAATAAAAAATAATGGATTTCAGTAAATCAATCCGAATGCATAAATAAATTTAGCGTCCTTAAATACAATACATTAAAAAACCCAAATTTTGTAAATTCATTTTATTTGAAATTAAAAATTTCTTCAAAATTAATGTCAATAAATTTTTATGGATTCAAAATTGTACTATGAAAATTTGGATTTTTGAAATATCAAGTGTTGTTCTAAAGTCAAAATGTCATAAATAAAATATAATGGACTGAGATTTTCATTAAATTTTAGATAATTTAAATTAATAATAAAATTATTATCTATTTGTATTATTTTTCAAAATATATTTATTCAAATTTAAAAATTTAAATATTTTTAAAAATATCTTAAATATTTTATATAATTTCTATCTTTATATTATGAATCATTCAAATATTTTATAAGAAAGATTTGAAATGAATTTCTTTCAAATATTTTATATGAAAGATTTGAAATTAGATTTGTCATAGATTAAAATTGTATAAAATCTCAAAAAAATATTAATCTAGAACATGGTATAATTTTCAGTGTTTTTATCAAAAGAAGGTTGGAAATCGAAGCAGGAGTATGCTTGATAATCACTAACAGAAATGGTATACAAGATCACAAGAGGAAAATCCTTGATTACTACATGAAAGGATGAATCCAACTTCCTTTTCTTTAATTTTTGTCTTTTTGTATTTTGACCATTGAAAGTCTAAGTGATTGATAATTAAAAGTGATTGATAATTAAAGCATGAAAGCTGATGAATATATGAACTACTTTACTAGTTTGCAGAATTATGACAAAAGCTAAAAAAACTTAAGAATGTAAGACATTTGCAAAATCTTTGAGAAATATATTCTCTCTTTTAACTATGCATAAAAAGAATATAATTTTTTTATATGAAAACAAAACTATATATACAAAACACAACAATCTTATTGATTATAACCTCTACAAAACAAAAGCATATAACTTATCAAAGCATTGTGCATAAAATAATTTATCACATCCAATTCAAGATCCAAATAATTGAATAAAAAAATAAAAAAATAAAGAAAATGAAGATTTAGATTTTTCTAATTTTTTATTTAAATTTAATTTAATATACATAATATAACTTTAATTTATTATTTTTATTAATAAATAAAAATATTTGATCATTACCTTGAATTTATAAATATAAAACTAAGTTTCATACTTTCCACATACTGTTTCTTTTTTAACAAAAACCAATGATGCATCTCACATAAATAAATAGGAAAGAATGTTGGATACATCATATTTAAGACAAGTGGGCTTCCTTAGGACCCACCAGCACTCCTCAATTAGCTTTTTCTTATCAAATTCAAAAGGTATTTTGAAAGTGGTCAACTCTATTCAACAATCCAATGAGCCTAGAGTCCTCCCCACTATCCAACTTACACAACATAATGAGAATAAAATCTTAATGTAGGGTTTATCACCTCACAACTTGAGCAATAAACTAAAGCCCCATTCTTATATTTTAGTGGTCTAGGTTTTGCTTTCTCATCATAACACATTATTTTAAATTGGTGGTATCTATCAAAATCTTAAAAAGCAGAGAATAAAGGACACATCCTCAAGTTTAATTGAACATTAATTGATTCGGGTGGCTCTCCTTTTCATGTGGGTCCTTTTGTTCATTTTAATTTAATATCTTAGGTTACCTTATGGTTTTAGGCTATGTTGATTGCATTTTTCTTTCTAGGTTAGCTTTCCCTTGCGTTTATCTAGGGCTTACCATTTCTCAATGGAAAACATTTAACCGTGCCATGTCTATTACTAATAAACTCAACATTTAATTGTGTATTGCTCATAAATGTAGCATCTAACTAAGTTCACACTTTTTTCTTGGAGATAGCTGACACATTGTCACGGATAGTTATCAATGATTTAATGTGATGAATGGTAATGATAAGAAAAGCGCATTTTGAGATTTATATTGATGAATTCTAAAGTGTTCCATTTTATATGTATATGGCATCAAAGTTCGCTTTCGGATGAGCCCTTAAATTTGACCAAATTCATAGTTTAAATCTAGGCCATCTTGTAGCACCATCTCATTTCAATCAATCACAATTTGAAATATAAATATTAAATATGTCTTCTGGTAAGCAAACTTATAAAGTAAAAATTTAATATAGAGTTGATTAATTTAATATGAATTTATTTATTTTTAAAAATTGGTGGTTTATTTGTTAGAGGGAGAATGTTAACACTTGTTATTTTAGGTAGAGAATCAAGGTATGGTCAGAAATACAATCATTACAATAGGGGCTCAACAAGAACATCGAGTCAATTATAAGAATTGAACCTAGGTGGGGAGAGAAACAATCATTCCTCTCAACCACCCAAACTACAACCAATGGACTATTTTAATATAAATATATATTTTATGGTCAAGCAACTTACACATTATTTTAATTAAGTTAATTCAAATAATGAATCAAAGTTTAAAAGTAAAAAAAAAATCTTAAAACTTTCTTTTATCATGTTTATTAAAAAATTTAATATTCAAAAGGATGTATATTTACATTAGGGTATTATTAATGAATAAGCTTTTATACGAGGATTCAGTAAGTCTCAAATATATATATTTCCACCGAAAAAACTGATACTATTAATTAAAAATAGTATAGAGTGTGTACAAGAATATCAAATAAACAGTCTTCAAAAGGAGAAGCCACCATCATAGGCCAAGATTTGGTACAAAGAAACATTGTCTGACCAGCCCAAACAAAGCCACAAGGCAAATATACAGACAATCGGAAGAAACGAAACAGGGCCCAAGTAAACCAACGTAAAAAGCCTCAGAAGGCCAATACATAGGAACCAACCGATCCTGCCCCCAAAGGGACGCCGAGCATCCTCAACGAGAACCAAGAGACATTCGAAGGAACCTGGTCACCAAAAAAGATCAGCAACCAAGTCCAGATCACCCAAAAAACAAAAAGGATGGACGCCCGCCGAGCCGAAAAAACACCAAAAATAGGCCCAATCATAAGAAGACTAGATAGGATAATCAAAGACGATGATCCGAAGGCCACGCAAGTATCCAAAAAAGAGTATCAACAAGGAGTTGATACAAATGATAAATTTAAGAACCTGCAAAATCATAAGAATATAGATCCAAAAAGCCAGCTGAAATAATACTGCTGCCAACACAAAAATAATAAAAAAAGACTAAGAAAGAAAAATGGAGAAAAACCCTATCAAAATAAGTTGATCATGATCCCATTATTCCCATAAAATAATGTCTTCTCTAGCAAAAAGAGTCAACTTTGATAAACAATTTGCTTCCCTATTGAATTCCCTATAAACGTGCTTGAAAGAAATCTAATCAAACCCTTGAACCAACTTAAGAACCACTTCCATCCAAGAAGATAAGGCCAATATGTTAAGAGAGGCATTGTTGGAGACCCGATCAATTATAATTTTAGCCTTCCATATCCTATTCTTGGCCTTCCCACCTTCAAATAAAATCTTATTCTTAGCCTACCATATCTGCCAGGAGACGAAACAGGGGAGATTAGCCCAAATAATCAAATGACTTTGCCAATGATGTAGACACTTTTGAAAATATTTCCATTGAATGTTAAGATTGATAGCTGACTTTATATTCCGCCAAACTTCAGAGGTAAAAGGGAAGCTTACAAAAAGGTGACCAACTGATTCCTCATCAACACAACAAAGGGGAAATCTATTAGGTCCAATACCACCTTTGTGCAAGTAATTGTCCCAAGTAAGAATATAGTTTTCCAGGGTCATGCAATTAAATAAAATGATTTTAAATGGGGCGATCTAATTTAAGGTGTAATAACCTTTAGCTCAACGACACCAAATAAAATCCGTAGATAATTTGAATAACAATGGGACCCCCAAAGTGGATCTTCACCCACACGACCCACCCTACCATTGCTTGGATTCCAGACCAACCACTCAGCTATGACTTGTGACGAACCCATTAGACTGTTCCAAATATTTGAAACCCCCTTGGTTTGTTTGTTAGCTTGAAAAACCACTGCGCTTGAGTTAGATTCCTGAGGTATTTTTCTTTAATTATCTTGCTCCATAGGTTGTCTACAAATAAATCCTTCCACAAGCTCTTGGCAGATAAATCCTTAGCAAAGTTATGCATATTTTTTAGGGCCCGTTCCCCCAATTGTTTTGGTCTGGCCAGGAGTGTCCACTTAACCAGATGAAATTTCCTCTTTTCCTTTCTCCTGATTTGATAAAATTAAACATTCTTCTACGAATTCCATTGAGGATCAACTTCAAAACTTTATACATCGAAATCCAGTATACATAAATGTTCTGAGGGACAAATTTTGTGAGAGTAGTTCTGCCCCCTAAAGACAACGAGCGCCAACACCAATTATTAATTATTTTGTCAAATTTCTTCAAGAGCCAAAACCAGTTGGATGCATGATAGTTGTTCAGCTTTATATAGAAGCCCATATACTTAGTGCCTTCCTCTAGAGGCCCAAAATTATAAGGAAGAGATTGTCCAATCTGGTTCTTTGAGTCTTCCGCTAGTTTATGTTCCAAAAAGAAAGATTTCTCATTATTTGTTTTCATTCCAGATACATTGCAAAAGAGTGTAAGTATTGTCTTCATTTCTTGCCATTCTTTGATGTTGTTAGAACCAAATAGCATCATGTCAACTATAAAAAGTAGATGGGACACCAAGGATTGAGATGTCACTCTAATACCTTTCAAAATTACATCCGTCATTGCTTTACTGAGTAACTTACTTAAACCCTCTATTATGAGAAGGAACAAAAGGGGAGAGAGGGGGAATCCATGGTGAATACCCTTCGACCCCTTAAATAAAGGTGTAGGAGCACCATTAATAAGGACAACATAATTTACTGAGGTTACACAAGCCATAATCCACCTGCTAACTTCCCATGGAAAACCAATCAAGATTAGGATCAGCCTAAGAAAGGTCCAGTCCACACGATCATAGGCCTTGACTAGATCTGGTTTTAGGATGAGTGATTTTATATGTATTGATTTAATACCGTGGAAAACCTCCTGAGCAATGCCAACTGCATCAAGAATTTGACAGTCTTCCAAAAACCCAAATTGTTCAAGTGAAATATGTTTTGATAAAACCGACTTTAGTCTATTTGCAATAATCTTAGAAATAACTGAAATCATTAGGGTGAGAACATTTAGGAATAGGATCTAAAAAAGTGGAATTTATAGCTCTGGAAACCTTACCAGTGATTCGAGATTCCTCTAGTGCTGCAAGAAATTCCTGCCCCATAATGTCAAAAAAACATAGGAAGAGTTCGACAGTCCATTTATTTGGACCCAGACTTTTGGAATTCGCAAAGCCCTTCAGAACAGCTTCCAATTCTGCTAGAGAAACTAAAGCATACATTTCATTTCCTTCTTCCTCATAGAATTACCTCGGATATTCTTTGATGACTTTAAATTGCTCAATAAGAGAGATTTTTTTTGGATCCTGGTACAGAATTTGAAAGAAATAAATGGCCTCCTTGTGCATATCAACTAAGGAAGATATCATGTTCCCATCACTTCCTTGTAATTCCCATATAGAGTTTTGAATCCTCCTGTCTTTAGCAAATTTATGAAAAAATTTGGTGTTTGAGTCACCGGCCTCTATCCATACAACACGACTTTTCAGTCGCCACGTATCTTCTCCCAATTTTAGAATGACCAATTTATTTTTTTCCAAATCGATTAGGGTTGCTTGATCCTTAGGCGTCAACAGCCCGAAGAGGTTAGACTTCATTAAACTTTCAATTTCAGCTTCCAAATTGTGAAGGTCCTGTCTTAGGGCTTTTTTCCTGTCTCTTTCCCACTTAACTGTGATTCCTTTTAGAAGTTTCAATTTCTGGGATAATTTATCTATTGCCGAGGACTCTGGATCCACTTCCATCTTCATCCATTCCTCATGAATCAATGAGATATAATCTTGGTCTGATAACTAGGAATGGTTAAATTTGAAAGGAACTTTATTAAAAATGCCATCCACATCAAATTGCAGCAAAACAAGATAATGATCAGAGATTCTGGATTGTTCGACCCATGAACGATACTTAATTTTTTTTCCACAAGTGATTTAGATACCAGAAAATGATCTAGTCTCTTCAGAATGCAATCCTGGCCTTTTCTACCATTTCACCAGGTTGGAACCAGAGGGATAGGCTCTATATCAATTAAATTGGATGAGGACAAAAGATTGCAAAAGTATGAACCCAACAGGTCTGCGTTTAGATGATGACCCCATACCTCTGAAGTTGCCGAAGTAAAATTTAGATCCCTCGCTAGCATCAGATTGGGGAGGTCTAATAACAGATCCATTTTGACACATTCCCAAAAGGCCATGCGATCCATATAAGGTCCATAACAATTTAGAACATTTAGATCTTTATCAAAACCAACAATCGTCCATGATAGTAGGATACCTACTGAGGTGATAAATAGATGAAAGAGAGCTTTCCGGGGATCCCTCTTGACTGACCCTCGACATTAATAGAACATATCTCCCGAGCAGGTTTAAGTTTCTTAAAAAAATTCTTGCCTTCTCACCACTTGTCATGGTCTCTTGGAGTAAAACTACATCCAACAGTAAATTTTCTAGTGTTCTCTTAAGGGCTAAGAATTTAGGGAGGCCCCAAAATCCCCTCACATTCATGGAGAAAAAAATCATTTTTAACCCTCGCTAGGGATTTGACTTCTCTAAGATCCCTTGTGTCCGAGGATGGAGAGATCAACTTGATGTCTGGAGAAAAACCTTGAGATAAACCTTCCACATAATGTTCTTTATCTTTCCTATCTAGATATTTCCTAGCACTTCTAGTTTTTAGTGGAGAAAAATCTTGGGCTAAACCCCCAAATATGTCACCTTTCAAAGCCTTTTTAGGGATGGACGACTCCACAGCCTCCATTTTCTCAACAATTCCTAAGGAGGGAGTGTCAAGAGCCACTAATCTATTACCAATGTAGGACTGAAGGGGAAGTTTCTTTGCAACTTCACAGTAAGAAGGGATATGCGTCTGTGATTTTGAAAACCTCGGCATTTCATTTTTTAGGGAGCCCATGCTGAAAGCCTGTCGAGGCTTAGAGATGTCCTCCAAAATTAAAATCTCATCCTGTGTGTTTGATATCAGAACAATAGCCACCTGAGAGTGAATTGATTCATTGATAAAGTTTTTAGACCTATCAAGGCTTCGTCTAAAGGAGGGAGAAGGTGAACAACCTTTTTCATCATCCTCTAAACTAGGGTTTGTCTCCTTTCTATGACCATGGGAAGTTTCCGAGGAGGAAGAAGGGATTCTATCAGCTATTTCCCCCCCTAAAAAATCACATTTAAATTCTAAGGATTTTATAAATAATTTTTCCATTTCTGAAAGACATTGAAACAAGGCTGGATCGTTTGATTTCAGCTACCCTGGAGAAGAAGAGCCTAGTACCGACACCCTATTTTAGAAACCATCTAAATCGTCCATGGCGTCAAGCTCACAATCACTGTTGTCATCTGATGACCAAAAGAGGATTTCATCGCCTGAATATTTGTGGTCAGAAGAAGATGGAAGACCTTTGCACTATTTCCCTAGATGTCCCACCTCCTTGCATCTAGAGCAGTGGAAAGCGATACCCCATTAGTTAATTACTTGAGAGTAGTTTCTACCATGCCATTCTATATCCAGTTTATCAATTATCCCTAAATATATATCCACCTCGACAAGCATCCTTCCAACTCTTTTGTCCATGCCTTTTAACACTTCATCACTAACATGCAAGAACTGGCCCAGCCTGTTACCAAAAGCTTCAAAATCCGCCTTATTCCACATCCCCAGAGGGAATCCCGACAGTAGGATCCATAAATGGTGAAACCTAATTTATTTTCCATCTTCGGATCAAAACCAATGTGCCACTGCTTCAACATGAAACTCCCCAAGTCCTTCAACCAGAGTTTTTCAAGAATGAGAGTTCCATGCTCTTCCTTCTAAAACTTAAAACCATACTAGCCTCTTGGAAGAATGGACACTGCATGATGTAGTTTAATAAAGGGCCCCAAATCCTCGCAACCCACCGAGTTATCTCCCTTTTATTCATTTCCCTATAGTTGAAATTCCCCACAAGCGTTGTCATGTTATAGTCTATAAATTCCTCAAGGTCAATATCCCTCCCAAACGTCATTCTTTGTTCCTTCAATCGAGCCTTCCACCGCCTTTGTTTTTTATGTGGCCCCAGACTTGTGCCTTATGCATCTACATAATCCACATTATTTTTTCCTTGATACTTTTTACCCCTACAACCATCATTATGTATTTGAGCCGGCCTTTGCAAGGCACTATTTGATAGTTCTTCCTGACCCTTCGATGCAATTAGCGACTTGAAAGGTAGGGTAATGACTTCCATTTCAGCCACCAAGTTACCTTGGTGAAAACTCCTTGGAGAAGAAAAACCATATGTGAGAAGAAAGTTATGATTTTCCTTCAACATTGATCGGTATACCTCATCCGATTTTAGAATCCCCGCCTCTTCCAACCACTTGTCTGTCTCATCTTGTTCCACCTGTCCCTGCACCAACGCCATGTGACTCATGTCCATCATAATTGTTCGAAGTTATTGGGGTAATCTCCACACTTGTCGGGTCTAAAACTGACCAACCTGGTAACTAAACTCCACCCCCCCCTTCCCCAAGCCCCTTAGAATATGAAATTCCTCAAGATACTCAAAGCAAAATTCCGTTGACCAATTAAACTAACTACAAAAACAAAGGGTTTTTTTTAACATCCACACTTTACAATGGTATTAAAATTGTCCCAATCATATAAACAAGCTCATAAATGGTGGTCCACTATATTCTATGAACAGAGTTCTGCTCTCCCAAAAACCCTCGTCTGCCATGACCGCATTCCCTACTATTACGAAACCCCACCATTGTTACCACCACCAAGGACCTAATCCAAGAACTACTCTCCTGCTTCTAATTCAGCTCCTGCTAATTGCTTATCGACATTAATAAGTCATGATAGAGCGGATCCAAAACTCCATGTAACATGGATTGCTAATGGTACATTGGAATCCACTAATTGCAAATTGTCCTTGTCTCCTGCTTTCAATTCAATTATATATAGAGAGAGAGAGAGAGATCTGAGTTAAAATCCTTGGGTGGGTAGATTGTAAATATGATCTTGTAAATATAAAAAGTATCTCACAGGAGAACACACACACACACACACACATATAATGTTTACAAGGACTTTAAGTATTTTAAAATGGTGAAGGAAGGAGATGGTGATGTGATACTCTAAAGTGTTTATATGTTGGAGTTTTTTTTTAAATATATTGCAGATTTCAATTTATAAATATTAATATATAGTTTTTTGGATGAAAAGAAAAAAATGTATTTTATATCATTTTTTTTTAATGAAATTGATCATGAAAAACATTATTGCTTATTATTATCAAGTTACTTTGGAAACCTAATCCTAAGGGATTATGGTTCCACTAAATAATTTTGTAAATAATTTTTTCTAAATAGTTCAAGAAGACGAATAGTCTCCAAAGGAATCCAAAGGAAGATAAAGTTCAACAGTCACATCTATTGTATAAATAAAGGATTTATGATCATGATTAAAGCACCCATGATTTATTCTTTGATAGTGGTATCAAAGCACCTTCCCATAACTCCTGGTGTTGGTTCAGTCCGCCCTCTATTGAGTGCTCAATCTTAGCATTTTCAGCATTTTACAGACGTTTCCTGCCATTTCTCTGCACTCTACATCCACCTACAAGATTCCTCTTAGTGGATGTTATAGAAAATCCAACAGTCCGCCTATCCTCTGTCGTATGAGCTTGTTCCTCCTCGTTTCAACTTCATAAACCCAAATTTGTTTTCTGCTCCAACCTCTCATTTCGAGGTTAAGTGTTGGAGTCTTCCATTTAGTTTTGAGAACCCTAGCATCCTGTGGATTCATTCTAAACCCTAATCTACTTTCCACCAGTGTGAAGAGTGAGACTCTCCCATCGTGGAGACTATCCTAGAGACCGTTGTGAGATATTCTGTTATTGATGCATATCATTCTTGTGGGGAGATAAAACCCTAATATGAGTTCTAGAGTGCTTGTATCTTGCCATTTTGAGTACTGTTGCGACTTGGAGTTATTATGTTCACTTCTACATGGAATATATTGTTGATGTATATGTAACTTCGGAATGTATTTCACATATATGTATGTTGTATTCCTATAGAGATGTTATTATTCCTTTATACAGAAGTGTCATCATTTATATTGTAAGTGTCGTAACTTATACTTGATGGGTTATTAGACCACCTTGTTGGGGTCGGCCCTGTATAAGTCATGTGGGTCAAAGGGTTATTAGACCACCCTATTAGGGGTCGGCCATGTGGGTCAAAGGGTCATTAGACCACCCTAGTGGGGGTCGGCCCAGTCAGCATTATGTTAAGTGGTTAAGTTGAGGCCGACCTAGTTGAGTAAAGGTCAAGTCAAGTTAGTGTATAAATAGAGAGTGTGTCTCTCTCATTTTACAATTCTATTCTCTCACTCACACTTGGGAGAGTGGCGCACTTGTGGAGGAGGCGCACTTGGGAGAGTGGCGCTCTGCTGCTAGGAGAAGACTATCTCTTGTATTCTGGTTGTATCATTGCTCTATCTATCTCTGAGGAAGTTATTGGGGTTTTTCACCTTTATGGTTTTCCCCAAGTAAACTCGGTGTCTCTTGTGTGCTTGCATTATTGTGTCCATGATTGATATGTTGTAGATTTGCTGTACAAGTTATTCTCTCAGTTAATATCCTAGATCAGATTGAAGTAAATTCTGAAAATTTAACATATATTTGCGCGTCGTCATTCTTTTGAGAGCTAGCTGCCTCGTGAACCCTAACCACATCTGGAGTTGAGATCGTTGAAGACTGGAGCTGAGTTGAAGACCGACTCTCCTAAGTCTACCCTAGAATCTTCCTCCTTGTTTGGCATGTGAAGTTTGAGTGCGTGACTCAAGTGGATGGTGTGAAGACCCCTCTCTAAGTTGTGTTCAAGCTACGTTGAAGCCAACTAGAGCTATGTATCATTGAGACTAGAGATGCATTGTGATTATGGAGCTGCATTGAAGACTGGAACTACCTGTTGATGCATTTTACGGAGTGAACATTGGTGCTTCGTGATTGATCAAATAGAGTACAACACCTGCAGGTACCATATGAAGTGTTGTGCACCCTTAAGAATCCAGTGAGTTAAGAAGTACTCCATGGGATTCCAGAACTAGAGCTTGATTGGAGTCACCTTGTGGAGTTGTGAAACTTGAACCATTGATTGTTGCGCCATTCCATGACGAGGAACATGCATGGAGTAACCTCAGCCTACGTGTTAAAAGGAATTATGGAAAGTGGAGCTGGTATACTGACCTAGTGTGACCCAATGTGGAGAATGTGTGATGACTAGTGACTTTGGCTCATTCATTATTTTCTAAGTTATGTTTTTGGTCATTTTATGAAAATTTTGCTTCTTAGAATTATTTTCTAGTGCTATGAGAAGTGAGAATGTTGGTGTCATTATAATCAAGCCCTGCATATTGTAATTGCAAGATAGTTCTACATAGTAATAATTAGAAAATATTGTATTGTGTTAGATTGTCATATTGTAAAGCGAAGGTGGCAGAGACATAGACCTGCACCTTCTTTTGTTTTCCCAAAATACTATTAAATTGTAGGTGGCAGTTGTAGAAGATGCATTATATAGTTGGAGAAGTACCCACTAGAGAGACCCTTTTCCTTGCTGAAAAAGCAAAGAACCAGTCAAAAGACTCTACCAAGGGAGAGAGTAGCAGAAGAGGACGAGGAAGAAGAATTTTCAAACGAAGTGGAGCCAAAAACTACTCAAACAAAAGACCAGACTTATAGTGTAAGCGATGTGGGAAGAATGGACATGAAGCAGATCAGTGTTGGGACCCTTGGGATTACATCAAAGAAAGACATAATCAGAAGAAAACAAGACAAAAGTAAAATCCAAGAGGCTGGTAAAGCTCCTGAATCTGCTGATTGTATTGTTGCACATTGTAATATTGAAATAAATGAAATCACATCTTTTTCATCTTACAAATATACTTGGCTGCTTGATATTGGTGCAACATCCCACATGACATTTAGAAAATTCTATTTTGAAGAATTGAATGATAATGTAGATGGCATAGTGTATTTTGCAAACAAATCTAGCCTCAAACCAAAGGGAATTGGTTCCATCAGGCTCAAATTGCCTAGATTCCTTGAATTTTTATTGCATAATGTTCTTTATCTTCCAAAGTTGCAGAGAATCCTGTTGTCCCTGGTATAGATTCGATAGCAAGGCCATCCCATCCACATGTTTGATGGAATAGTAGAGATAAGAAAGTCCCATGACAACCAAGTCATTATGACCGGATATGAAGATGGAAAATTGTTAAAATTGAAAGGATCATCTATAAGAGTTCATAAATTTGTGTACCTCTCTCAGCATGAAGAAGGTACTCTGTCATCCAGCCTTTTATGGTATGCTATATATGGTGAATTAAACTATAATATTATTCGCTTGTTGAAAAAGAATGGTGTTTCGGGCTTTCCCACCATTCCTAAGAAGATAACAAATGTAATGCATGCATAGTAGGCAAACATAGTAAGCAACCATTTCATGAGTCAAAATTCAAAGCATGTAGAAGTTAGAGCTGATTCACTATGACCTATGTGTCCCCATAGATATTTCTTATGCCAATGGTAATAAATATCTCATGACATTTGTTGATGACTACACTAGAATGTGTTGGGTATACTTGTTAAATAAAAATTCTGAAGCATTTCAAATATTCAAAAATTTTCATGCATGGATAGAAAATGAAGCACAATCTCATATTGGCACACTTCGTACCGATAATGGAAAAGAATACACTTCTAATTATTTTGAATCCTATATTCGTCAACATGGGATTGCACATCAAACTACAATTCTTTACAATCCTCAACAAAATGGAAGAAAAAATGAAAAGAACCATCATGGATATGGTACTCTCCATGATGTTTTTTCAAGAATGTCAAACTGATGTTTTGGGGTGATGCAGTGTTATGTGTAGTCTATTTGAGAAATAGAAGTCCAACTCATGTTATTGAAAACAAAAATCCGCATGAAATGTGGTATGGTTGCATCCCTTCGCTGAGGCATCTCAAGGTCTTTGGTTCCACATGCTATGCCTTGATACCAAAGGAACATAGAGACAATCTTGGTGCTCGAAGTTGAAAATGCATTTTCTTAGGGTATTCAGACACCTACAAGGCATACCATCTTTATGATGAGGTAAACAATAAGTTTATTCTTTCTAGAGATATCATTTTTCTTGAAATGAATAAAAATGACGATTCTATTAAAAGACAACTTGATCGTCTAGAAAGATTTGCCCATGTAAAGACATATTATGAAGTTGATAATGAAATTCCACATCTTGAAGGGGTGATCCCTATCTTGGATCAATCTCTGGAATTTCCTTTTGAAGCACTAGCACCCCCTCATGAAGAAACTCATGAAGAAGAAGTTCTTGCCACTTCACTTGAACATGAGGTTGAACTGTTTGATGTGATTGAGAGGATTGGAAGATTGAATCTTGAAGAAAAATGAAGCACCACCAGTTGATCAACCTAGGCTATCATGGAAAGTTCTGAAAATGACCACACATACACTCGAAAGTGTCCATCTAGATGAATTTGGAAATACCGGAACGAGAAGTTCAACAAGACAAGAAGGTGGAGGAGATGCAGATAACTTTGATGATGTCTCATTTGATTGTGAATTGAATTTATCTGCTAAATTTTAACCAACTTCCTTTGAAGAGGTTGTTGCTTCTGATGAGTGGAACGAAGCCATGCATAATGAGTATGATGCGCTCATAAATAATGGAACCTAGAATCCGGTTGACCCTCCATTTAGAGCCAAACCAATTGGTTGCAAGTGGGTATACAAAAACAAATACAGATCCGATTGCTCACTTGACAAGCATAAGGCGAGGCTTGTGGTGAAAGGCTACGCATAGAAGGAAGGAATTAAATATGAAGAGACATTCTCCCCCATAACAAAATGGGCTACCATCCGCACCTTATTGTCATTGGCTGCACAAAATGAGTGGAAATTTCATCAGATAGATGTGAAAACAACTTTCTTGAATGGAGACTTGAAAAAGAATGTCTCCATGTCTTAGCTAGAAGGATTTGTTGTGAAAGGGAAAGAACATAAGGTATGTAAGCTCGTCAAGTCATTGTATGGCATGAAACAAACACCTCGCACATGGTATGCAAAGCTAATTGAGCATATTCTAAAGTTAAATTTCAAACATTTCAATCTCGATGATGCAAGACTGTTTGTAAAGAAAGTTGCAAGATCTATTGTGTATCTTGTGGTGTATGTGGATGAGCTTTTGATGATAGGGAACAATCAAGTTATATCACATCCATAAAGAAAGATTTGAAGAAGGGGCTTTGAAATGAAAGATATGGGACATCTTCACTACTACTTGGGAATTGAAGTGACTCAACATCCTAAGTACATATTCATCTCCCAGGAAAAGTATGTTGGAGAATTGTTGAACATATTTTGCATGATAGAATGCAATCCTTTCTCGAATCCAATGGAACAAAAGTTGAAGCTCACATCGAATGAAGGGAAAGAATTCGGGGATGCGATCATGTACCAAAAACTTGTGGGAAGCCTTATCTACCTTATCACCACTAGACCAGATATTTCATATGTTGTTGGCATCCTTTCAAGGTTCATGCACAAACCTTGTGAAGGACATTGGTCTAATGCTAAAAGATTTCTAAGATACTTGAAGGGGACTCAATTCTTTGGACTCAAGTACTCTAAGGTGGATGAATTTAAACTTATTGGGTACTCTGATTCAAACTTTGATGGTGACAAAGATACAAGATTGTCTACTTCTAGATACACAATGAGTCTTGGATCAACAACTGTTTCTTGGAGATCACACAAACAATCAGTTTCAACAGATTCGACAACATAGGCAGAATATGTGGCTGTTGCAGAAGCAACGAAAGAGATTGTGTGGCTCAAAAAGATACTTGAAGATTTGTAGGAGAAACAAGAGAACTCCACTCCTTCATTGATTGACAACACTTTTGCAACCAAGTTGGCTAAGAATCCCATATTCCATGTTCTAACCAAGCATATCAACACAAAGTACCATCTGATTCGACATCATGCAGAGACAAAGATAGTCCATTTATGACATTGTTCCACAAATGAGCAAATTACATACATCTTCACCAAAGTGCTTGGACGAGAAAAAAAGAAAAGTTTAGGAACATGCTTGGACTTACAAACACCCCTTCGGATTAAGGGGGGGAATGCAGGAAACCTAATCCTACAGGATTATGGTTCCACTAAATAATTTTGTAAATAATTTGTAAATAGTTCAAGAAGACGAATAGTCTCCAAAGGAATCCAATGGACCTATTCAAAGATGAAGTCCAACAGACCTATTATATAAACAAAGGATTTCTAATCATGAATTAAGCATTCGAGAGTTTTTCTCTCATAAATTATTTATATTAAAAAACTAAATTTATAAAATATAGTTTTGACATTGCCATTAATTTCTAGTTTTTATCACGAGAACAAAGGATGCAAATTTTGAAAAATATTATTTCATTCAAAAATTCGTTGTTTTTTACCTGAGAAATTTTAAGGTTTTCAACAAAATATATTATACTTTAAAGTAATGAAATTACACCCTATTGAATGTAAACTCTTAAAATGAAAACCTAAAATTAATACTTGAAAATGATATGTGTTCAAGGGAAATTTTTAGGGGTGAAATTTCGCCAATTGGCTATTTTTTGAGTGTTTTTTCAAAAAATAAATTCACTATTTAGTAATTTTTAGTTCTAATATTGCCTATATTTACATAAAATATGTTTTTTTTATCATAATATTCGCCAAAATTTACAAGTTTCACATGTAAATTGTATGTTTCATATTTACTATTCGCCTACTTATCTATATATATGTTTTTTCCAATCCAAAATAATCACTTAGAATACTACACTTAAGTATACTATTTGAATCCTTGAAAAATACCCTGATGTGTTCTTTGCATCACTTCAAATTAACACTTGAAAATACTATGTATTTTTTTAAATTGTTGTTATGTTTAAACAACATTGAATGTATATTTAAAACATGTTCCAATAAAAATATAAGTTCTCCTAACCATTTTTATAAAGTTAAAATAATTCAATTTTGTTAAAGAACAACAAAGATATAGTCCATTTAAACAACCCTCTTATGTGAAATAAAGTTGCAAGACTTATAAAAAAATTTAAGTTGAAAGGACATAACTTGAAGATATACTAATATCATGACTTGTAAAGGTCTCACAATCTTCAATGGACCAATTCATACGATTTGTTTATGAGTTAAAGGCTTTATTAATTCATACGATTTGCATATTTTTTTACTATTACCAGTATTAATAGTAAGGTATAATTTGTTTATGAGTTAAAGGCTTTATTAACTCATACGATTTGCATACTCCTTTTTATTATTACCAATATTAATAGTAAGTACTTTTTATTGTAAAAAAAAACAACATCCAAAATATTTTAACATTCAATTATGGACTTGGCACATGTACCTCTTTGCAAGACCCAAAATATATGTAACATTCAATAATGGGGACCTGGCAAAGGCCCCACGGTCCTTCACAAGCCTTGAAATGTTTTAAAACAAATAATAGAGAAAAGACGTGTTTCAATATAATTGTATAGTATAATGGATAAGGGGGCAACACATCACTAACATCATTATAATTATGGAGAATCACATATATGTATAATTTTCTATAATTTTTGGAGAATAATTGAAATTAATATTAAAATTAATTTTTTCTATATCATTATGAATAATTATGGAGAATAATTGAAATTAATATTAAAATTAATTTTTTTATAAAATAAAATTTTTTATTTAAAATTTTTATCTCAATTTTTCAATTTTCCAAATAATATAGTGTATAATTTTATTTTTTTAATTTTGTAAATATTTTATGTTTATGTCAATTGCAATTCAATAACATTTCTAAATATCACACATTAAATTTTACACATTAATCCTAAAATATAACGATATTTACAAGATACAAATTTAATCATAGTGTTATTTTCAAAACCCCCCTTCAAAATTTAAATGTGTAATTTCATTTCTAAGTTTTTCCTAAGTACATAACTTAATATTGGAATCTAACCTTCCCTCATGAGCCATATCCACTTGTAATAATCAATTGGACAACCTCCATGTTATACGAAACCACCGTGTCGTATACCCATCAAGTCTCCTCCAGGATATCTTCCACGAGTCCTCAATGCTCAATGTCCCAAATCCTCCACAATTCCTTTGAACACTTGCAACACTCTTCTAGATCATCTTTTGAGTTGATACCAACATCTTTAGCAATCCCATCTCAGTCATGGAGCCTCACATCACTCAACTACTGCAAAGGGTTCCATTTTCCTCTTGTATTGCAAATGGTTTCAATTTTATATATGTCATATGAATTTTTTTGCTATATAGAAGGGTTAATCCCCACATAATCCAATACTAGTCCCAATGTGATGATTCTTAACCCCATGGTTTTCCCTTTGTACTGGCCCAATTACCCTCCCTATCAATCTCACATGACGTCTTAAGTCTACAAATGTCTATGGTCAAGGGTATACATGCTTATGGCAATGATGATTGTTACGTACTTAATTGGGGTGATTTGGGTAGGTGTTCCATTGGATGAGGGCATCGAGTCATAGTTTATGACTTCAACATGCTTGATTGGTTACATGTTTGGGGTGACTTAGCCTATGTGCTTACGATGTCATTATGTTATTCTTAATGCATTATTGTTTCATAGTAGTTAATGGTTTTTTGCATTTTTCAGCATATAAACTCTTATTGTGTTAAACTTTATGGAGTTTCACAAAAAATCTCTCCTTTTCTCCATCCCTAATGCCTAAACCTAATTGATCTCCTTAATTCCCTAACATCTAATTCTCCCCTCTTACTCTATTTAATTTTCCACACTCTTTTCTTTTTGTAACAACTTCGTATGGATCCTAAAGATGGGTGGAGTGTCCACTCGAAACTCATCAATCATTTCTAAAACATTACATAATGAAACTCCATAAAGTTTAACACAATGTTTAAGCATTGTGGAAACATTCAAGCTCAGATATAAACTCTTATTTAAATACTCAAAATTTATGCCAATGAATGCAAAATTCATGTGATGGTGAAAGTTTAGATGAACCTTGTTTTCTTTTGTTCATTAAAATTGTTAGAATATTAAAAACCCGCTTTAGACTTAGGATATAAAGTATTATTTATTTTGATACTTTCCTAGGTGTTTTGACTAGGTAGTTGGCCTCAACTTGCCTCTTTGGCTCACCAATTGCCATCATTATCCACAATAGCGTACTTAGAAATATTATGGATAAGATTTTGCTACTTTTATGACTGTCCTGAATTAGTAAGAGCACATTCCTGCCTTTACACAATTTTGTCCTGCTTTTTCCGTTTTTCAGTGGATAAGGATAAAGCTAAGTTCTTTTATGGACTAGGCAAGCTATCTTCTTTTTTGCCAACTCATCCTCCATATTTTTCTCACAAAAAGCCATCATCACATTCCTTTTTCATCACTCATTAACCTCCATAATTGCTTTTGCTAATTCGTGAGGTCCTTAACTGATTTAAAAAGTGATTTTTCCACCTTGGGGTTTTTTAGCTTTTAGTAAGCCTTCCTTCTATGAGCTTTTCAAAATCTCCTCCAAGGAATTCAAATTCTCTCTCAGAGATGTATCATATATTTTATTCATATTGTTGAATAATACATAGATGATATTTACATCAATTGAGTTCTGTCTCTCATGGTTATGCTTCAATATTTCTTCTTATTTTTGCATATCTCTGAATCAATTCTTGTGAGGACTTCTTTGCTTCTAGATCTAGGATTATTAGAATTCCTACATGGTATCAGAGCTTAGGGAGCTTGATCAAACTAGTCTTTCATTATAATATTTTAGAGAGTTTGTTTTGCAGGTATTGAAGATCAATGACATAAATCTATTGTTGAAGATGAACTCAAATATTTATATATCTCATCATTGTTCTCCTCTCATACTTTCGATACCGTAGATCCATTGCCAGCCATTGGTGTGCAATAAGGCGATCTAATGATTATTTGGAAGTCCAATATATAGTGTGAGGTTATTAGCTGCTCTTTCACTTCCATTGTCCATGCTCTTTCCTGTTCCTACATGGTTGCTAGCACAATCCCTCAAGAAGTTGGAGACACCTCATTGTTCTCTCATATGTCTTCTGATTCAAATTTTGAAGATCATCATCCAGTTGTTACAACTCATACACACTCAGAACCTCTCTTTGGTTTGTGTTTTGGTGTGTTATTGGATGCTATAGAGGCATAATTACAATTTGGAGTGGCTAGATTCACTCTCTCTCTCATGCTCCCGATCCACTACATAATTATGATTGGTACCTACTCTTAGAGTTTCACAAAAGATAGAGGACATCATCAAGTCTCATTTGGACCCGATCTCAGGAAGTTCAAATCTGGTGAGAACATTCCACTTCTTCCCAAGAAGAAGATTCCTCTGGACATTTGCAAAAGTTCTCACCTGCTTGGAGTTTGGAGAGACTTATTATGGTGTATTTCATGTTGATTTTGAGGGGAGGTTTTCTTTCCAAGTGGTTTTCCTTCTTTCCTCACCTACATGGACTAATAATTTTTTGTAAAGAGTGACCATAGGCCACAATTTCCGAGGCCCTCATCATATTTTACTCACATTGATTCAAGCTTAAGGGGGGTATTAGAATATTAAAAACCCACTTTAGACTTAGGATTAAAGTATTATTCATTTTGATACTTTCCTAGGTGTTTTGACTAGGTAATTGGCCTCAACTTGCCTCTTTGGCTCACCACTTGCCATCGTTATCCAATGGGGAAAACATAGAAAGATTATGGATAATATTCTGCTGCTTTTATGATTTTCCTAAATCAGTAAGAGCACATTCTTTCCTTTACACAGTTTTGTCTTGCTTTTTCTGCTTTTCAGTGGATAAGGATAAAGCTAGGTGCTTTTATGGACTAGGAAAGCTGTTTTATTTTTGGCCAACTCATCCTTCATATTTTTCTCACCAAAAACCATCATCACATTCCTTTGAAATCACTCATTATCTGCCATACCTGATTTAGCTAATTTGTGAGGTCCTTGACTGATTTGGAAAGTGATTTTTCCACCTTGGGGTTTTTTAGCTTTTAGTAAGCCTGTCTTTTGTGAGCTTTTCAAACTTGTCTCCAAGGCTTTCAAATTCTCTCTCAGAGATGTATTATATATTGTATTCATATTTTTGAATAATACAGAGATGATATTTACATCAATTGATTTTTGTCTCGCATGGTTTTAATTCAATATTTCTTCTTATTTTTGCATATCTCTGAATAAATTCTTGTGAGGACTTCCTTGCTTATAGATCCAAGATTATTAGAATTCCTACAAAAATGGCCAATGATATTGATTCTTCCACTAATGATATGATAATATTCCCTTTTGTACTTGATGGCTATTCCAATAATTGAGTTAGTTTAATGGTATCTTATGATGAGACAAGCATGGTGTTTAATCATGGTTATTATTTGATGAAGAAATGACCACGGTTCTAGATTTGATCTATGTCTATGAAGTTGGCGCATATACGATAATTATTGACCTTTCTCATTTAATCTATGATAGGTTTGAGAGAAACTCTTGGTTAAATGGTTAAATATGAACAATTTGATGAAGCTACACATGCACATAATAATGATAGTCATGGGAGATGAAGTAATTATTTTACTCACATGCTCAATTCACTGAGACTAATAATAATACATATGTATAAAAACTGATTGAATAATGATGATGACTTTACAATAAGGGGCCCCATATAAATAGTTCTAAGTTGGTTCCTTAAATACCTTTTCAATAAAAGGTTATGTCTCTTGGTTAGTAATTAACATAATTACAGTCATTCATTACATCCATTCATTATATATATTTTATTTAATTATTTATATTTATTGTTATATTTATTAATTAACATTGCTTATGTAAGTATTTACTATTGTGTATGTAGCATTGCTTTTCTCTTTAGAAATGCTTTGTCCTAAAAAAATTATGGATGATTACCTTCCATTATGGAGAGTCATCTTGATTCTGGATTAGTGGTTGAATACTTGTGAAGTTTATTTTGTAGCAGAGGCGTGAGATTGGTGAGTTATTTGAGGAGTTGGCATAGGTTCCTGACCCATATAACTTGTAGTTAGTCCCTTACCGGTTGAAATCCATAATTGTTCTTGGAGGTCCATGGAATAGGTGCTCAATTGCGCCAACCATTCTAATCTTAATACCATGTTACCCATTGAGTGGTAGAGGAGAGCATCCAGTTGGAAGTTCCAAACCTTGTTTGTGTGCAAAAATTTTATGGCACCTTCCTATTCCCTTGACTTGTTGACCTTCGATGATCGTAGCAATGAGATCCTTCACTAGGTATACAAAAAGGTTTTGTCATTTTGCTAGATTAATACCCACGAAATTGTGAGTACTTTCAGAGTCTGTGAGGGTAGTGATATGTTTATTCTTTATGCTTCCCTTGAGTTTTAATGTTTAGTTCCATTGTTCCTGTAATTTTTTTTTTACAAGAACGGGTGTAAGTGTGTATTAAATGGATTCTAGAAGACCAAACAACCATAGGATACATACAATTCAAATCTAGATTGAAATTGCTTCTTTGAGCCAACCATATGAATAAAATTCTTCCACAACATATTTAAATAGTGCTAGATAAACTACTTCTCTGTAAGGCCTAAAACTATAATGCCTTACATATTTCCTGAGCAACAAAACACAAGTGAAATACATAATAAAAAAAGGGATGAAGATAATTGAAACAATGCCTACTATGGGATTCCTCCTTAAATTGGTCATCTTGATTAGGTCCTTGAACAACCTAAGAATGGGGTTGTTTTAGTGTAGCCATTGCATTTTGTTGGGGTGTTTCCTCTTTAATGTGTGTGGAACTAGTTGAAACCAAGGTTTACCTATAACATAATGAGAGACATGAGAATATCCTGGGATTACATTGTAATTCATTTTAGTATCATTGGATAATTTGTTGATTTTCCCACCCTATTCCTTTAGATTATTATCCATTTCCTCCTTCTTGACTTCTTACTTCTCTAGATGAATACTAAGGTATTCGATAGCTTGATGCATGCCTTCTAGCTAATTGTTCATACACCTTAGGGTTTTTTTAATTTACCCTATCCTTTCTCCTCCAACAAATTATTATTTGTGGAATTGGCATTTACTAGTAAAGGAATGAGAGAGAAAATCCTTGAGTGCAACCCTTCGACAAAGAAGGTATCCAACAGAGGCTTGAAATCTATTGCAAGAGAAGTTGAAATAGTAGTTTGAAACCTTAAAGAATAGTTTCCCCACCCACTACAAACAATGATATTTTCAACATTATCCCAAATTGAGTGAGACAATAGTACCTTGAGATTCAAAACTAGAAAACCTAACAACACAGAATGAAGGGGATTATTTCTATCAATCATACAATGATGCATGTGATCCCTCTCCAATGACCATGGGTAAACAAACTAGGCTAAAACCAACTCCAAGCCAGTGGAATCAACCTCATAGATATCCAAATGCCCTTAAATTATCCTACCTTTACAATGAAAACAACATGCAGAGGCCATAAAGGAAATAATTTCGGAAGCCTCAAGCAAGAGCAAGAGAGAGCCTGGTGCATGAGGGAGTGTTAAGGATCTCTCATTTGCTTTAAATTTGATAAGACATGCATGCCTTGATTTAATTTGATGAATACATGTGGATCATCTTCCGCCTAGTCCAAGAGGGGTGAATATTGGATTGATTAATTCCTTAGTGTTGATTATCATCATAAAGCCTAGGGGAGCCCCAACCTTTTATGGGGTTCCCCATTTTTACTAGGACCCCCTTGTCAAGATACACAACTCCATTTTCTTGGCAATTAATATAGGATTTGTTGGATTGCCTAACATGGAATAATTTTACATTGTCTAAGATACTAAGGTTCCAAGAACTTCTTTCAAATATTCTACTCAGGATGGTTCCTTCCTTGAGAATCCTTTCCCTCCACTTACTTAATCACTAAGAGGGAGTCATTGAAGATCATCACATTCTTGATCCAATGTGTCTTGAGGAGTTATGTTCCTAGGAACAATGCATAGATTTCCACTTGGTTATTTGTGGTAGCTCCTGTACCCCATGAGTAAGATATTTCTTTATTTCCGTTGTGGTCTAGGAGAACTCCCTGCTCTCGCCACCCCTTCCATTTTTCCTGTGATTGTTGTAAGTGATATCACGGGTTTTTCATCATGAATGATTTGGCTATTTCCATTGATCTTTAAATGGTGTGAAATATATCTTGTTATAAATGGTTGCACTTCTTCTTTTTGTCCTCTAGTTTTATTACAAACCTATGATTCTTCTTCCTTATGAGTCTTCCTAGCGCTTGTGATTGTTTCCAATGATATATTTGGTTATTTTTCATCCTCGTTGGAGTCTAACATGTATTCTTTAGGGAATACCTATCCTCCCTTTCCATTTATAATGTTGCAATGATATAAGTGATTGTATGCACATCAATGACTTGGAAATAAATTCTTACAACATCTATGAAAATTATTTTCCTTCTTCATCAGAGTTGTTGATGAAGGTGTCTGATTCTATTTCTAATTCATAGTTGTATGACTTTTGATTGTGGAATTTATGCCCTCAGAATCACTTGTCTCCAAAATATATGCATTTACCCTAACTTAATCGTTGGGTTTCGAAATTGTAATTATTCTCCTCTCTTAGATGTTGTAAAGGATATTTTGAATTTTGAGAATCCGTGGTTTGGTATAGATTTTGCCTTGAATACACCTTGTCATAATTATGCTTTGACCCTTTTAACATATTTTCAACGACCTTTGTCTAACTCCTAGCCTTGTCTAAGGTTGTGATATTGTGCATTTTTAACTCATCCCTTATGTATAGATTTAACCCATGCACATAAGTATGGAATTGTTGATCATCTATTAATTTAGGTATAGGTGTTTCCAAATCTTCCCATTCATGTGTGTATTTCTCCACATCACCATTTTTCTATATTGTTGTGATTTGTGCAAACATATCCTTCTTTGTGACAACTTGAAACCTATTAAATAAATAATTTTTGAATGTGTCTCAACTATAGGAGCACACCTTAGTCATAGACTTCCATCACATGTACCAATTATATGCATTACCTCAAGTTGTAATGAGGATTACTTTAATTTTTCTATGTCGAAGTGAACATTATGTATGCCAAAAAAATATTATAACTTATTAATCCAAGCTACACACTCTTTTTCGTCTCCCTCAAATTTTTATAACTCTAACTTTAACCTCATCGGATATTTGAACATTGGATGAGCTAAATAGGGTGGCAATTGGTTGATGTTAATAAGTGGTAAGTTGTTGGGGAACATGATGGTTTGTGGAATTGTTACCTTGGGAGGAGTTGGTTGTGAGTTAGTTGTGCTTGACAAACTAAGGTATGGTTGAGTTGTGTCTGGAGGATTGGCGTTGGCAATGTATTCCTTTCCCTTGAGCATTTTCCCAACTTTTTCTATACTATTAGTCTTGAAATCTTTCTTGACTTCGTATGTTGCCTCTATCTTCAACTTACCCAGGCTTAGTCTCATCTCATTCTATGTCTATAGTGATACCCTTCTTGAGACTTTGTGTTAAGTCTTGCTTTAGCTCGACATTTTTCTATCTAATTTCTTCTGTAGATGCTCTTGGTTTTTATCTATTTTTTCCTCGAGTTTCTTGTATTTATTTTCAATTTTCTCAATTTTGGAATTTATATCTGCCATTCTTTTGGTTATGAGATGAGTGATCTTCTCATCAGTTTTTTTCATACAAATTTATCACGCCTGGTAATTTTTTTTAATGATATTGGCAAAAAAATTATTTATTGGGTCTATTAATTTTTTGTACTAGGTATGGTAACCAAATTTAATGGGTGTAGTAACTTTTTCTCTACTGGATCTGGTAATTTTTACTGGGTTGCTATAATTATTTTACTCATGTGCTCAATTTAGTGGGAATAATAATATATATGTATAAAAAGTGATTTAATAATAATGACGACTTCACAATAAGGGGGCCAATATAAATATTTCTAAATGGGCGCTTTAAGTAACTTTTTCATGTCTCTTGGTTAGTAATTAACTTAATTATATTCTTTCATCATATTTCTTATTTAATATCTTATTTACTTATTTATATTTATTGTTATATTTATTATTTATATTTATTAATTGTATTTACTATTGTGTATGTAACATAAAATCATCTTAGTTATGGTAAATAATAGCATCCTTATGGTTGATTGGGCATAATTGTTAACCTTTCCATAGTTGTTTGTGTATGAGATTGAGTCAACCATTGGAAAGTTATTACATTGGTCCCTATTGGTGACATGATTGAGCTTGTCCCCCTCCTTAGCTTCGTTGGGAAGCTCACATTGATTATTGGGTTCATGTGTTAAATATTTCATGGTGGGGGCATATTGCAGAAATTTCATGAAATGAGGATTATTTTGCAAATAAAAAAATTTCACCTCTTTAAAGGTTACATGGATATAATCCCTATGAACTATTAGCCTTAGAGCTAAATTAAAATATAAATTACAACATCAAAGAATCGAAAATATTTCACTTCACATCAACCCGAATACGTTACACAATCTAAGAGAGAAGATACTAAATATATGCCAATAAGTTTTAACCCTTTAGGGAAATCTTTTCATTCATAAACTAGATCTGAAATCACTACAATTAATGCATATTTACGATAGTAAGTTTGTCCTATTATCTTCAATATAAATGTTAAATTTTCATACCAGTTTTAGCCTTAACTTATGTCAAATCAGTAAGACATATGTCAAATAAGTAAGACATATCGATGTTGGAAATTACCAAACCATGAAGACAATAGCTGAAAATCAAATATGCAATAAGACAATTTTAGACAACTGAAAACTTCAGATATATTGATAAGTGATGACGCTTAAGTACATAATATTAACATATCACAATCTAGTACAACCCTCCAAGATCTCTAAATCCCTAGCTAGAATTTTTTTTCTTTGACAAAGATACTCGAACAAGCTAGAATCACCACTAGAAATCCCTCCTTGGCCTCATGTTAGGTGTATCCTCTTCTCTTCCTCCTAAATGAGTACAATTTAGAGTTCATGAGAAAAACCTAACTCCAATGCCTTCTTAGGGATCAAACCCTAGCCCTACACTTTTTGAATGATCTAAGAAACTTTGATTCCTTAAGGAAAAAATATATAAATATTAAAGAAGAGTCTCTCTCTCTCTCACTCTCTCAATATCTCTCTCAGATTCTCTCTCTCTCTCTCTCTCTCTCTCTCTCTCCCCCCTTCCGTGTCTCTCCCTCTCTCGGACCCCTACCTCTCTCTTCCTCTCTCTCCCCCTCTCTTCCTCCCTCCCTCTCCCTCTCTTCCTCCCACCCTCTCCCTCCCCCCCTCTCTCTATATCTCCCTCCCTCTCTCTCCCCCCCCTCTCTCTCCCCCCCTCCCCCTCCCCCCCCCTCCCCCCTCTCTCTCTCTCTCTCTCACACACACACACACACACACACACACACACACTCCATATCCCTCTCCCTCTATCCCTCTCTATCCCTCTCTCTTCCTCTCTCCCTCTCTCTCCCTCTCTCTCCCTCTCCCCCTCTCTCTCCCCTCTCTCTCGTTATCCCCCTCCACCCCCCCCCTCTCTCTCTCTCTCTCTCCCTCTCTCCCTCCTCATCCCCCTCTCTCTCTCCCCCCCTCTCTCTCCCCCCTATCTCTCTCCCCCCCTCTCTCTGCCCCCCTATCTCTCTCCCTCTCCCTCTCTCTCTCTACCCCCCCTCTCTCTCTTCCCCCTCTCTCTCTTCCCCCTCTCTAACCCTCTCTCTCCCTCCCCTATATCTCTCTCCTCCACCCTCTCCCTCCCTCCCTCCCTCCCTCCCTCCCTCCCTCTCTTCCCCCCCCTCTCTCCCCCTCTCTCCCCCTCTCTCCCCCTCTCTCTCTCCCCCTCCTCTCTCTCTCTCTCTCTCTCTCTCTCTAGCATGCTATATTGTGTGGAGTGTGGAATTTTCCTTCCTAGCTTCTTGTGTGCAAAATTCCTTCCTAGCTTCTTGTATTGGATTCCTGAGATGCATCTAGTATGGGAATTCGTCTTTGGTGCATGTGAGAAAGCTTGGTGTTTTTAAGGTAAGTTTGTCCCTTCAAATTGTTTTAAGCTCAAAATTTTAAAGAAATTGGTAGTGTTTTTGTTTCTCCTTATCTTGCTCAATTCTAAAGCCGTCACCACCTCTACTTTGACATACTTACTTCAACACAATTATTTTTAAGTGGATGATCTTATCATCTTTCATACAAGGATTCTAGGTGTCTTGTTTCCTAAAGTTTTTATCCCTTTTTCCATGAAAAATTTGAATTTTAGTACAAATACAAGGAGTTGACCCAAAAACTATCATAAAAACTTCAAAAGTGGTCACCAATTCATAGTACCAAACTTAACAAAATATTCTACTTTCCAAAAAGATTAGACTAAACAAAAGTTCACATTTTTAATACTTGGGAACTATTTTCCTATAAAAGAAAGTTTTGCATCACTTAATTACAATATTCCTCAAATATATCTATATGTTCCTATAAGCTTCTTTATAGTTTGTTTTTGGACTTAATCACCAAATTCACTTTGGTCACCATGTTTTTAGAATCAATCACCAAGTGCTTTGTGATCACCATAATGATTAATTCACCTTCATAAACTTGTAATACCTCCTTTGAATATGTAGATTAAATTATTTCTCTATAAATATGGCGTATAGTAAAACTATTGAAAACTTTTGCAATTTTTTTCAACTATGTTTCTAAAAGCATCAAATCTGTATTAAAAATATGAAGTGCCCCTTGAATCCATTTCACTACCAAAGATAAATCACTGAAACCCTGAAGATCCCTTATACCTACCTCCTAAGTTATATTTAGTAGTACCTTAAGTGCCATTAGTTCTACCTTATTGTTTGTTCCCTATCCAACATTTTCCTTGAAAGTAATAAAGTGTGTATGAGAGGAAATGAGTAACCATCCTAAACCACATAACTGATTATGTCCCTACATGCCCCATCAAAGAAACTCCAACATCTATATTTGCTAATCAATACCTGTCCGACCTATATGGGAATTGATAATTTTGTGTCCTCATTGCATAATTCAAAGACCGAAACCACCTTAGCAAAGACCTGAAAAGTTGGTTGTTGAATTTATTCAAACAAACTCTTATTTCATGCTAACCACATACCCCACAAAACCAAGAAAGGTAAATATCTATAAGCTTTGATCCCCCACCTAGTAAACCACTTATGTAGGCAACCTTATATACTATATTCTATCAACAAATTTCTAATCCTTATTCAATTCATTATGTCCTTCCATATTTATTCTATAAATATACAATGTACAAAAATATGAGGGGTCGTTTCCTTTGCTTGTATGCATAACACACATATTTGTCCCATGAACATTCCTTTTCTGTCAAGCTTCCCAAGTTAACACCTTGTTCTGTATTGCTAGCCACATAAATATTTTGCACTTTTCGAGGGAATTTTTCTTCCATATTTGAATCCACCACCAAACAATAGTTGTATATCCTCAGACATTGAGAAGCCAAGTAATAGCCTCTAGTTTTATTTCTAGCACAAACTAATTGATCTAGCTCTCCATGGATTCAAATACGAGCTCTAGCTAACTCTGTCACAAAGGAATCCCACGCTTTAACTCATTTATCATGCAAATCCATTTTTGTTTAAGTCTTCCATCATTGTGCCTAGATATCGGCCCTCATTCAATCCTCAATGTCAATAAGAAATCTTAAATTCTATGCTTTAAGGTATTCAATTAAATCGGGAGAAAGGAAGACCTAATTATTGCAACCCATAATGGTTTCTTCTCCAACCTTGAATGTAGATCCATTGCGGACTTTCCATGCCAATGAACTACTTATAATTGGAAAAGAATAAACCATTGCCTTCCTATGTATGGATCCATTCCTCGAAGATTTGTCCTCCTTCCTTATCCAACTCAAAAGTGAATCCATAGCTAAGTACCTTTGTGTAACTAAGCGGTTCCACAATCGTTCTTCATGACAAGGTTCCATAAATATTTTGTACCAATGAGGTTCCAAAGCATGCAAGTTTTTAAGGCTCGTGCATCTTTCTCTTTTTGGTTTGGAAATCAACTTCAAATTAGTCCAGTGAGTGCCCTCATTTCCTTATCACTTGCTGCACAAAAAATTGATACTTAACTTTCTAACCTTTTCCAACACTCCTTTTGAAATATGTGCAAGAGAAAGCCAATAAACTATAACCACTTCTAAAACCTACTTGACTAGTGTCAGTCTACCTCCTTTCAATAGCCAATGGTTGCACTACATATTTACCCCTTTTTCTATTTTACCTACCAACCATCCCCATTCTCATTTAACATAAGAGTTAGGTTTTAATAGAAAACCCATGTACTTAAAACCATCATTAAAGTCAATCTCCTGAAAATGGAAGATGTATAAAAGTTCTTATTCCACCCTCTCTATTGTACCATAAATCATAATGTAGACTTCCCCAAATTTATTTCCATCCCTATTTCCTTACAATACAAGGTCAAATATCCTGCAAAACTCTACCTTCAATTAAAGATCCATTAGTGATCAATGAAATGTCATCCATAAACAACAAAAGAGTTAGAAATATATCCAACCTCCCTTCCCCCAAATGCCCTGTAATATTCTAGTCCTCTTAGCTTCTAAGGTGGACCTACTTAAAAACCTTCAACTACTAGAAGGAATGGGTAAGGTGAAATTTTACATCCATGTTGAAGTCCTCTCATAGGAGTGAAGAAAGTAGAAGCATATCCATTTACTAGCACTACAAAAGAGATTGACATCACACAATCCATTATCCAATTCACCAATTTGATGGAGAAACCGATTTGGATCAGAAGTAGATGAAGATACATCCAACATGTTTGATCACAAGCCTTGGAAAGATCAAATTTGACTACCCGTGCACTTGAATTCTTCGATTTTATTTCGTGACTTGCTTCTTGTACAACTCCTACTGTGTCATGTATTTGTCTACCTTCTAAAAAACTGAATTGCTTCGAAGAGATAAATTTTTACAGTAATTTTCTTACACTGAATTCAATACTTTAGAAATAATTTGCAAAGATAGTTGCACAAAGATATTGACTTGAAGTCACCATAAGTCAAAGGATTATTGACCTTAGGGATTATTGCAATGAAAGTTGAAATGAAATTTGTAAAAACCTTGCTCGTCACCCTAACATATTCTACCACCCATAAAAGATCCTTTACCAACAAGTCAAAGAAACCTAGAAAAAATTTAGTTATCCAGTTGTAAGGACCAAGGATATTACCTTTTTTAAATGAGGACAAAACCTCCAAGGGCTCACCTAATCTGACCTCTTCAAACAGCTAAACATTGTCTTCTTGAGAGACTAGTCGAGGGAAAAAATAACACACCTTCACTATTATTGTGATATTATTTTCTTGGGATCTTTCAATATATTAGTGAAATGTTGTACTAACAGATCTTTTAGGTTCTCAAAACCTTGAATCTTCTCACCTTCTTCATTCTAAAATCCCCAAATAATATTTAAGATTTTCCTATGGTTTGCATATTGGTAAAAAAATTTGGTGTTCTTGTCACCAAGCTCCATCTAAACTGCTTGTCTTTTCATTCTCTAGTTTTCCTCCTAATCCTAAAGCAATTTTGTTTTTTGAGCCTCAAGACCCACCAATGTCTTCCGTTACCCCTCAGAAAATATCCCCTTGATTTTTTTATTGAATAATGAAATAGCTGCCTCCTTTATTTCTTTCACTATTTTGTCCTTGTTCTTAAACTATATGGCTAGCCATTCGACAACCTTTTCTTTGATAGATAAAAACGAACCAACAATACTTATAGGGATTGTTGATTCAGGGGAATATGGTTGGCACTCCTTCTTTACCAACTCCTTAAATTCTTCTTCCTCCAACCAAATTAGGTCGAACTTGAAGGATGAAGAGGGATTTTCCTCAAGCTTAGAAAAAAATATGAAAATTGGGTTGCGATTTGACCCTCCAGTGTCCCTACCCAACTCCTACGAAAATCCACCTCTTGCAAGAAATTATCTAAAACCAAAAACCTGTCCAAATGCTTTGATACCCCTGCAATCCTAGATCTCTTATTCCTCCATGTAGATTTGATTTTCATCAACTACACATCCACCAGCTTTGCAACCTAAATCTGATGCTGAAAATATCCTGATATAGCATCCGGGTAAGCCGAGGCTCCCCATAAATTTGACCTAGTCATAGTAGAAGTTCAAAGTCCTCTCCTATAACTAGATTCCTCTCATTTACAACATATAGGGAGAAGAAAATGTCCCAACAAAATTTCTTATGATCATAAGGCTTGTACATGTTTAAAATGGAGACTTGCAAGTCCAAGATCTCACACTTAACGACCATGCACAGTACATAATGCACATAAATACTATTAATTAAAGTGATCTCAGACCTCCAACCAATTAGTAAACCACCTGGAAATCCATTGGCATCCTACCATAGAAACTCCCAACCCTTAAAAACTGACTTGAGGTTTCCAATAATTAAGTCTCCCTTGCATATTATCTCTTACAAAAGGAAAATTTATGGCCTTTGATTCTTTACAATCCTAAGAATGGTTGATTGTTTAGTAGGGATTACCAAACCCCTAGCATTAAAGGAAATAAATTTTAGTTTGACACCCTCTTGGAGGGCTGTACATCTCTAATATCCCACATTAAAGTTTTCTATTTCCCATGAGGGAATTTAGTCAATGCCTTTCTCTGAGCATGATATAGAAAATATTTTATTCCTACTACACCTTTCTCAGCATCTCACTTATAGTCAAGATCTAAACCCATCGACACGGTGTCATTAGGTGACCTGGTAGGGCCTTTAGACTGTAGGAGATAGGAATTCCCATGAGAATTTCTTGATGAAAGGAGAACCTTCTGACTAGGGCTAGCGACTTTCTCTAATCCCGACAAATATTGGTTAGGAGATTGATGAGAAGGGAGATGTAGTTTATACTTCCACCCCTTAGAGGGATTACTAATTGTGAGAGCATCCTTAGTTAATAAAGACCCAATCCTTCCTTCCTCACCCACAATAGGTCTACTCTCTGAAACACCATTCTTACAATTTGAGGGAGAACATAAGAAAACAACAATAGTAGACTCACCCCAATAAATATTGTGGCTAATAAGAGCAAATTACCAAATTCCCCACCTTCATTGCTAGGAGTCGCTAACTTAGTACATTGTATTAGCAATAATACTAGTGTTATCAGAATGCAGACTCTCCTTCCCCTTTGAGATCTTTGAGCAAAATTTACCATTCACCTTATCTTCACTTCCTCCATGGCCTGAATCTGACTCTAGGGGAGAATGAAAATTTATACCATGGCTTGTCTAAAGAATAATCAATGAATCTAGTGAATTATTCACCTCAAGCTTGTTAACCTTCTCCCTAAAACCTACCTCTTGAGCTTCCTCTTGATTGCACCTCAAATTAGAGTTGATTTATTTATTTTTTGAGAGCTCAAGTGAGTGTTGAAGCTTCACTATAGGTTCCTTGAGAAAAAAATCTTCCTCTCTACCATAAATTCCCTTATCAACATCAGGTATTTTTTTGTCCAAACTACTAAATTGGATGGCGCATTGAACCCCTTTCTTGTTCAAATTATTCTTGGGGGATATTCCTGGTTTCAACAACCAATTCTTCTTCATAAAAGGCATCGAATAGTCATTTACCACATGGCTAAAAATAAGGCATCTAACACATTGGAATGGAATGTTACAATAGTCTAATACTTGATTGAAAACATAGTCATGCATCTCAATGTTAATGCTTTTTTCAAGACCCTTTAATACATCTATGTTTACCAACACTTTGGAAACCGATCGATAAGCATTGTATTTATATTACATATCTACCATCATTGTCTTTCCCAAGATATTCCCCAAATCCCATAGAAACTTGTCATGCCAGAGCTCTAATGGAAGTCCGAGAATTTTAACATGGATTGGAACCAAATTCGACACTTCACACCAATGATTAAAATACGAGTACTAGAATTTTAAACTTAACAAACTAGAGATGGCATAGCCAATTCCCACCCAGTATTTTCAACACATATTCCTCCATTTAAAAAAAAACTTGAGCTAGGCCCTCGTCAAAATATGAAACCCAAGACAATATCCCAAGAGATTCTCCCAATTTTCCTTCACCTAGTTCTGTAGAGAGCTATTAGATAAATGGATACTAAAATCTACCCTACTAGAGTCTTTCCTACATACTCCATTACTTGATGTACTTGAATATCATCCCCCACTATCATCTTGACCTTGTTTATCATTTTTCTAATCACATTATTTTTTATTTTTTTATCCTTTTGATGTATCCTTTACCTCAACTTAGACTGTGAGTTCCTTGAGCCTACCAGGGTAGCCAGATCCAATGACCACCCTGCAAAACCCTCGTTACTCACAAATGGGCATCATGGAGCCTCCCCACTATTGAATTGCTTCACTAAACCACATACAACATATTAAAAAGCTAAAATCCCTAGAGAGAAGTCTTGAGAAGGAGAAGGTGACCAATATCAAGGACTGACCAACACATGAGATGAAGTTAATGCCACGAGATGGATTTTGCTTGTGGAGTCTTTACTCCTAGGATGAACTAGAACCTGAAATGCCTCAAAACCCTCTTTAAGATCATGGGTATAGATTCCTTTCATACCAAATCCATTATTAGGCATGGCATCCTCGGTCTTTCCAGCTGAATCTAGCCTAATATCCACTTTTGCAATGTCTTACAAAGGTCTATTTCCAAGAAAATTTGTATCCCCTAAAGTAATAACATTGTTTGCAATAAGGATCGAGTCACCATCAAACCAATCTTGTAGGACCCATGGACCTAATATCTTAGACTTATCCTTAAGGGGTTGCGGTTCCCATCCAAAATCCACCCATTCTCCTGTAACCTCAAATCGATCCAGGGTTCCCTCAGGAGTTAGGGTTTCCTTAGGATCCATCTAAGACCTCTCCTCATCCTTAAGTTTTTATCTATCCCTTTTATGTGTGCATTTGATTTGTTTAGGTGGTATCTCTTATTAGTTTACCTATCCTTTGGTGAGTGTTTGAATCTTGTTGTGAGTATAGTGCTTCATGGAGATAGTCTCAATGAGGGTGTTTTGACCTATACCTCCTTTTCATTTATTTCGACATTTACTTGATTTCTAGTGCACTACTTAAGATATTTCATAAAATTATGCAATATTGTATAAAAATATGTAGAGTGGGTGAGTTAGCACATGCGAACATGTGCATAGTTATCCTCGTCACATTTGGGGCACATTTCTTGAGAAGAGTCCTTGGCACATGGGAGGTATAGTGCTTTGGGGAAATATCTTGTTGGAGGGTTCATGAGTTGGTTAGGGTTAGGGTTAGGTAGAATTAGCATAGGGTATAACCCTTTACTTGTAACTCACTCTTCTACTCTATAAAAGGAAGGAGGGGCACATTACTTCACTACATTATTATTTGTTTTGCTTAAGTGAATATGCCTACTAGATGTGATGTTGTAGTTAGAACATTTTGGTTTATGATATTGTATAATAATATGTGGAAGTGGGTGAGTTAGAACATGTTAACATGTGCCTACTTATACTCATCATGTGTGGGTCTCATTCCTTAAGAAGCATCCTCAACACATGTGATGCACACCATTTGGGGAAGATTTTGTTGGAGGTTGCATGAGTTGGTTAGGGTTAGGTAGAGTTAGTCTTGGATTTAACATTCTACTTGTAACTCACTATTATCACTATATAAAAGGAGGGAGGGGTACATTACTTCACTATAATGTAGCGATTGTTGTTTCATATATAAGTGTTAATTTTATTTCCCAAATCTTATATCTCGTTTGAGTGTTGTTGTTTAACATTTTGATATGATTTTCTCAGATTTTTTTTGTATTACTATTGGGATAGGAGATGAATTAATACATTGATATTATTTTACATTTCTAGATCTGATTGATATTCTTATTATTGCAGTTATTGTTAAGCTACTATGTGATGATTTGATTTTCATAACGTATTTATTATGTTGATTTCATAAATAACTAGGTTGGTGCTAAGCTAGTTCACTCAAATCTTTCTTTTCTTAGATCTATTATTATTTTTATGATGTAATGACTTAATCTATTGATATTTAATGTCTACACCTTTGAATCTTTTAGATGACGTTTTGGTTTATGTAAAAATCAAGTTTTGATATGTTTTTCAGAAGTTTTTAGACTTGGTTGTAGGATTTAAATTCTATGAGTGTAATTTGTTGTCATGGTGTCAAATTCTAACATCCCCAAGTATAATTTTCTCATGTTGGGAAAACCTGGTTAGGTAATAAGACCACATGCTTACTATTTGAAATGGGTATTTGTTGGACTTGTTGACTTGCTAAATCTTTGTACATTCATTTGGTTAGCAATTATTGGTGACCTTGGCCTCTTCAAGCCTAGGGACTAGATCCTCCTTTTTCTTTTCTTATTTTGATTTAAGATTTGGGTTTCTAATGATGTTTACTTGCAAATTTTTGTGGGGTCTTCTTTGTGCAATCCAATTATCCTTAAGCTATCTACATTAGGTCATGCATGTATGTATGGTTTCTTTATCTCTTAAGGGGCATAATATTATATTACTTTTGTACACCATTAATTAGTGGCTTTGGAAGGTATGAGCAATCTATTTATTGAGTTATTGGTTTTGCTATGATTTTTTTCCTTTGGGCTCTTCCTTGCGAAATAAGTATCTTTGAGCCTGAGAACTAGGCGAGATGTAGGAGTTGGGTTATTTCCATGAGTAAAACAAATATAATGAATAAGGATAAAAAATGTTATGATGTATGAAGTTTACCTATATTATTGGTTCACTTATTGTTATTTTATTATTTGGGAAGATGCAAATGACAATAAATTAAAAACTTGTCCAACCCTTCCCTTTGTAGTTTGTTGTTTAATAGTTTAAATGAGTGGTAGTTACTAGATCTTGCTTTGCCGACTCAGGAAATAACCCTATGGAGGTGACAAGTCATAGGAGGCAATGGAGAACACTTCCAATTTTGGTCGATGCACTTTTAGGTGAAGGTGAGGTCGTAAGGGGGAATTTAGGGTGCTAAGGGAGGCACCATCACAATGACAAGAGACTTAATTTGTATGTCCATTTAAATTCTAATTCCTCTAACTTTCCTAAACTATGTCATACTATCCATTTGTGTCTTTGTACCCTTGTAATTATAAACCCCCCACTACATGTTAAAGGTGATGTTGCACACAGTACTTTTGCATTAAGGACGAAATAGCCAAATAAGCATACAAATGATACAATTTAGTAATACTATGCCTAAATCAAGTGAAAGAGTGGATGAATAAGAATCATTTTTTAGGTGAAAAAATCATATTATAATATATCAAATGCAAAACACACGATGATCCTTAAAAATGTCTCCTTGAAATATATATAGGAGACAAAGAGGGCTAGAAATAAATAATAAGTTAACACGACTATAATTCATGTACTAATAATGAATAAGGTTTACGACCAGGGGATTAAAACGCTCCTTCCCTTCAAATAAGTGTTTCCCTCAATGATGATTAGTTGTGGATGCTTATCTATGAAGAACTCATTTTTCCAAGTCGCAACTTTTGTTGGCAAGTTCTTCCACTAAATGAGGTACTAAATAATTGTTGGGGTCCTTAGTTGATCAATACACATTTCAATGAATATTTTAGGTTCTAATGTGATTTTTCTTCTTAATCAAAATCTAGAAAAAGTAGTGGATATTGTCATCCATTGCTTTCTTTAAACAATAAACATTAATACCAAATGTACATGTGAAGGAGGCAACTCCATCTTGTAATCCATATTTCAAATCCTCTACAACGCCCTCTAGGGACCATAAAACTTGGGTGATAATTTATTGTCCTACCTTTGTTTCTTAATGGTAAATCTATTTATATGGTTGAAACCTTAGAAATACCCAATATCCCACCTCAAAGTGCCTTTGACTGCAATTTTGATCCAGTTTTTGTTTCATCCTATTTTGTTTTGTAGCCAAATTGCCACCTTTAATAATTAGAGAACCTCTTGTTGGTGCTAGATGTGATCTTCTAGTGTTTGAACCTTAGGTTTCCATCTGTATGGAGGATTATACCCATAGGGTGCCATAAATAAGGGTATTTTTGATGAATTATGAAAGGAAGTGTTGTATGCTCATTATGCCAAAGGTAACGATTTGACCTAGTATAATGGTTTATTGGATGCAAAGCAACATAGATAAAATTACAAAAAATGATTCACAATATTAGTTTTCTCATCCAACTAAGGATGCTAAGAAGACTAGTGATCCAATTGAGTACCCAAACAATAAAACATATTGGTTCAAAAATTACTAGTGAAAATGGGATCTTTGTCACTTACAATAATCTTGAGTTTTTTACCATGCAACTTTTGAATTATTCCCATGAATGTTAAAACTACTATATTTGACTTAAAAGGATGATAAAGTGAGAAAAATGGGCATACTTTGTGAGTCTATCCAACACCCACGGAGTGCCATAAATTAGGGCATTTTGGATGAATCATGGAAGGAAGTGTTATATGAACATTATGCTAAAGGTAACCATTTGACCTAGTATAATTGTTTATAGGATGAAAAGAAACATAGATAAAATTATGGAAAATTATTCACAATCTTAGTTTTCCCTTCCAACTGCTAATGGTAAGATGACTTGTGATTTAATTAAGTACCCAAACAAGAAAACAAGTAGGTCCAAAAGTTCTTTGGAAATGTTGTTTTCATTGACATCAAATGCAAGGATATATTGCTATCATTAATGTTAAAGATAGGGGGGGACTATAGATAGAGATTGCAAGATGAAGATTATTGGAAATATTGTTTTTGTATGCCCAGTTTGGATACCCTATCTTTGAAAGAAATTTTACTCTATATACCTAGCTCAAAGTGGATTATAGGTTACATGGTTGGAAACCTTGTTCCGAGACCTTTCTAATGGTATGTGGAAGTCCCTTTAACCCTATAGGAATGAGGAGATATAAAAGAATTTGTAAAGTCAACCCAACTAGAATGTTAGGTCAGCCCTGCTAGGATATTGAACAATGTTATGTCGGCCCAAAAAGTCATTTATAAAGAGTATAAATACAAGGCAACCCTCATTTGTTGAATCAATCATCCACTTATGGATCTCTGAAAAGGTGCACAATTCCAAGGAGAAGATGAATTTTCTAGGGTTTTTGAAGATGATTACTTGGGTTTTATTGAGGATGTTCTAGATTCCTAAAGGATTCTTGAAGATGTTTTTTGAAGGCTTTCTAAGGAGGAGGAGGTAGACCTTGTGAAGAGGAAGGGATGTTTTCTTGCATGTTCTTCTTTGATTAAAGAAAAAGTAGGTACTGTGATGGATGCGCAACAGTCAGGGTTATCTTGCACATAATAGAACTCGTCAGGTAATGTGGTGGATGCATGAGAAAAATGTAGGTACTGTGATGGATGCGCAATAGTTAGGGTTATCTTACATAGAGTCTAGCATGAGAGGAAAGTTGTTGCGTGGTATAGAAGCTAGGATTGTCTTGTAGAGAATGACATGAAAGTTGGTGTGCAATACAAAAGCTAGGATTCTCTTGCACAGATTATAGTGTTAAAAGAAAGTTGGTGTGCAGTACAAAATCTAGGATCGTCTTGTGTAGTGTAGAACATGACATAATAGAATGCAACAATGTAGGAAGGTAGATGAGAGAAAATGAATTAGAGCTACTTTGCACAATACATAAATTTAAATTGATGCACATGAATTAGAGTTTCTTTACGAAGGAAAGCACACAACATGCAAGTTGATGCATTCAGTGTATTGGTACAAAAGTTGAAGACTGTGCATAAGCAACATAGAATTTGAAGGCAACACAGAAGTAAGAAGCAACACAAAAGTGAATTAAATGACAGATATGCAAGACATGTTAAAGGAATATAAGGGCGCTACTAAGAATATATCTTTTTTGTGTAAAAATGAAGTAAAGAACAAGGACTGTGTGCAACAAGAGTGAAGATAGTGTCTACAGATCGAATACAAAACAAAAGCATATTTACTTTAGGGTGGCAGGGTGGTGCAAGGCAAGGAGTTGTAGCTTCCTTTCAGTTGGTGTTGAAGAAACTAGGGGGTTGGTGCCTCCTTCTAGTTGGTGCTGGAGAATCAAGGGAGTTAGAGATTCCTTCCAGTTGGTGTTGGAGAAACCAGGGGGTTGGTGCCTCATTCCAGTCGGTGCTGGAGAATCATTGTCATCCTTATTTATTTGCAAAGAACATCTTTCTGTGGTTTTTCTCCATTATTTTGTTTCCACATTAAAACCTTTTGTTTCTTGTGTACTATTCATTTTGTTTTACTGTTGCTCAATTTGATTGAAAGCTAATGTGAATGGTAAATAAGTTTCGAAAGTGTAAAATATGTCTTATAGTGATTCACCCGCCCCCCTCTTAGTATAGTTGAATATTCCAACAAATTTACCAGTGAAAATATGATCTCTGTCACTTACAATAATCTTGGGGTTTTGACCATGTAGGTTCTAAATTCTTTCCATGAATTTTGTGACTATCATATTTGATTTAAAAGGATGATAAAGTGAGAAAAATGAGCATACTTTGTGAGTTGATCCACCACTACCATGATGCCATTATTCCCTTCAAAATTTGGTAGACCTGTGATAAAATCCATTGAAAGCTCTTCCCAACTGTGAGTTGGTATCACCAACAATTCTAGAATACACAAGGTCTCGACCATATCCCCTTTCTTACATTGGAAAACCAAACGCCCTAGCACAAATGTTTGAACATAAGTTTTTAGGCCTTCCCAAAAAATTCCTTCTTGAGTTTGTGATAAGTTTTTAAATTTTTTTTAGTGCCCACATACAAGATAAGTGTGCAGTTGGGTTTTATTACATAAACATAGGTGATCCTTATAACAAGTGAGTCATTATTCCACATAAATTTATTTGATGCACTAGGGCCATGTTGTCATTCGGTTGAATGAGTTTCCATGTAGTCTGACTAGTACAACTGAGTATGAATTGTGACATTCTACCAACACTAACTTTGACGTCATCATGTTAGGAAATGGTATTTTCTATTGTCATAATGAATTTGTCCAAACATTACCTCATTGGTCCTCATTAGACTTTTGATATTGTTGAGAGACCATGTGGCACTTCATTGTAGAATCATATATGCAACTTGATGTCAATATTTCGACAAATCTCCAATTTTATTTCGACAACTTTGGGCCATGTGGCACTCCAGTGGAGAACCATACTATAATAGGATGTTGGTATTTCAACCACATACCAGTTTTCTTTAGATAAATTTCTAAACACATGGCACTTCAATGAAGCAGTGACATATTTCAAGCCCGATGTTGGTAATTCGACAACATACCAAATTTTTTTCGACAACCTTCTAGCTACTTATCAATTCATACAAGAGAGTTATTTGTAATTAGGTGTTGGTATTATGACAACTTATTGATGTTATTTTGACAACCATCTAGCCACGTGTTGTGATGGTACTAAAATATTTTAAAACCATAAGTCATCATTCTGGCGAAATCTTGATGTCCTCAAAACATATTTACAATGTAGTTATGACAATATTCAAAGTAATTTGCATCAAGAAGTCTTGGTTTCAACAACATAACAATGGAATTACAATGTGTTGCCAACAATGTTCAAAGTGAGTTGTATTCAAAAGTCAGTATTTCAACAACCTTCCAATGAAATATCTACGATTTGGTCGTCATTAGAAGGTAGGAAGCACACTACTATAATAACAAGCTTGTCCTTAGGTCATCAGAATTATGATGTACATGGGATTTTAAAATAAATAAATAAATTGGATTCCTAAAATGAGACCGTATTTGTCTCATTAGCACACATGTATAATGTTGTAGCTTCACAAAGACATAATTGATGTTCAATTTTAGTGTTACACTCCAACGATGACACTTTGAAAGAACAAGCAAAAGAGATTTGTGTGATTATGATCAAGACCTTATTTATCCTTCCAACATCAAACATTTCTATATTTTTGGTCTATTGTGGCCAATTTGTAAGTGATTTTATTAATTGGTTCCTTCACAAATATTATTGTATCACCACTACTTATGGTTGTATAGGCCATGTTTGAAGTTGTGCATTCAATTGACTATTCAAGAAGACATGTATAAATTGGTTTGGTAAATTGAAGGAGATACACCATTTAGAGCCAAGGTGAAATACCACATCGAGCACATAACATATTTTAAATGACGAGTCCATTGACACCCCCCATCAAGGAATTATTGCTTGCCACACATAACACCACATCAAATTCCAACCTCCCTCTTGGCTATTATGTATCTTTCCTATTCTAGATTTGGTCATGTAGTAGGTTAATATATCTCTAGTCCATTAATAGGTATAGCCAGTTAATGCTTGATTGACCTTGATCATACCAACAAGTAGTTCCATCACTACGCACCATCCCTAGGATCATCACATCAATGCAACTTACCCTATTTTGACACTCAGATTAGCCTAAATTGTGGGCCATATATTTTGCAACCCTATGTGATAACATAGACAAGGTTAATTTGCTAGATTCAATCAGTTTGGAAGAAAAATTGGACACCATTGTTATCCTCAAGAAGAATCTCACACCTCAGTGGTTTGGAATTACTAGGCATATCATCTTCAAGTGTGTTAGTTTCTAGTGATGATGCATAATCATGTATCAATATGCAACCATTTGATGAATCATGAAACATCGAAAGGTATTATTGTTTTGAAATTGATTGGAAAACATTTTTCTTCATGCAACTTAATATTGAGTGTGAACTAGAAAGGTTGATGATTGAAATTCAACATATTTGGGAGACATATAAGGGAGCATTCAAAGAGGCAATATTGACAAAGTGGAAGGTGAGCATATTTTGCTATTTGATTTTTTTTTTTCATTTTTAAGTTGTGTACTTGAAATAAGTTGGACTACTTGTGGCAGGTAGAAGGTCAAAATGGAAAACTAATTGAAGAGTTTTGGAAATTGGATGAGGAGAAGGTGAGAGAAGAAATGGCAATATTAGTGGCTTTAGAGTATAAATAAAACTATGAAGGTGCCATGAAGGATGCTAAAGAAGCATGGAAATCTACTATAAAAGAGCTAAAACAGAGAAGACATGGTGAATTGAGAGCCATCCAAGAATCATATGAAAGGAATAAATCACATTATGCTCTCAAATGAGTTGATCAAAGATGCATAAGACATCCAATAGAAATAATTGAATGTGTTATAGATTGTTTTTCTTAAGCACTTAAAAAAGGTGAGGGGGAATATGATCAGTTTATAAGGGTAGTTTGGATCATACCATTTGGTTGTGCATTTTATTACTTGGAAAAAATCAAAACCACACAAATAGATTGGTATCTAAATTAAACAAGGATATATATATTTTTTAAAAGAGGTAGGAAAATGCATAGTCGAGCACCAAGCTACTAAAGACTGGTGAACTAGTAAAATAACCAATGGAAGAAAACAATGCAAGGCACTTACATGTAGAATGAGGTTACCTTTCTGGTATTTCTTGAGTTGTATGGTTGTTTCACGGTATTCAACTTTGTCCAATAGGTTTCCACTATAAATTCCAGTGTAAAAAGTGTGAGTAGGATCGTGGTATTGGCCTCTAGAATAAAAACATGCACATGTTGAGATTGGTTGTGATGACATGAAATCCAAGTGAAAAACCCAATCATAGTTAGGGTAAGGATTGCGATCCCTCTTTCTCTATAACTCAAATTCCCCATCAATAACTCGAGTAATGGGATGACCCATGCATAGGCTCAAATGTCAATATAGAAAAAACAAGGATATCTTAACCAAATCAAGGAACATGCATAATTAATCTAACAAGCATACCTAACAAATAACAAGATCAAGTCATAAGACACTTCAAACTCTGTTAAGGAATAATATTGTTGAAATCAATGGCAATTGGAAATTTTTCTTTGTTTTCTTAAGCATAAATTTAGCTTAAGCAAAAGGTGGATTTTCAGGACCATTAATATTCTTTGAGTGGGAAACAAGACTTGGAATAGGCAAAGAAAATTGCATCCAGGCATTTCCCATGCTTGGTTATAAAGAAAAAAATGGAACAAAATCAGTAAAATATAGGAATCCACAATATTACACCAACACGTGAAGAATTAAAGAACCAATAAAGTAATTGATTTTCTTCAATCCAAGCATTGCCAAAAAAATGCAGTCCAAAGAATGAAGTGGAAAAATTAAAATTATGGTAAAATAAAGTTGATGATTGATCACTCATTTTCTAGGAGTTTCTCTGGCATTGATCATCTTTATATACTCGTAGGTAACTATGTGTATACATGCACATTTGAACTTGGTTTGATGATAGAGGGTGAATTGTACATGGACTATGGGTTTGGAATGTTATAGATATATGAAATGTGCTAAACACATTTCATTATGTTATTTCTAACATGTATCGAGGTTTCTTGCAAAAGTTGGATCAAAATCCTACAGGTACAATGCAATAAGAGGAGATGATAAATGAAGAACTAGTTGCCTTTCAAGTTTTGATTGAGTCACATGCTATTCAATATAATAATTAACCTAATTTTTTGGGATATTACTAATGTAGATCAAGACACCTTCACATTTTTGTGGAGTTGAAAACCCTAATGACCAAGTTTTCCTTGCTTGTCTTATTAAATGGCAATAAAAACAAAAATAAATTAGTGAAAGCTATATAGGTAAACAAATGAAGTTTATTGAAAAATCAAAGGAAATACCTAGGGAATGTGTATGTCTTATCTATACTTTTTTTTACTCTTTATAAAGTGTCAAAGTACTTACCAAAATACCACAAATTGAAAAGTATATCATCTCTAAGTATGATACATTTTTTCACATTGATTAGTTTCAAAATTTCAAGTTTTAGAAGAATATCACAATTTCAATCTCATATATAGAAAAAATAAGCAACGATTTCAAAAGGTACAATTTTACCTATACTTTTAAGGCCTTAATATCATCATTATACTCTCTATCATCATGATCTTTAGGTTTCCAAAGTAGGTATATGCTCTCTATCATCCCAATTTTCAATACCCAAATCATCCAAACAACCATAGAGAAGCAATCATAGCCGCCTACAAGAGCTTTGGGTGCCATTATGGACTTGGCACAGAGAAGTTGGATGCATTGCAACCATCCACAGAAGTTTCGGGGAGAAGAAATATCATCCATCTACTAAGATATCAGACACAGTCTCATCCATTAAATGAGATGATAAAGAATATAGCATCAGGTTTTCCCTATCGAAGCCGACCTTTTGGGAATTGCAACCAAGAAGAGATGAAAGGAAGGTCGATAGGCCGAAACCCAATATCATATTGGGAGTGTTATATCGGAAGTCGGGGCATCAGATATATTGTATAAGAGAAATTCCATGGGAGTGCATGTGGAGAATCTTGAGAGAATGAAGTTCGATCGTATATTGGACCCGATGATTATCGGAAGCATGGCATCGAAGAATTGCAATAGGAGCAAGCACCCACAAAGCTAATAGGCAGAGTTCGATGGTATATCATACCGACAACATCAAGACTTCCTCATTGGAGGATTCCAAAAGAGGTGTAAAGAGAAGTTCCAATGGACTGAAGTCAGATATATTGGAATGGAAGATATAAAAAAGGACCTCATCGAAAGTCAGATTTTGGAAAAATGCTCGACCAAAGAATGGATGGAAACTTGATGGAGAGGATATGATGGATTGGAACCGATAGAGTGGAGGAGGAGCGAGGTAAGAGTGTCGATAGAATAAGAGACGTTGATGAATGAGAAAGTGATGGTTCAAATCCAATGGAGTGGCTTGCAAAAAGGAACCCGGTTCCCAATAAATCCTAGAAGGATGATAAAAGGAGGTCAGATGAATAGAAGGACTATGATATTAGAGAATTTAATGGCGGATTTAATGTTTTTTATATAGGAATTTAATTGAATATTTAAGAAGGACACCACATGTACATTCGAGATCGAGTCTAGGTGAAGATCAAGGATCTCACCATGAATGCATAGTTAATGCATAAAGGACGATAATTCAATGAGTTAAGAGAAGGTGTGAGAAGGAAGCTTCTAGGAGAAAGAAGCTGGGAAGATTCTAGAGGCAACGAGGAAAAAGAGAGGAAGCCATTAGAAGAGAAAAGAGGAAGAAAAAAGAAGAAGAGCATATCAATAGGGGAGAAGAAAACAATAGTGATAGAGGAAGAAGTAGCGAAAGAAAATAAAACAATAAGGAGACTACATAAAAGTAGAGAATTCCAAGGAAAAGAGAAGACACTGAGCAGAGGTGAAGAGAAGAGAAAGAAGCCGAGTGCAGGATGAGAGATGGAGCAATAGAATCTGTATAGATTTTAATGCTCAGCTGAGACTTATACCTGTAGGTTGAGAGGTTGAGTGAAGTAAGAGATTGAAGGTTCTTTGAATCCCTGTGTAAAGAGTCTTTGAGAAAATCCCTTTGAGTTATATTGATGTAATTGTAAATTATGTTCATAATAAAAAAATGCCAGTTGAGCCCATGTTGAGGTTACATATTATGTGCTTGAATCTATGACGTTGAGTTTGTGGGTGTATCCACTATGTGTGTTGAGTTTAGTACCAGTTGAGTCATCACTGTCATGCACAGGGATAGTTATTGTTGAGAGATACCTCCATCGCCTAAGTGAGAGGTGAGTTGCGTATATCTTTGTATCAGAACTGAGAGAGAGAGAGGTATGCAATCTGATAGGTAGGATTTTGAGATGCATCAATATTGGTATTAGAGAAGGAGTATCCTACATGAGAATAAAATATGTGGTTCCACAATTGTGATTTGGGTAGAGTTGCAGTGGAGAAGTGAAAGTTGATGAAGATGGCTCCAACTGTGGTTGGGTAGAGACTGTCAAGGATAGATCCAACATTGAAAGTTGGGTAGATATATTAGAAGAAAAGAAGAAGCAAACTTGTGGAGGTTTGAGGAATTTATACAGCTCCAATGAGGAGGTTGGGTAGAGTTGTCTAGCAATAGTGAAGATGAAAAAGCTAATTGAGGGACTGAAGACTTGTGGAAGCAAAATAAAGCTTGTAAGTGTTGGGGTAGCTCCAATAGTGGGTTGTTGGGTAGAGTTATCTAGTGGAGGAAGAGAAAATCCAGTTGGGATTTGAGATTTGTAAGAAGAATTGAGTTATGTAAAGGAGGTGGAGAAGGCAATAGCTCCAACAGAGAAAGCTGGGTAGAACTATTGAAGGAGGTTGATTGGAGAAAGTAAGAAGTGGGTATTGTGGAAGCCAAATCCAACATGAATTTGGGTAGAGTTGAGAGTTAAGAAGAAATTGCACATTGAGGAGGTACAGAGATGGTTTATAAGAGATAATTGAAGATTGGAAGCCTTAATAGAAGGAGGCCATATATGAGATAATGGCCCCAATAGAAGTATGTGATGCATTGAGAAGAAAAGTAGTGGTCATGGAAGCTTTAGAAAAAGCTCAAGGGACCGAGAAACCATTGCAGCATGAAAAGATAATGAAGAATTTGATGAAGGAGAGAAGGATACTCATAGTGGGTGAGGTTAAGATGATTAATGAGCTTATTGGGAGAATATTGGAGGTGTTGGAGCAAGCATATAAATCATGTCAAAGCAAGGGATGTGATGAACATGAGAATTGTGTAAATGGTGATAGAGAAGAATATGAAGAAGAAGGGGTAATGGCATGTTACATAGAAGAAGGTGATGAGTTGGAAGGTGTCCATCATAGGACATTGGATGGAGTGGAGAAAGTTCAAGACTCCCAAGAGCAGTAAGAGAAAAAAACCGCAAAGACCTTCCTTGAGAAGGAAGAAGATGTATATCCCCAAACAAGAGAGGTTGGAGCAAATGGCAAGATGAAGAGGGAATGTTTAATTTCCTTGTAATATTGTGATGATATAGTGGAGTGGAAGATAGGGAAATGATCCCATGAGTACCTTCTAGGATCTAAGCTAGGTACAACTGAAGAAGAAGGCAATGTTGATGATGCTACAAACATAGAGGAAGGCAGTGGTTGAGCCATTGAATAATTTGAACATGTTGTGGAAGAAAAAATCAATGTGAGTGAGGAAGAGAGTGAACCAGAGGGTGGTGAAGCATTGGAGGATATGCCCAAGGAATAGGTAAAGGAAGTTGGTGAATGCACCAATGCAGGCATAGAGGAAGAAGAAAGCAACGATGTTAATGTTGCATGTGAAGAGGACAACAATGTTGTTGTTATGAAGAAATAAGAAGGTGGTCGAGTTGTTGAACCTGAGGTGAAGTTTGATGAAATTATGAATTTGAAAATTGGTATGAAGTCCCTGAGACTATAATTGATGATGAGAGAGGTGAAAATACAATAGAGGATGTTGTAAAAGAGATGACATCCAATGAGAAGGCTAAGGTGTAAGTGGAAGCAAGATTTGATGAAGAAAATTAAATTGATGAAGATGAGAAGATGAAGATAAGTAAGGAGAAGAGGTTGATTGAGGAGCTATTGAATGGAATAGATAGGAAACATGAGGTTGAGGAATATTCAATGGTGATAAAGATTGTACTGGAGGTTAAGTAAAGAAAATAAGGATGGAATGAGTGGGAGTAAGAGCTATATTCCATTGAGGAATGGATCTACAAGGTAAGGTTTTAATAAGGGAGTGAATATACTACTGACACAGGATCATTAGAAAGGGAAAGACAAATTGAAGTTGTAGAGTTGCAGATATGCTTGAGTTCCTTGAAGAGGCTAGTGTTCAACTAGAGGATTGGTTGAGTACCTGTGTGCACATGTAACTGAAAAGAGCAACACTAATGTTGCCAGAGATGCTGATCAAAATGAAGAAATCCACCATGTCAAAGTGTTTGGACTATATAACAAAAAAATGGAAGATGTGGATGATGATGGAAGAAGGAATGGGAAGCTTGAAAGGGCATAGAGAATGAAGAAGAAGTGGAGGATGGTAGAGTTATGATAATGGAGTTGAAAAAAGACAAAGAAATGCTTTGTGCATGAGGAAATGCTTTCATCCTTATCCGGGGAGTACTGATGCAGAGCATTTGGCCATAGGCCAGGTGCATGAGTTCAGGTGCCATCATATACTTGAATCAAGGGATTTTAGGCGCATTCACAACCTCCCACAGGAGCTTTGTGTGCCATTATAGACTTGGCGTAGCAAAGATGGATGCATTACATATGTCCACAAGAGTGTAGGGGAGAATAAATCTTAGGCATTCGCTGAGATATAAGATACAACCTTAGTCATTCGATGAGATGATTAGAAATATGGCATCAAAGTCACCTTATCGGAGGTGACCTATAAGGAGTTGCAATTGAGAAGAGGTGTATGGAAGGTCGATGGGTCGAAACTTGATATCATATCAGGAGTGTTATATCGGAAGCCAAGGCATCAAAGATATTGTATCAAAGAAATGTCGTGGGAGTGCATGTGGAGAATCATGATAGAGTGAAGTCCAATTATATATTGGACCCGATGATTATCAAAAGTGCGACATCAAAGAATTGTTGTGGGAGAAATCATGGGGTGAACCAATAGGTTAAGTATGATGGTATATTGGATCGAGAACATCAGTAGTGCCTCATTGGAGGCAGAGCATCAGATGATTCCATAAGAGGTGTAAAGAGATGTTCCGATAGAAAAAAGTCTGATATATCAAAATAGAATATATCAGAAAGGAACTCATCATAGGTTTAATTTTGGGAAATAACATAACTAGAGAATGGATGGAAACCCAATGGAGAGGATCCGATGGATATGACCTGATAGTGTGGAGAAGGTGTGAGGCAAGGGTGCTGATAAAATAAGAGACGTATATGAACGAGAAGGAAATGGATCAGAGCCAATGGAGCGACTTGCAAAAGCAACCCATGTTCTCGATAAATCCTAAAAGGCCAATAAGAGTAGGTCTGATGAGGAGAAGAATTCCTATAACATAGAATTTAATGGCGGACCTAATGATTCTTGTACAACAATTTAATTAAAGGTCTAATTAGTATGCCACCTGTACATTTGAGATCGAGTCTAGGTCATGATCAAGGATCTCACTGTGAATGCACAATTAATGCATAAAAGATGAGAATTCAATGAGCTAGGAGAAGGCACAAGAAGGAAGCTTCTAGGAGAAAGAAGTTGGGAAGATTCTAGAGGCAACGGGGAAAAATAGAGTAAGCCTCTAGAAGAGAAAATAAGTATCTAGACTAGAGAAGGAAAAGCAAAATAAAACAAAAGTAGAAGCTTATAGATAGGGGAGAAGAAGACAATAGTGAGAGAGGAAGCTGTTATAGATCAAATTGGCACTTCTCCGTCCATGATGACAATTTAAAAGACAACACTTAAAAGTGTCACTGCACGTTCACAAAAAAAAGACATTTATGGATGGAAGAGCCTTTGATTTGATGGCCTTAAGCATTAGAAGTGAAACCACAACTTTATATTAACCCATCCTGAGGAGTTTCAACCCAAAAGAGCAAAATTGCATCCCGCTAGACCATAATTAGGAGCATTTTTCTCAGTAAATCACACCTTTCTAGTGCAGTGGGAGCTATGTAATCACACTTTGCTAATTCACTAGGCGTGATTTTCCCAAAACTGATAAATCACATCTCGAACATTGATAAGAAGTGAACCAATCACTCCTGTCCAATGGATTAAATGTGATTTCGCTCGAAAACCATGAAAAATAAAATAAAAATTCGAAAATGATGGAAGTTGGGAAGTTATGCTAACCAACTTGCTTGGTTGTAATTCCTCCTAACCACTTGGTAACCATCCTCAAATTATTCCTTCTCCTTTAAAAAGGAATGGAATGGACCAAGAGGGGGCCCTTGGACTCCCATTATTACAAGGAAATGCCGGAGGAATCAATTGTGAGCATACCTCTCATCACATCCCATCAATAACCCCTATTGATGGGAATTGATATCCTTGTATTTTGAGATTACTATCTGCAAGTAGTCTCTCCCTTTTACACATTCAGTGAGTTGGAGTGGGACGGTCAGCGTACATGAGAAGGAGAGAGGATTTATGCACCTTGTTTATGATGGTCGATCCAAGCCACTCCTTTCTCTACTTCGAAATTGATCCAACTTTCCCAATCTTCAACCTGCAAAACTGATAAATACGACCTTCCTCAAATGATTTTGACAATAATAAAGATTATTGATAAATTGAAATATTAAAAAAGAACATGAATCTATGAATCAAAATTCAATGTAAAATGCTAATTTCTTTATCAAACATGAAATTAACTCAAAATTTGGGATGGAAAAGATACGAAATCTCTATTGAAACAATAGAAATAAGTACAATGTTACCTCTTCTCTGCTTCGACACCTGAATGAACGTAAGATATAGGTCTCTCCTGATCATTCACACCAATCGTCCCACTCAACTCACTGAATGTATAAAAGGGAGAGACTACTTGCGGAAAATTATCTCAACAGACAGTGATATCAATGACCAACAATAGGGGTTACTGATGGGATGGGATGAGAGAAATGCTCACAAGTGATTCCTCTAGAATTTGCTTGCAATAATGGGAGTCCAAGGGCCCCCTCTTGGTCCATTTAATTCCTTTTTATATTAGAAGGAAGAATTTGAGGTTGGTTACCAAGTGGTTAGGAGGAGTTACAACCAAGCAAGATGTTTAGCATAACTTCCCAACTTCCCTCATTTCCAAATTTTTATTTTATTTTTCATGATTTTCGAGGGAAATCACATTTAATCCATAGGACATGAGCAATTGGTTCACTTCTTATTAATGTTCAAGATGTGATTTATCAGTTTTGGGAATATCACGCTTAATGAACTAGTAAGGTCCGATTAAATCACACCCAATGCACTAGAAATGTGCGATTTGCTAAGAAAATCGCTCCTAATGGTCTAGTAGGATTATTTTTCTCTTTTGGGTTGAAACTCTTTAGGATGGGTTGAAACCACGGTTGAAACAAAGCTGGGGTTTCAATTCTAATGCTTAATGCCGTCAGATCAAAGGATTTTCCATCCATAAATGTCATTTCTTGTGAACGTACAATGACACTTTTAAGTGTCGTCTTTTAAATTGTTGTCACAGACTAAGAAGTGCCAATTTGATCTATAATAGATTCCCCCTAATATGTGAGGTTATAAGGGAAGATGATGACAAAAATACATTATAAATACGTGGAGTGGTAGGTGGAGTAACATTGCTAAGATTCCGAAATTCTTAGTTACGACAAAGTACCTTAAACAAAAAATTGGTGTGTAACAATCTTTTCTTTGGAATGGATAGATCCATGCTCAAAATGATAGAACATGACCACCAAAAAGAGACAGTGGAGGTCCATATCATATATGTAACTGATGCAACTATCACAACAACAAAAATACAAAGTGGATCCATGTGAGATATAAATGGGTCATGGAAACGAATGAACAAAGTGGGGCCATGCTTAATAATTGATCACAGTCACAAAAGATTCAAGGTGGATCTATGTCAAACTGGAGATCATAGCCATGAATGGACAAAGTGGATCTATGTCTCATCAAGAATTAAGATAATAATATGTAGTTGGACTAAATAAATATTCTCCTAATGGTACCAGTGTCATATAAGATGTAGTATAGTCTTGCACAACTCGAGCAATAACAAATTAAAAGGATGCTACTATTGGCCCAAGGTTTTCCATCCAAACTGCCTAAAGTTACAAATCCTACCCATGCGAATAAATGACTCGAATTCGAACATGGAGGACACCATTTGATTATAATTCATTGATATAAATTGTTAAAAAACGCGAGGCAACCCACCAATTATGATAATGGAAACCAAGGTACGTAATACATTCTATCAGGTGTAAATAAATGTCTTGGAGTCAAACACTTATAGTATCTATCGAGTAAGAGAGATTGGTGTATTCCCATTACCCAAATACCCAATAGCAAGGGAACTTGCCACTAATGAATGCAAGCCCCAAGGTACTATCGAAAATCTAGACCTCATTTCCAAAGAAAAATGAGTTGAAGTTGATGGGAAGAGACTCATTGGAAGGGAGGCATTAAGGCATCCCCCATCATCCAACACAAGGAAAAATCAAGGACTGATTTGAATTGGAAAAGGACTGGGACAAATTTTTGCAGAATAGACCAGTATTGACACTAGGGAATGGCTGACACATGAGATCAAGGAAACCGCAGAATGGTAGACATAGGTTATATCCTTGAATAGTGAGCATGACATATGAGTAGTGACTTGGGAATATTTGGACACAAATATTTAATGTAGAAGATATTGATAGATTCTCCATATGATTGGAAGAGTAAACAACTGGAGGAGTAATAACCATGAGATGAGGTTTTATCCCAAGGCAAAAAACTAGAACCCAACTTGTTGAGAGACTTAAGACTTGTGCTTTGTTCAAGGATGACTTTGACTTGTCGCCACTATATCGATAAACATTTTATGATATCCCCCCCCCCATATCTCTCTCTCTCTCTCTCTCTCTCTTCTCTTTTTAAGGACCTTCTTCATTTTTTAATGAGCTCAAAAAATAGATAGAATATTCTTGATAAAATGTTTTTTCGTACAAGTATAACGAGCCCCCAAAAGTAAACTTGAATCCTTCTTCATTTTTGAACAAGCTCGAAGAAAATATAGAAGATGCTCAATATGCTACTGTCTTGTGGATTTTTGTCAAGCTCGGGTCACTTAATGCTTGTTGGTGTTTTCAATTTTAAGGAGTCTGAAAAAATTACATAAAAAATTGTTTACTGCCCCATGGATTTTTGTCAAGCCCGGGTCAGTTGATGCTCACTGATGTTTTCAATTTTAAGGAGTCTGAAAAAATGAAAGAAAACACCATATAAATATTAAGAGTCCCTTGGGTAGATGGCCAGAATAAGAGTTCATGAGGATTCAACTCGACGACATGGCAGGATTAGTTAGGGACTCTCAATCCTTACAGAAAATCTTGGCACGAGAACCAAAAGACAACAAGGTTCTAACTAGGGAGCCCATGAGTTGGTAAGCTTTAACACGGAGAATTATGACTTTTCTAAGAACAGAGGGCTAAGGTCGCACTTCCATGGTTGTGATCCCAAGGCGTGAAAATAATGGAAGGGATGATGCAAATTATGCATTCCGTAAATGTCCTACCGTATATTCCAGTTTAGGGACACAAAAATTTTAGGCAGACCACCAATTTGGAACAATTGAGCCTTTGTTCCAACTTTTCTATTATAATTCACAATCTCTTGTCAAATGGCATTGGTATTGGAAATTTTTGAAATATTTGTTTTTTTTTTTTTTGTATTTTTGAAATATTTAGCACTGAAGAGAAAGCAAAAGGAATTTAAAATACTTACAATATTCACAAGTAGGTTCTACCCAGACAAAAAATTCTAGGCATAATACCTCTTTAGATAGAGTCCATTTCTAGGTCCCAAAATGTCCCCTTCGAAATTTTCTAGCTCACAAGCTTCCTTCTTTAAAAATCGCTTTATGATGTAAGGACCAAGCCAGATTGACTTGAATTTTCCATGCCCAATATTGTCATGTTTTTGCTCATAGACAAGCATCATGTCTTGTTCAGAGAATACATGAGTATGGACAGATTTTTTAGATTGGGTCTTCACACATTTCTTGTGTGATCTAGCAATATATTCATCCCTTCTATGCTCATATGTCTTCTCCAAGTATACTGGACATTCTTCTAACTGTGTAGTATCTGGTAAGAGCTCAGTAGCTAAATTTGAAGATGGGATTTCATACACAAAAGGTATGGAGTGTTGATCATCAAATTACATTTGGATAGATTGAAAATCACGGTCTGCATTTTTTAGGGTTTGAAAAACTATTTCAGTTGCATATCAAGCCAGTGCAAAATTCTTACACCCATTTCCTTGAGATGGTTATGGTATTATCCACGGGTCTTCAAAACAGGAGGTCCTGAATTGAGACACTTTCCTCGTGGAAATAACGACTGATGATATCGTGTGTATTGGAGTTGCATTTTCACTTAATTTAGGTGGGGGTAAATTGAATGTTCCCATTAGGGTAGGATACATTCCCACACCAACATTTTCACAATCCTTTCTAGAATGGCTTACTGGGGGGATATTTGTCTGGGAGTTAAGGGTGGACTGATTTCTATGGAAATATAATTGATCAATGGTGAATATATTTCCTTCGAGGGGAAATTTGATCACTCAAAATATCAAATATACTACAACCATCATGTCATGAGTCCAACTCCTATCTAGTAACAGATTGTAGACAAGTGGACCATCAACAACTTCCAATTTTACATTAACTACCTTTCCCCATAGCTCTATTGGAAGAGTTGGGATGATTCGATGAGGTTGGAATAAGTGACCATCAAAATAATTTAGCATGGTTACTAGGGGAGCTACCTCAAGAGAGCCAATGAATTTCCAACAAGATAAGGAAATTACACAAGTGGATGCCCCCTCGTCGACAACATTTCTATGAATATTTGACCTTCTGATTGAAACTTGAATATGAAAAGCTGCGTGGTGAGGTAAATGGGGCTTCCAATTGTCTATATCAAAATTCAACAACTGGCTATATAAGGATCCATTGCCCTTATTTCCGAAAGCAGGGTCTTTGGTTGAGTAGGACAACTGTGGAGGACTTCTAGGGTGTACATTGCACAGGGAGCTTGAGCCAGATCTTCGACTATGCTATAATTTTGAACAACAAAAGCATTTGGATTATACGTGGCTTTTTTCAGAACACCTTTTGGTATTCTAGGTATAGTGTCATTCATTGGTATCTCTATGTGTAATGGTTGAAATGTTCTAGTTTCGGGGGTTTCTTTTCCTTTCGATCCTGATGTGGTTGAATCATAGTTTTTATTCCTTGTTTGGAGGTTCATTTCCCGGTTGCACATGAATACTTCACTTTGGCTTGAGTTGTCCCCTTTTAAAGAGGTACCCTAAATTCCACCTTGTGAGGTTGTAGGGTTTGGTTTGGGTTCACAACACCAACCGTCTATTGATGATGTGTAGTAAATGGATTAATTAGCACGACCATTTTTTTCATAGCTTCTCATTGTGTCAATAATCATTTAGCGACTTCTAGTTGAGGGCATAGATGGGTCAAGTGATCCTCTATGCACAGGTTGCATGGAAACTTATCCTTCTTCTTTTCTTTCTTACCCTCACCAGCGTTGCTATTGTTATTTCCCTTATTCCCATTTTTCTTATTCTTATTCTGGTTTCTTCTGTTAGTTGTCTGTATTGACAGAACATTTGCGAGAGGGTTGGGTTTGGGGTTTTTCTTCTTTTACTTTTTGGCTATAGGTGCATCCTAGATGCCACCTTAAAAATCCATGACATTCTCAACTAACCAATCATGCCATTATCATGAGGTCCATGGGTTGGTTTGGTTGGATCAATACCTGCTCTAGGAGCAATGGGAAAAATTTCATACAACATTCTTGATTGAGAATACACCAAATAAAGATGTTGAGCCTTAATGATGACTTGGTCTTCTGTTTGCACTCCAGAAAAGGACACGTCCTTAGAAATGAGAGGTTTCGATGACTTAATGAACCAATAAGTTAATAACTCATCAGTAATTTGTGATTTTATCAAACTACATCACTTTCTCCATTCATGAATGTGATCAAATATGTGTGTGGAATTGTCCTTCCTGAATGAAGTTAGGAGTTCTGTGCTGGTATCATAATGGATTGGTAACTGGAAATGGTTTAAGAATGTCATTGCAATCATATTGAAATTCTAAAAGGAAGCTCGTGGTAACTCAATGTACCACTTCGTTGCTACCCCATTTAAATTCCTTTCGAAGAGTTGCAATCGAATGGAATCATCCATCAAAGAGTTCGACAGACACCAAAGATGGAAAGTCATCACATGGTTTGCAAGATATTCTTTAGGATTCCACTCAAACTTAGGTATGTCTGAAGGAAGTTTATTAGGGATAGGGGGCCATCTAGGATAATGTAAAACTGGGTTATAGGTTAACTTTGTCAGATATGGCAAGTTCAAAGTAGCCAAAAAAAATAACTTTTGTTTGTGCCATAAAATTCCAAGCCCAAGAGCATTTTCTGCCCAATGGTTTGTGTTAATGAACGATTGAACTAGAATATAAGGATTCTCAGGGTTTGTGAAAGGTTGATTATTTCATCCAAAATTCTGATTTTGATCGAATTGATTTTATACAAATGGAGTTATATTGCTTCTGAGTCTGCCCCCTATGAAAGGTTGGCTTCCATGGGAAGTATTCACATTTGAATTATTGACCATTCCTATCCCCCCTACCCCAAATGAAGGAATATTTCCATGGTGCAGATTGTGCCCCCAGGGAAAACTTGCATTGGTGCCTCCTATTCCAAGATTAATTATATTTCCTTGTGGCATATTGTGTCCCAAGGGAAAACTAGTACTCATTCCTCCCATTCCTTGGAAATGTATGTTCATATGTGATAAGATAGAGCCAGGAATGACTCTAGCCACTGTGGAAGGGTTGGTCATGGACATTTGTCCACTATGGGGTGGGAAAGCATAGGATGGAATTGATGGATTGCTGTGAGAGGCAATGGTATTTTTTACAATGGGAGGATTATTAGCGTTTACAGGTTGGAAACCTGGAAAAAAGCCATTCCAAAAGAAAAAGGATTAGAGCTTTTTTGCATTGGAGCCCCTCTAGTAAGTACCATATCCAAAGGTGGAAACCATCTAGATGCTACTGGAGATGAGGTACTTAAGTTTCCTTCTGAATTAACTCGGGGTGTACCCTCCCCAGTGATAGGTATCTCCCTTGTCTTTTGTTGTTCAAATAGTAGATTAACAAATATCCAGGTTTGTGACTCAAGTTCAAAATTTGGACTCTACGGTGAGTTCAAAAGTCTATAAAGTTTGAAATATCCTCAATACTTATGGGACCTAGGTTCTCCTCAAGTTGAGGAGAAGCAACTTTGGGGTAATTATTCAATTGACCCTCAATGTCACTAAGTTGTCCTTCTTTAGAAAAAATCTCACGCTCACTAGAACTCGAAATGTTTTCTTCTTCTTGATGTTCTATTTATGGTTCTTGATTTTCTTCCTCTGTCGCCTGAGGGGGTAGATTATTGTAATCCAGTCTTCGCCTAAGCGCATGGAATTCCCTCGTTTATCAACCATGGTGGCTTGAAGAAGGCACAAAGGAGGAAGCCTAAAATATTTAGAAATAAAACAAACAACACTTACTAGAAAGTCCCTAAAAAGATTTAAACAAGCAGAAACACTCTATGAATAAATATCACTTCGATGATTGAACCAAATATCATTCAGTGGAGAGAAAGAATTGTGATATTTTGAAGGTTAGCCTAGGATGATTAGGGCCTGAGTCTAACTAGAAAATATTGAGAGATAGTTACCCTACTCCACGAAACCAATCACAAGGGGTGAAATAACTTGCCTTCGAAAAATACCCTCCCAAGGAGCTAGGCCGAAGATTCTATGTCTATCTTGTTAGGATAAATAATACTCCATCCTTGTCCTACGTAGCATTATTTATTTTTTCCTATTAGTTGATGATGTCATTTCCCCCCTAGTGGTGTGCATATGTCAGCTAGGATCCATCAGCAACCTAATGTGCCCTGCATGCATCATTTTAGGACCACCTAAGTTAGTTCCCTACATTTTAGGATCCAACTAAGTGTTCTAGTTCATTCCACCTGAGTTAGTTGACTCTTGTGGGGTTTTATGCTATGATTGCCACTGATTGTCGCCTCATGCGCCCTTTTTTGAGTGATTTGCATGACAAACTCACTAATGCGCTCTCCTTGGTCAGTTAAGTGACTGTGTCTTCAGTTAACCAAGTTTTGGTTCAGTTGAGTTGAGTTTGGGTCTTCCAAAGCACTCCAGTAGTGACAATTCCTATCCTAGATAGACCGAGACTAGAAATCTCCTAGGTGATTCGAATTCTCTCCATTGTAACACCATTGTTGACTATACTGATTAATGGATCATTTGACATCATTCTATTCCTATCTGAGTTCTCATGCATGATTAATTGTTTGCTCATTTTTACTGCAATTTTCACTGTAATTCATCTTTTCTGCTCATTCTTTCTCTATGAGGTATACTCAACTCCATGATCTACTGTGATTTAGAATTTCACATGGTATCAAATCTCAGTGAGCGTAGGTTGAGCAGCTGCTTTCAGTAGTGCACCAGAAGCCTCTGGATTTCCACAACAAATCCTAGTGCCATTGCGCTGAATTCATTGGAGAAATCTTTTGAGGTCTATTTAGGTGTGAAGGATCCGAATTAAAAATGTTCCTATTGTCCTAAAGCAATGCTCAGTAGTAGTCTATCTCCAAAAATTGAGAGTTTTTTTTGCAGGATATTGAAAATTTTCAGTGCAATAGTACCACATTGTATTCGCTCCAACAACTCTAATGGAGATTTTGAATGCTCCTCTCTCTCCCAAGATCCTGACACCCTTCAATTATCTTGATTGGAGGGATGATATGCAAATGGTGTTGCACAACAAGTCTTTGTACATGGTAACAATGGGAAAGTAGGCCGAACCTCAAGTTGTTGTTGAGAAGGGAAAGTATCTGAATAGATTGTATGAAGCATTTGGTTTCATGTGTATTCATATTTCCAAATATCTACTCTTCCACCTCGATGGATTGATGACTCCAAAAGAGGTTTGGTTGAAGTTGGAGACCCTCTTCGGAAAAAAAAATGAGCTAAGGGGCCATATTCTAGAGAATGAGTTGATTTCTCTTCAACCCAGTAGTTTCGAAACCATCCAACAATTCTTTTCCAAATTTAAATATTTGTTCATGCAATGCAAGTAGTGTGGCATTGAGAAGAAGGAAGAGCAGTTGGTGCTATCCATTATGAGCAAGCTTGGTCGTGAGTTATCCATCTTTGTTTCTACCTTCCATTCAGGGAGATTGTCAATCCATGGTTGGAAAATTTCATCCTTATATGTTTTCACTGAATCTCTCATCCAAGAACAAGACAAATTGATTTAGATGGGTGCCTTGAAGGCCTCCAAAAATCAAGCTCTTATGGATGGAGAGTCAAAAAGTGAGAATGCAAAAGGGAAGCAAAATGGAAAAGAAAAGAAGCAATTTGAACCCAAGTAGAATTCCAAGCCTAGTGCATCGAAAGGAGGCTCCAACTCCAAGAAGGACAAGCAAAATAAATTTGAGAAATCCAAGTGTACATACTGCAAGAAGGGTAACCACCCCGAGAGTTATTGTATGAAAAAGACCATAGATCAAGTGGAAAAACTCCTTGAACAACATAACATTTCCCTCCCTGAAATCACAAGGAAGACTAATCCAGGTGGCAATTCATAAGATCATGAGAGATGCCATGCATTGAAGGATGGATTCTCACAATCCCAAGCCTTTCTTATTGATTCTGGAGCCTCCAACCACATGGTTTCCTCTAGAGATCCATTTTATTCATTAGATATCACTGATGGCCCTATCATACACATGGGAGATGACTCTCAAATATTTGCTGAAGGGAAGGGCACAATACAACTTGAGCATGGAAAGTTCAACAATGTGTTATATGTTCCTTCTCTAGTAGCTAATTTGTTTTCTGTTTATCAGATGACACACAAGTTCACCAAATAAAGTAGTATTTGGACTTGACACAGTTGAGGTTGCAGAGATCTCATCTGGGAAGTTGATGGCCAAAGGAGTTGCAAACCATGCCTCCAAGTCATATGAGTTCTTCTGCTTCTTGCCATAATCACATCAAAGTGCTCTCTCGACGCATGCAAATGAGACAAGCAGACTCTGGCATGAAATATTCAAACACCTAAACTTCAAATACCTAGAGCATTTGCATAAGGAAGAGATGGTTGAAGGTTTTCCAGACATAAAGTTCTCTCAAGGAATCTGCAAAGGTTGCTTGGTAGGTCAGCACCCAAAGCGAAAGTTGGATGTTGGGAAGGCAAAGAGAGATTCCTCCATACTAGATATGATTCATAGTGATGTTTTAGGACCGATGCCCACTGCTTCAATGAATGGATCTAGATACATTCTGATCTTCATTGATGACTACTCTAGGTTCTGCAAGATCTACTTTCTCAAACATAAATATGAGGTATTCAAAAGCTTCAAAGTTTTCATATCCTTATTTGAGAATAATGCCGGAAGGAAGATCACGACACTCATATAAGATAATGGAGGGGAGTACATCAAGATTGCAACATCTTTGTGCTTCTTAAGGTATTCAAATGCAACATCCTATCCCATAGACACCATAACAAAATGGTGTAGCAGAGAGGAAGAATAGGTCATTGAAAGAGATGGCTACGTGCTTGCTTTAAGAAAGATATCTCCCATCAAATATCTAGGCAGAAAGAGTGAAATATGCCACATACATTCAGAATAGGGCACCCCACAAATCTATTGGTGGGGCCACTCCATCCGAAGCATTGAAAGAACACAAAACTGATGTCTCTCACTTGAGGGTTTTTGGATCCAAGGCATGGGCCAGAATCCCCTCTGATAAGAGGAAATCACTTCAACCTCAAAGTAGCAAATGCATTCTTCTTGGATATGCAGAAGATGCAAAAGCTTACAAACTGATGGAGATTACAACCAAGAGATGCTTCATTGAAAGAAGTGTTCAATTCAATGAGGATCTATTGCATGGTCTACAACCGGTTGAAGAAAAAGGTATAACTGATTTACCTATTCCATTTGATCCTAATGATGTTTCTACAAGTGATCCATATTTAGATTCCAAAGAAGAAGATCAATATGACTCATATCTACATATTGAGTGTGAAGATATAACAGATCCAGATCTAGATCCATTACGTACTCCTAATCCAAATCCTAAATGGGCTCAAAATATTATTGAGGCAACTGGGGACATTGCTGGAGATCCATCTGAATATAGAAGAACAAGATCTCAATACTAGGATGCAAACATTACACTTCGCTAGACAAATCCACTTCTCCTTCATAGGTGATTCATGATGGTGGGGTCTGATCCACAGTATTACAGAGAGGCTTTCCATGATCCAAGATGGAAATCAACCATGGATGAAGAATATGAGTCACTGTAGAACAATGAGACATGGGATCTTGTTTCTCTCCCCCCAGGGAGGAAACTAGTTCAGTGCAAATGGATCTACAAAACAAAACTTGCATCGAATGGATCTATAACCAAGTACAAGGCTCGTTTGGTTGCAAAAGGGTACTCACAAGTTCAAGGTTTGGACTACAATGAGACATATGATCATGTAGCAAGAATGGATTCAGTAAGGGTTATTTTTCCCATTGCAGCTTCGAATGCATGGGATGTACATCACATGGATGTAAAGAGTTCCTTCTTGCATGGTGACTTAGAAGAAGAGATCTACATGAAACAACATGAGGGGTACACTGATGATCCTTCCTTGGTATGCAGACTGAGGAGATCACTGTATGGGATCAAGCAAGCCCCAAGGGCATGGTATGCAAATATGGATTCCTTCTTATTGACACAAAAGTTTGAAAGATGTAAATCTGATTGCAATGTTTACATGCAACAAAAGGGAGGATGTCTACTATTGATTGTTTTGTATGTGGATGAATTTCTCATCACCGATGGATTTGCTACTGGATTGAATCACATCAAGTCTTCCTTGAACAAAGCATTCTCTATGACAGATCTAGGATTGTTAAAACAATTCATTGGTCTTGAAGTAACTCAAAATGCTTCAAGGATCATGATTTCATAGTCAAGGTATGCATCTGATTTATTGACAAAGTTCCATATGGATGATTGCAAAGCCACTTCTTTTCCTTTCCTATTTGGCATTAGATTGGAAGAAGGTGGTTCTACTCCCTTGGTTGATAGCACTCTTTATAGAAAACTGATTGGTAGCTTGTTGTATTTGACACATTCAAGATCAAATCTATCATATGTTGTTGTTGTTGTGGCTAGGTACATGCAAGATCCACATGAGTTGCATTGGAAGGAAACAAAGAGGATCTTGCACTATGTGCAAGGTACGAGAGAGTTTGGTATTCATTATTCTGCTGGTGCTCATCTAGATCTGGTTGGTTTTACTGACTCAGACTGGGTTGGAGACAATATTGATAGGTAATATACTTCATGGTACGCATTCATGTTGGGATCAGGACCAATTTGTTGGTCAATCAAGAAGCAAGAAACACTCACACTTTCTTCAGCAGAGGCAGAGTACAGAGGGGCTATGAATGGAGCTGTCCTTGCAGTTTGGTTGCATGGGATCTTGACAGAGTTTGGCATTCACACTTATAATTTAATAGACCCTTTTTGTGATAATCATAGTGCCATGAAGATCGCTAGTGACTCAATTCAGAATCAAAGGACCAAACATATTGAGGCTCACATGCACTACATTAGGGAGCTAGTGCACAACATGACAATCTCACTGCATTATTGTCCTATAGAGGAGATGATTACATACATATTCACTAATTTTTTCACTCAGAAGAGATTTGTTTATCTCAAATATCGACTTGGTGTGAAAGCTGTTTGAGCTCCCTGCTATCTTATTTTTTAGGGGGGGTTGTTATAGCTTAAAATGACACTTCTCCATCCGTGACGACACTTGCATCGCTTGGTTGCAGGACGACACTTCTTGAGATCAAGTTTAGTCACACAACAGGACAATTGTGGATTGAAAGGTCATTTGGGGACACTAAAAATGGTTGAAATTACCTCACTCTTGGCCCATTTCATGGTTATAACCCTTAGGAACATTTTTCCAGACCAAAACATGTCCTAAAAATCATCAGAAAACCCTGTTTTTGGCCATTTTCCCACATGTGCGCTGGTATCCAAGCATGAAAGTAGCGTTTGATATGAAAATCTGCTTCATTAAAGTAGCGCACACCTTCAGAAATGCGCTAGTTCGTCTACTGCAGAGTAGGTCCCTTTCCTGTACTAGTCAAAATCTCGAATTTTGGGTAAGTCAAGTTGGTTTGGGAACCTCCTGATCGGTTATAACTACTTTTCCTCTCCTTCATTGACTATATAAGGAAGGTAGAAGGGCCATGTGAGGGGACCAAGCCTATAACAATGTTATGCTGGAGGAATGGAGACCCTCATCTTCCTCTCTTGTGCCTCAGCTTCTGATAAACCCTAGCACAACTGATTAGAGGTTGGGATCCTTGGAGAACAGAAGCAGGAGACCTTGAATCTAGGTTTCGTGAAGTGCCAAGCTTGAAGGAAGGTATAATTTGATGTACTTGCTTCATTCATTAATAAATATCAGACGTTCTTTCCTTTCCAAAGATGACCTATTTATGTGTGTCTTAGATTTGATTACTGTTTGATTATAGTTTGATGTCTTATTATGTCATGGATATCAGTCTTATATATGTAGTCAAATGTATTTGAGAAAGGTATCAAGTTATTTTGCAGGTGTGGGCATTGCGATACTGGATAGCATTGAAGAGCAAGGAAGGGAAAGCTTGGATCAACCTTCTTAATAAGGTACTCACCTTTCTAACCTTAAATATATTTGCTTACTAGTTGCACTTGCAGAAATTTGTAGCTCTATCTTTCATACCTGTAAGTTGGTAGTTTCTCCCCTGAACTATAGGTGCATTTTCCTCACAACAGAATGGCGACTCCATTGGGGAAAGCCTAACTACTTAGGGGTATCCAAGGTCATTTATTTAGTTTTGTTTGAAGGTCTTTGTTCAATTTCTTGATTAGAATTAGTTATTAGGCTTTGTTTGACCCTCCTTGGCTCTTACAGACCCTTCCTAGCCCTTTCAAACCTTGGTGGACCCAAGTTGGGGGGTTTTAACCCCATTTTTTCAACTTTTCCCACCTGTGCGCTATTGTTGTGAAGCAAAGTAGCACATTCCCCTGTTATGGGCGCTGGTATGCCTCATACACAGTAGCGCACACATTCTGGGTTTGAGTTTTTGGATTGTGGACCCAAATTTGGGGGTTGTGGCTGCATTTTTGGGGTCCTTGATGACCCTAGGTCTGAGTTAAACCACTGTAAGTGGTCTCCTATCCTTGTACTAATCCTATGTTCATGATTTGGACCTCTTTTGATCAATTTGGGCTTGTTTGGAAAGTTTTGGGGCTTGTTGACCCAAGTTGGGGGGTTGTGGACTAGTTTGGTGTTTTGTACCCTAATTTGAATCTGACTGAATCTGCTTGCTCCATTTCCATTGGATTGAAACCTATTGAGGCTACTTGACCTTGTTTGTATCTATTTGAGTGAAATTTCTCTTTATATTGGTTTCTTATCCTCCATTATGCTTTTAGTTTTCTTTTTGTAGTGAAAGCTCAAGTGTCTTTGTTGTTGTTCAGGACCTTGACTGCACTGTTTATGTGCAGACCTGACTTTACCAAACCATACTTCTTTGTAGGTCATTTTCTTTGTTTGGTTCTAAAAGTAGTTTTCGTATGCTTTTCCCAATGGTTGGCATGCTTACATCAATAAGAATCTGAAAGTCGTATTGGTAGCTTTTACTGTTTCAATCAGGAAACCTGAAAGTTCTTTGCTTTTGCTTTGACAGTAGGTTACTTTCAATTTCAGTTTTGTTTCTCACCTTTTGAAAAGCATAAAAATTTTGATTTATTTTTTGAGTAGAGTACCTTGCAAGTGGCTTAAAGGATTTAAGAGTGCTTTGCATAAAAAAGAATAAGTTTTCTTTTGCCTACTAATTTGTTTGAGTAGCTGCATTCTTAGGTTTTGAGTTTAATTTTGTACATTTAGAATTTATTTTTATCTTTTTCGCATTCGAAAAGACTAAAAATTGCATTTCCATATGCATTCTAGATCGTATCTTTAAGAATTGCATTGAAAAGAAAAGATTTGTTTAGTGGTAAGCATTTCATTTCAGTATTCTATCTCTGTTATAACCACTCTCAGACACCCACTACCTTTTTGAGTAAGCAAGTAACCTTTAAAATTAACCCTAATAAAATGTACTAGCAACATTTTTCATTTCTAGGTTACACTATTCACCAACTAGTCTTGGCTAGGATCTTGGGTTTAAAACACCCTAAACCACCCAAGATCACACATTACGAAAAAATCGTAGTTCGACTATCACAGGTAAACCCACCTCATTCAAAGCTTGCCTGGGATCTATGCAGTAGGTCTTGTGAGATCAGATTGTTTGGAATAAACCTCCTACTTTCTGTTTCGAGCATATACTAGGATTGGATCGCGTTTGGGGACTCTTTTGAGTTTCAGGCTCAGTTACCCTACCCACGCCTTCTGATTCGACCAGAGACTATTCCCCCAGGAGTTTTCGGTGTGGTGCTATCCTTAGTATATGACCATAGGATCATACACAGGTGACGACGAAGGGTTATATCTGTTGTACCTAGGACAGACGTGGGAGGAAATCCCTTGCAGGTCTTTGGGAGGGCGGTTGGGTGATTCCAGTGCTTGCACCCTTAGTCATTGTATTGTGGACCTCGGGCAACTGTTCTTCATCTTTCGTTGATCTGTTCTGGGCCCTCATCATCCCAGACTCTTCTCCGGAAGGCATCTGTTTTCCTGGTTTGATTTACCTAGGACCTTTTTTAGTGGTGTGCTCTTTGTGCTACTTGTCTTAGTTTGCCTTAGAGAACTTCTTGCCCATTTGAGCAGGAAACTATGTCTAGCATTCCGGCGACGCCAATCAAGGTACCCCTATTCCAGGGGATCCTTTTGCTATTCCATTCATTGAAAACATTGGTACTCCCTTAATGGATACCCTGAATCTTCCTGGATTCACTATAGGGCTGACGGTTTGGTTGTTCTCCACTCTGAATGCCTTGCATGCTCCTGATGCTTCTTTTGTGTTCACCTCAATTCAAGAGCATCAGAACCCTGTTCCTTCTTTGCCAGTAACATCTTCTCCTCTTTGCCAGTAACATCTTGCCAAAACAAGGGGGCAACAACCCAGCCTCTGGAAATCATGCTGGGGGCAAGCACCCTGCCTCTGCAAATCATGCAGGGGGAACCTACCCAGCCTTTGGAGGTCATGCTGGGAGAAAAATTTTAGTCACTGAAAATCACACTGAAAGTTTGTCTTCAACCACTGTCAGTCATGTTGAGGACACGTCATTGATCACTGCTAGTCATATTAATGACAAGTCACCAGTTCCTGTGAGTCATACTGGAGACACTAGATCAACCACTGCAAGTCATGCTGAGGGAGTTGACATTGTCGACAAACCCAATAAACATAAGTATAAGTTCCCTTGCAAGTTTTGTGAGGGAGACCACCTTACTTATTTGTGCCCTGTACTTCCAGAAGTGCAAAAAGTGTGGTCCTTAGTTCAAAAGTCTTCTACTTTTGAGAAACCAGCCACTGCAAGTCATGCTGGGGGAAAGCTGTGAGCCAATGCTAGTCATACTGAGAGTACTGACATTGTAAAGGAGTCTCGACCTATAGGAGGGAAACCAAAGTTCCTTTGTAAACTTTGTAAGGGAGATCATCTTACTCATCGATGCCCTACCATTCTAGAGGCACGAAGAGTGTGGTCCATGTCTGAAGGAATCTCTGTTCCTGAGTTGTCTATAGATTCCCTACAGTCATATCAACCTTTGGTTGATAAAGTGGTTGAACCAATGCAATCTTTGGTCGACCCGACTCTTCCTTTGGAGAGTGAAGTGATCGAATCGATGCAATATTTGACCGATCCCATCAGTCCTACAAAGATTGATGCACCTACGGTGGAAGTATTCTGTATTACTAGTTTGGATGTTTCTGAAAAAGGGAAAACTTCATCTATGCCAAGTGAACCCCTACCAAGCCCTAGGATCGTTTCCTTTGATTGGAATAGTCTAGGCGAACCTCGTCTTCCTTCTTCGACACCTTTCTAGATAAAGGTTGATATCGGGAACCATACGTTTGATCGATGCATTGTAGATGAAGGAGCTTCTGTTAGTATCTTATCTGCTTATGCTTGAAGAGATTTGGGTTTCCCTAATGTTATTCCAACTATTAATTGGTCATTGACCTTCGATAGAAGACCTAGTGAACCGATCAGATTCCTCCATCAGGTACTTGTTACTTTGGGTGGAAAAACAGTCTTAGTTGATTTTATGGTTATAAAGGACCCTGTGGACTTTGATATGATCCTTGAGCATGATTACATTTATGCTATGCATGCTGTGGTGTCTACGCTCTTTCGTGTGATGCATTTTCCTCATAACAAAAGCATCGTCACTATCGACTAGATTGCATTCATTGATCCTCCTTATTACCCAACTGTAGACCAGTCAGATCCCTCGTCATTAGGCACCACTATGTCACATGGGACTTATGTGGCATATTGTTCCTTGAGTTCAACTACTACTGAGAAGAATTCTATGGGTTCGTGCTTACCTTCTCGGGACTTAGTCCCAGCTTTTGACCAAGTGACACCTCCATCTGAATGTTTTGATATGTGTTCTATCTGGGACAATATACTTCCTTCCGATGAAGTTTTCCTAGAGTCCATAGTACAGTCTGCCATTCATTTGGATGTTGATCCATTCGCAGTTATGTCCAGCTCCGGTTTGACCTTAAAGTCTGATCTTCCCACTGTTGAGTCTTTAGACTCTTCTATAGATCCACAAATCGGTGTTCCTGCTGAGTTTGATTCTGCTTCTAGAATTTTCAACTCCTGTGTTGATGAATTTGTTTCTGTAGATTCCATCATGTCCTTCAACTTTGATCTTCATCCTAAAGTTGATCTTGTTGATTGTAAGTCCTCGGGATTGGGTACCATAGAGTCTTCATTTGAAAACTCTGCCTTGTTTATGCCTGCTGTTGATGATAGTGAAGTTGAAAGTATTTCTACCACAGTGACTTGTATCGAGTCTTTCTTTACATATGTTTTAGATATGATCTTGGTATTAATGTTTCTTGGAGATAGGATTCTTAGCTGGATTTATACTTGCTTACTGGTCCTTTTCGACACCTTGTGTGACCATGTTAGGTATATTCAGAACCTTGCACATAGGTTTAGGCTTCCCTGCTGTTATGTTGCATTTGAACCTTTTTCCATCCGAATTCTCCATAAGGTTGAACCTGTTGGATATTGGTGTGTTAGCCATCTCTTTATGCATTGTGCACGAGTCCGACAGTAGAGCCTACCTAACATGGGTCACCCTAGTCAGCACCCTTATTCCATTTTGGTGCCCATGCTGAGTTTTTCTCATAGGCTCGGGAGCCTTTTTAGATTTACCATGACTTTGAGAAGAAGCCTCATATATTTATTCCTCATATATTTTTGGCCATCCCTGATAAGTCTCCCATATTCATGTTTAAGTTGCATATGCATCTATTATGATCCCGCTTGCGCTAATGAGCTTGATGCCAGCTTCCACACTTTTAGCTCGTTGTATAAGCCTCCATCTCTGATCTCATTTCCTCTAAGCCCTGTATCATTTTGCCTTCGCAATTTGACACCTTTTACTTGGAGGAGATACACCCTGAGTGTCCTTATATTGCTCATGTTCCTTGCATTAGGCATATCTTCGTTCCATGCGCTTGGAGCTAGTTTCACATGTCCCCAACACTCGTCTCCTCCCATTTCGAGCATTCTTCTACCTTTCCTTCGAGCTCGTTAAAAACAGTAAGTAGGTTACGAGCAGTCTTCCACCTTTCCTTTGAGCTCGTTAAAAACAGTAAGGAGGCTATGAGCATTTCTTTCATATTCACTGCGAGCTCATTAAAAACAGTAAGGAAGTTATGAGCATTTTTCTGTATCTCCTTTGAGCTCGTTAAAAACAGTAAGGAGGTCACAAGTTTACTTTTTCGGGCTCGTTAAACCTTTACGGAAAAGATCCCTATGGAGTTCTTTTAAGCCCTTTTCGGACTCCTTAAATAGGAAAATTTTGCTGAGCATAGTTGTCTTTTCGGGCTCGTTAAAATAACTGAACCGACATCCACTTAGGTATAGAATTACCCCTTTTCCGGGCCTTGGTGGATAATTTACGGAAAAGGTATACTCTAGGTATACTCTGGTATGCGCTAGAAGAGTTGTTCTTCCATTATTTTACACTTTTTCGGGGAAGGAGACTAACTTTACGAAAAAGGACCTTTGGAGTCGTCTTTAGGGTTTTCAGACTCTCGAAATGTGAAAACACCAAGCAAGCATTCACCTACTCGGGCTCGATGTGAAATCCACGAGATGGTTGATAGAGGACTGTTTAAGTTTTTCAACTCTATAAGAAAGAAAACACCGCCAAGCACAGACCAATTTAGGCTCGATATAAAATACACGGATATGTGTATGGAGTTTTCTTCTAGGTTTTTCAGACTCCTTAAATATGAAAATACCGTCGAGCATGCTTTAGTTCTTTGTCAAGCTTGTTAAAAAATGAAAAAGGAAAGGGAAGGGAAGAATGTTAAAATATCTTTCAATATGATGGCAACAAGTCAACTATCTCCTTGAACAAAGCACCTGTTTTGAGTCTATCAAACAAGTTGGGTTCTAGTGTTGGCCTTAGGATAAACCTGATCTCAGAGTTCTTACTCCTCCATTTGGTTAGTCTTCCAATCATATGGAGAATCTATTAATGCCTCCTACATTGCAAATTTGCATCGTGGCCCCTTTGTGTTAAAAGCTGCCCAAGTCACTCTTGTGTCATGCTCACTGTTCAAGGATATAACTTGTCGGCCATTCTGCAGTTTCCTTGACCTCATGCGTCGGCCATTCCTTGGTGTCAGTATGTTTCATCATGTGTTCAGTCCTACTCCAAAGCAGCTCATAACTGTTGAGTGTCCCTCGTGTTGGATGATGGATGATGCCTTAAGGCCTCCCTTCCAATGGAATTCTTCCCATCGACTTCAACTCATTGTGCTCTGGGAATGAAGTTTAGAGTTTCGGTTAGTACGTTGGGGATTGCAGTCATTAGTGGCAGTTTCCCTCGCTATTGGATAGATGGGAATACATCAATGTCTCCTATCCGATGGATTCTTCAAGTGTTCGACGGCAAGACCATTTATTCGCACTTGCTTGAATGTACTAGGTACCTTGGGTTCCATTTTAATTATTGGTGGAAACCCTCGCGTTTGTTAATGGTATACATCAATGACTGGTAATCAAACGATACCTCCCATGTTCGACATCAACTCATTTATTTGCATGGATAGGTTTGTACCTTGGGTTGTTTTTGGATGAAGACCTTGGGATCCTTGATAACATCACCTCATTTATGTTATCGCCCAAGTTGCGCAAGACTGAGCCACACTCTTTTTGTCTCTTGATGAGACATAGATCCAGCTTGTTCTCTATGGCTATGTTCTCCAGTTTTGACATAGATCCACCTTGTATTTATGTGGCTATGTTTACACTTATGTTCCTCATGGATCCACGCTTGTATTCTAGTGGCCATGATATATGCATCAGTATTTGGATCATTATTGTATCCTCTTGGAGGTCATGTTCCACTATTTGAACATGGACAGTTACCCCAAGGATAAGTTTGTCTGACATTGCCTTTGCTTTCAGGTATTTCATTTGAGCCTGTGATTCTTGGTTTCTCCGGTTCCTCCATGATTCAACTCTTTGTTATTTATAATGTATTTCGGCCATTGTTTCCCTCACTCCCTCTGACCTCATACATTAGGGGGCATCTGTTATGGCTTAAAATGACACTTCTCCGTCCGTGACGACACTTGCATCGCTTGGTCGCTGGACAACACTTCTTGAGATCAAGTTTAATCACACAACAGGACAATTATGGATTGAAAGGTCATTTGGGGACACTAAAAATGGTTGAAATTACCTCACTCTTGTCCCATTTGATGGTTATAACCCTTAGGAACATTTTTCCAGACCAAACCATGTCCTGAAAATCATCAGAAAACCCTGTTTTTGGCCATTTTTCCACATGTGCGCTGGTATCCAAGCATGATAGTAGCGTTTGATATGAAACTCTGCTTCATTAAAGTAGTGCACACCTCCAGAAATGCACTAGTTTGTCTACTGCAGAGTAGGGCACTTTCCTGTACTAGTCAAAATCTCGAATTTTGGGTAAGTTAAGTTGGTTTGGGAACCTCCTGATCGATTATAACTACTTTTCCTCTCCTTCATTGACTATATAAGGAAGGTAGAAGGGCCATGTGAGGGGACCAAGCCTATAACAATGTTATGCTGGAGGAATGGAGACCCTCATCTTCCTCTCTTGTGCCTCAGTTTCTGATAAACCTTAGCACATCTGATTAGAGGTTGGGGTCCTTGGAGAATAGAAGCAGGAGACCTTGAATCTAGGTTTCGTGAAGTGCCAAGCTTGAAGGAAGGTATAATTTGATGTACTTGCTTCATTCATTAATAAAGATCAAACGTTCTTTCCTTTCCAAAGATGACCTATTTATGTGTGTCTTAGATTTGATTACTGTTTGATTATAGTTTGATGTCTTATTATGTCATGGATATCAGTCTTATATATGTAGTCAAATGTATTTGAGAAAGGTATCAAGTTATTTTGCAGGTGTGGGCATTGCGATACTAGATAGCATTGAAGAGCAAGCAAGGGAAACCTTGGATCAACCTTCTTAATAAGGTACTCACCTTTCTAACCTTAAATATCTTTGCTTACTAGTTGCACTTGCAGAACATTTGTAGGTCTATCTTTCATACCTGTAAGTTGGTAGTTTCTCCCCTGAACTATAGGTGCATTTTCCTCACAACAGGGGTTTTTCCCATGAGGTTTTCCCCATTTCCTTGGTTCATGGACAGTTATTTTATTTTCATCCTTTATTTGATTGTATGGGTGACCTTTGGTCTTAGTAACCAGTGCCCAGGATGCACAAGTTTGGATTAAGGGGGGGTGTTAGGATAATTAATACTCCATCCTTGTCCTACCTAGCATTATCTATTTTTTCCTAGTAGTTTATGATGTCATTTTCCCCCTAGTGGTGTGCGGATGTCATATAGGATGCATAAACCACCTAATGCAACGTACATGCATCATTTTAGGACCACCTGAGTCAGTTCCATACATTTTAGGAGCCAACTCAGTGGTCCAGTTCAGTCCACCTGAGTTAGCTAACTCTTGTGGGGGGTTTATGCTCCAATTGCCACCGATTGTGGCCTCATGCACCCTTTTCTGAGTGATTTGCATGAAAAAATCTCTAATACACCTTCCTTGGCTAGTTAACTGGCTGTGTATTTAGTTAATTGAGTTTTGGTTCAGTTGAGTTGAGTTTGGGTCTTCCAGATCACTTCAGTGGTGACAATTCCCGTGCTAAATAAACCGAGACTCAAATTCTCCCAGGTGATTCGAATTATCTCCATTGTAACATCATTATTGAATATACTGATTATTGGATCATGTGACATTCTTCTGTTCCTATCTGAGTTCGCATGCATGATTAATTGTCTACTCATTTTTACTGCAATTTTCATTCTAATTCATCTTTTTTGCTCATTATTTCTCTGTGAGGTATACTCAGCTCCATGATCTACTGCGATTTAGAATTTCACATGTCTCTGGTACCGCAAAATATTTCCCTTGTAGTTACCTATGTGGAAAGTAGGATAAGCAACTATGGTTACCACTTCACGTTAGGTAGTCGGGAGGATCTGTAACTGGAAAGAGCTTTTGCGAATGGGTAGGGAATGTAGGACACAAGTCCTAGACCAAAAACTATTAGTGAGTAGTGGTGTCACCCCAAGGAATTTCCATGCTTGATCAATTCCTAGACATGCATAACCCCACTTAAGCAAGTGACAGGGGACAATCTGCACACTTGTAGTAGCCTTACGTACCGCTTGACGCCGTTTTGAGTGGCGCTTTCCTGACAAGTACTTTGCATTAATAATGGATTTTATCTATCTTTAGTGAATCCTAGTTTCTGGTCTTATGTGGCTTTGGGGAATTTTAATCACATCATCTATCCCCAAAGTCCTAGAACCTAGACTGTTAGATGAGTTTCTACAAAAGAAAACTTTTAGATTCTTTTCAATTCTTTCTGCTTTACAAAAATAAATTTTCAATACTTTTCGAAAAAGAAAAAACTAAGTGCACCTAAATATTTTGAAATGCAAATGCACTCGTTTACACTCTTTCAAATGAAATGTGGAGCACTTTTAAACTACTAAATCAACTCTTTCACATGCAATTCTTTCAAATTCAAAATGCAATTTGTTTTTCAATTGCACAATATCAATCTTTCAAAATGCAAAATGTTTTTCAAATGCACATGCAATTTTTTCAAATTTAAAACTTTCAAATGCAAATACAAATTTTTCAAATTTGAAAACGTTGAAATATACGTGTAAGTCTAACAATTTTGCTTTTCAAAACCAAATACAATTTTTGAATCGAACCTTTTCTTTTTAACGAAAATGCCAATCTTTCAAAAAAGAATTCAACTAATGCAAACGACAAAACAAAAAACTGATTTTCCTATCACTATGGTGAAAGAGCTTCTAAACTTGGGACTTTTCAACCAACCACACAAGCCAAATTGAGAAGAGGTAAGGTATACACCCGCTCTTAAACTCAAGCAAGCTCCTAGGCATACTATGTAACAAGGTTTTTTAAAACCGAAATTTGCTGAAAAATAGAGCAACCAAAAACATAAATAACAAGATTATGCTCTAAAATTTCACACTCAAGGCCTATAAGATACTTGAATAACAAATAAAAGGACAAAAAAGCACCCAACACTCCAAAACATTTCATGGAATTTTGATTCAACCTTAGTCTAAACACACTCAAACACACTCAAATACTGCCCAAAATTTCCCAGGAATGCCACATAGGATCCTACATTACTCAAACAGTCCAAACAAACTAGTTCTTTTTAAGAAAGAAGGGAACAAATGAGAAATTATCTAAATCACAAGAAAATCAGTTATGTTAAGAAGGTTTCCTAGGACCAAATCGCACCCAATGATCTACATAGGTGCAATTTCCCTTGAAAATTGCTACTGTTAGTACAGTTGCTAACGATTATCACCTGGGAAATGTGAAAAAGGTCTAAAAATCAGGAAAATTCGAGAAAATTTGAAATTTTATGGTGTCTAATGTATGTCTAATCCTAACAAAGACTCTAACTCCCAGCAAGAATGATATGAAAATGATGGATATGATTTTAACCATGAATTGTATGTGAAAATTCTTTAACTGTTAACTTCCTTAAAAGGCTTTTAATTTGCAACTTTAAAAGAGAGCATAACTAAACAGAATGCAAAATAAACAAGATGCAAAACACAATTATGAAAGACAACAGTTGTTAACGGAGTTCGTCCATGAAGAAATACGTCTCCAGGTCCACCTCTAGTGAGATTGATTTTATTAATTCTTCAAATGCTGCAAATACATCAATTCTGGGGACAATTCGAAATTTTGTCTGTTAGCTGCAAAAATAGACTGTACTAATGCGACCATCTCGTAAAATTGAGAAATTTGAGTATAAACACCTTATGCTTTCCCTGAGACCTCCCTGGCATGCAGATCGAGAAGCTCTCCTCCTATGCTATATGGTCACTTTACAGAATCCTTCCTCGGGAACTATGCATGCATTGGAATTCGTGCCACTGTCAAGTCTGACCTGTACCTTCCCACATTCTATTTCGTGGTTTAAATAAAAATAAAATGTGGTTTTCGGGCCCCGTGGAGGGCACCCTTTTTGGGGGTTAAATACCGCATAAAAATTAAAACAATATTATCCCATTCCATTGTAAAACCACAAATGGTGGCATAGTGTTAATACTTGGCAATGTTGTTGACAAGGTTGCGGTGTCAATCCCAGTCGACCCTCCCTTTTCGCATTGGATATGTGATATGGTCTGCAATATATAGTATATGGTTTTAAAAATGACAGAATTTAGTTTAAATGGACTGATGTGGTCATATATTATAGCTCCACATATTAAATGGGATTGGGAGCTAAGCTCCCGATTCCCCCCTTTTCCACCAATGTAATCCCATTCAAGCTTAAATAACAGATTTTCATTTGATGTAACAAGCAACAAGTGCAGCAGGATAGTAGGGTGTTGGATCTATAGTCGATAGGTTCAGGGTTCGATCCCCTCGGCTTGCCCCAATATTTTGATGAATAGAACCATATTTTGGGAAACAAAACTACCACGTGGTAGCCTTCGGTTGGTCCACGTAACTGCCATTGTATAACAAACCTGCCACATGTCAGATTCTGAAAGGTCCACATCACCCTGAAATGCCAACTCACTTTCCACTTGGTACCTCAAGTTGTTTCCATGTTAGCGTATGGTTATGTCTGTATATGGCACATGGCACTTTGTGGGTGTGCCACGTGGCACCCCCTTTTTGTCATTTTGCTTGTTTATAAAAAAATTCAGAATGAGATATATTTCACGTCTAGATTCCGTTTTGGACGAAACGAGCATCGTCAGAAATCTCTTGATGAGATATTCACAACGACGTGCTATTGTTCAACATTTGAAGACTTTTAATTTTGGTCTCTTAGGAAATCCTCCTAGATCAAACCTCCCCACTAGAAGATTTTGGACCACCAAAATATTACAAAATTATTCAACAAATAGGCGAGGGTACAACTCCCTCACCTTTCCGGTCTCTATCCATCGTGATTTGCTTGGATGCATTCCTTTAAGTCCCACATGAATATATTCCACATCTCCTCTTCATGATGTCCTTATTCTTCTGTCAAGAATGGTATCTTCCCGTAACTCGTCAAGATACTCAGGCGCAAAATCATGAACAAAAGGAACATGTACATTTTCCTCTTGATACATGACCATTGGAAGCTCATATAATTTCAAGTTCTCCACATTCACAACAGAATACATATGCATATATGGAGGCAAATATAACCAGAAGGAATTGTTACCAACTTTGTCCAAAATTGTGAAGGGTCCATACTAGAGTGGTTTAAGCTTTTTATCTTCACCTTTAAGTCGGTCTTTGGTGATATGAAGCCAAAATTGATCACCAAATTGGAAATGATGATCCATTAGATGCTTTTCATGCTTTGTCTTGTACTTGGCTTGGCTCTTCCCCAATTGTTCTTGTATTGCATTGTGTACCAATTGGATTTGTTGGATGAACTTGAAGGCCTTATTTGCATCAACTTGTCCATATTCCACATAATCTTTCCCATAAAAAAGTATAAAGGAGACTTTGTCATGTAAAAAAAACATGTCTCAAATGGAGATCTTTTTGTAGAAGAGTGTATGGCACTGTTGTAGGGATGTTGTACATAGTGAAACTATTCATCCCAAAGCTTAGGATGTTTAACACAATATCCTATGAGTAAATGTACCATTGTGTGGTTGATTACTTCAGTTTGGTCATCGGTTTGTGGATGAAAAGAAACACTCTTCTTCAACTTAGTTTCCATAAGTTCCCATAAATTTGACCAAAAATTCCCAAGGAAGAGGGATTCCTGATCATATACAATAGAATTGGGTAACCCAAAATGAACCCAAACATTGTGGAAGAACAACTAAGCAGTCAATTCTATTGCGACCTGATTTTAACAAGGCATTAAGATGCACATTTTACTGAACCTATCCACAACCACATACACGTAATCATGACCTTTCTTAGACATCGGTAACCCTCCCACAAAATACATAGACACACTTTCCCATGGACAAGAAGGTACAAGGAGCGGAGTGTACAAGCCCAATTTTTTGTTACTTGGTTTACTTGTAGCACACATAACACATCCCTTTACATATTTGGATACAATTTCATTCATCCAAGGCCAATAACAATAACTCTGAAGCCGAGCTACTGTTTTTCCTACACCAAAGTGACTAGATATAAGAGAAGTATAAGCTTCTCTAAACACATGAATTCTTTCACTATGTGGAATACAAAATTTTCCAAGATGATATAATAACTTATCATGAACATGATAGTCCAATTCTTCAGCTTGTGTGCCATGCATTAAAGATTCATACACATCTTTGAAGTATTCATCCTGAGCATATTGTGCAATGTAACTTTCATGAGCAAATGGACTATTTTGCAAGATAACATATGCATTGATTGGAGGTCTTGATAACATGTATGCAACTTTATTATGAATCCCCTTTTTATATTTAATGACTAAATGATTTTTTTGTAAAAATCCCATCCATCTGAAGTGCTTTGATTGTCGTAGATTAGTTTGCGATTGAAGACATTGTTATGGTTGATGATCAGTATGTATGATTGTTTCTTTACCCATTAGATAATGTTTCCACTTTTTCACACTTTGTCCTAATGCATACAACTCTTTATCATATGTAGGATAGTTAGTTAGTGCTTTACATAATATTTTAGAATTATACTAGATTAGTTTCTTATGTTGCATTAAGACTGCCCCCATGACATAACCACTAGCATTCGTTTCAATCTCGAATGGATGCTGTAGATATGTAAATGAAGTACTGAAGCTGTGCTAATATTTTCTTTTAAGGTGTCGAAGGATTTCTGCTCTTTTCCTCCCCACTGAAATACCTATTTCACACTTGTCAAAGCATGTAAAGGAGAAGCAATAAATGAGAAGTTAGCAATAAAATTCCTCCAGTATTGGGATGTTAGCTTTTTGTAGCTCGGTGGTACTCCCGCATCTTGTGCCTAGGTGATGAGGTCTCATTATTGTCATTATGTGACTTTATTAAAATGCATTTATTAGAGTACCTTTTGATGTGACTTTATGTTTTTAAAGTAACTTGTACTTTATTAGGAGTTTTAAGTGAATGAGAAATTAGATCCTAGCCTTAGATCCTGTGGCCAAGATCTAATATCATCTATTGAACTCGAAGAGTCATGAGAGTTACCCTAATGAGGGAAATAAAAGGTGATAAGACTTCATTTGGCACACATCTCAAGGAAAAGAAAAAGAGAGGAGGCACACATTCCAGGAGAAGAGGAAGAGGCACGAGTTCCAAAGCAAAGAGAACAGTCTCTTGTGGAGCACGAGTTTCAGAGAGAGAGAGAGAAGTAAAGTCAAGCTGAGGACACAGAAGTGGAAGGGACAGTTTGGGGCACACATTTCTAGAAGAAGAGATGGTTGTGAGAAGGGGCACGCATTCCTAGGTTGACAGCTTCAGTGAGGGTGCATTTCCCAAGAGATTTGGGCTGGCTCGTTTCCCAGTATGTTTGCAGCATCCATAGAAGTGATTGTTCAACAATATTGATAGACTTTACCGTTGAAAGTGAAAGGCTACACTGCTGAAGGTGATGGGCCGTACAACAGAGAGAAGTTTTTGATTTTTATGTTGAGTTATAGGCACATAAATCGAGGTTCTTATTGCTGAGCTAGATTCATGTACTGTCTGCATTTTTTTCTCTATTTTGACTGTTGTATATGTGATTGTAGCAGTCCATTTATTTGTATTGACAGTTAAGTACAATCAAGGGAGGCATAGAGTTGTAAATCATGTGCTATGTGGCACATTTTTTAAGGTCATTTACAGTCACATCATGCTGCTATAACATGATATGTACTTCTGATATATTTTTGTCCGAGATAGCTCAATAAAATCTCTCTCTCTTGTGGACTGGTTTTCCCCCAGGGGTTGAGGGTTTTTCCAGGGTCTTATTTGACCAAAAATTTCCGTGTGTCAACTGTCATTAAATTATACATTTATGTGACTTTTCCGCTATTATAAAGTGCTTTATGGACAATATGTTAACTTACAGACTCATTAAAAGTTGATACGTATGAATTGTGGTTCTTTATATGTCTGTAGGAGGTTAATATCAGAGGTTTATGAATCTTTTGACATCAGATTACAGTTGGCTGTTAAGTGGGCATATTTCTGAGTTTTTTGTCATTTTCTAATATGGTATGAGAGCTAGGGCTCTGAATTTCAGTAGACTGTTGGAGCAACTGAGAGTGCAAGTGATTTTCATGAGAAGTGCTAGTTCAGTACAACTGATAGAGTGTTTTTGGTCAAATAAGGTAGAGTATGCCTTGTTGGAAAAAGAGCGGAAGTAAATGATGGCTTACATCCAGTATGAAGATCAGTTGGAAGGGATTTCCAACTACTCATAGTGGAAATCCCGGATGACAGCTGTTCTCAAGGAAAACCAGTTATGGACTTTCGTTAGTACCACAGTGGTTCCTCCCATAGATGACCCTGTAGCCCTTGACAAACATGAGGTGAAGAAGGCCAAAACGCAGAAAATACTTCTGGATGGTGTTCAAGATCACCTCATCCCACATTTGGCAGAGAAACAAACTACTAAGAGGATGTTGGATTCTTTGAAAAGTTTGTATGAGAACAAGAATGAAAATCGTAAAATGGATTTAAAGGATAAGATTCATGGCACAAAAATGGAGATAGGTGAGAATGTAGCCTCTTACCTCATTAGACTTAGGCAGGTAAAATATGAACTGAGTGTAGTTGGTGAGGTGATTCTTGATCCCGAGCTAGTGCGGATATCCCTAAAGGGCTTCACTAAGGAGTGGGATGTATTCGTGAAGTGTGTAGTTGGAAGAGAGAACTTTCCCTCTTGGGAAATACTGTGGGATGATTTTACTTAGGAGGAGATCTGAGAAGGGTCTCAAGGGAAGACTAAGCATGATACTGATGATTAGAATGTGGCCCTTTCAGCTAAGGGTGGAAAGAAAAAGGGTGGCTCAAGTAGTGGAGACAAAGACCCGAACAAAGTAAAATGATTTGCTTTCAAGAGTTATGGTCACTATGTTGGGTGTGTCCCAAAAATAAGAAGAACAAGAAGAAAGAAGAGCCTGAGGCGGCCTCTCCAACTGAAGAAGAATATTTTGCGAAGAAATTCGAGAAGGAATTTTCACTCATCTCAATTCTTTTAGACAATAGTATAGCAGAGAGTTTGGGTACTGGAGTATGGTGCATAGATAGCGGAGCAGCATGCCATATGACGGGTACACGAGCAATGTTCCGATATTTGACAGATATTGACAGAGTTATACTGATTGAGGATGGTTATGTCAGAACCCATGCAATAGAAGGAGTTGGAAGAGTCCTATTCCAACTCGAGTCTGGTGGTTATCTGGAGGTTGGCGATGTGTTGTTTGTTTCAGAGCTGAAGAGGAACTTTCTCTCAGTTTCAGCTCTGGAGGATGACGGATATGCGATCCTTCATGTGGAAGTGCGTGTTTATATATATATGGTGAGTGGGGGCTTGGGTGCAACGAGTCTGCTTGGAATCCATGATGGCAGGGTATACCAAGTATTGGGGCATCCTGTGGATGGTGAGCCTAGTGAGAGATCAGACTCAGTGGTAGCGGCGATGGCTATCAGTGTGGAGAATTCATCCAGCTCTGTGAGGAAAATGAGTTGGTATGATATGGTTCTTCAGGATGAGCATGAGAGTGAGCAGTGCTCTCAGTTCGGAGTGGTCAGGAGCAGACCTTCAGCAGTTGATCCAGTGTAGGTATCTGAGGGGAATTCAGATTCAGAGGGAGCTTCAACTATTGGAGGGAGAGGATTGGAGAGAGATCCAGGTGGAGTTGATGCTAGTAGTACCTCTCTCGCTAAGAGGGAGTGTTAGATTTTTGTAGCTCGATGGTACTCCCGCATCTTGTGCCTAGGTGTAGGAGTCCTAGGTGACGAGGTCTCCTTAATGTCATTAGGTGACTTTATTAAAATGCATTTATTAGAGTACCTTTTGATGTGACTTTATGTTTTTAAAGTAAGTTGTACTTTATTAAAGTGACTTTCACTTTATAAAGTGACTTTAAGTCATAAAGTGCACTTTTTATAATTTTTAGGGTAAAATGATTTTTCGAAAAGAAAATTTGTTTTATAGTTCACTTAGGAGTTTTAAGTGAATGATAAATTAGATCCTAGCCTTAGATCCTGTGGCCAAGATCTAATATCATCCATTGAATTCGAAGAGTCATGAGAGCTACCCTAATGAGGGAAATAAAAGGTGATGAGACTTCATTTGGCACACATATCAAGGAAAATAAAAAGAGAGGAGGCACACATTCCAAGTAAAGAGGAAGAGGCACGAGTTCGAAAGTAGAGAGAGCAGTCTCTTGTGGAGAATGCATTTCAGAGAGAGAGAGAAGTAAAGTAGAGATGAGGAGACATAAGTGGAAGGGACAGTCAAGGGCACTCATTTCTAGAAGAAGAGAGGGCTATGAGAAGGGGCACGCATTCCCAGGTTGACAACTTCAGTGAGGGTGCATTTCCAAAGAGATTTGGGCTGGCTCGTTTCCCAGTATGTTTGCAGCATCCAAAGAAGTGATTGTTCAGCAATATTGACAGACTTTACTTCTGAAAGTGAAAGGCTACACTACTGAAAGTGATGGGCCATACAATAGAGAGAAGTTTCTGATTTTTATGCTAAGTTGTAGGCACAAAAATCGAGGTTCTTATTGATGAGGTAGATTTATGTACTATCTGCATTTTTATTCTCTATTTTGACTATTGTATGTGTGACTGTAGTAGTCCATTTATTTGTACTGACAGTTAAGTACAGTCAAGGGAGGCACAGAGTTGTAAAGTGTCGTGTGGCACATTTTTTAAGGTCATTTACAGTCACATCATGCTGTTGTAACATCATATGTACTTCTGATATTTTTTTTTTTCTGAGATAGATCAATAAAATCTCTCTCTGTCTCTCTTGTGGAATGGTTTTCCCCTAGGGGTTGGGGGTTTTTCCAGGGTCTTATTTGACCAAAACGTCCTATGTGTCAACTATCATTAAATTATGTTGTTATGTGACTTTTCTGCTGTTATAAAGTGCTTTATGGATAGTATGTTAACTTACAGACTCATTAAAAGTTGATACCTATGAATTGTGGTTCTTTATATGTCTGTAGGAGGTTAATATCTGAGGTTTATGAAGCTTTTGACATCATATTATAATTGGCTATTAAGTGGGAAGATTTCTGGGTTTTTTGTCATTTTCTAATATGGGATGCTCCCATGAAGCTTCTAACTTCTCTTACATTACTAGGCTTAGGCCAATTTTGAATGACCTCAACTTTAGAGGGATCAATCCTCAGTTCATGACCCCCTACAATGTAGCCTAAATAAACTAAAGATGTGTTTCCAAACTCACATTTGGACATCTTCAAATATAATTTCTCCTTTTCTAATAAATCTAGGACTTACTTAACATGCTTGACATGATCTTTCCAAGTTCGAATGAATATAAGAAAGTTATCTAAGTAGACTATTACAAAGTTAGCAATGAATGGCCTAAATACATCATTCATAACCCGCATGAAAGTTGCAGGAGCATTACAAAGACCAAAAGGCATAACCATCCATTCATACAAACCCTATTTAGTTTTGAAGGAAGTTTTCCAAATATCATCTTCATGGATTCTAATCTGGTGATAACCGCTTCTAAAGTCTAACTTAGTGAAATAAACTGGATTCTTTAACTGATCCAATAGATCATCAATACGGGGAAGATGATATCGATTCTTTACCATGATTATGTTCAAAGCTTTGTAGTCCACACAAATCCTCCATGTACAATCTTTCTTTGGTACCAAAACAAATGATGAACCACATGCAGAGGAACTTGGTCGAATCTCGCCTCTGTCGAGCAACTCTTGAACCTGCTTCTTGATTCTTCATTTTCGATTACTGAAGATCGATACATACCAATATTTGGAAGAGGAGCATCTTGATGCAAATGTATCTCATGTTGGATTTCCCTTTTAGGAGGTAACCCTTTAGGTTCCTAGAATAATGGATCATACTTACCAACAACCTTAACCTGTTCATCTTTAAGTTTAGGATCACAACCTTTAAAATCATTAGTCTTATCAACATATTTAGATTTAACAATCACGAGAACAAAAAATTTACTAACATTTACTAATCTCTTCATTTGACTTGCAGAAGCCAAAGATACTTAGTTTTCATACGGTTAGCTTGAACAATGTATTGAACACCATCCTTAGTAAGCTGGTACTTGTTCTCTTCTCTATAAAATATTGCTTTCTTGTCATAAAGATAAGGGATACCTAATACAATAGTACCACATATATCTAATGCAACCACATCCAAATCAACTTCATCCATAAATCTAGAAGTGATAGCAAACCTGAGTCTACATTGCTTAGTAACTTGTAACTGTGCATTTTCACAAACCCATACAAGTGGATATGGTTTGGGGTGTGACTTAGTTTCCAAACCCAACTTTTTAACTATCTATTCTGAAATCAAGTTAGCTTGTGATCAATTATAAACTAAAGTGTCAATTTTAGTATGTTTAGAAATCATCCTTATGTGAAATAACTCATTCCTTTTCTTCTCATTATGAGTAGGTTCAACCTTTGAAACATAATCAGAAGTAGATTTTCCTTGTAATCCCATGGCTGCAATTTTTGTCTCATCTCTAGAGTCTGATCCCAAATCATGCTAGATAGTGGCGGTAGTCTTCTTGTCTTCCTTTTTGTTCCAAAACTTCTCTGCTTGAGTTTTGGATGGAGTTTCCAACATTTGGATGCATCATGACCCTTTTTTTGACAATGCGAGCATATAGGATTTTCACCTCCTTTCTTCACAGTATATGTTTGCTTTCCTTTCCCTTTACCTTTGAACTTGTTTCCACCTAGTTTGAAAGGATTCTTGGAAAAGTTATCTGAAGTATTCTTCCCCTTAGATTCGATATGGGTGGATTGAACACACACTTCATCTAGGTTAGTAGGATTAAACATAATACTTGTATGCCTTAAGTAACTATTCAATCCTCCTATTATTTTAAGACATGTTTCTTGACTATAAAGAGGTATACCCAGGACTAAGGCCCTCTTCCTAAACTCTTGTGTGTACTCTTGCACATTATGACCCTTACCTTGTCTTGAAATTTTGCTAGTCAATCATAGTCTGCTGCATATAACCCAACAAATAGAATTTCTTTTTCAACGCTGTAGTAAAACCATACCACTCTCCCACCAGATGCGAGCAGTGCCACCAAGACAGAGAGTGGCCAATTGGATTTTGGACTCATCACCTGCGATCTTCTGAATCCTACAATATACTTCGATTTGTCTAATCCAGTTATCCAATTTTTCAGCGTTAAGTTCTCCGTTAAACATAGGTAAATCAAATTTTATGTCAAGCTTTAACAATGGCATATCATGAACAAATTTATCAAAATGATTTTCCTCAACATAAGAAGAGGAAATGGAACTATATGAGGAATATGAATAAGATGGTGGAGTTTTAGGAGGGTCAGTACCACCTCCTTATCCTTTACCTTTTTCAATTTTAACTGATGGCCCACATTATTATCGTTCTTTACGTTCTTTGTAAATTTCTTCCACCATAGATTTCATAGCCTTAAAATATTTAAAAAATTCCTCATCAGTTGATGGAGGATCACTTCCTGATCCTTTTGGTGAAGCCATTTTATTCTTTGGATTTGCACGCCTTGACCCAATCTCTAGATTGAATTCTTCCAATACACCTTCACCTCTCTTTATCTTGAGCCTTGTTAACATTCACACACTCACAATTCTATAGTTAATCTTGCTCTGATACCAAACATGATCTGAAAATGAAGGATATGATTTTAACTAAGAATTGTATGTGCAAATTCTTTAACTATTAACTTCCTTAAAAGGATTTTAATTTGCAACTTTAAAAGATAGCATAAGTAAAAATAATGCAAAATAAAGAAGATGCAAAACACAATTTTGAAAGACAACAACTGTTAATGGAGTTCGTCCATGAAAGACTATGTCTCCGGGTCCACCACCAGTGAGGCCATTTTTATCAATACTTCAAATGTTGCAAATACATCAATTTTGGGGACACTTCAAAGTTCTATCTTTCAGTTGAAAAAACATACCGCACCAATATGTTCATCTTGAAAAATTGAGAAATTTGAGTATAAACACCTTATACTTTTCCTGAGACCTCCCCTGGCATGTAGATCGAGAACCTCTGCTCCTACGTTGTATTGTCACTGTATGGATTCTTGCCTCGGGAACTATGCATGCATTGGAATTCATGCCACTTTCATGTATGTGTTGCACCTCCCCGCACTCTATTTCATGGTTTAAATACAAAGAAAATGTGGTTTTTGGGCCCCGTGGAGGATGCCATTTTTGGGGGTTAAATCCCTTATAAAACTTAAAACAATATTATCCCATTCCATTGTAAAACCATGAATGGTGGCGTAGTGGTAATACTTGACAATGTTTTTGAGAAGGTTGCGGGGTTAATCTCCGTTGACCCTCCCTTTTCACATGGGATATGTGATATGGTATGCAATATATAGTATATGGTTTTAAAATATACCGACTTTGGTTTAAACATACTGCCGTGGTCATATATTATAGCTCCACATATTACATGTGATCGAGAGATAAGCTCTTGATTTCCCCCTTTTCCACCAATGTAATCCAATTCAAGCTTAAATAAAAGATTTGCATTTGTTGTAACAAGCAACAAGTGCAGCAGGACAGTAGGGTATTGGTGTAACAAACCCTATGTTACATAGGATTTAAAAACATACTAATAATTTTTTTTCTTCTTAAAATAAAATATTACATGCATAATGGCTATATAAATTCTTATAAAAAATGCAGAAAAATAAACATTTTAGCCAAAACATAGTAGATCCATATAATAGATCAATCATACTTTACACCAAGCCAAACCATATTTTCATAACATATTTTCTTTAAGTATAATTTTAAGCATAACAATATATTTATTTATAGGAACTATGACACAAGATAACTGTGACACAAATCACTGTGACACAGGGTCATTGCGACACAAACAACTGTGACATAGGTACAAAATCACTGTGACACAAGGGAACTGTGACACAGGGTAACTGTGACACATGGTCACTGTGACTCAAGATGACTATGACACAAATAACTGTGACACAGGGTAACTATGATACAAATCATTGTGACACAGGGTCACAGTGACACAGGGTCACAGTGACACAGGGTCACAGTGACACAAATAACTGTGACATAGAGTAATTGTGACACAAAAATAACTATGACACAAATAACTGTGACACAGGTACAAAATAACTGTGACATAGGTACAAAATAACTGTGACATAGCTACAAAATAACTGTGACACAAGGGAACTGTGACAGAGATGAACTGTGACAGGAATGAACTGGGATGAAGATAACTGTGACATAAATGAACTGCGACAGATAATGGACCGTGATAGAAACAACTGTGACAGACATTGAATTCACAATAGGAACTTCCATAGAAATTGCCCAATATGTTTTCATAAATGGAACAAGGTAAATATAGTTTCATACTTAGACATTCCTCAAGTTATTTGTTTTTCCATTTTATTCAGACAAAGGAAAATATTATTTCAACATATTCCTTTTAATCTTACTGCCCAGTAAGAACCACACAGTAAGAACTATCTTAATAACTGCAAAGTGGGGTTTCCATAAATTAAATAGGAAAAACATTTACCATTCTTTTCAATGCATAGAATGATATGGGCAGTTTACTTCGCAACAATGGAACAAAGGGAATTAAAGTTATATACATATAAATCCTCAAGTATTGTATTTTCAATTTAGGACAAGGAAATAAAAACATTTATTCTAACATGTTCCGTTGAACTTACTGCGCAGTAACTGCGAAGTGGGGTTTCTATAAAATAAAAAGGCACAATAAAAAAGTCTTAGCACATGGTGGTTGTAAATAAGGCAAACAAAACCGCATGTGGTTTTGAAACAAACAAAATTACCACTCAATGCAAAGCATTACAAACAAGCTTAGCACATGGTATTGTTTTTAACTTACCCATTAAGATAAAATGGGACATATCATTTACTGTGCAGTAAGAACTTTTTGGGTACTCATTTCAAACATATCATTCGATCCTTTAGGAATTATTTTCTTCCAACTATATGCAAAGTAAGAGTTTAAACCTTTCTGAAATAAATTATATAAACACTTCATTTAACTCTTTTGAGCTGCGTAGTAAAAATATTCTATTTAACTTAGGAGCTGCGCAATAAGAACATAACTACACAGTAATACTAGCAGTTTAACACAGGATTTTGCAATGAAAAATAACTATTTGCAATTAATGAGCCAGGTTAAGAAAAATAATCAAAATGATTGGTATTCCTACTTATTGATGTTGGCAGGCGGTTTGGTAAGGTAGCATCGTAGCATCGCGGATGCTGCGATGAGTCAGAAGATATCTCGGAATGCAGAGAGCTGGGCGCAAAGGAGATTATTTTATGTATTTTTGAGTCGATTGTACCGCAGTATGCGGGTTTTGGGTCATTTGGACCGTATGTTATGTAATTTTGGGTCAAATTGTACCGCAGTATGCGGGTTTTTGGGTCATTTGGACCGCGTCGGTTAGATTTTGGGTCATTTGCTCAAAGCGTCGGTTAGGAAGTTGTTAGTAAGTGGAAAAGCAATGTAAAGGCGGCAGCCTATTTATAGTCATAGAGTCATATGTGTTGTATAGATGGAGAGAGAGAGCATAACCGAATCTTGATGTGAATGGAGATCTGATCTTGGTATGTGTCTGAGTTATCTGCAAGATATGTGTTTTGTGGAGATATTGTATTTGGGTTTTGCTGAGCTAATATGACATGACGGAGCTGTTTTGCGAAATCCCTGTGTATCTTCTGTTAACTTATGATAATGCATGTTGCGATATATGAATGATGCTATGTTTCCTTGCTGCAATTAATGCTTTACTGTTATACTTGCTACGATGAATGTTTTTGTTGAATGATGCAATGAATACAATGATGTCGAAGTTAAATGCATAGATCTATTTCTAAATATCGCAATAAGTTTAAGTGATTGTTGCCACAAACATCCTCCTTCATTCGGCAGAAACATGGTTCCGTCAACTCTCCCTTGAACATCTCGGGTGAGACCTCATCTACTTTGTAGGTGTTGCTAGACGGGGTAAAACCTGTATGGGCTGGTGCTCAGGGAGATCGTGGTGGCTTGGTGTTGACAGTGATGGGAACCCATGTCGACTGGGTTTGAGTCAACAAATGGTTCCATTGCCGAGACCGTGTGCAAAGTGAAAGGAGGATATGTTGTGGCATCCTACACATCCGGAGATACAAAGCTGGTTTGATCAGAAGTTGCAGGAATTTGCTGAAGAAGAAAGTCAGAACACTCGATTGATAGTAGATCAGTGGGTGGGAAGATATATTCACGACGGTCCACACAAATGGTTTTTTTGTGAATTCCCAGTCATTTTGTACAAGTGGTTGGCAAAGTTGACCTTTCAGAAGAGGAACTTCCAAGGTGGTGAGCCGACGACCTGGACCCTGAAGTTGATCTAAGAATTGCATGAAGTCGACAACGAAGCGTCGTGAGCTATCTAAGTGTGGCTTGATAGCCTCTTGGAAGGGTATATCATTGAATTTGTGGTTGATACGCAAAAGTCTTATAGTGAAGCTGAAAGATATTTCTTCCGTGAACCCCGGGGAAGGTTTCTGTTGTCGCTCCAACTGTCCATTTGCGAGAAGGGTATATTGAAGATGCATCTAGATCAGTAAACATCTTGATGGACGGAGGCCATGGGTATCGTGTCGGCAGGGGGGCAGTACATGGAATGATAAGGGGTAGATGGGTGTAGGTCATGACGAGACTGTGAGTGAAGCCGAGGAAGAGAGTGGTATTACAAGGGGAGGAGTGAGGTTTCGACAGGAAAAGAGGCAGAGGACAGGAGAAGGTCCTATTGCAATCGAACTGCAAGTTCGCGAAGGAAGACCACACGGGATGAAGCAACCTCACAGTCCGGACAAGGACAACTAGGCTACGCCCAAGATAGAGGCAGGACCAAAACCCAACAACAATGTACCCACACCTCTGCTCACTATCTGTCAACTGGTAAGAAACACAACTTCGACCCCATTGGGTCAACAAAACCTGATTGATAGTAGTTCAGCGACTACAGGAAGGAAGCCCAGGATGGCGGGCGAGGATGCTAAATTGCCGCTGTTCCACGGGAATGGGATAGATAACCCAAAGCAATACTGGTTTTTGTGTGAAGCGGTATGGACCGTAAAACAGATCACTGATGATAATGCTAAGAAAGGACAGTTAGTGACAACTCTGCAAGGTCGCGCATTAGACTAGTTTATGAAGTTTGTTCTAGTCCCTACAGGAGCTCCAGAGAAGACACTAGATGACATCAGGGATGGTTTGATTCATAATTCCGAAAACCAAAGTCTGAAGCACAATATATTACAGAATTGAAATAAATTAAGCAGTATCCCAATGAGACGGTGTGGGATTTTGACCAATGGTTTAAGATGCTGATGGCGAGGGTTAGTTTTGATATGAGCATTGTCCAACATAAAGAGTGGTTCATCGCGGCACTGCTACTGCACACTCGACTACCACTGATGCAATAGAACATTACGACTCCCAGTGAAGCTCTGGAGATTGCAATGCGGATGGAGGCGTCGTCGATTGGTGAAAATGCAGCTGGGATGTCGCAGATATAGACACAGCTGGCTAACTTGACCATACAGCTACAAGATCTGAAGAAAGGAAAGGAGCAGTGTGAAGAAGTATGGTGTACGCGATCGATGTCAAGGAGAAGGGCATATTGAGGACAATTGCCCTACTTCTGCAATTATCTGGTTTTAGGAGCACCAAACCCGTTGAGTGGTGGTGGCATGCCATGGTGTCGCGTTTGTCAGGTATATGGGCACCGCCATGAGGAATGTCCATACATGTAGAAGATGGTCACCAAATCGATGAATCTATATTGCACATTTTGTAAATTTGTGGGACATGACGACAAAGATTGCCGGGCATATGGGTTGCTTCATGAGAAAACGTACGATGCATTCTATGTAAAGGACAATCAGCGTGCCGTACAACAACCGCAACCACAGCCGCAAGTAGCCCATCTGCTACCTCAACTGCAGGTACAGTTTGTACCCCAGCAGCAACCACAATAGTTTATGCCGCAATATGCTCCGATGCAAATGGCTCCACAACAGCCACAGTATGTTTAGCAACCGTAGTATGCGTAGCAAGGGCAGGGCATGCAACTAGATCCTATGCAGCAACAATACAACCAACCTCAGTACCAAAAGTAGGTCAGATTCCGGGGTGGACGTGGCGGAGGATTTGGTCGCGGAGGAGGACGAGGAGGTTGTGTACCTGTTCAGTGTTATCACTGTGTGGTATAGGGGCACTATTAGTGCGACTGCCCACTCTTGTAGACGCAGTGTACATTTTGCTTTGTTATAGATCATACGGTGGAGAACTGCCCACAGTTGATTGCACGATGGTAAGCAGGGAATATTCCATAATTGCAGAATCAGAATCAGGCGTAGCAGCCAGTACAAAATCAGGTGCAACAACCGACGTAGAACCAGAACCAATGCCTAAATCAGAATGTTAATCTGAATGTGAACCAATCGGGGAATCCACCACTAAACCAGAATTAGGGTGCAAGTGTTGCATCAATTTCTGTGGAGCCAAGGCTAGGATGCGGCTATTGCAGTCATCACGTGGGGAGGTGCAGTAACAGGAGGGGATAGCTCACAATCGCTTATTCAACTGGCTAGGCATAAAAGGTCTCATTTGACATTGAATCCGAATGTGATGCATTCTTTTAGGAGCGTTGCGCGATGGACCAGGACCGCGGTAAAGCTATCATTTGCGACATGCCCCCTATTTTTGATGCTACTAAAGAGGTAGGTCTGTCGACGCTGTTTGGAACCTTGCAGAAATTTTTTGAGAGCTGCTTATTGTTGGAAAGAGATCCTGCTACTCTAGTTGAGATCGAGGGGTTGTTGCAACGAGCAACCAGGGGACGGAAAGAGTCCGCGGTAAACTCCTTACAGCGACGAAAGACCAGTAAGGAGATGCGCATGAACATACAAATTGGGTACTATGATGTTGATTCAGTTATTCTGGATCTTGGTTCGGATGTCAACATCTTAACCAAGAATGCATGGCAGAAAATGGGGAGCCCCCCATTGAGCTTGTCTCTTGTACAATTCCGGTTAGCTAATCACGCTAAGGTGACACCGATTGGGAGAGTCCCACACCTGGTGGTGGACATTGAGGGCATGAAAACCTATGCTGACTTTGACGTCATCGAAGTGGTTGAAGGAGGAAGCTCGTATCCCGCGTTGCTGGGGATCGGATGGTCTAATGACAGTGGAGTGGTAATCAACTTGAAGCGGCAGATGATGACTTTTGAAAACCGCGATCTCAGAGTCATAGCCCCGTTGGATCTGGCTGAAGGACGTAGATACATTGAGCCAGTGAATGACGAATATTCCAGGGGATGGGACTATGCATTCAATATTTTCGAAGACTATATTCATCCGACTACCAACGGTGAGTTGGGAGGGTGCAGTGATAGCTCTACATCTTCTGACTCTGATGATGGGTTAGAACACTAGCATAACCTCTTACATGAGGTATCGCTCCGCAAGTGCAGGTTAGTCACGCAATCATTATGCTGCATTGCGACTAAAACGGTTACACTTCCAGTATATGAGGGGTTTCCTGGTTTGTTCAAATTTCTCGCAGAGTTTGGGGAAAGCATTTCAGAACCCCAGCGATTGATGGCATTAGAAGAAGCATTGAAGGCCACTCCAGCACGCTGGTGGGCGACAGACAAGAAATCAATTAATGAATGGTCGCAATGCAGGAGATTGATGACGGTTTGTTTCGACGATATCGAGGTCTACCATGCAGGGAAATATGATGGTCGGAATAACCCTAGAAGTCATCTGAGGGAATGTCAGACATTGTGGGCATTGCGACCGCGAGATGAGTGGGTCCATGCCTTTATCCATACTTTAGAGGAGATGCCGCGATCCTGGTATACTGCAACCGAGTTGTGAGGAGAAATTACCACTTGGGTGGAGTTGACGGTATGCTTCACTCATACGTTCAGCTTCGTGGATGTCAACCCTGATGTCAATAATGCTTTGTAGCTCATCCGCGATGTGGTTCTGAAGGTTGTCTCGGTAGCATATCCCGCGGATCCGCATGCGCACTGCCAGATGAAATCCATGATGGAATGCTACAATATCACCGGTGGGCCTGAAGATAGTGATGATCCATGGAATATCAATATTCCCGAGTCTGTAGGAAGTCACGATGTGATAACACCTGATGTTCCAAGTGATCCGATCAGGCAGCCATTGAAGCTCCGTAAGATGAATATTGGGACGGAGGCCACTCCCAAGTTCACGAATGTTGGAGATCATTGGGATGATGAGATGATGGGAAAGGTCACTAATTTGCTGCATGAATTCCAAGACCTCTTTCCTATGAAGTTTTCTGAGATGAAAGGTATCTTGGGTGATTTAGGTGAGATGAAGATCCCCTTGAAACCAGATGCTAAATTTATCAGGCAGCGACCCTACCGGCTAAATCCGCAACATAAGGAGAGGGTCAAGGTAGAACTTGATCGCATGTTGGATGCTGGTATCATTGAACCGGTTGAAGAGTTAGAATAGATCAGTCCTATGGTGGTGCAGGACAAGAAGACTGGCGAGGTGCGCATTTGTGTCCATTTATGGAAGTTGAATGACGCCTACTTGCATGATCCCTTTTCGACCCCGTTTACTGATGAAGTACTCGAAGGTGTGGGTGGCCGAGAGATGTATTCTTTCACGGATGGGTTCTCGGACTATCATAAGATCCACATTGCAAAGGAAGACTTCCACAAGACGACTTTTGTGACAGAATGGGGCTGTTTTTAGTACATCGTGATGTCGTTTGGGTTGAAGAACACACCTGCGATATTCTCACGGGTTGTTGTTGTTGCGTTCTGAGATTTCATTCAGAAGTTTTTGCAGGTATACTTGGATGATTGGACAGTCTATGGTTTTATCCATGATCATCTGGCCAATCTGCGGTTGATGTTGGAGCATTTCCGACAGCATCAGATATCGCTGAATTTGAAGAAGTGCATCTTTTGTGCACTGTTTGGGATATTGCTGGGTCACATTGTGTGCAAACAAGGGTTGTTAGTCGATCCATCAAAGATTGCACTCATTTTGAGCTTAACACCATCGAATAATGTTAAGCAGTTGAGGGCGACTTTGGGGCATACTGGGTATTATCGCAAGTTCATAAGGGGATATGTAGCAATCACCGCCCCTATGGAGAAGCTATTGAAGAAAGATGCGGTATTTCAATGGAGCCTTGAATGTCAGGATAGCATTGAGACGCTGAAGGCGAAGATGGATTTGACACCGATACTGGTCTTTCTGGACTGGAGTAAGGTGTTCCATGTCCATGTTGATGCATCGTCGATTGCACTCGGTGTGGTGCTAGCACAACCAGGAGAGGGGGATCTCGATCACCCTATTGCTTTCGCAAGTCGGAAGCTGTCATCCACAGAAAGGAATTACACCACTACCGAGAGGGAAGGCCTGGCGATGGTCTATGCGTTGCAGAAGTTCCGACACTAGTTATTGGGCGGACATTTTAAAATGTTCAGAGACCACTCTGCATTGAAATACCTGGTCAATAAGCCTGTGTTGGGGGGAAGATATGTCGATGGCTACTTCTTTTTTAGGAGTTTGATTTTGAAGTAATTGTGAAGCCATGGCAGTTGAATGCTGGCCCTGATCATCTATTGCGGATTGAAACAAGAGAGGAGCCAACTAACATTGAAGATGGGTTGCCTGATGCACAACTGTTTAAGGTTGAAGTAGCCGATGGCTATTTTGAAGAAATCATTCAGTTTCTGGCAACAGGTATTGCACCAGAAGAATTCACCACTAGTCAGAAGAAGCAGTTGGCAGTCAAGGCTTCCAATTTCCAGCTAATCGCAGGACAGTTATACAAGATGGGCACAGATGAGATATTGCGACAGTGTGTCTTGCCACTTGAGAAAGTGCAGATCTTGTCAGAAGCACATGCAGGTGTGGCTGGAGGGCACTATGGCGGCCGTTCGATTGCCATGAAGGTGCTTCGTGCGGGGCTCTGGTGGTCCACGCTGCACAATGATGCTACCGACTATGTGCGGTCCTGCAATGTTTGTCGGAGAACTGGGAAGCCATCCAGGAGAGATGAGATGCCGCTGATGCCTAAGCTAACACTGTAGCCATTCAACAAATGGGAAGTGGATTTTGTGGGACCAATCAATTCCCCGGGGAAGTGCACTGGTGCAAGATACATCATCACGATGACAGATTATTTGACAAGATGGGTAGAGGCTGCACTAGTCGTTGATTGTTCCGCGGCCATGGCTGCGCGGTTTTTGTTCGATAACTTTGTCACTCGCTTAGGCTGCCCCAAGATATTACTGAGTGATCAAGGAAACCACTTTCTCAATCACACCATCAGTGCATTGACAGAGGAACTGCAGATACAACATACAAAGAGTATGCCATATCATCTGCAAGCAAATGGCATGGTGGAAGCTTTCAACAAGATATTGGAGCATGCGCTGACAAAGGTGTGCAATGCGAACCGCAATGACTGGGATCTGAAAATCCCAGCAGTGTTGTGGGCATATCGCACCATGTGTAAACGACTGACAGGACATACACCATTCAAGTTAGTGTATGGACAAGAAGTGTTTATGCCAATGGAGTACATCGTTCCGAGTCTGCGCATAGCGGCATCGACCGGTATGGATGCTGCAGCAGCCTTAGAAGAACGTCTAGCGCAGTTAGTACAGCTGGAGGAAGATCACTTTATTATAGGATTCCACCAGGGGGTGGAGAAGGATCGCCAAAAGGCTTGGCATGATCGCCACATAAAAAACAAACAATTTCAGCAGGGTGACTTGGTGCTATTGTATGATAGTAAGTTTATGAAACATCCAGGAAAATTGCAGATGCATTGGCTTGGTCCATATCGCATCATTTGCATCACTTTAGGAGGCACAGTATAGTTGCAGCAGTTGGACGGAGCGATGCTCCCAAAATTGATTAATGGAAGTAGGTTACATCCCTATCGGTCAGGCTTGGAACAGTGCGATGCCTGAGTTACATAAAAAAAAAAAACTTTTGCAGGTTGCTCGGTGGCAGGGTGGCGCACCGACAGGAACGGAATGCGCAGGAAGGCAGGCTTGTGCCACAAGTTAGGAGCAGTCCACAACAATGGAAGGGTCACGACCCGGGTCAAATCAGCAATAAATGCCAAAAGTTAAGACAGTTAATTAACGGTGCTTGCTCGAATGATGAGCATTAATGGCGAATCTGGCTGATCGGTGGACAGGATCGACGACAGATTTGGGTCATTAATACAGAATTTCAGTTGAGTTAATGCAGGATTTAGTGATGATTATGAAGGATCAGGTTGGATGCTATAAGAACAGGTCGAAGCTGGTCGGAAGGCACCAAGAGAATTCAGTTGTTAATTGTGCAAGATTGTATAGTGTTGCAGAGTGTCTTTGCTGATTGGTGAGCGCAGTTGTGAGTCGGGCAAGGTTCAGTTGAACTTGCGACATACGGGTGTTGTGCGCTGAGTTAAGATTGTTAGTGGCACTGCGCCATCCCCTAGAGTTTAGTGAGTTGAGTTAGGTATGCCAGGAGAGCTGGAGACGGTCAAAATCTCCAGCGAAGTAGAGTCTCCCCTCAATCCTATTGCTGTGGAGGAGGAGGAAGTAAATATTGAAGCGAAAGTTGCCAACATGCCGGTGGGAGTGTCAGTTATCACCAAGAAGTATCGGGGACGTCACCATTCTAAGTCGTCATAGAGCAAGAGGCAGCTTAGATCATCCACTACAGTGATGGAAGAGGTTCAGGTACAGGCGGGATAGTTTAGTCGCAGAATTGACGAGTTCACTGCATGGGAGAGATTTTTTGCTGCCGACATCCTCAGGTATGTCCCCCCTAGTCGACTGGGTGCACCACTGTGAAAAGTGAACAAAAATCAGAGGTATCCATTGAGGCTTCCAGCGCTCCCTACTAGAATGGAGTGCTCTATTGATATTGTGCCAGTGTTGATGTGCCCAAAGTATGATGATCACGATATGGTGGCCTATCCAGAAATTTCCTCGGACCCCTATGTGCTAAAGTCACAAATCACGGGGACACCGATTCTACAAGATTGGGCTCGGGGGATGAACTAGGATGGCTTGTTGGGCCTTATTAACATGCCGCATTTCGGACGACTGCCGGAGTTTAACGCTTGTGTGAAGTAGCTGCTGGCTTGCTTTCACGGTGGTTCATTGTGGCTGGACAAAGAGATTCTGGTCACTGTCAACCTGATTGTGACCATTACTGGGTTGCCCAAATATGGGGTAGACCCGTTGCAATACTTCTAAGGGAAGGAGAACGACAAAAAGAGGGCGAAGCAGTTGGTTGACCGCTATGAGTTGGAACGAGATGGCCGTGGTTATCACACTAGCAGTATCAAAGATAAGGCAGTTCTCACTGGCACAAGGATATTGTCCTGCAAGGTGGTCAGCCTAATCAGTGCAATTCGGGGATCATGGCATGCACGGAAGGTGTCCATATGAATTGGTCCCTGTTTCTGCTGAACCAATTAGCGGAGGATGCCACCACTATCCAAGCTGGGAAGGGCTCCTTCACATATAGCTGGCTATTAATTTTGATCGCATTTGTGGCTTGGAAGGATCCCAACACTTATCAAGGTATGGAGGCTGAGATCGCGAAAGAGTGCAAGGGTGCGTGATATCAAAACTTGTGGTGGGCACGCGAGTAAGAGCGAATATGGGATTGTGTGTTGCAGTTCTGATTTTATTGGGAGATTCTCTATGATGCAGCAGTACATCTGTCGTGGCTATCTAAGGAAACCGTGGCAAAGTTTAAGCCAATTATGGTGTTTGTGATTCAGCTGTACGCTATATATGTGCAAGACCGACGAGACCCTGGTAAGCAATGGTTGTTGACCCCTTACAAGGTGACGACAGAAGCGCTAGATGCTATTGTGAATGATTGGCTGCCGGAATGGCGCGAACCCATGGGGTTGGCAGAGATTGAGGCTGGAGAACCAGCGAAAGGCCCAGGCGATCGGCTATTGGTGCAGGACCAGCAGAGTCACCATGAATCAGACCAGGAATCGAAAAAGACCCCGACGGACCATGCAATTGACCATGACATTGAGGAAGGGAGGACGAAGGCACGCCATGAGCATGGTACGATCAGTGGGGTGTTGCCAGCCATAGAAAATCAGTTGGGACGGTTCATTCATGCGGTTACTCATGTAACCAGTACGACTGCTCAGGACATGACGGAGAAGGTGGATGAAGGTTTCCATGCAGTCACCGCCCACTTGGATGCCCTGTGCGATATCATTTTGAAGAAGGCACCCGAGGGGGCAGCGATGCAGGAAATAGACACTATTAGCACTCAGCCGCGGGTCCGAAATGTTGAAATTCCGTCGACTGCGATTTCGACCCATGATGCTGCTCTCAGGACAATGCTGCAACAGTTTGGAGATTTGACAGTGAATATCAATGTGCTGTCCTCACCAGTTTTGGCGTGCATACAAGCAGTTTCTAGTCAGGAATTGCCTGATAGAGAACGTGATGCACGGATTCAACTAGTGCGGTCGTAGGAGGCGGATGCAACAGTCCGCATGGAAGCTGAGGATCTCAAAGGGAAGGCTGCGACAGCATGGGAAGTGATTGATGAGATGAAGGAGACGATGGAGAGCCTCCGAGCCGAGAAGGCTATTGAGATCACGGAGTTGAAGAAGGAACAAGATCGGCTGACTGTGGAAAAAACGGCCTTATGGGAAACTCAAGCACAGTTGGAGGCGGTCATCGATGAATCCTGTAACCATGTCTTCGAGCCAATAGCAGAATTAGATCCGGTCAAGCGAGCACAGAAGCTGGGAGCTATTATCGCCCAATTACGGGAGGACAATGTAGTATTAACCCATGCCTTGAAGCCCGCCACACCGCCGAAGGTAGTCGAGGAACGAAAGAGTGCCATTGAAGAAGTGGTGACTCAGTTGGCTGAGTTAGAGTAGGATGCGACATAGATCACTGCGGAGACTGCGTTGTTCTGGGGTAGCATCGTCCAGGAGGAGCCGCTGGAATAGTTGACCAAGCAACAGCGTGATGTGGAAGAGAAGCTGGCTACACTGAAGTCCGCCATGCGCACCATGCCACCGGTGGTGTAGGTATCTATAAAGGCAGAGATCAAGGACTTGCAGCAACAAGTTGCCAAAGCAGAAGAATGGCAGAAGCAACGATCTGCACAGTTGGAGGAGTTCCAAGACATTGGGGCTAAGCTTAATGCCGCCGCTGATTCTGCACTCCAGGCGGTGCAGGAAGCAAAGCAAAGAGTTGACACACACCTGTGTGACCACCCTCTAACCATGGACCTCGAGAACAGTAAGGAAATTGCTGCAACAGTCCTGTAGCGGGTCAACGAAATTCGGCAGCAGTATGAGGATTTTCGAGTCAAGACCAGTGAATACACCATGTCCAGTTGACGTGGCTTGAGGGAGAGCCACAAGATTGTGTTGGGGTCCTGTTGTTAGGCGGTTTGGTAAGGTAGCATCGCAGATGCTGCGGCGACTTAGAAGATATCTCAGAAAGTGGAGAGCTGGGTGTAAAGGAGATTATTTTATGCATTTTTGAGTCGATTGTACCGTAGTATGCGGGTTTTGGGTCATTTGGACCATATGTTATGTAATTTTGGGTCAAATTGTACCACATTATGCGGGTTTTTGGGTCATTTGGACTGCGTCAGTTAGATTTGGGGTCATTTTCTCAAAGTGTTGGTTAGGAAGTTGTTAGTAAGTGGACAAGCAATGTAAAGGCGGAAGACTATTTATAGTCATAGAGTCATATGTGTTGTATAGATGGAGAGAGAGAGAGCATAACCAAATCTTGATGTGAATGGATATCTGATCTTGGTATGTGTCTGAGTTATCTGCGAGATATGTGTTTTGCGGAGATATTGTATTTGGGTTTTGCTGAGCTAATATGACATGACGAAGTTGTTTTGCGAAATCCACGTGTATCTTCTGTTCACTTATGGTAATGCATGTTGCGATATATGAATGATGCTATGTTTCCTTGTTGCAATTAATGCTTTACTATTATACTTGTTGCATTGAATGCTTCTGTTGAATGATGCAATGGATACAATGATGTCGAAGTTAAATGCATAGATCTATTTCTAAATATCGCAATAAGTTTAAGTGATTGTTTCCACAAACATCCTCCTTCATTCAGCGGAAACATGGTTCCGTCAACTCTCCCTTGAACATCTCAGGTGAGACCTCATCTGCTCCGTAGGTGTTGCTGGACGGGGTAAAACTTGTTTGGGCCGATGCTTAGGGAGATCGCGGTGGGTTGGTGTCGACAATGATGGGAGCCCCTGTCGACTGGGTTTGAGTCAACAATTGATACATTCATATAATTTTCCAAGCATTGTACTCTTCGACATAATTTGAATAAATATTTCAATTATGAACCCAAAAATTAACCACTATTACAGGAAATATTCTCAACTTTGACTTAAGTAAAGAATTTGGCATTCATAAAATTTCCAAATATTATCAATAAATTTAAAACAAAAAACCAATAAATTGCAGAGTTAAACTTGTACCAATTTCTTTATAAAAGATTTCAACCAAGCAATTCATGAATTCCTTCTTTTTATGCCAATCCAGAAATTTAAACAAAAACCATGGCTAATTTTTATCATGAATTAATATTGAAAATTAAAAACATCATTCTCATGAATTAAAATTATATGTTAAACACTTGAATTGGGAAACTGGCTCTACGGCTTCCATGCTCCACCCAACCGTAGGTATTTTGGATCCTTAATATCTCAGCAGAACACCACCCCCGAGCCCAGACTTGTGCATTCACCAGTAATACATCTCTCCAATTCCCAGACTCTTTCAGAATTAACACTTGGCAATCAGGAAAATTGGGTTGAATCCAATTCCATGCCAAACAATGCACTTAACCTCCTTGATTTCCTTCTGATTGCATAACAATGAGACACATCACTGCCATTTGTGCTCAGGAGTCCACTAAGTCAGCTGCTTACACCATTTGCTTATATCAGTTTTCGTTCTCACATAATAATTACCTCCCTTGTTCTCTTAAACACACCCATGCATGGGAAAATCTCTCAGAGTTCAAATTTCTTCTCCTTGGCTTAGGATGGTGGAAAATTACTTTTCCGTTGCATGCATAAGTTCATGCAGGCAACTTGGAACCACGTGGGCTCTCTCAACGATTTTTTATTTTTTATTTTTCATTTTTATGTAAAAACATAAAAACAACAAAATTGCACTTAATAATAATTAATTAATAATTATGATTTTAAAAATATAAACTAAAGTCATTTAAATGGGTTTAAGACTTAGGATAAACTTTAGGGACTTAAATATTTAACAGGGTTATAACATGGTTTTCCCCACCTAAGTAATTTAAACCCCTTATTGTATCTGATGAATACACAAGTCACCGATATTTTCAACATACTGCCTCAGCACAACCAGTTGTGTATTTTTAGTATTAATATTTACAAAATACAATATGTTCAGCCTTGTAGGAATTCATAAATTGTAGTACGTCTTGGCATAAATAGACTAGGGGTTCCAAACCGGGGGTGTTACAGTTGGATCTGTGGTCGAGAGGTTCGAGGTTCAATCCCCCTCGGTGCGCCCCAATATTTTGATGAATAAAACCATATTGTGGCCAACCGGGCTACTACGTGGCAACCTCTAGTTAGTCCATGTACTTGCCACTGTATAACAAACCTGTCACATGCTAGATATTGATAGGACCACATCACCTCAAAATTCCAACTCACCTACCACTTGGCACCTTAGGGTTTTTCCATGTTAGCGTGCAGTTCTATCCCTATGCGCCACGTGGAACTCTGTGGGTGTTCCATGTGGCAACCCCTTTTTTCCATTTTGCATGTTTATAAAAATTTTTAGAACGTGATATCTTTCACGTCCAGAGTCCATTTTGGACGAAATGAGAGTCGATAGAAAGCTCTCAATGAGCTCTTCGCAACAATGTGCTTTTGTTTAACATTTTAAGACTTTTTCTTTTCTTTTTTCTTTTAGGAGATCCTCCTGGATCAAAGAAACAAAGGAAACTCTAGTTAAGGCCCCACATAAGTGGGTTTCTCTGCAGTGGAGTCGCCATTTTTGTTGTACCAAAATTAATCCTATGACTAAGATGAGGTCACCAACATATTGAAAGAAAAGAGAATGACATAAAAGAATCTATCAACAAGCAAAACATACTCATAATCATGCTTATGACCACATTTAGACCATGAAAATTCGTATTAAAAGAGATTAAGAAGAAAGGCTTTATGTGCCTTGTTTATGACGGTTGATCCAAGACACTCCTTGCTCTACTTTGAATCTAATCTAGCTTGCCCAAGATTCAACCTACCAAATTGATAAAGACAACCTTCCTCAAACACTTTTGACAACAATAAATATTATTGATAAATTGAAAGATGAAAAAAGAACATGAATCTATGAATCAAACATGAAATTAACTCAAAATTTGGGAATGGAAAGATGTCAAATCTATATTGAAACAATAGAAATAAGTATAATGTTACCTCTTTTCTGCTTTGACACTTTAACAAACCTAAGATCTAGGTATCTCCTGCTCATGCACACCAATCATTCCTCTCCAAATCATTGAATGTACAAAAGGGAGAGATTACTTGTAGATAGTAATCTCAACATACAGGGATATCAATGACCAACAACATGGGTTACTGATGGGATGGGATGAGAGGTATGCTCAGAAGTGATTCCTCCAGCGTTTCCTTTCAATAATGGGAGTCCAAGGGCCCCCTCTTAGTCCATTCCATTCCTTTTTATATGAGAAGGAAGAAGTTAAGGATGGTTACCAAGTGGTTATGAGGATTTACAACCGAGCAAGTTGTTTAGCATAACTTCCCTCATTTCCAGTTTTTATTTTATTTTTCATGATTTTCGATGGAAATCACGTTTAATCCATAGGATATGGGTGATTGGTTCGCTTATTATCATATGTTTGAGATGGGATTTATCAGTTTTAGGAAAATCACACCTAGTGAACTAGCAAGGTGCTATTAAACCACCCCTCAATGCACTAGCAAGGTGTGATTTACTAAGAAAACTGCTCCTAATGGTCTAACAGGATGCAATTTTTCTCTTTTGGGTTGAAACTCTTTAGTATGGGTTGAAACAAAGATGGGGTTTCACTTCTAATGCTTAATGCCATCAAATCAAAGGCTCTTCCATCCATAAATGTCCTTTTTGTGAACGTACAATGATTCTTTTAAGTATCAATCTTTTAAACTGTCATCATAGATATTGGAGAAGTGCCAATTTGATCTATAATATAAGCAATAATGGAAGAAAAGAAATATAAGGAGACTACAAAAATACAGAGAAGGATAAGGGAAAGAGAAGGAGAAGACGCCGAGCATAGGAAAAGAGAAGAGAAAGAAGACAAGTGCAGGATGAGAGATGGAGAAATAGGCTCTGTATAGATTGTAACACCTAGATGTGACTTAGACCAACATGTTGATAGGTTGAGTGAAGTAAGAGATTGAAGGGTCTTTGAATTCTTATGTAAAGAGTGTTTAAGAAAATCCCTTTGATGCATATTGATATATAATTAAATTATGTGCACAATAGGAAAACGCCAGCTGATCCTATGTTGAAGTTTCAGATTATATGCTTGAATATGTGTTGAGTTTGTGGATGTATCCACTGCATTTTTTGAGTTCAAGACCAGTTGAGCCTTCACCCTCATGCATATGGACAATTATTTTTGAGAGATACCTGCAACACCTAAGTGAGAGGGGGGCTATGTCAATCTTGGTATTAGACCTGAGAGAGAGTTGTACGCTCTGACAGGCGACCATTCTAGGATGGAGCACCCTCACATCACTTACAATTCCCCATACCCCACCTGTCTAGTGAAAACAAAATAAAATTAACATACAATTATGAAACATGAGGATTCCATGAGATGTATCTAGATAAAAATAAAAATACAATTATTATTATTAATTTTTATAATAATAAAGTTGAACATTAACCACTTCCTATGGGATTTATTAATTTTTAAAATAATTCATGAGTGGCATGGTAATCTGTTCGTCATCATCTATTTTTTGTGGATACTTCTCCTCTGTCGATTCCTACTACATATGGGAACACAACGTGCTTTTCATGATGCATATAGACTAAGAGGGACCAACATCCACTAAAAAAAGTTAAAACATATATAGTTAGTACTAATTACTATAGTTTAATAGTTTAATACTAATATTAAATCAATGTTTATTACTTGGTTGATGTGGAGAGGTTGTGGCTTGGGTAGTCTCCTCCTTATGTCTCCTAGTATCGTCATCTACAACCTCTGCCCTTGAAACAAAATAAAAGTTATAATTATACCAAATCTAATATAAACCTTCAATACCATCATACATCCAATAATTGTACAATCATACTACCATCATGAGTTTCTCTTCTCTGTCAACTTCAATACCCCTCATTTTCTGCTACATTGAAAACATGAAGACATTAATTATAGGTAGCAAATTTTGTAGAAAATATCATTTCTTTTTTGAGAGTGATCTTAAGCATAAATATTGTGTATGTCTCCCAAGTCTAAGTTATATTTTCAAAACTAACATTTGATTGCCCCCCATCTTGCAAACATTCAACCACAGATTGAAACCCACACCTGAACATGAGATTCATTTATTCTTTAGTGGGTGCTTGAATGCATAAATCCCCTTTCATTACGTAACAATATCAATAATGAATTGGTTGGAACTTTTCACCAATAATTATTTTCACACTTGCAAATTGGGCAAACAATTTTAGGTATCCACCCTTTCCAAATTTGTGTTGGTTGTGCTTCTTTAATCTTGCCTAGGTGGCCTTGGAGGTATCCTTGAGCCTACAAAAAGTTTCAAGTTCATGAGATAATGCAATTTTTATGTTGAAATTAAGAAAAATAGCATATTTAGTTAAATTCTAAATGTTATACTTTCCTCCATCTAGTTGCATCCTTCCTTCTCTTCTCTTTCCATTCCCCTTTCCATTCTCTTGGAGATCCTTGCACTATCTATTGGAACTATAGGAGGTAGATCATACTTAGGGTTGTTTTTCAAGATTACCCCTATATGTATCTCTTTTGGTTTTCAATATCTACATGTCAAAATGATTTCTTGAGTTTGGTTGAAAATGTCACCAAATAGGTCGACCATGTGACCCATAATATCCTTCTTCAAATGAGAAGGTTGCTGGTTAAATATAGAACAAATGGTTGGCCCAAAAATATCTAACACCTTCTCATTTAGGTGTTTGTAGAACATATTATTTCCTGCCAAACCAATAATAGAATATCAAAAAGTACTACAATTCTATCACATTATGGCATATACAGACATTACCTGGGAGTTTTAGTTGTTTCAATGGGATTATGTTTTTATCCATTTGAATCTCAATGGATAGTGTCCTAGTGCTCTTAACATGTATCACTTTAGAAAATGATTCATGCGACCTAGGTATGGGGAAACCATGATATTGGGATGTGAATAATCTAGTGGCTATGTGATTGGTGGTGAGTGGGGAATGCAATTCCATAGTCTATGGTGTTGCATGGCTACTACTAGCACCAACCTCATAAGACTTGGGCTAATCAAGAAATCTCAAATATTTATGTTAAAAAAACATTTTTTATTCCAAGTTATTATAAGATTAAATCAAATTGAAAAATATTGAATATGATAAATTAAACAACTAAAGAGTTAAAACATACTTGCAATCACCTTAGTTTATTGACCAAAAGGTTGTGCCTCTACATAGCCTCCTCTGAGTTAGAGTCAAATAATGAAATAAATTCTTTATTAATCTTTCAGATAACCTTATGGATAATGACTCATGGGTTTGGGTCATCAAGAAAGTCATCATCATCACCTTAGTTGGGATCATGGGTGGAGTCCTACCAACAAAAAACATGTAAACTTAATTATAGCATTAATTTTAAAAAATTACAAAAAATTAAAGAGATGCAAGAAATTGAAGTGAGCTATGATTTTATAGGCCCCTCCATAGTCTACATGGGTCCCTTCCCATGATCATCTTGCTAAAATATTTTGAAAGACAAGGTTTGAGAAAAAATAAAAAAAAAATCATGTTCTAGAATCTACTACAGAATCATGTTCTAGAATTTGCTACAAAATCATCTTCCAGAATTTGCTACAGAATCATGCTATGGATCTTTGCTATAAAATCCAGTGATTAGATCTACATACTCAGTTCGATCTTAGACATCTATTCTTCAGAAACTGTGGCTAGCTATGAAATCTCTTGTAGTGTAAAATGTAGTTGTCACTCTGTTATTTTAAAAGAGTTTGGTTGTTGAGACTATACACAATACTACATCCATGGCTACATACAAAACCGGTCTCACAACCACAACATTGGAAAAATCAGAGGTAATTTTCTAGTTTTCTTTTACATTTTTCAATTATCTTGAAAGTAAATTTCAAATTCAGTCTCATATTTTTCTTATGAATCCTCGATCTCATCTCTTCCTCGAATGCAATATTATAATATTTGTAGCACCCATCAAGGTTCATTATGCCTAACCTTGATTGGGTCCTAACCAATAATAACCATTTATTGATTTGCTAAAGCTAACGAAGGCTAATAATAAGCAAGTCTACATGCTTTCTTAACTATTTAATCATTTAGTTCCCCAACATTAACTAGCATTTAATTCAAAGTTCACTATCATGAAGCTACATATAAATTTACAAATCAGCGATAATATATAATCTATTTTATAAGCTACTTTAAATTCATAAAATATTATTTATAAGAAGAATACTTTGATATAGAATATGAGTATGCCCAAGGATGGTGAAGAAATCCAATTGATGCCAACTTTGATATTATCGCTCTTCTAATTCACAAAGTAGAATTACACCACCTCGTCGACTAGGTTCCTTGCTAGTATCCTAGCTCCAAGAAACCCTTTGGTTTCTTGGTATTCCGTGCCCGTGACTCCAAGAATAATGATCCACAAAGGATAATGTTGATGCATACTAAAATAGATATTAATTTTCCAAGAGTTCTTAAAACTCTTCCAAATCTTCTCAAAACCCTTCACTCTCCCTAGAATGAACCCCCTCTCTTTTCTATCTCTACTCCTCTATTTATCAAAATCCTCAACACCTCCTCCTCCAAAATTAGGTCCAAAATCAATATACAATTAAAAAAAAATTGCATTTGGAATTACTCAAAATAACAATGTTGAATTAAATTAAAATAATACTAAACTTGGGTGTAAAGCCTCCCTTGCTAGGATACCCCTAAATGCATTCATGATAATCTTATCCAAACCTTGTGTATCTATCTACCTATTTATTTATATTATCCTCACACACATAAGTCAAAGAAGATATTTTTCACTCAAAACCCTTAATCATGAACCAACCTTGCTTTGATACCATGTTGGAATAGGAAGAAAACAACAAATTGAGGAACAAAGATTTCCCAAGAGAAGTTGTGATGTCAATAAACATTTTTACATCACTTAAGTACATAGAGTAGAGCTCTTGATAATACATTGATCCCCAATTATATGATGATCACCATGATCAGATGATAGACTGATCCATAAGGATCATCTATAAATAGGTTTGGGAAGGGGCCCAAACCAACAACAAAGGGACCACATAGGTTCATAACCATTCATAATTGTTCACAACTATGAACAATTATCCATAAGACTTAGATATCGGATCCCAAAGTGGACACGTCGATTCATACTTTAGTTGGTGGTCATCTCCTTAAAACGATCAACTCTCTTGATCCGATAAGTAGTTTAGTCGGTGGTAAACTCCCTTGAATGGCGAGGTTACCACAAAACATACGATTCCAACACATAATTAGACCAACTACTTAAAATTTCATGGACAAATTTATACTAGCATATCTATTATACAAAAAACAACAATGTGGGTAATGCTTACTTATTTATCTTTTGCACCATATGCTAAATTGATTTCCCTCTGTGTAATATTTATATCTCAAGAATGATGATATATTCTAATCAACTCTACCACCAGATCCCGTGCTAATTTACCATAAAATTTTATACATCAATCTATCCATGCGTCCCTCTAGTCGAGATTATTGCAATGTATAAATGTAGTGCAACCCACTCTGGACCAGTGTACGATGAAATGACAATTGTTTATTAGGTTCTAGTAAATATTCAATGATGGATGAATACACTTTATAAGATTAGATAAGTACAAAATTGATTACCTTTCACTTTACTCATTCTACCCTTCCCCAACAAAACTTCCCCTTCATTTTTTGGTTGGAATCAACATCCCAAATGTGAGACACATTAATATTTGGCGATACCATTTTAAGAAGATACTCACTAATATACACCATGGATTGATATACCATATATACCTCAACAATAGAGCCCATAGGACATGATATTTTTCTAACAAAATCTTTCAATCCTTTCCGCTATCTACATTGACCTTGTGTGTAGAGGTCCATGTTAAATTTTCAGAATTTACTTCAATCTGATCTAGGATCTTAACTGAGAGAACAACATGTACAGCAGATCTATAGCATATCAATCATGGACACAATAATGCAAGCACACAAGAGACACAGAGTTTACTTGGGGAAAACCATAAAGGTGAAAAACCCCAATAACTTCCTCAGAGATAGATAGATCAATGATACAACCAGAATACAAGAGATAGTCTTCTCCTAGTAGCAGAGCCTCCTCCTCCACAAGTGTGCCACTCTCCTAAGTGTGAGTGAGAGAATAGAATGTGTAAAATGAGAGAGACACACTCTCTATTTATACACTAACTTGACTTGACCTTTACTCAACTAGGTCAGCCTCAACTTAACCACTTAACATAATGCTGACTGGGCCGACCCCCACTAGGGTGGTCTAATAACCCTTTGACCCACATGGCCAACCCCCACAAGGGTGGTCTAATAACCCTTTGACCCAGATGATTTATACAGGGCCGACCCCAACAAGGTGGTCTAATAACCCATCAAGTATAAGTTACAACACTTACAATATAAATGACGACACTTCCGTATAGAGGAATAATAACATCTCTATAGGAATACAACATACATATATGTGAAATACATTCCGAAGTTACATATACATCAACACTCCCTCTTAACTAGGAAGGTATTTCTCGACACAGGTCTTCTAGCACAAGTCTTCTTCTCTGGATCATCGTCATTGGATAATCGTCATCAAGTCATCATCATCGTCACTGCTGCTGCTATCTCAATCAATCTCTAAATCTACTCGTCATAGGAAGTTCTACAGAGCCAGTCCTTTTTCATACTGGATGTAGGCCCACCACCTGCAGGTCTTCGTCATCACTGTCCATACTGTGGAATCCTCAGGACTTATATGTGTGTCACAAAACCTTGAAAGAGAATCCCAGGCTGTTACGAGCACACGGCTCTACCTATAGGATCTCCCAGGGCCATATTATATGTGACCTCACCACAAAACCTCGCAAGAGCATCCCAGGCTGTTACGAGCACACAGCTCTACCTATAGGATCTCCTAGGGACAGATTATATGTGGTCACCACAAAACCTCGCAAGAGCATCCCAGGATGTTACGAGCACACAGCTCTACCTATAGGATCTCCCAGGGACAGATTATATGTGGTCATGGCAAAACCTCGCAAGAGCATCCTAGGACTTATTACGGGTACACAACCCAACCTATCGGATCTCCCAGGGACATATTATATGCCATAGGACAAAACCTCGAAAGAGCATCTGCCAGATATCCCAGGGCCAGATTATATGCCATAGGAAAAACCTTGAAAGACTATCTGCAGATCTCCCAGGGCCAAATTATATGTCCTCCAAGAGAAAAACCTCGAAAGAGCATTTGCCAGATATCCCAGGGCCATATTATATGCCATAGAAAAAACCTCGAAAGACTATCTACAAATCTCCCAGGGCCAAATTATATGCTCATCTGCACAACCTGATCCACGGCCATAGAGTATCAACCTGATACTCACCATACATCATCATGATGTATACATGATCATCCTGATCATCATCACTACAACATCCTGCTGCAAGTCATATGGAGAAACATCTTGAAGCTCGTCATCCAAGATCATCCTGATCATATCATGCATCTACCTAATGCATGCCAAGTATCTACCTGATACATATCATCATACATGATCCACCTGATCATACAATGTATCCACCTGATACAAATACAAATACATGATCCACTTGATCATACATGATACATATCAACATACATGATCTACCTGATCATACAATGTATCCACCTGATACATATACAGATACATGGTCCAAGCATCCAACATGATGCATATACAAAATACATACAAATGATCCAACCGATCATATCCAGCATCCAACATGATGCGTACATACATAAATGATCCAACTGATCATATCCAGCATCCAACATGATGCATACATACATATACATATAAATGATCCAACTGATCATATCCAGCATCATCCTGATGCATATACAGAGCAGTAACTGGAGCATCGTCTTGATGCTCATCATCTAGCGCTTACATCAACAGCCATGTGAAGGATTCTCCTTCCAACATGCTTGGAATTGCCTCTGCAAATGTGTCCATCACTTCTTCCTCGAAGTGTCATCAATCCGAAGAACACCAAGCCTCTCTCTGAAGTACTCAAACTTCACTCTAGCTAGTGGTTTCGTCAACACATCTACAATCTACTCATCCGTCGCAATGTACAGGAGCTTCACATCTCCTCTCTACACCATATCCATGATATAGTGATATTTGATCTCTATGTGTTTCGACCTGTCATGAAACACTGGGTTCTCGGACAGCTTCACACAACTCTGGTTATCACAAAAGATACCAGTAGCATCCAATGGGAGATCAAATAACTCAGACAGTAGCTTCCGTAGCCATACTGCCTCACAACTAGCTGAACAGGCTGCAACATACTCTACCTCAGCTGTGCTCAGTGCTACGCAGGACTGCTTCCTGCTAAACCAAGAGATCACACTTGATCCCTTACTGAAGCAACATCCAGATGTGCTCTTCCTATCTGTAGCACTGCCAGCCCAATCTGAATCAACATAACCCTGCAAGTTAAACTTTTGATTCGCTTCATACTTGAGCCCATAATCCACTGTACCCTTTAGGTACCTCAGAACATGCTTTACAGCAACCAGGTGAACACTCCTCGGATCCGTCAGGAACTGGCTCAATGTGTTCATCGCAAAGCAAATATCTGGTCTCGTGTTCGTCAAGTACATCAAGGGCCCAATCATCTGACGATACATAGAGACATCAACCGGCTCAGATGAAGCATCACAAAGAAGCTTCAGATTCGATGCCATAGGTGTGGCCATGGCCTTGCAATCCATCATCTCGAACCTCTTTAGGATCTCTACTGCATACTTCCCTTGTCCAAGGAAGATTCCATCTGCACTCTGCCACACCTCCATGCCAAAAACAAATAGTGCATCATCCCCAAGTTCTTCATCTCGAACTCGGCAGCAAGCTTCCGTTGCGTGTCGGCAATCAATCTATCTTCACCTGTAACAAACAGGTTATCCGCATACAAAAGTAGTATCACTGGATTGCCTTCCTCAACCTTGTAGTAAAGGTTGGAATCCGCTTTACTCTTGGTAAAGCCCAAACTGGATAGAAAGCTGTCTATCCTACCAAGTTTTGCACACATATATGACTACACCATTCAAGAAGGCTGTCTTGAAATCCATCTGGTGTATCTTCTATTTCATCACTTTTATATTTCTCTATGCTACCATCTGCAGCATGCTTGATTTGATAGTTCCATTTGGAAGTCACAACAGACTTCCCTTCAGCTCTTGGGACTGCATCCCAAACATCGTTCTTCATGATCGACGGATCATGGCATTCTTCTCGTATCCTGGGAACTTCAATATCTTCAATAGATAATTTTGTTGCTTGAACAAATGTTGTAGTCCTTCTTTTGTAGGTGAAGGTATACGGTCTTTTCTACAGAACAAGCTAAATTGCATGATTAGAAACATCTCATAATTTTCAGACAAATTCTTACACATAAAGAAATATGTCATACAGTCATGCAATTATCTTAGTGAATGCTTCAATACAACATTTATCCATGTTCCACAACTTTCTAGATGCCTTCCAGTCTCTACCAGAACATTGTTAAGAGTTTGCACTACTCCCAACATGTCAGCAAAGAGGTTTCATTCTAGATAAGTAGCAATGGAATGTTGTACAGTGCCATAGGCCACTTACCCATCACATGCATATTAGTAGTATACTGTTCATTAATGCAATCATTCTAATATGCACAATACATATCCTAAGTCTAGGAACATGAGCATATACATCATTGAAATTTTTTATTTAAACAAACAAATATGCAAGAAATGATAATTAAAAATACTTATCTTTGTTTGGTTACTGGGTGGACTCCCTCTGAGTCTTTGCTTCCTTGCAGGAGCTGCTGAAGTAGCTTCTTCTACCCCTTTCTGTTGTGGAATGTAGAAAGATGGTCAACTCCCTCTGAATATCTGCATCCTTGCAGAAACTACTGAAGTGTGCTCCTTTGCTTTCTTGCAGGAACAACTGGAGTGTGCTCCCTCTTGATCTTTGCTTCCTGGATTACCTGTCCTTGAACTTACATCCATCCTTAATCACTATGCATGCTTATTATTATCATCATTGTGTTATCCTTGAGGTATCATACATAATCACACATAATCACACATTTATTAGTATAATCTTAATACTATCAAAACACAATAATCTTAAACATGTATAGTCATGATCATTCACAGATAATAAACATTAGTATTCAAGGTTTCAGGGAAGTCTTCTTTTACTCATGCATATTCTTATTTGATCATAGGACTCTTCTGATTAGTTAAATCATCAATGCATAAACCCATGATTACTCAGACCTATACCTTCATGATTCTTCTGGTTAGTCATATCATCAATTATGGTAAGAAACATAATATGCATACAGTCATGACTATTCAAACTTATGACTTCATGAATAATCATTATCAACAACACAACAGTATAAGATCCTAACACAAGGTAGGATTCTAGCTTGATATAGGAAAAACATACCTGGATTAGCATGCTAGCTAGTTATGTATAACATACCCGCATAATGTCTTCTGGTTCTCTTTAGTGACTTGTGCTAGTAACTTGCATGTCTCATAGGTTAACCATTGTAGGACCAAGTTATACATACCTCGAAAGTAGATCTTCTATGTGATCAATGACAATGGATGAATCTTTGTCTTCATTTCACCATGATCATATGTTCTTGAAGTAGAACATGATTTGTCTTTCTTGGTGTACCTTTTATGTTAGCGAACAACATAAACCTCATACAACATCACAATGCATTAGTACATTCATAAGTTGCAAAACCTTAATCAATGAATATCTTCTATTAAGGTGATACGACAAGTCTAGTAATTAATCAAGATTGTACTATAATGATATGAAGACAAACATATGATAAAATTAACCATGAAACATACCTATAAGCCATACCTGTCAAGATTGCTTGTAATCTTCTTATGGAAGGCCTTAGCCTCATCTCCCTCTGAGATAGGAACTTCTTCACTTATGTAGGTGACCAATCCATCTTCTTCTAGGATTAACCCAATCCACTTGATTTGCAAGAACTAGACCTGGAGCTAGATTAGGGTTTGTCAAGGAAACCCCAAAAATTCAAACTTTGAATTTCAAACTTCCGAAAGGATAGAAATATGCGCCTTGATGAGCTGATCAAGTTGGTATATTCAGAATTTGAAAACTGCAAAGTTTCACCCCTCGAAATTGCCTTTTAGATTTCTGGATTCACTAGGGAGGACCCTGAATTAGGGTTTGAGTTTCCCGGAGCTTCACCCAACCAAAATATTTGATTCAAAGCTCTAAGCTTCGATTTTTTTGAGGAGCTTCCAGCCGTGGTCATAGATTTCCAAAATTCCAAGTTTTGCAGAAGCCCTAATTTTCCATCTTTCCGATCAAAGTCCCAAACTGGGGTTTGATCAAGCCCGGCCTTCTTCCCAACCAAAAAATATGATCTTGGTCTCTAAATTTTGATTTTTATGAGTAGCATCCAGCCGTGGTCTCCAATTAGAGAAATTCCAACTTTCTCCGAAGCCCTAAATTCCGGAAGCCATGAATGAAGGTGCTAAAAAATAATTCTGTTTTGACAGAAATATGTACCTGATTGTTTCTAGTGTAACTCCTAACTTTTCGATCCACAGGGTCTGAAAATTTTTCTTGAGATAGCCTGACCTATTATCTTTCCATATCGATAGGTATGACATCAATTGGATTCTCTGAGAGAGTGTTATTCCAAGTGTCGCAACGTGACCTGTTTATGGGATAATATAGGAGAGAGAACTTGTACGGCATGCCACTTGTCACTGGTTTAACTTCGACCTCTGAAAACGTTTCTTGAGATAGTACATTCTGTGTACTACCTGTCACTTTTTATGAAATTTCATTTGGAGCTTCCTATCCCAAGTTATGACCTTTTTCCCAAGGTCACCTGGATTTGACTCAGATCTGGAAGAGGCAGAAACCCTATATTGTACAGATCATAAATCATAAAGTATAACGAATTAGAGGTTGTCCTTTGGACACAAAGTACATGGGGATCTGATATTCGACCTGTAAAAGTTTCATATCTAAAAACTTCTCCAAAATGGATTTATAGTGAAAGTGCTACGATGACGGGTTTTTGCTATATCAAGCCCTAGCATCGTAAGTGCAACAAGTGTCATACATGCCATATCATGCCTTCTTTCAGGCTAGCTCTGATACCATGTTAAATTTTCATAATTTACTTCAATCTGATCTAGGATCTTAACTGAGAGAACAACATGTACAACAGATCTACAACATATCAATCATGGACACAATAATGCAAGCACATAAGAGACACAGAGTTTACTTGGGGAAAACCATAAAGGTGAAAAACCCCAATAAATTCCTCAGAGATAGATAGAGCAATGATACAACTAGAATACAAGAGATAGTCTTCTCCTAGTAGTAGAGCCTCCTCCTCCACAAGTGTGCCACTCTCCCAAGTGTGAGTGAGAGAATAGAATGTGTAAAATGAGAGAGACACACTCTCTATTTATACACTAACTTGACTTGACCTTTACTCGACTAGGTCGGCCTCAACTTAACCACTTAACATAATGCTGTCTGGGTTGTCCCCCACTAGGGTGGTCTAATAACCCTTTGACCCACATGGCCGACCCCCACAAGGGTGGTCTAATAACCCTTTGACCCACATGACTTATACAGGGCCGACCCCAACAAGGTGGTCTAATAACCCATCAAGTATAAGTTACGACACTTACAATATAAATGACGACACTTCCGTATAGAGGAATAATAACATCTCTATAGGAATACAACATACATATATGTGAAATACATTCCGAAGTTACATATACATCAACAGTCCACATATTTAAATCTCCTCAACTTAATGTATGATGTAGTGTTGTCGTGCAGTGAAAAAAGTTGGAGGAAGATACTTTTGCAATTCACACATTAGTTGAGGAATTTATCTTTTCCAATACCTTATATATTCTTTATGGATTTCTTTAGATGACAACCACCTATACATGTTGATACAAGTTAATACATGATTCAAAACAATAATAAATATATGTGTACAATGCAAATAAATCACATGTATGGCAGTTTTGTAGTTAATATTTTGATTATAAATTATGATAGCTTACCTCATGTACTTGTTGAGATCACATGTAACCCATGTTATGTTGTTATCAAAATTTCTTGGGAGAGATAAAGTTAGAACCAACCGAAACATAGAAGGAACCAATATTTTATTCCAAAATTCAAAAGAAAACCAATTTAAAAAAAATGAAGATTAATTTGCCAATATAAGTTAATAAAGGTATACCTGTTAAGTTTTTGACCTTAATGCGAATTATAAAAGAAATTGAAATCAATGAATAATCAAAAGCATAAGCATTCACATCAGACACAATATTTACCCTAGGAAAACCCTATAGTACTTGAGGGAGAAAACCCCCACGAAATCTTCCTTAGAATATTGATATAACTGAGAATGTCTTTACAATGAGCAGACTACATCAAGCACCCCTGGTGCATTATCAGAGAGAAATACCAAGAACCCCTAGTGCATTATCAGAGATAAATACCAAGCACCCCTGGTGCAAGCATAGAGCAAGAGAGAAGAGATAATAATAGAAGAACCCAACAGCTGATTCTGCACCAAGACCAATTCGCAGTTTTGGTCACATGGAAAATTCCTTCAAGAGAGATTCCCTCTTCACCTTAATCTCATCAAATCATGCATTACAAGTGTATCATACATCTCATTCTTGGATTAATTTATAGTCTTCTGACTTCAAGATGAACTCGCCTTCCAACAACATGCTAGGTCACTTAGTTAGGTTACTAACTCAAATGTCGTCATTTAGTTTAGCTCAAGTTTCATCATGCAAGCACTTAGTTATTTAGATCTTCTACTTCCGGATGAACTCTCCCTTCAACTAGATGCTAGACCAATCAAGAGTTGTCTTTTAGTTTATCTCAAGTGTCTTCATGCAAATACTTAGTTAACTCAAGTGTCGTCATGCAAACACATAGTTAACTAGATCTTCTTTGGTATCACTTAGTTAACTCTTTTAACTGAAGACTTTCTTGTTAACATCACTGAAGTAAACAATTTGAATTCTCTCTTAATTAATTGAAGACTTTCTTGATCACTGAAGTGAACAATTCGAGTTCTCTCTTATCTTAACATATCTTATCTTTATCTCTTTTCTTATCTGCATGATCCACTTGTGCCAACTTTACTTCATCTATCATATCAAATATATTAAGGATATTTTTCCAATGACGTGATCATCTTGTTCTACTATTGTTTCAAGTGGCCATATGCTAAAGTAATTCACTCTAGAGGTGGATAGTCTCTAGGGGAGACTTAATATATCAACCATGGTTAGTAGTACATCACACACCATTCATGCTTCGACATGCAAAGCATTACCTCAACACATGAGGCACCACCTCAACACATGAGGATTTGTCTTGACACACAAGACCTTAGCCTTGAAAAACAAGATTGTACAACATCATCACTTTGACATACAAAGCACTTACCTCAACACATGAGGATTAAAATTTACACATAAGGCTTAGTCATTCTTGAGTCCAACTCAAGAATCTACTCCAAGTTTCCCGAGTCCAACTCGAGCTCCCTAAGGCACTACCTCAACACATGAGGCTCAATCCTAGTGCACAAGATTGAATTGGAGAATGACTCATGATGTTGTAAATTTAACAATACCAATCATGAGTTTTGACCCCACCAAATTCTCCTTTCTTTTAGTTTAAGCTTATTTATGTTTGGATCAAAACTAGTGGGATATTTAATTTTCTGAATTACATCTTTTACATCATTGCTTTCATGCTTTGTAAATAACTAGGGAATATTGTCTGGTTTTGATGGTGAATCAAATTTTGCATTACATGATTAGTTTCCTCAATGTCACTACAAAAGTTAGTGATTTTATCTTTGTTACTCCTTCCATCTAATATTCTCTAGAATGCTTATGTAGCATTCTTCCCAATATGCATTTTACCAAACAAATGATATGATTGTAGGTGCTCATAGTAGGGAAACCTAATGAATTGGATAGAGTATATTTTTCGTTCCTTGTGGAGTATGGATTATGGAGTATCTAACATAAATGAAAAACAATTAAATATTATATACCATAAAAATAATTGAATATATATAGAAGTTGTATAATTTTAAACATGATATGGAATTCAATTAATTTCTTATCTCAACGATTCTTATTATATTGCAATTTCTATAGTTGAGGTGCCATTCCTCGGGTTTTTTATTTTTACTTTTTTTCTAGTCCCTTCCTTCCTATTAAAAGTATATTTCTTGGTATTTTGATACTGTTTGTTCTTAGGGAGGAAATTCCCGTACTCATCAAACACCTCCTTTCCTAAAATTCTTGAGTGTCAAGATATCACTTTGGGATCACATATTGGACATGCAAATTTCCCTTTATTTGAAGACCTATAAAAAGATGTGGAATTAGTTTAATTGATCTGTAAACTACCATGGATATTTCATTGGATTAGTTTGTCATAAAAGGATCTTACAACTTAATTCATTGTGTTAATTTAATTCCATAAAACACTAAATACAATGGAATTGAAAGAGAAATAACTAGAGCAAATAAGTACACAATACACACAATTAACACAAAATATACCCCGGGAAAACCCACTATGGGGAAGAAACCAACCACAAATGAGGAGTATTCCTTGCTCTTCATATCATACTGCAAATACAAATGAAATGGTACTCTCTATGGAATTACCTATGAATTTGTGGCCATAGTGGCTACTACAGGATCTCCTATCTCCTCTATTTTGCAACAATATCCACTCCCTGATGTTGTTTTCTCAGTTATGGAACAATAAAATACATCAAAAGAGTGGAACCACCTTCTTCTCCTCATGACCCAGTATTTAACATAGCCTGATAGCCATGTAGGGTTAATTTTAGGGTTTTTGCATGCCCCAACTCTCTATTAGGGTTAGGGTTTTGGACCTTCTAGAATGTTCTTGAAATTCCACACATGACTAGCTCCGCATGTGTGAGAAATGTGAGTTGATTTTCAATACAATAAGTACCATGGTGGTCAATTGGATAGGTCAACTTGCGGGAAGCATAACTTCTTCATACGAACTCTGATTGAGGTGATTCTTGCACCGTTGGAAATATATCGGTGTGTATATTACAAAAGAAACCCCCTAGTTTTTTTTGGGTGAAAATTGAAATTTAAAACCTCAAAATGGCCCCAGAAGGTTTTAGATAGTTTTTTTATCCTAAATTTGAAAGTGAGACCTGCTCCTTAAATGGGCCCTACAAGCCAATTCATCCAATACTCTGACTCTGAAAGCTCCAAATAGGTCACAAACTATATATTGTTCCATTTCAGGTCATTAATACTATTATAAAAAGAAATTATTCAAAAGATACATGAATAATTGATATAATTAAATATTGTTAGAGGGTAGTACTTTACTGATTACCACAAAAAATGTGTTATCCCTAAGGCATCATGAATTGTCCATGTAATTATCCCATGGATTTTTTTTTTCCCTACTAGTTTGGAGATATCGTACATATTGATGCCAACCCATAACCTTATAAATTCATCAACAAGAGGCTCAATAAATATGTCCATATATTTAACTAATTATTTGAAAATGCACATTTTTATCAGATTGAGCATATAATAAATTAATAAGTAACAAACAACTAAAGTATAATTGAAATGATATGTACTTAAAAACATTATTTTGAACAAATACCTAGAACAATCATTGCCAACATTGTGTGCTCCCTGTTTAATGTCATATAAGGAGGAAGGTTATTGTTTATAACAAAAATAAGCCACAATGAGTAAACAAACCTCATCTCTCCCATTGGATTGACACCATCGACTGCAAATGTAAGCCTAACATTACAAGTTTCTTCTTTAAAAATTGGCCATATTTCCTTGATGTACCTAAATGTGACACCATCTACATGCATTCACATAACACCATATTCACTTCTATTTTGTGCATGGTAATATCCATAAATTGTGTCTTTTTTTCACCTGAACAATCATTGAAAACATGGAATTATGGGTATATAGTGATGAATCTTGCGGGGCACCTTATTTGTTACTTGATCGGTTTGATATCTACTAATTACAAATTGACTGGATTCAAACTTTGTTACGTGTTGTCCATAATATGTAATATGGTCATTAAGACATGCATCAATGGATTCACACTCCATCCATAAACCTTTCATAGCGAGATACGATTCTTGATATATGCCAGGTAAGTTATTTGATGGTGGTAGGAGCATATCGCGTAATAGTCTACAATACTAACAAAAAATTAAAGTAATGAATATTAATCATTGCATCAAAGCTTATACAATTAAAACTAAAAACAAAAGGATAACTATTAATGTCTGAAGAATTATATTACATACCTTAGGATCTGCCTGAGATAGGTGTTTGACAAAGTGTTCAAAATTTCCAGGTTCGCCAACAATAAAATTATAGAGAAAATATTTTTTCTTGAGCCTTAATATAAGGGTTTTTGTGCCTTATCATTTAAAGTTACATCATGAGCATGTTAATCAAAGTAATCCGGCATCCATAAACATAGCAAAGGTGTCATTGATGAATCTACTTATCCCATCATTCTTAATTATATTAGTATCATCATTTTGCTTGGCCATAGGATTAACTTCATGACCTCCAAGCTCTGCTCCATGATATCCATCATCTTGTTTACAGATACTTCTACTAAAATTTGGCACACCATCGTCCTCTAATACAATACCAGGATGCTTTTGCTTTTTAATTGCAAACAATCAAATATTTTTAGTATATATATCAAATATTAAAACAATGAAAAACTTTTAGATTATAACAAAAAATAAACATATAAGGAAGAACTTCTAGTAGTTACCAATGGCTGAAATTCATGCCTTCCATCGAAGTGCCCATAATCCCAATAATGTTTCTTCTATTTACCCCCTTGCACTTTTTGCAAGGGAACCAACATTTACCATCACCAAGTTGCTCCCTTACCTTAGCAACAATCCTCAAACTTTCCTATTTTTATATTGGTCTTCTAGAGAAAAAACCAATATTGAAATTAGATAGAAAAATGTTGTAACATTGTTACAGTTGTTGAAATTATGAAAAAAATATATTATAAACGTCGAGAAAATCACATAATTTTCACCCCATATCTTCGAGCTTAAATATGATTGATCTCTACATCATAATTATGTGATATTTGACTATGTCCATTTTAACAACCATATTTATTGAACTATGTCATCTTTGGTAGCTGTAAGATTTATTGACCATATCTAAGGATTGCAATGTTCAATAAATTTATGTCTATTGTTGTGGGAAGTATGATGTTGTTGAGAAAATCATTGAAAGTTTGACATACATTGGGGTCAATAAGTAAATAAGTTGTAACTATTTCCATAATTTCAAAAAAAATCCAAGACAAACAATTTATACCAACTTCATTGAAGAAAATGTTGGAATTAACACCCAAATGTAGTAGTGTGTGTACACGTTGTCATTCTATCCTCGCTTCTTTTACCTAATCAAATAATACAATGCAATTCCCTAATGTACTATTTCTCCCTTGAAAGTGTGTTTTCCATCATCATGTTCCCTCTCCCTCTTTGTAGACAATTTTAAAGTCACAACCTAGGACCTTTATGGCCCATTTTTGTTACTCTTCTAGAGATAGTGGTTGTTGTAAGAAGTATTTCAAACTATCATGATTTGTTTTCATCTTGAAGTGTCCTCCTATTAGGTAAGGATGTCATTTATTAACTACATGTATTATGGCCAACATCTGCTTCTCATAAATGGTTTAGAGTATTTTTGTTTTGTTTATGTTGGTAGATTTCAAAGGCAAGGGTCCTTCCTTTTTGCATTAAAATTGCATCAATTCCATGCCTTAAGGAATCACAATCAATAATTGAAGGATCTATGAAGTTATCAATCACTAAGATAATAGTGCTAGACATTGCCATATTAAGTTTATTAAAGGCTCAGGTTGCTTCCTGAGTCCAATAAAACCCATATTTTGTCAATAATTTTGTTAGACAAGTTGTTATTCAACCATATTTCTTGACAAAATTCTAGTAATATCATGTCAATCCTAAGAATATCTTAAGAATCTTCAATGTTTTGGGAATTGACCATCCCATCATAGATTTAAATTTGTTAGGGTCCACCTTGACACCTTCATGAGATATATCATACATCACATATTTCATTTCTTGAATCCAAAAGGCACACTTGGAAGATATTACATATAGTTGTTGATCCTCCATTATTTTTAAGACCATGTCAACATGTTGTACATGCTCTTCCCATTTTTTTTGTAAATTAATATAACATCAAAAAAGACCAACACAATTTTTATGAGGAAGGGATTGCAAATATAATTCATTAATATTTGAAATATGGAATGTTATGACCCAAGGGGGGTATATATGGGGTTGAATGTATATGTAAGGGGGTGAATGTACATGTAGTAATGGTTGTCCTAATGAAGGGACCAATGACAACCATTACTGCATATAATTAACTTACCCATTTTCATATACATTTAGCCCCATATATGCAACCCTTAGGGTCATATAATGTACATTTAACCCTAGATTTTCCCTCCCCATGGGTCATAACATGGGAATATATGGGGTTAAATGTACATTATATAAACTCTATATATAGTTATTCAGTCAATGCACATATGGACTATTCATTGAGCTAAGCATTACTAGATATACATTTACCCCCTCACATATACATTTAACTCCATGTATGCTCCCCTTGGGGTCGTAACCTGGAAGGTGCATTAGTAATCCAAACATCACCAAAAACTCATAATGGTCCCATGTGTTCTCAAGGATATTATGGGGATGTCTTCTTCCCTCATTCTAATATGATAATATCATAAATGAAGATCTAACTTAATAAAGAAAACATCTTTGTGTAATTCACAATGACATAAATATGAAAATTATCTTTATGAAACTTATGTGTAATTCATCTTTGTGATTTGATTGAGTTCTCTATAATTTGGATACTTATGCCCTAAATAATCCTTTTGTAAACCATTTCAACTAGTGAATATAAATTCTTATGGTTTTTAAATGATGACAGCCTTTATAATTTATTGAACCATACATTGAATATCTCTTCTTTCCATAGGTATATATGTAAGGTTGGATTTTATTGGGAATGCTTCCCCAAATCAATTAAATAACACACTATATTGATCTAAAGCAGGAGGAAGACCATAGTTCTTGAAAATCTTGCAGTAATATCCTTTCAATCCTAAGAATCTCTTCAGATTCTTCAATGTTATGGGAATTGACGATTCAATGATAGATTTGAATTTGTTAGAGTCCACCTTAATTCGCTTGTGAGATACCTTATGCCCGAAATATTCCATTTCCTAAATCCCAAGGGCACACTTCTAATCTTTTACATATAATTATTTCTCCTCCAATATTTTTAAGACCATGCCAACATGTTGTAGATGTTTTTGCCAAGATTCTTTGTAAATTAGTATATCATCAAAAAATATCAACACAAATTTTATGAGGAAGGGATTGCAATATAATTCACCAATCTTTAAAATGTGGAATGTGTACTAGTAGCCCAAAATGCATTATATAATATCATACCAATATTCATGTGTTCTTAAGGAAATTTTGGGGATGTCTTCTTCCCTCATTTTAACACGATGATATATGGTAAATTAAGATCCAAATTGGTAAATAAAACATATTTTCTTAATTCATTTAACAATTCATCATTGGTAGAAATATGAAACTTATTTTTAATGGTGATTTGATTGAGTTCTCTATAATTTGGACACATATTCCATGACTAATCCTTTTTGTAAACCATTACAAGTAGTGAAGAGTAATCACTATGGTTGTCAAATGATGCCAGTCCCTATCATTTCTTGAACCATATGTTCAATCTCTTTTCTTGACTATTATTTCCATGGGCATTTTTGTAAGGTCAAATGTTACTGGAAGGCTTCCTAGAATTAGTTGAATAGTGTGTCATGCTCTGAAGCAGGAGGAATACCTTTGGGAATCTTGACAAATACCTTGGAATGATTTTCAATAAATCTTTGAATATCCAAGGGAACAATGGGATTACACATTTGAGAATATATTGAGCAGAATTATGAAATTACTATTGGTGTTCCCTTTTTAACAAATTTTTCATTCTATTAAATATGATCACTTTAGATGGTTTCCCTTGCATACCTCTAAATTCAATTTTCTTTTCTTCAAATAAACATCTCATGAAAAGTTTCCAAAATTTCATAGCCACTAATCCCAATGTTTTAACCAATGGACCCCTAAGATGCCATCAACACCACCCATTTTCATTACCTCCATATAAACTAAAAAATTATGGTACCTCCATATAAAATCATTACTTGAAACTCTAGTGTTGGATATATAAAGAAATTGAGAAGTTTGGGTATCAATATGTGGTTAATGAAATATGCATACTACCATAATTAATCAACATCATTACCCTTTTCTTGATATGTCCTTTGATGTTGAGATTTAGGGGAGTGCTAATGTCAACTAAAGCATGACAAGATATTGTTGGAGTAGTTTGATATGGCTATGAATCCCAAGAAGGTTCTAGGTTCTTCTTCCTATTCACAATCTATGTAGAATAATTTCTTCTCACCAACTTATGCCCATGACTATACTTGTTGTCACAATTGAAAGATACTCCCTTTGCTCTTCTTTCATCCAATTTATAATGTTTCAATCTTGTATTGAAGTTAGGAGTGGGAACATTGTAGTCTCTCTAGGTGTTATTGGAAGCCATTATGGTACCCATATTTTTATCTTCAATTCCTTTTGACACACAAAAATCCTTATATAAGTATTTATGCTAAATGATATCCTTTAAAGTACCCATTAAGAGACATAACAATTTATCTGTAATATCCGTATCCGGATATTTTCATGTTGTGATCGTGTCCAAATCACAATAAGACTATTCAAGTGAATAGTCAACCAATAGAAAATAACTCCATTTGGAAAATATAAATAATATTGAATATATATTGATGAGAGATGATTACATTACAATTTGATGGACCATTTAAATACGGTCTTATGTACCTTTTCAATGGAAAGGTGCGTCTCTATCTATTCGATTAATTACATATCAATTTTATTTAATATTTGCTTAATTATTATTTTTATTATTTAATTATTTATAATTATTTCTTTATGGATATGTTTATATATTATTTTATTTGTTACATGGCCTTCCTCTTCATATGCTTTGTCCTCAAAGCATTAGTGATGAAGGTTGCATCTTTCTTTGTATATACCTTATAAAATTTGTTTATAATTTTAATATACTAAGTAAAACCATGTGTAGTTTCATAAAACCATGCGTAGTTTCATAAAACCATGCGCGGTTTCATGAATGCTATTCTTTAACTTTTTTTTACTTCTTATTTTATTTTATTTTATTTTTCCTCTTGTGGATAATTCTTTTTTTTCACTTCTTCTTTGTAATAATTTTTTTTCTTACTTCTTGTTCTCTTCTTCTTATTTGCAAAGGAAATAATTACTTCATTTCTCTCTCTTTTTTTCCCCTTCTTGTATTTTTGATTTACGGTTAATATTTTTTTTTATTAATTTGATTTGCTTCAAAGTTGCGAGTGAATCTTCTTTGGGTCAAAAGCCTACTTTTGGACAAGGTCCTAGATTTTTGGGAAACCCAAAAAATGATCGCCAAAAGCCAATGTGGATCAAAGATCCTTAATTAGAGAATAGATGAGAATGGTTTGTGGCCAAAGGCCATAATCATACCCAAGAAGGGGCTCTAATACCAATGTAATATCTGGTTGTGATCGTGTCCGAATCACAATAAGACTAATCAAGTGAATAGTCAACCAATAGAAAATAACTCCATTTGGAAATAATAAATAATATTGGATATATATTGATGAGAGATGATTACATTACAATTTGATGGACCTTTTGAATATGGTCTTATGTGCCTTTTCAATGGAAATGTGCGTCTCTATCTATTCGATCAATTACATATCAATTTTATTTAATATTAGTTTAATTATTTCTTTATTGATATGTTTATATATTATTTTATTTCTTACATGGCCTTCCTCTTCATATGCTTTGTCCTCAAAGCATTAGTGATGAAGGTTGCATCTTTATTTGTATATACCTTATAAAATTTGTTTATAATTTTAGTCATGTATTGTCATTAAATTTTTGCCTCCTAAATGTTAGTTCTAGTTTTGACGTGGGTTGCCATATTTATAAGATATGATAATTTATAGTCATGTTCATGATGCAAATTTTTATGGTTTCACAATCATTTGGTTTCATAATTATTTTTATGTTGTTTATTGTTTATTATATTATTATTCCTTGCCATGTAGGGAATCGCGTAATTGATTGGGTTTTGAACACTGTGCAACCTAATGCACACTTTTTTATGCTATAGTTTCATGCTTTAATCAAACATTTTTCCTATGTTTTTTGCCTACATATTCTTATTGTGCGATTTCCTTTTGGTTTTTCTTAGGCTCCGACACCCTGACAAACCTGAAACCAACTAGCCGCACTAACAATTTCTAGGCTCTGATACCCTGACAAACCTGCACTGACAACTTGCAATTAATGGAACCTGCACTCAAGGTGCATGCAACATTCCACCTGGAAGGCAATGTTTGCTCTACATGGAAGGAAAGGTGGTGGAAACCTTATGTTATATACATGGGTCCTGGTCATTCCATTGCCGTAGTCCACTCCATTCCAACTCCTCTTCCGCGCCTTGTGATCTGCACAAAACTTGGTCTTCATCCTCACAGAAGGTATCCACTATATTTTGATTTCTGTCAGGTTGGATTAGGTCGATAGTATTGGATGGGACGTTAGTCGATGTTGGTCTGTGAGGCTCGATCCTCCTCTGGTGGACCTCTGCAAATCAGTCGCTAGGGTTCAAGATGACCTCTGCAACTCGACCAACTGCATCATTAAGACAGTCCCAAGGAAGCTAGCAATTGTGAATCTTTGCTACAAAATCATGGAAAATCATGGAAGCACACCCTAGACAACAACGTCCTGCTAGATGTGACTTTTGTGGGAAAAGGAACTCAAGGGACTTACCATCCCTAAACCATGGGTAGAATGAACGCTATCTGGGGCGCCGATTGTCTGCAGTTCAAGCCAAAAAGGTGGGTGAACCATGATGGCCATTTCGTCCCCAAGAGTCTCTCTTCAAATTCACAGTCTTCCAAGGCGTACCTCACGTTTGTCTAGGCAAAGAAAAAAATCATTGCAATGGTTAAGGTCTCAATTCCTAATACTAATACAAAAAATGTCGGTGGGGAAATAACATACCTGATGAATGTTTTCATGTTGAGAAGACCATTTTATTGCTATTGTGACAACAATAGAAAAGAAACAGCTCACCACTTACTTCCTTTTGATCTATGAAGTGTAGGTAAGGCCACTCCACAAAGAATGCCAATAAACTTAGATATTGTTCCTTTTCACCAATTTGTAATTCCTTCATAATAAACTCCATGCAAGGCAATCTTCCCAGCAGAAACTGTACAAAAGAGTATTCTATAGTCAAGGCAATCTTCCTAGCAGAAATCTGTACAAAAGAGTATTCTATAGTCGTGTATTGAATAGTAGTTATGGCCTTCATATTAGCTGTACTCTCCACACAAAAAATAGGGAATTATCTGAGATTGAAACCATTGGAATAATGCATGAAATCCCTAATTGTGTCACAAAGCTCACTTGAATATCGATCGAGTAGAGGTATCAAAGCCTCAGTGTTTGCGATATGTCCTACTTCCACGTGTGAAAAAAATAAGGCGCCTACGATTTGTTCTCTATCCATGGTTGCATTGTCAAGTAATCATACTACTATATACAAATTAAAAGGATTATGTCTATGATCCTAATATGATGAAACTTCTAATAATCATATTGCTATACAAATCCAAAGGCTTGTGTCTATTATCATAATGGGGATTCAACTAGTCCTAAATGGAGCAACGTTACTGTCATTTTCTATGTTAGTGTTTTTTCTTTTTGATATAATCATGTGGTGGTGTACTGCTTCTCATAGAATTTAATGGTTTTTGTTTTAAGAATCTATCATGATCAGTGAATTGTGTGAACAAAAAGTCCTCTAGGTATTACCCTATTTGGTGTGATGTTATGATATGAGAAGAAGATCATTACATATATGTTTCCAAGGAGATTTTTGTGGACGTATTTTAGTGAGCTTGCATACAGGGTGATAATGAAGGAAACACTCGGTAAAGATTTAGTGAAAGAAATAAGACTATACATAAACCTTCATTAAAATATAATAATTGACCTCTTATGAAGTATGATTTTCCATTTGAATTGACATTTATTCATTGCAGACATGGATCTTCAATCCCGACTATTCGTCCCATCCAATATCACCCAACAAGCGACTCCTCGGGTTGGCATTTCTCATGAAACTAAGCGCGATGGTTCGCATGCATTTATAGAATTCTCCGACCAGATCAAGTGTCGACCATTTGTCCAGAATTCCCTCAAAAGTAGGCAGATGTATAATATTTTAGAGCATAAAATTAGTATTTATAATATGCATGTTGGTATGTCCGGTCTTTATCTATCTTTGTCAAGAGCCGTTGAACAAATGCCTAGGAAAACCATTAATGGAATTTACCGGACCATAATTGATGAGTCAAATGCCCACAAAGATGTAAAATTCATGTATTTAAGTTCGATATCAATAGTTAGCTATAAGCCATTCTGTGCCATCAAAATTTATATAATTAGTGTTCATATAATATAAAGTTTATATGTTTAGTAGTGTCATTTCATTATTAAGTCAATAAATATTTAACACAAGATTGAGGCAGTGGCTAATCACGGTGAGAAATGTTGGTTGGCCCTGATCTCCTTTTGAAGGACTTGTGATTGACAATGTAAGCAAAGGAGGACTCATTATTGACAATGTAAACAAAATATTAAACATTGGGATTAAATGAAATAATAATTTCTCAAAAACATAATATTAAAAGCTGGGATTAAATGAAATAATAATTTCACAAAACAATATGATCGCTTACAAAATAAGATCTTAATAGGCTAATCTTAATAATTATTATTTTAGAAAATACAACTTTAAATATTTGTAAATTTATAACATTTTCTTAAAACTTAAAAATATTTGTAAATATATAATATTTTTTTAAAACATACAAATTTATGACTCCCATTATATTTTAGAAAAAACAACATTAAATATTTGTAAATAAAAAAACAACTTTAAATATTTGAAAATATAAACATTTTCTTCAAACTTAAAAAATAAAATTACAAATGGACTTCGAACAATGCTAACTATGCAAATTCAATGAGCGACTGAATGCAATATATCACGTCTATCTTCGTCGCCCACCCGAAAACAATTGAAATACTAAGGCTTGTCATGCCCAAACACACGTTGGTTAATATGTCTCTCTAATTTCATTTAAATTTTCAAGTTCCCAAAATATTCAGAAAATTGAAGTATTTTTTTGGGCTGCTCTTGATGATGGATAGAGTCATTGAGAATGTCACACCTGCCTAGTACACACATATACCTAGGTGCCGTTCAAAAGATAAATAAGATTCACCATTTGTTTTAAGGGCAACCAACAAACTAGGGAATGATACGCTAACGATTTGAACAATTGCTTTTAACTATAGCAAGACTGCAAGGGATTTTGTCACACCTCCTACTCCACACACCCCTAGTCCACACACATATACCTAGGTGCCATTCAAAAGATAAAAAAGATTCACCATTTGTTTTAAGGGAAACCAACAAACTAGGGAATGATACACTAACAATTCAATTGCTTTTAACCATAACTGAATGGCAGGGAATAAGCAGCCTTGCTGCTCATTAATCTTGTTTCAATTCATGATTGTGTTTAGATGCATAATGTGGAAGGGCAACCAACAAACTAGGGAATGATACGTTAACAATTCAATTGCATTTAACCAGCAGCCTTGCTGCTCATTAATCTTGTTTCAAAACATGATTGAGTTCAAATGCATAGTATGAAGTGGATAAATGCATAGTATGAAGTGGATAAATGAGACATGCATTTACGTCCTATTATGGATAAATGTTAATTTCTTAGAAATCATTTTAGTTGGGCATCATTGCATTATTATGAGTTTTGCAACTATTAGCCATTTGCATGGGGACATAAGGTTGATGGAATAAATAATCCTTGAGTCTCAAATCCAAACATGCAAGTTAGTTTGTATGGAATGAGAGGACTTAAAAGCAAAGATCATTTGAAGATTTCAAAGGTGCTTTTGACCTTGAATTTGGTGGGCCCATGCAACTTGTGTTTAGGTTATCCTAGGGTTCCCTAACTTGACTCAAATTTATAGAGCATGGAATCTTGACCTTTATGTCTTCCCTAAAGTGACTTTATTAATCCAAGAAGGGTAACTCTATTTACTTTGACTTGGTCTTAATTCACCTTTTTACTTTCAATTTTTTTTACATAATTTAATGTTGCACATAGGAAAACTAAAATAATTTATTTTCATTTTATATAAATTTTCATTATCCCACCATTTATCCCACGCCTTATTGGTCCAAAACTTCGTTTGCTGGGTTGTGGAGACGTTATACATAAGAAAGATTTGTATAGTCATTAATGATATCACTTCTCCAATTCTAACCACATTTTACTGCATCAGAAAATTCTGTCTAAGCATTCCACGTGGCACACCACCGGCACTGCTTTCACTGCTACTGCCATCGCTTCTGTCATTTCCATCGCCTCTCCATGCGAAGACTTTAGAGACTCCTCGCTTCCTCCTCCTCCTTTCAGGTTGCAAGCAATGGATTCCGGATTCGCAGGGAAGACTCTGCAACTTCTGGCAAGACATGGAGGGTGCTTTGAAATGGGGTGTTTTGCAACTTCTGGAAAGATTTGGAGAGTGCTAGTTCACTTTAAGGTATACTCTTGCAATTAAAACATTCATGTATTTAAACTCTATTTTGAAAGATTCTTTTCAATTATTAGAATTAAAACATATTTTAAGAAAAATGAAAACATCTTCTGTGAATTATGCATGGAATTAATGCTATCAATTTTGCATCGCTGTTTTTCAATTACTGGAACTAAAACATATTCTGCTTTTTTCAATCCTATATTTAAACTATAATTTGAACTAGTCTTTACGCAGGTATGGACAAACAATGGAGATCGAGAATAATGCAAAGAAAACGATGGAGATGGATGTCCACTATTATTTCTCCAAGTGCATTGCTTCAAATGCTCATATGAGTATTCCAATAATTTTTATTTCATTATCTGTTCGTCCGGGTAGTCTTCCTGCCATCAATGACCACTTGGTGTAAATACATATAAAAATATATCATAGATCATGTCAAGTGACTGACCTTCAATAGTCTATATTTTAGTTTTTTGAAGGACCCCAATACAGAATAGTTATGAAAAATAACTTAACAATTGAACATGAATCAAGAAATTTCTTCTCATAGAAAATAATACTAATGAGTTGGTTATCCTGTCAATAGACCTGTTGCTGAGGAGACGATGTAGTCTAATTATAAGCTCTTCTTCATTGGAGGAAATGTTTCCACGTTTTATATCTGGGCGAAGATAGTTCAGCCAATGTATTCTGCAACTCTTTATATGGAGAACGATAAACTTATTTGGTCATCCAATGTGAATTATGGTATTATCACAGCTCGTTCTGCCTATAATGCTATTGTGCAGGAATCTGGGTATATGGTTCTTAAATGGTGGTATAAATCTCTCTGGAGATGGAACCTTCCCTTAAAAATAATATGCTTCCTGTGGTTTTATTTCGAAAACAGTTTAAAGACATGAGACAACCTCATAAAAATAAGTTGGTGTGGGCTAAATATTTGTCACTTGTGCAGGTGTAATCTAGAGTCTGTGGAACATATTATGATTGAGTGTCAGTTTATTAGACATGTTTGGATTGACATTTGTTATGGTCTCAAAATTCAATATACACGGGGACATAACAGGTTTGAACAAAACTTCTATCTTTGGATGAAAAATTGTAAAGGCTATGATACTTTATCAGCATTTATTGCTTGGAGTATTTGGTATATTAAGAACATATGTATCTTTAAGGAGAAGAAACATGTTGTGAAGGAAGTTTGTATTAGAGAAATTAATATTTACAAGGATTATATGAATGATGATATAAAGGGGAATGATATGAGATAGGTGCAAACTCTACACGATTTACAATATGCAATAGGATTTTTCGATGGGGCAGCAAAAGATGGGATATGTGCTGCTGGGGTGATACTTTATCTCATTGAATTTCATAAGTTTAGATTTCAGATTAATTATGGCTCGGGCACAAACACTAAGGCAGAACTTCTGGGATTGTGGTACATCTATGCAAGATGGAAAAAATATTTGGTATTGATACATTTCATGTCTTTGGTGACTCTTTGATTATCATTAACTGGGCATGCCACAGAACAAATCTGCAGGTTGTTTCATTACTTATTGGGTGTAAATATACATAATAACTTATTGACTCCTTCCCTTGGATTGAATTCAGACATATTTTCAGAGAACTAAATAGGGAAGTTGATATATTATCCAAGGATGCTTTGGCAGGTGAGGAAGGATTTTTCAATGGGAGGAATATATAGATAACTCTTTATTTGACAGTGGCATGAAAAACATCTTTATGATGTAACTTATGACTGAATGTATTTTTTTTGTTTTGTTTTTTTGTGGCTTATGTTTTGTGGGTAGTTATCTCCAGTTACATATAGATTATGATAGATGGATGATTATATGTTGGTTGAGGGAACATAATGATGTATTTTGTGATGTGAACTTACAGTCGAACCTTTTTGGACTCTATATATGGTTTTGAGATGTATTTTTTGAAATAGCAAAAGTATGATTTTTTCTTGCTGAAAAGAAAGAAAGTTCCAAAAATAAAATTAAAAAGGATGAGGTTATGACTTTATGAAATGAATTATGGTTTGTATGAAAATGTCAAATGAATAAGGGTGGTTGTATGTAGATTGAAATATTGACTTCCCATTGCACATGTATATAGGATTATAGGTTTTATGGAGGCTAAATGTGTATAGAAAATGTGAGAGATTATACGAAAATGAATACGGTGTGAGGACAACATCAAGTGGATTGTATAGATAGAGGACATGTACTGGCGACTAAGTGTGGATAGGTCAACATATGGATATGGTGATGTACAAATGAGTCAACATATATATGGGTCGATAAATTGTGGTTGGCAGAGTATGGTTGTGTTGTGTATGGTGGATGAAGATATTGCATAGTGGATGTTCATTGATATAAACTCTCAAAATTGTTCATATTTTTGACTCAAATACTAATGAAATAAACAATCCATATTTATTATTAGATTAACAAAATATGTAAGAAGTTTGTCATTTGAATTTTCAATTAGTATTATTATTCTTATTATTATTATTTCGGTATTTATTTTTATAATTGTTACAATAAATTGATTTGAATACTATAACCAATCCAATATTGAAGTCTAATGAATAGGAAATAACAAATTAATTATCCCAGAGAACCCTTTATATGTTAATAATTGAACCACATACTCTTTAGATGCTTAGGTCACCATTTATTTAAATTAGTTCATATCAAATGTGGCCTTAAGGGTAAACCACAAGCTAATTGTATTGAGCAATATCTTAAATTAGATGTCAATTAACAAATCATCAAATGCAGTTAATATATTCAAAACATCTCACTAATATAAGTGTTTGGATTGACACATGTTTTATGCATTTCAACCATCACAAATGTTATCATTTTGTCTCACCATTTACATCTCAACTTGCCATGGTGTATATTTTTGCATAAAATAGGTTTCTAAGAGCATGGGTAATTGCTTCATTGTTCAAACAACCATTATATCAGTCATTGTGCAACTGTTGCAATACAAAATATCATGGTTAAAAAGAATTAAATGTCATGTTGCCAACACAATATTTGAATAAAAAACCATAACTTATCAACTAAAATCTGAATAAAAAACCATAACTTATCAACTAAAATCTGAATAAAAAACCATAACTTATCAACTAAAATCTAACAATGTTATTACCACTTATTACTGTACTAATCATTAGCAAATGTCATCGAACATAAAAATATTCTAACTTGTTTTTTTATCTTAGTGAAGGCCAAGGGTTATTCACGATTGTTAAACTGGCAATGTCCTCAAATATTGTTGGACTACCATGTGGAAGGCAAGGACGAGTTTTTGGACTACCTAGCATGGGCACAAACGGACATGTGACACCAAAGTGTGCAAACCCTTGTAGCAACCATCTCATTCATTGACAAATTGTTGGACTATCATGCGGAAGGCAAGGATGAGTCCAAGGAAGACAACAGAGGGCATGAGAGAGCTAAAGGAAAATTCAAGAAGAAACTGAAAGGCAAGCCGAAGTTGGGAGGCAAGTGCGATGATGAGAAGGTTAAGAATGCAAAAGCACCCAAGGAAAAGACTAATGTAATGTCCCCAGTTTGACCCCATGGCATTAAAATCGTAAATGATGTAATATTGTTATAACATCTTGGTGAGGAGCTCAAGGCCAAGGCCCTGCCATTGATTTATCAATGCATATGGTTCACGTGCTAGCCATGTGCAATGGAATTGCGAACATTATGTAAATATGCATTTTAAATAAAAATACCCACAACTAGCTATGCAATACAACAAGAGATGGGGGCATGATTTTACAAGGAATTGGGAGGGAAAACATTCAAACCCTTGAGCCAATCAAGTCAAGCCAAGTGTCAATGAGATAACCCATAAAACACTCAACTACCCATGTTGACTTTTGTACCTAATCATTCATTCTCCCAAGAATTGGTGGAGGAAGTTGATGCCTTGGGAATGGAGAGGTATGGCTGTCCAAATTCGAGTATGGGAAAGCCACCCTTCATGGAAAAATGTGTTTGGCTTCCTTGGCAAAAAAAGAGCCATGAATTTGCTCCCCTAGCCATTACCCATCAACCAGTTTTGCTCTCCCACGAGTTTGGGGCTTCTTGGGCATTTTTCCTCCATGTTTTTCCTGTGTCTTCTGGGTTTTCAGTGGGAAAAGAGGGCGTTTTTGTGTTGCAGAGTGGTTGGGAGTATGAGAGTTTGATTTGGGGTTTCATTGGGGCCGTTTTTCCATTTAGATGCCCAAAATACCCATGGAAAATTGGGTTGGTTCCTTGTGGACGATTTTCTCACCCCCAATCTGTTTTTGGTGTGCCCATGTTTTTGGGAAAACCTATGGCCATCGTATTTGCAAATCCCATTGCTGAAAATGGGTATCCATGCCTAGTTGGAGTTGCTATGTGTAAAAGAAGGTTGGGGTTGAGATGGGTTTCTATTGCTTTGGCTGTGATTGAGCTGGAATGTTCCCCTTTCCTTGTAAGAATCATGCCTAGCTTGGGGGTGGCAGTGGTGTTGAGAGCTCTATGAACACAACTGGCCTATGGTTGGGTGGAACGTTGCAGCAACATAGCTAGTTGTTTGGGGGAAGTTGCACAAATGAAGATAAGTGTTCTCTATGTGCATTTTACTTCTGCAATGTTTTAATTTGATGTTTATTATTGATATGTTGAATGCATATGAAAGATGTGTGTGGGTGATGTTCTTATTCCGCTGTGCATATATGTTTGATTTGCATCTGCACACATTAATTTTATGGCTATGAGTCTAATGAATGGGCTGATTTTTTGTGAAATCCCTGTAGATTGGTATCATGTTCCCTTCCAGGAATTGGATAGATGGGTGGGGACGTTACAACTAAGGCAGTTTCATGTTACATTTGTGCTAAGGACCATTATGCCAACAATTGTCCACTTAGACCATATAAGCTATCTGTGGTAGAATACGTGGAGAATCCAATTGTATGAGTGTTGCAAGTGTTGAACGTTGTCTTGGAGGAGCCAGTGATTACACCACCAGACTACACTAGGCTGTGCTACGTGTTGATGCAAGTGAATGGGAAACCGGTGGTTGCTTTGGTAGATAGTGGGTCTACACACAATTTTGTGAAAGAGGAAGTGGCTAGAAGGCTCATGCTCCTAGTTGATTTGGTGTAGTCTTCTTTCAAAGTAGTGAATTATGGCATGGAAAAAGTGGTTGAAGTGGCCAACCTTGTTCCCTTGAAGATTGGTGAATGGATTGGTGAGGGTAGTTTCACAGTCTTTCTTATGGATGATTTTGATGTGGTTCTTGGATAAGAGTTCACGAGGTGGGCCAAGGTAGTGCCCATGCCTCATTTGGACTGCCTTGCGATCCTTTCGCAAGAGACTCCCATCATAGTGTGAACAGTAAGAGGGAAGCATGGAGTCGAAAAGGTTACCGCAGTGAGGGTAACGCCTTCGGCAGACTCAACTATAGTAGTGAAGGCATAAGAAAATGAATGCAACCAACCAATAGGGTGTTGGAACCTGAAAGTTGTGAATCCATGGAATGCTTAGAAGTGTAGGTGGATGCAATCGAGGATATTGTGAGATCAGTGACCCAGAGCTTGGGGAAGCTCATCGATTTCTACATAGTGTTGCAAGAAAACAAGTGTCGACAACAGGGGTGTGCAGCAGTAAACCAAAGGTAGGGGGAGATGTCGAGTAGTGGTGTCGAGGATGTCATGGCTTCGTGTAGAAGCACTTAGCAACCTCACTTCACCACGATGATCTTGGCATGGGAGATTGCTCATATAAACCAAGCAGGCTTGGAATACCCAGCTTGGAGCCCCTTGGCTGATCTAAAGACAAATGAGAGGCTTGAGCAACAAGCATGATCACGTAGTGTGGCGAGCAAGGTGGTGGTAGCATGACAAGTGGTCAAGTGGGGCATGTCACTGAGTGATGGGGCGTGTGCCCACACCAACGTCGCCTTGGCATGGAAGCATTGATGGGTTGCATGAGTAGGTGGGCGCCGAGACAAAAGGAACACATAAGAAGCTTGACGAGAAAGGCAAGTCGAGCATGTCATCCAAATGGGTGGAGTGCACACCCAAGCAAGGAAGAGTGACCAAGAGGAAGGTGCATCGACTTGGAAAAACCCATGGCTTAAGTGTTGTGCATGTCAGCGTGGTGAGATACTTAGTGTATGGGAGTGGGTAGCCACAAGGGCGAAGCCTTGGGAGCCTGCAAACTCCATCCACAAGTATAAAGAGCGTGCATGGAAAAGGCATGAGGTAGAGATTCAAGGACCAAGAAGTGAGCACGACCAAGAGAAAAGCAAGAGCATTTAGGTTGGGAAAGTGTAGGCTACAGGGGCATACCTAGCACGTCTTGGGAAGAGTTCAGTGACAGTCAGGTTTCAACAACAACAACAAGGAAGATGCGACAGGCTTGTTTGAGGGAAGGTTAAATTGGAGCTTCTTCTTGTGGAGTTAGCTAGTTGGGATAGCCTACTGGCACCCTACGAACTGTTGTATGCTCTAAAATATTGTAACTTGCACCATTGTTATATATTGAACTCTCGGCATGCCCGATTGGGGTGCCACCATTACATCTTGTGTCTTGTGTGTATATTTGGCTAAGTATAATTGTTAATGTGTAACATGTAAATGACTAAGTAAGAACACAAGCGCAATAAGTGATAATTGCATAGAGTTAAATGTGTAATTCTGTTGGTAGGCATAACCCGTTGGTTGTCCTACCAAGCTGGTCTTTCCCTCGGCTAGGCTCTGAGAAGTGTCACGTGGGCCATCAAATGACAAAAAAAAGTTGGGTTGAGTGCGCCTGTGACACATGGTCTCAAGCATAAGCATAAATAGATTTAACTAATCTTCCCTTTACAAAATCACAAGGTGTCATACAAAGGAGCGACATCACCCTAATATAAAAATGTGGCCGCTAAACCAATAAAAAATTAAAAATAGAACCTGAGTTATGAATAAATATAACTACCAAAATTAAACTTACAACCAACTAATCTTATCTCCCCACCAATTAATTTTGTAAGGGATGCCAAGAGAAACATGCTATAACTAACCTAATGTAAAAAATCCTTTATAAACACACTAGCACAATGATTAGAGAGAATCATATCTTTTAAAAATTGATATGCCAAAATCCATTTCTAAGTATAAACACATCATAATAACTTAGCCACATTAAAAACATAGGCTAGTCCATACGTCCAACAATGCACACACAAATAGTTTGAGATGGAAATGGCAAGTATCACAATCCATATCACCACATATGAGAAATTTATTTGATTTGATTTATTATTTGTTTATTTAACCTCCAAAAGTGATTTCAAATAAGAAAACCCACCATCTTATGCCAAGATTTGTGTAGAAGTAGGCATGTTGCCTCAAACCAACTATTTACCCTTAAAATTATGTTGTTCAATGTCCTATTTTTTAGAATCATGTGTAAGGATAATTTTAGGGGCGAAATTTAGTCCATGGGTTATTTTTCCATGTTTTTTTTCCAAAAAACGATTCGCAATTTGCATTTTTTGAAACCCCATTTCGCCCAATTTTGATGGGGTAAGCTTTTTTCACTCTAAAAATCGCCAAATTATTATATAAACTATATAAAATCCTTAGAAATTGAAATAATTTTAGAAAAATATTGCTAAATATTTTATAGTTGACATTTTAAGAATGGGTAAGATTTGCCAAGGTTTATACACTTTTAAATAAGTATGGGTCCTTAAAATTATCCATGGCAATGTGCTTCTTCTTCCTAGGTATGTCACTCAACCTCAATACTACTTCCACCTCACTCTTCCTTACCATTAGCATGCCTTTCCCTTCTCGTTGGTGAAACCATGCTAAGAGTTGTGATAGGATCTACCTATGTGAGAGGGAAGTTTGTGTTTCTCCTCTTCCATCCCATTCACTTATATCTCACCTCTTTTTTTTTTATAAGCTAGACGAACCTTCTATTTCCAAAAAGAGAGAGTTACAGAAAACAAACTAAGCCCTCCCAATCATAGGGAAAACAGGCTTTGATAGTCAGAGTAGCAGTCTCCCTTGAAAGGAAACGAGACTGAACCATAGAGTTTGAGAATTCTTCACAAGTCTTAAAACTGAAATTTCCATACTAATAGAGTTAAAAAAGTAGTCTGTAAACCTAAGTAAACTAAGAACGAAACATAAAAAAACCTGGATCATAGACCCAAAGCAGATTACTTGTGAGTCCCACTGGTTGAGCCAGTCTCGAAGTTTAGACCCAGACACTTGCCAATCTCAATCTGGTTGCTGAGAATGCGCTGCAAGAGCAGCAACATCTCATCCTGCAGGTGAAAATTTTTGCCATGCTACTCATCTTTCTCCACTAAGGTGTGAACCAGAATCATTTTCTACGACTAGTACAGATCCAAAGATTTCTGATAAAGGGTGAGTCTACCACGGGACGAGCCCGGGTCAGGGACAAGGTCTTGAAATTCTTTTTTAATTTCATCTTCCTTAGTGCAGATTCTATCCACATCAGTTTCAGCCTCAGCCTGCTGAATTCTCTCCTGCGCAGAAGCTGGGATCTCCTTCTTATACCGCTTGCATTTTCCCACAAGTTGCTGCTTAAACCGAAAGGGAGGAGTCAAGGGTTCCTTAAAACAGAACTCGAGCAGGGTCGAAGCGTGACGGGGGTTCTTCCGGGGGGCATGATGACAAAGGGACAGGCAAAGGTAAAAATAGAAGCAGACAGGAGGGAGGGGCAAAGACCACCAGTGAAGGCCACCACCACAATCGAAAGGAATGAAACAGGGAAATGCAGGGGTGCACGGGCACTTACGCAGAGAAAGGTGACTCCCACAGCCAAAGTAACCTTGGCAGAAGCAATACCCCCACAGCCGAGGGGAGGGACTGGAGAGGAAGTGCACCCAAGAGTCGGAAAAACAGAAACCACAGTGCAATTCAAGGGGCAGGGAGCCCGCTCACGCAGATCGCTCTTCAGAGAAGCAGGCAGCGCAACAACAGTATGGGAATTCAAGAATTAGTCCCGGTCCTTTCTGCTGCGAATTAAAAAACCTTCAAAAAACCCATTATGATGAAGCATGTTGGAGCTTTGATGAATTATGTCGTCTCACCTGAACCAGCATTCGCCTGTAGGAGTAGTACAGTACGCGAGCCTTGAGCATGATTAACCCCGGGTATTGGGGAATGAGGTGGGAGCACGAGGGTCTGGGCTTCCAACGACGTGCCCTTCCTCATCCCACCCATCAACTCTGTTATCCACCCGTCGTGGGGTATACCTCACCTCTCTTACCTTTAATAACGTTAAACATTAAAACTGGCTTTCATTTCATATGTGACCGCATGAAACAATTGTGTATGTTAAGCCATTTCACCATAGAAATAAATTTCCACCTGTCCTCTTGTGCTTTCATGAGTTACAAGTTTTATACGAGGAAAGCTTATATAGGTAGATCCATAGTACAAAACAATTTTCAAAAATAAATATAGAAAAGGTGAGGAAAGATCAATTAACATCATGGAGCAGTCAAAAGAACGAAATCGAATCTCAAGGTGATATTTTATGCACTATGTCACTCATTACTTGCATACAAGGGAGCATATGCAACAAAATACATGCATGAACATGAGATCAACATATTACTACTTAATCGTAATTGCATTTCCTACTAGACATACATTTTTTAGTTATCTTTTTTTACTTTGAGTTAAACTTATTGCAAATGGGGTGTTGATTCATTATTGAGCTCAATGGATTATTCAAGCCCAGCTAGCCACCAAGCCACCAAGATTCCATTCTGGCTGTACATTTGTTTTTAGTAGATATGCATTTTAGCTACCATTTTTGTTGTTCTTCTAAAGACAATCTTTGCTCCAAAAATTACTTTAGGTTATCATGGTTTTCCTTGACTTTAAAATGCCTTCCAATGATATATTATTGCCATTTCTTGATTGCATTTAAAATAGTTGGCATTTCCTTTTCCATAAGATTTTACCAAATCCTTTCCCTTGAGTTTTTTCTTCTTCGAAAGTCAATGATCTCCTTTCTTGTGTCAACACTACAATTCCATGTCCTGATGCATCTCATCAATTATGAGGCTTTACCAAAATTAGGTGTTGCCAACACTAGCATAGAGGCCTAGCATCCTTTAAGTGTGAGAATGCTAAGTTAGTCTCTTCATTCCATGCAAATGAATTTTTCTTCAAGAGACATTTGAGTGTACATAAAATGCATGCACAATTCTTAATATTTGTTTTTATAGTATCCTATAAGACCCAACAATACTCTAAGATCCTTGATGTTCTTAGAAACATACCATTTTGTGACAACTTGAATTTTTTGAGGGCCAACCTTGACTCCTTCATGTGAAACAATATGACTCAAATAATCTACTTCTTGTTTCCAAAAAGAACATTTCGACATTTTTACATACAATTGATTATTCTCAAGTATTTCTAAGATTTTATGCACATGTTTCATGTGTTCTTCCCACGATTTACTATAGAAAAGTATACCATCAAAGAAAACCAACACAAACTTTCTAAAATGAGGTTGAATTTTGTTTTTCATAAGGCATTGAAAAATAGGAGCATTAGTCAACCCAACATGCACGACCAAGAATTTATACTACCCTTCATGTGTTCTAAAAGATTTTCCGGGAGTCTTATTTCCTCAATCTGATTTGAAGGTAACCTGAATTAAGATCTATCTTTGAGAAGTAAGATACCCCATGAAGGTCATCTAATAAATCATTTATACTATTAGAATGGGGAATTTATAATTGATGGTGATTTGTTTATATCTCTATAATCAAGACATGTCCTCCAAGAGTTATCATTTCTTCTCATCATCACTAATGGCATTGAAAATGAACTCTTGCTTAGTCGAATAATACCTACATCCACCATATCTTGTACCATTTTCTCAATCTCACCATTTTTTTGATAGGGGTATCTATAAGGCCTATTATTAGGAGGTGTACTTCTAGGTATGAGCTCATCTTGATGTTGATGATTTCTAGATGGAGGTAGTGTTTTAGGAGTTTCTTTGAAAATTCTATGATGTTTTTTCAAGATACATTTTAATTCTAATGGAATATTCTCATCTACTTGCTTCTCTTGCATAGAATAAAATCTACCAATAACTCTACTACACACCTTTTTAGGAACTTTTAAATTCTATCCGAGTTGCTCATCTGAGAGGATGAAGATTTTTACCCATTTAATTTATATTCAATTTCCTCTATATTAAATCTCATGAACAAATCGTTATAGTTTGTATAAATTGTACCCAAGGTCCTCATCCATTGAATCCTTAAAACCATAATCTACTCCTCCAATATGAATAATGAGTTATATTAATCCATAATAAGTTTGATGTTATGGAATTTTCCTCCATAATCAAATCTTCCCCCATTAACAACCAATACTTGAAAATTTGTGACTTGGTATACAAAATAATTGAGATGCTCTGCTAATAGTTTATCCATGAAATCATGTTGATTACTTGAATTAACTATTGGAAATATTGTTTTCATTAATATAAAAGTCAAGGGGAAACTACATATGTCCAAGATAAAAAATGCAAGATGGAGATTGAGGGAAATATTGTTTTTGGATTTTTTTTATGCTCACTTTGGATATCCTATATTTGAAGGCATTTTTAAACTATATACCTAGATCAAATGGGAATATAGGTTACATGGTTGGAAATATTATTCAAAGACCTTTCCAACGGTATATGGAACTTCCTCTAACTCCATAAGAATGAGGAGATATGAAAGGATTTGTAATGTCACCCCAGCCAGAATTTTAGGTTGGCCCTGACAGAATATTGAACAATTTTATGTCGGCCCAAAAAGTGATTTCAGAAGAGTATACATAGAAGGAGACACTCGTCATTTGTTCATTCATCCATCCACTCATGGAGCTATGAAGAAGGTGTGCACTTGTGGAAGAGGAAAGTCTTCTAGGGTTTGAAGATGGATTTGAAGACGTTTTCTGGTTTTTGAAGATATTCTTGATGATACTGTCTTGAAGGTTTTTCTTAGGGTTTCTAAAGTTCTCTAAGGAAGAGAAGGCACACCTTGGGAAGAGGAATGGATGTATTCTTGTAGGTTCTTCTTTGTATGAGGCTAATATAGAAGGTAATTATGCTATATTTTGTAGTTGAATTGAAGGTGATCATATGACATAATTAGGGCTAATTATGGTGCAGATCCAAGGCAAATTTTGAAGTATATTATGGTGCATCTGTAGAAAGAGGTGTTGTCTATTGGAAGAGTGTATATTGGAATAGGGTTAGAACACAGAAGGAAGTACAAGTAGAAGTAGAAGCAACAATAGTAGCGACAACAATAGCAACAACAAGAGATTGGTTTCTCCAGTAGGTTAGTGCCTACATATTACAAAGTTGGTGATCAGTTGAGGAGATTGGTGTCTCTAGTAGGTTGGTGCCTACATTTTGTTGAAATGGTGATCATTTTAAGGAATTGGTGTCTCCAATAGGTTGGTACCTACAAAATATATAACAATAGGTTGGCGCCTACATGAATTTATAAAGATAAGTTGTTATGGTTTCTCTCTAAAGGGTTTCCACGTTAAATTCTGTGTACTGTGATTTGAGTTTATGTGTATTTACTATTTCAAAGTAAATGAATGATTGATAAATGGTTAAAATAAGAAAAAACATATTATATTGATTCACCCCCCTATTAGTATAACCACAATCCCAACATCAACAAGTATTATGACATTTTTCTTCTTGATGTATCCTACGATATTGAGGTGTAATGCCCTGTATGTTAAGCCTGGACATATGAAATAATTGCTATTATTGTGGCACAGGGTTTTAGAAAAAGGGTCTTTAAAACCAAGATACATTATTATTTTTTAAATAATTAATTAATAAAAACAACTAGCACATCGGAGACCACAAAAGAGTATGGGATGCATAGATCCATAATGTGAGGGGAAATGGGGACATTCCTAGCACTTTATAACCTGTTTGGTTAAGCTTGGTCCGTATTTATGCCTTGGTGGATTTATTAGTTGATGATCACCCAAGCATTGTACAACAAACCCAAATTTTTATTATTTTAGCCTATGTTGGTACTATTGAGCCTAATTCATGATTTAGTGGGCCTCCCTTGGTGAATGCACCCTCCTTGGTGCTTGGGTGGATTCCACTTGTTGATTGAGACCCTTTGGTGGTTTTGTAACTCCTTTTTGTTAGTTTTTCACCATTTAATCAATAGTTATCTAGGATCTTTCTGAGAGAATAACAAGCACAACATAAACACAAGAGACACATATTTTCCTCGGGGAAACCATAAAGGAGAAAACCCCGCAACTTCCTCGGAGATAGAATGATCAACAATAAAATGTCACAAAAGTAAAACCCAAAAATAGAAAAGGTATTCAACAGCTTCTCTCTTCTCCACTTGTGCGAACTTGTCATTCTTCTCACTAATGTGAAGGGAGTGAGTGAGTGAATGATCGAAATGAGAGAGACACCCTCTCTATTTATACTTTAAGTTTCACTTGACCTTTACCCCAACTAGGTCGGCCCCTAGTTGTACCTGACTGGGCCGACTTCTCTAGGAGAGTCTATTAACCCATTGCCAACTTAACTCTAGGGTCTAATGGCCCGACTTACAGTGGAGGGTTAGACTCAATGAATTTACATGACCCAAATACAATAATGACTTTCCCTACCTGAGGAATAAACATCTCCATCGGAGGTACAATAATAAATACAAATACAACATAAAATATACAAGTGAATATCTTCCGAAGTTACAAGTACATTAACACTCCCTTTTAACTAGGAAGGTATTCTCTTGACACAGTCATCAACACAAGTCTTTGTCGCTGGATCAACAATGCTGGAACATCATCATTAAGACTGGATCATTGTCATCATTGCTGCTGCAATCCTCGTCATATCAACCATCAATTGGTGCTATCTCTCAGTTCTTCTCATCATAGGAAGTTCTATAGATCCAACCCTTTTTCATGTTGGATGTAGGCCTAGCCTCCATGTAGGTATCAATTATCTCTGCGAGCAAGCCATCAAGTAGGTACAACCCAGGACTTATTATATTGCCTCTGCAAAAACCTATGTACAGCCCATGACTTATTATATTGCTTCTGCAAAAACCTGCGTACATCCTAGGACTTATTATATTGATTCTGTAAAAACCTGCGTACAACCTAGGACTTATTATATTGCTTTTGCAAAAACCTACGTACAACACAGTACTTATTATATTGATTCTGCAAAAACCTGTGTATAGCCCATGACTTATTATATTGCTTCTGCAAAAACCTGTGTCTCCTACTGTCGCCTCATCATGTACAGATCATCTCAATGTCAACGAAGCACAGCCCAGATGCACATCACACAACACTTACATCAACCGACATGGGAGGAAAAACCTACCACCATTCGAGAAAGGCTCAGCACTTACATCAACAAACATGGGAGGACCAACGTACCACCATGTCGGAAAGGCTCTGCACTTACATCAACGCACATGGGAGGACCAACCTACCACCATGTCGGAAAGGCACTGCACTTACATCAACGGCCATGGGAAGACAAACCTCAACCATGTTGGAAAGGCACGTAACTTACATCAACAACCATGGGAATACAAACCTCAACCATGCTGGAATGGCCCAAGCCCTTACATCTGCACCATGGGAGGACACATCTACCACCATGTGAGAATGGCTCATGTGCATCTGCTTCTTCTAGACTCATCACTTCCCCTTGGAAGGAACCTCGATTTGAAGTACACCAAGCTTCTCTCTGAAGTACTCGAACTTCACTTTGGCTAGCGGCTTGGTCAACACATCAGCTATCTGCTCATCCCTCGCAACATACTGGAGCTTCATTGCTCCTCTCTTCACCATATCCCTGATATAGTGGTACTTGATCTCAATGTGCTTCGACTTGTCATGGAACACCGGGTTCTCAGACAACTTCACACAAATCTGGTTGTCAAAAAATATACAAGTCACAGCCAACTGGAGATAAAACAAATTAGACAGTAGATTCCTAAGCCATATTGCTTCACAGCTAGATGAACAAGCTGCGACATACTCTACTTCGGCTGTACTCAGTGCCACGTAGGACTGCTTCCTGCTAAAACAAGAGATCATACATGATCTCGTATTGAAGAAGCACCCCTAAGTGCTCTTCCTATCAATGGGACTACCTTCCCAATCTAAATCAACATAACCCTCTAGGTTAATCTTCTAATTCGCATCATACTTGAGCCCATAATCAACCGTACCATTCAGGTACCTTAGAATATGCTTTGCAGCAATCAAGTGAACATGTCTCGGATCTGTCAGGAACTGGCTCAATCTGTTCACAACAAAGCAAATATATGGTCTCGTATTCATCAGGTACATCAAAGATCCAATCATCTAACGATACATTGTTTCATCAACTGAATCTGATGAAGCATCACTCAATAGCTTCAGGTTCGATGCCATAGGTGTGGCCATGGCCGTGCAGTCCATCATCCCGAACCTCTTCAGGATCTCCACTGCATACTTCCCTTGTCCAAGGAAGATTCCATTTGCATTCTGCCACACCTCCATGCCTATAAAATAATGCATCATGCCCAGGTCCTTCAACTCGAACTTTGTGGTAAGCTTCCTCTTTGTATCAGCAATAATCCCATCCTCACCTATCACAAATAGGTCATCTAGATAAAGTAGAAGTATCACTGGGTTCCCTTACTCAACCTTGTAGTAAAGGTTGGAATCCGATTTACTCTTGGTAAAGCCCAAAGTAGTCAGGAAGCTGTCAATTCTGTCGTACCACGTCTTGGGTGCTTGTTTCAATCCATACAAGGCCTTCTTCAATTTGCACACATGAGTCTCCCTGTCATGTGTCTCGAATCCGAGTGGCTTCTACACATACACTTCCTCTTCCACTACACCATTCAAGAACGTTGTCTTGGCATCCATCTGGTGTACCTTACATTTCATCACTACAGCCAATGCAAGTACTGATCTGATGGAAGTGTATTTGGCTACAGGTGCAAATGTCTCCTCATAATCTATGCCTTCCTTCTGGGAGAAGCCACGTGCCACAAATATTGCCTTGTGTTTCTCTATGCTTCCATTTGCAACATGCTTGATCTTGTAGATCCACTTGGAAGTCACAACAGACTTCCCTATTGGTATCAGGACCATATCCCAGACATCATTCTTCATGATTGACTGGTACTCCTCGATCATGGTATCCTTCCATTCCTTCCTTTCTGCCGCTTCTTCATAGTTGGCAGGTTCCTTGTCAATGATGTCGCACAACAAGGCTACATAACTGGAGTATGGCCTCGGTCTCTTGCTTTCTCTGTGCATTCCTTCTGGAGCGCCATATTTCTCTGCATATTGAATTGCCTCTCGTACCCATGATGGTTTCCTCTTGTGAGAATTCTTCTCACGGGGTGGATCTAAAGGTTCCTATGGGTCTTCCATCTCGCGGTCTTCATATTCTTCAGGAATTACTCCTTCCATTGCTGTATCTCTGATCCTGGGAACTTCAATTTCTTCAATGTCTTCTTCTTGATTTCATAAATATTCTAGCTGAATCATCATCACTTGTTCTTTGAAACAAGTCTCTCTTGTAGTACACGATCTTTCCTACAAGTCAATTTAGTTGCGTGATTAGAAACATTTCATAATTTTTCAAAACAAATTCTTATGCATAAAGACATAGGTCACACAGTATTGCAACTATCTTAGCCAATGATTCAACACAACATTCATCCATATCCCGTATTCATATGGTAAATTCCTAGATGCCTTCCATCTCTACCAGAACATTGTTAAGAGTGTGCACTACTCCCAACATGTCAGCAAAGAGGTTTCATTCTAGATAAGTAGAAATGGGATGTTGTATAGTACCATAGGCTACTTACCCATTATTTGCATATTAGTAGTATCTTGTTCATTAATGCAAATTTTCTAACATGCATGATATACATCCTAAATCTAGGAGCATAAGTATGTACACGACTGAACAATATTATTTAAGTAATCGGATATAAAATAAATGAAAATTCAAATACTTATCTTTGTTTGGTTGTTGGGTGGACTCCCTCTCAATCTTTGCTTCCTTGCAGGAACTACTGGAGTGTGCTCCCTCTTGATCTTTTTCTTCCTTAACCAATGTTGGAAATGGATGAAAGATCCTTCCAAAGATTATTGATCTTTATTTGTTTTCCGGAGTCCAACTCTACAGTAGCTTCTTCTACTCCTTTCATGTAATACTGAAAGTCATCTCTAGTTTCACCTTATGAGGTGGAACCTTCTAAATGAACCCATGTAACTGGTTACCTTCATTATAATACATATTCTTAATCACTTGAAGAATCTTCACTGTCTTCTCTAGTTCTCTTCCTTGGAGGTTCATCATCCTCTGCAGTGTGAGCATGATGTCTTTTTTTGTTGGTCTTCTTCTTGTTGGATCCACTTCTATTTCTGGGACAATCTCTGGAGTAGTGTCCCTTCCCATCACATGTATAGCATCTAATGTTAGATAGATCTTTTCTGGATCTTCTAAAGTTCTCCCTCTGATTCTAGTGTTGGTGTTTTTCCTTCTTGTGATGAGGATGCTCCCTTTTGTTGTTATTCTTCCTGGTGTGTGCTGTGAGAGCCTGGTCTTCATTTCCCATCTTCTCTTCTCGAGCTACAAGTCAAGCTTCTTCTTGTGAGAATTCCTCCCACAACCTAATGAATGTGATTAACTTCCTTCTTGCACAAATCCCTTGAATAAAGGAATCCCATGACCTAGGGAGAAAATTCAAGGTGGTCATCATTATTTCTCCATTCTCTATAATTTCTCCCATAGCTTCAAGTTGTTCCTTAATCTGAGAGACCCTTGTAAAGTAGGAATGCTTGGTCTCTTCATTTTGTATCTTCACATTCTTCAACTGGTTTCGCAGGGTCATCTTCTGATTTATGTTCTTTCCTTTAAATAACTTGGTCAAGGAATCAAACATATCTTTAGGTGTCTTTAAGGAAGACACATGTGGGATGATGTGATCCTTAATAGAGTAAAAAATAATCCTCTTGGTCTTAACCAAGTTCTTCTTGTGTAAGGCTTTAGCCTCGTATCCCTCTGGAACTGGAACTTCTTCATTTACATATGTGTCCAATTCATTATCTTCAAGGATTAGTGTAATCCTATACTTCCATGCTCGGAAGTTATCAACCCCTTCAAGATTATCCTCAAGCTTGGTGTGGTGAGACATCTTTAATGAGAACCTCAAATGGAAATACATAATATTTAGATCTTCCCAATTTGATATGCCCGGGCTGGATCTGGAGATAATTGGCCCAGGGTTTGTCAGATAAACCCTAATTTTCCAAAGTTGGAATTTGGAACTTCTGGTTTGACAGATAGATGTGCCTCCTCAAGGCAAGTTGTCCAATGTACTCACTTCCCTAAATCTGTGAAAAGAAACCCAAAATATTTGATGCCCTAGTTTTCCTCCGGTAGTATTGACAGGCCGAAAAATGAAAATTCTCGGAATTGAATTATGCTTTCACAGGAAGATGCGCCTGGATGAGGCGAGTATGATGGTACACTTGGTTTTTGTAGATTCCAAAAATTCACCCTTGAAAATTGACTTGTGAATTTCGGATCTGTAGTTTCTGGATTTTTCTGCTTTTTCTGGTTCAGAGCCAAATTAGGGTTTGACTTTCCAGGAATTTTACCCAACCAAAAACTTCGATCATGGTCTCTAAATTTTGATTTTGATGAGGAGCACTTCCCTATGCTGATTGTACTCCGAAATTCCACTTTTGTGAAAATCCCTAATTTCCCGCAATAGTGACAAGCCAAAAAATGAAAATGCTCAGAATGACTTTTTGCTTCAATAGAAAGATGCGCCTTCCTAAGGTGAGTTAGCCTAGCCTCCTTTTCTTGATGATATGTGGAGAGAAACCCAAAAATTAAGAATCCCTAGCTTCTGCAGCTGCACAATGTCTTCTTCTCAGGTTAGCTCTGATACCATGTTAGTTTTTCACAATTTAATCAATAGTTATCTAGGCTATTACTGAGAGAATAACAAGCACAACATAAACACATATTTTCCTCAGGGAAATCATAAAGGAGAAAACCCCGCAACTTCCTCAGAGATAGAATGATCACCAATACAATGTCACAAAAGTAAAACCCAAAAATAGAAAAGGTCTTCAGCAGCTTCTCTCTTCTCCACTTGTGCAAACTTGTCCTTCTTCTCACTAATGCGAAGTGAGTGAGTGAGTGAATGATCCAAATGAGAGAGGCACCCTCTCTATTTATACTTTAACTTTCACTTGACCTTTACCCCAACTAGGTCGGCCCCTAGTTGTACCTGACTGGGCCGACTTCTCTAGGAGAGTCTATTGACCCATTGAAAACTTAACTCTGGGGTCTAATGCCCCGAATTACAATGGAGGGTTAACCTCAATGACTTTACATGACCCAAATACAATAATGACTTTCCCGACCGGAGGAATAAACATCTCTGTCGGAGGTACAATAATAAAATACAAATACAACATAAAATATACAAGTGAATATCTTTCGAAGTTACAATTACATTAACACTTTTTGGAGGTTACACTTGGTTTTGTAACCAGCTTGTACAAGTGCACCTTCACTGGCTATTCTTAGCCTTGGTTTGTGTAACTCCTTGTGTAACCCCTCCTTTTCTATTTTGGGAAGATGTTTTGGATTGTGTAACTCCTCACCTCACTATTTGAATTCCTCTACATGGATTAAGTGTCCACACATGAATTTGAGATGGGTGGAGTGACTTGGAGCCACTCTCCTTGAAATTCAAATTGTTTGGGTTGGATCGAGTTAGCCTCTTGTGGTTGAGTTAACCCCCCTTGGGTTGACTCAAGTTGGCTTACCTTGGTTTGATTTGACTCCCTTGGGTTTGAATCACCTTCTTTGGTCTATAAATCCATAGTTGATCTCCTTGGTTAAGGTTGTTGATTATTGTAGTTTTTTCTTGGTTGTTCAAGCCATTGATGTTGAGAGCTTGGTAAGCTTGTGATCTTGGGAAGCCATGTATGCTCTACTATGTGAATGAAACTTGTCCTTGAAGCATAGTGATCTTGTATGGTGTTTGTGGAAATCTTGGAAAAATATGTTATAGTTCCTCTGTGTCCACTACTTGTATTTGTCATGGACCTACACATAAATCCCGATGGTGAATGGTGATGTCCTGAGGAACCTAGGGAGTGAAGGGATTACCATTACACCTAGTAATGGGGTGGAGGAGAAAGCAAGTGGTGAGAAATTGATTTTTGGATTCTCAAAATGATACTTGAGCTATGCTTGAGTGCACCTCTATCATGGATTTGTGGCCTCAGCTCGGGGGTGACCTGTCAAAGTGAGATCTGGCTTGGCAGTGCCTTTGGTTGGGTGGTAAGTGGTCCGGTTGATTCCAGTTGCACATTAAGAAGATACATGATTTATTTATTTGTATGTAAATTCATATGTTTATCTGATGTTTCCATTGTTTCCATAGCTGAACTATTTACTTTTGAAAATCTTGGTAGAGATAGCAATGGTTGGATGCAAATTTGATGGTTTAATTGCTTGGAAGTTGGTGTATTCTCCTTGATTTTTAGATCCGATCTTGATGGCAGCTTGAAATGTTTTATTCATGTGTTATTTTTTTTAGATTAATATGCAAATGCACCGTCTATGGCTGATCAGATCTGTGGATGAAATTACAGATGGAAATGCTTGGTTTTCAGAACATTGGTTGAGGAATCCTGCTTGGAAATTGGTGTTTTATCCTTGATTTTGAGATTTGATCTTGATGACAGCTTGAAATATGATTATACATGTGTTATTTTCTTGTACCAAACTCAGGAAAAACCCAATAACCCTTTCTTACTCAGAGATTAAGTACAATAAAGATAAAAGTAGAAGAAGAATAGATTCCCAAAAAAAACAGCTCCAAATGTCTTTTGCTACCCAAAAAGTTAAAATTCCTTGCTTGAGACGTGTGTCAAATGAGGAGAGCAACTCTCTTATTTATACGTTAATTTTGCGTGAATTTACCAATTGGGACGACATGATTGTTTTACTGGTCCGACTTGTCATTTTTGAATAATAAAATACATTTAATTTTTTTTTTGTTTTGCAGGTCGGTTAGGCTAGTGAGGATTCCTCATGTAGCTACATCAATAACAAGAGGAAGGAAGCATTGGTGAATGAAGGTACCAGTATAGGATGATCCACATATATATAGAATCCTTTAAGCTTAAGAAGTACGATCATTATGGTATGGTGGTTTCATTTAATTTTCATGTAATATCTTGGATTATTTTGAATATATAACATTGAAAATAAGTTAAATAACACAACCAAAAATTAACACAGATCTTAATTAAAAAATCATATCATTTTTTAGGAGTTGTAGTAGTTATTGCAACATGCTATGTAAGTCAATTTAGGCACTCAATGCTTGAAATTTCTGGTATGTGGATGTATTATATTGAAATTTATATGATTACAAACATTCACACTATTCAAATCACTGTTTGGGATCTATATTTTGTTTATTGAATTTTGTGGCGTTTTGGCTTATTGGACTTACCGTGAACACAGTCAGGATAGTCATGTTTTGAGGAACCATATGGGAACATTTTTAAAACATGTTTCTATTCAAAGTAGCCCTTGAAGTCTAGTAATTCGTTTTGAATCACTCAATTTCGATATCGTACGAGAAATTTATGCCCAAAATACTATCTGCCTATCCTATATCAACACTCCTAAAACTACGTTCTCCCAGCTGTTCATTGGAACATTTGACCCATCAATTATTCTTGTCTTAAAAAAATTGTTTCTATTGGAGATACCTACATGACTATGCTTTCACCTCCAATTGGAATCACGTCAATCCATCTTCAAATGGAAAATTTGTACTCAAAATGTCAGAATTCTATGGCCTTGATGCCATGCAAGAAATTCCAGGGCTAAGTATCTGGAGACAATATAATCTTCACTTAGAATTGCAACATAGATTAACAAAAAATAGATAAGAAGAATGAGCTAGAAACACATAAGAAAGAACTCAATTGGATAAAAATCCATCATCATGTTAAAGAATAATAAGAGTACAATAAATAATACATCTCATAGAGAGAATTCGAATGCCTTAGAGGCAATTCGAAAAGCTCACATGTAGCAGGATTAGATTTATTAAAAATCCCCATATATGACAACCTACTAACTCCAACTCAACTCATAGAAAGAGGTCACAAATTGGCTAAGTGTGACCTGGTAGGCCACGAGTGACCAAAAATAAGCAATTGAGTGGCTTTTCAGGAGAAAAAGATGGAAGAGGTTGAGGTAAAAGCTGGAAAACTTTCCCAAGTTACCATAGCGCACCTAACTCATCCTTATCCATGAGAAAAGTAGAGCAAAAGATGATTTAACTCATAAAAGCATAATAAAGCTGGATAAAAGCTATATGGGCGCTTTATCTCAGAAAATCAGAGATAAAAACATAAAGAGGGCGCTATGGGTGACAAACTATCACTAGAGGACAAAATATGCACTAGGTATAACAATTAACATGGTCTAAACACGTAGGATACATAAAATAATGCATAAACCAAGGTCTAGATGGGTTAATTATTCCAGCACCCCCGCTTAAGCCTGACTTATGTGAGTGAAATATAGGTGTAGGGCCCTGGTAACAAAGACCAAAGGTCACCCTTACAATTTATTTGTCCATGTAAGTTGAGGAAAGAAGGAAAACCACTTGGGAAGAATCCCCCACCTCAAAATGAACATGGAATAATACCAAAATTTAATGATGCTCTCCAGAGCTATATGAAGATGTCTAGAGGTATCTTCCTCCTTGGTAGAAGAGGATCATGCTTCCAAGTCATATGCTTGATTTCTCCACCAATGGAAGCAAGCGAATTTGGAAGCTTCTTGAACTTGTTCATTAAACCAAACATGGTGAGAACAAATCCAAAAATATGTAGGTGCTCATTAGACTTGGAATTCCTGAGATTAGGTCCAAATGAGTCTTGATCATGAGATTGAGAATCAATCCCAAGAGAATGGTGGTGTCCTCCATCTTATGTGCAACTCTGAGAATAGGTCACATTCATAATCATGTAGTGGATAGGAATCATGACAGTGAGAACGAATGCAACAATTCCATACTGAAATTCAGCCTCCATAACATCCAATTACACACCAAATTGCGAGCCAAAGATAGGATTTGAGTGTGAATGAGCTACAACAACTGGCTTATCATCCTCACAATTCGAATGAGAAGACATATGAGAGAAGAATAATGAGCTAGAAACACATAGGAAAGAACTTAATTGGATAAAACTTCATCATCCTATTAATGAATAATAAGAGTACAATAAATAATACATCTCATATAGGTAATTCGAATGCCTTAGAGGAAATTCTAAAAGATCACATGTGGTAGGCTTAGATTTAGTAAAAATCCCCATCTATGACAACTTACTAACTCCAACTCATAGCAAGAGGTCACAAATTGGTTAAGTGAGACTTGGTAGGCCACAAGTGACCAAAAATAAGAAACTAAGTGGCTTTTCAAGAGAAAAAGATGGAAGAGAATGAGGAAAAAGCTCGAAAACTTGCCCAAGTTACCATAGCACACCTGACTCATCCTTATCCATGAGAAAAGAAGAGAAAAAGATGCTTTAACTCATAAAAGCATAATAAAGCTGGATAAAAGTTGGATGGGCGCTTTAGCTCAGAAAATCAGAGATAAAAGCAGAAAGAGGGCGTTATGGATGGAAAACTATCACTAGAGGACAAAATATGCACTAGGTAGAACAATTAACATGGTATAAACACATAGGATGCATAAAATAATGCATAAACCAAGGTCTAGATGGGTTAATTATTCCAACACAAAATAATATTTGTTGGTGTAGTTGGGAACTCATTAACAACATTAGCACGCGGGTTGTTTCTTAGTAGATTTGGCATATCATTTCATGGTATTTTCAAAACCTGTTTATACTGGAAGTATCCATATGAATCCACTTTCATTTGGATTTTGAATCACTTAAATCGGACGTGAAACAAATACTTTATCAATAAAATATCATTGGGTAGTCTAGGCTGGCCACCGCTCTCCAACAGGTAAAAAGTGCATTTTTATTTGCTCATATTTCTTTGGATTTGTTTTATAAGCATTAATTGTCATTTTTTGTGAATTTATTAGATGAGGAGATCCTGTACACCTCTCTTCTTCCATGATCTCACATTTTATTGCAGGTAAGTGCTAGTTTTTTTGTAGGTCTCGGGAGGATTAGGAAGGACAATTTGCAAATGAGTGATTCTTGAGGCCATTTTTTTATAGAATAAGGGTGGGAATCATTCTTAATTATATTAAAACAGATTTTCCATTAGTCCTATGCAAATGTGATCTTGCTACTCATGGGAAACCTTGATGCTGCTACTCATGGGCGAAATTGATGCATGCTACTACTATTCCAATAAATGCATGATGTGGCCACATTCAAGCTCCTACAAGTTTGCTCCAAAATTGTTCCAAATCCTGCCAACAAGAAGACTTTCCATTAATACTTTTTCATCCAAGCTTCTGATGGATAGAAAATGAGAAATGAGACAAATGAAGACTTGATGTGAAGACCAAGTAAAGACTAAAGATTTTTTGATAAAAATCACAAAAAATTCTTATTGGACTTCTATCAAACACTTTGATTGCAAGTCTGATTTATGACTTTTATGAACTATGAATTCATATATCATACTGTAATGAAATTTATGATAGTGTTAAGCATAAACACTATACAACCAAACTCTTGAACTGAAGATGAATGCAACACAAAAATTTAGGGCCAAGCCTAGGGTAAAAAACTCACTAGAGGAAAACCCTTAAGAGATTATTTCTATTAAAGAAGATCAAATTTGAAACTTCTTTTACAACTCAGAAATTTATCTGATTTCCATCTCAATAAAATTCAGAAATGCAAATACAACTTATTTTTGCCTTTGCTAACCTTTCTTGGAATTCATGCCAACAGAAAATAAATGCAAATACTGCCCACATGTACCAAAATAGCAGTCTGATTTTTCTAGAAATTTGTGCCATAGAACTGACTAACATAGTATAGTCTTCCAGAATTAACATCAACAACTTCTACCTTGGGAAATGTGCCAGAAGATAGGTACGGATTGGTACAGATTTCTGCAGAAAGAATCATTCAGTCTGCCTCAAGAAATGCACCCATTCTCAGCCTTGAAAACTGTGCCCACTTATTGTAGAAAATATTGTTGTACAAACTGTCTTGGGAACTATGCAATTTGATTTTTCTTGGAAATTGTGCTCTTCCTTCACTCCAGAAATCTTATCTCTCTTCTCTCTTGATGTGACTTCAAATGAATGTTTTCTCTCTTCCCTAGATTTATTTTTATATCTTTCCTTTTCCCAAAACCCTAACTAACTAATCTCAACTAACTGATCAATGGTTGAGATCAATCATATCTAAAGGTTCACATTAAATGCTCATTTAATAATACACTTTATTATTAAATGCTCACAATTTTTTTTGGGATCCACAACTTAACTTTTAAGTCATTTAAAAAATATAAAGTCACTTTTATATTATAAAATGTCCTAGGAAAGTCAAAATTGGTTCCCACCATGTAAACATTACAAAATCATGGTGGGACCTCCCGCGTTACATTTCTAACACTCCCTCTTAACGAGGGGGGTCCCAACATAATCATCTTGACCATTGTCAAGGACTCCCACTGACTTTGGAAGTTGATGTTGGAAGACAACTCAAAACTCTGGATCCTGCTCATCCTCTCTATGCTGCCTGAGTCTTTTGCCAGTGCTTTGGAGAGATTCACTCTCCTCTCCTTGAACCAGAGACTAAATAATTGGCACCACTGCAGTCTCCCTCTCATCCTTAGAAACTAATAACCATCCACTAGATTCTACAACACTGAGGAACATATCCCATGTTCTTATCATATACCTAGATTCTCTACTATCAATTGACCAAGTCCTAGCATCCTGGTAACCAGTACTACCAAAACTTGAATTAAAGGAGGTAACCTCCTCCTTATTCCTGAGTGAAGTCATCTTGATACTATGCAAATTTTCTAAATCTAACTTGAACCTCTTATGTTCTGTATCAACATTTAACCTACTTTCCTCAGCAACCAAGCTCTTATGCCATGAAGATTTTTTGATAAAAATCACAAATTTTCTTATTGGACTTTTTATCAAACACTTTGATTGCAAATCTGATTTATGACTTTTCTGAACTATGAATTCATATATCATATTGTAATGAAATTTCTGATAGTTTTAAGCAGAACACCATACAACCAAACTCTTGAACTGAAGATGAATGCAACACAGAAATTTAGGGCCAAGCCTAGGGTAAAAACCTCACTAGAGGAAAACCCTTGAGAGATTATTTCTATTAAAGAAGATCAAATTTGAGACTTATTTTACAACTCAGAAATTTCTTTGATTTCCATCTCAACAAAATTCAGAAATGCAAATGCAACTTATTTCTTCCTCTGCTAACCTTTCTTGGAATTTGTGCCAACATAAAATAAATGCAAATACTTCCCACACATACCAAAACAACAGTATGATTTTTCTAGAAATCTGTGCTGCAGAATTGACTGACAGAGTACATCCTGTCAAAATTAACAACAACAACTTCTACCTCGGGAAATGTGCCAGAAGACAGGTACGAACTGGTACAGATTTCTGCAGAAAGAATCCTTCAATATGCCTCGGGAAATGCGCCCATTTTCATCCTTGAAAACTGTGCCCACTTACTGTAGAAAATATTGTTGTACGGATTGTCTTGGGAACTATGCAATCTGATTTTACTTGGAAATTGTGCTCTTCCTTCACTCCAGAAATATGATCTCTCTTTTCTCTTGATGTGACTTCAAATGAATGTTTTCTCTCTTCCCTAGATTTATTTTTATATCTTTTCTTTTCCCAAAACTATAACTAACTAATCTCAACTAACTCATCAATGGCTGAGATCAATCATATCTAAAGGTTCACATTAAATGCTCATTTAATAATATAATTTATTATTAAATGCTCACAATTTTTTTTGGGACCCACAACTTAACTTTTAAGTCATTTAAAAAATATAAAGTCACTTTTATATTATAAAACATCCTAGGAAAGTAAAAAATGGTTCCCACCATGTAAACATTACAAAATCATGGTGGGACCTCCTGAGTTACATTTATAACAAAGACCAATGAGAAATCAAGCCCCATTGCCACATCACCAATCCCCTTTCTCTTAAATAAGCCCTTTGGAAAACCTCATGTTCCTCATGCTCATTCACCAACACCATGGTATGTATATGCATTTCCTTCCTCTTAGATCAATGATGGATGCATACTGAAGTTCATAAAGTCTCATTTGCTTATGTGGTTATATCTAAAATCCATTGACCTTTACCATAATATCATTCATATAACCACCACTCTATCACTTCCATGCCTTTCTTCCCCACCCACCCCTAACCCACACAATAAAGATAGCTTGGCCCACTTACAATGCCAAGCTGTCTCATTGTCCCACCCTAGTTCCAAATAAAATTTGATGGTGAAAACGTATCTCAGGCACCATCATACCCTGGAATGCTTAAAAATCGGCTTACTGGCGGGCATTCCTTGGGAATAAAATTTCTGACTGTGGGGTGCAATTAGACAGACCTTGTTTAAAAACAATCTTGTTGGTGGAGAAGGTTTTCAAATAAAGCAAGAAATCAACAATTTCATCCAAGTTGCTCTATAAATAAAGATTTCCAAGTCACTCTCTGAATAAGATTTTCAAGATTATTTCAGTTCTCCTCATGCTACATGCTCTTAGCTCCAGATCTCAGTTTGCAATTCATCATGCTATGAGCTCCAAGTTCACATTGCTCTTTCTTGAAATTTTTTACATCATTGTCAACATATCATATCTCGTGCCTCTTAGATGGTGCTATATATATCATGGATTTCATAGGTAGGTGCAAGTATACTTCTTTTTCCTTTAATTAATCACTGTTCATTAAATGCTATGGATTTGTATTTGGAAAATCACTTGAGCCTTTTTTCCTACTTCCTCCTTATTTACCATATTTCCAAGGGTAGTAAAATCATTTCAGTTTGGGGGAAGGGGAACTACCATCATCTTTATCTTCCGATATGACCATACTGACACCATCACCCATCATCACTCTTACACTATCCATTCAATCCAAACCCTTCATCACTTCCTTTGAATCATGACCTCATCTCTACTTCCATAGCTGAGCCACTCCAACATATCCGACATCCCTTGACATCCAAGCATGAGAAAGAACACCCTATTGTTGCCACATAAGAACCATAAATAAGATGTCTTACTACTGCCACACAAGAACTAGTGGTAAGAAGGGATGTTTTGCTGCTGCCACACAAGAATTAGCAATAAAAAGAGAAGGGACGTTGTTGCTGCTACACAAGAACCAACAAGAAGCCACAAAAGCAATTGATACACAAGCCAAGGCCACTAATAAAGAAAAAGAATGAGCTGCTCCAAAAGAAGCTACAATAGAAGAAACTATTGTAGAAGCCATTTTATCTTAAGCACATGGGTATAAAACGTAGGTATGAGTTCATTTTCATGGTTCACTGTTGCATATCTTGGTTTACATCTTCAAAAGTTGTTGTTGTTGGATCCATTGAAGCTTATTTCACATGAGTTATATGGATTTCAATCATAAATTCCATAAGGAATTTGATGGGTTGCATAATTCATAGTTCATAAGAAATGTTGCACCTTGCATATAACGAAGTATTTAAATATCAATTATGTGCTAGAATTTTCATTAATGAACATCATGGCTGCCTGCTGCCACAAATGGACAACACAATTAGCCCTTGTATTCATATCTTGTAACAACATGCATGAGAAAAAGTATTGTAGTATGATGGTAGAAGTTCATTGGGAAATCATGCCACAAGTTCACAATGGAAAACTGAGTGTTATGTTGTTTCTTGAGGGCTGTCCCTATGCCCACATGGATCAACATTATCTTCATTATATATTGGGTAGTATCATAAGCAATTTGATGGAAAAAACCTATTTCCGCTTCTACATATGGCATCATTATTTGCTTCACATGAAGGTAATATTTTGGCATGAGTGGGTATGACATCAAACCTCTAATTGATTTATTTGATTCTCCTTTTAGCATGATTTTTAGGACTATATTCAATGTGGTGCAGAAAGAAGATCAAGAAGCATTGTAGATCTTCACAATTTTGTAAGCGGCCATTACTTAACCCAATTAGCATTCAGAATTGTAGAGGATGAATGAATATCATGTATAGATGGGTGCGAACTTTCTTGTGTTACATAAATGGATCTTATGTTGGGTTGAGTATACTTTCATTGCTAATTGTCATGAATCAAGGGTTTTAAGGGCATACTCGTATTCAATCAAAGGTGGATTTACTTGCTCATATAAATATTTGATACGCTGCAAATTTGAATGGTAGACTATTTTGTGACAAGCCTTTCACCCTTGCTTAACATACACATGATCTCAATATTGGTACCCATAGTGCTAATTCGTGGCTTTAAAATGCATCTTAAAGGTTGAAAGTGGCTTGTTATGGATATGTTTACTCACGAAAAGTTAGTTGGCAAGTCTTGCATCATAATTAATAACAACATCACACAGTCATTTTTGAGGTCGGATCTGTGTTCTGTTTCTAATGATGCATATATAGTGTCTAGTAGAGATGAATCCTCGACTTTAGGTTTTGAACAATAGAAGTCATCATTTTTATTATATGTCTAGTGTTGCAACACAAACATATTGTTTTCAACTTTTCATGACAAGTCCCGTAGCATATTTTCAAGATCTAATGTGAAGTTTATTCCAACGGCACTAAGGAAACATTAGAGAGAAGACTGTGGTTCCATCCCTGAGCATAGAAGCTAACTTTTTTTGGCTACCGTATTTCAATAGCAGCAACAAAAATTCCTTGCCGGAAACCCTTGCAACAACATTCCTTACAATCTTATTGGTGCTTTAAGAGTGATGGTTACACGATTGGCATTCCAAATCAGATTTATTATGTATTTGGCTTTGAACTCAAGATTGGATGATTGCTAAATTTAGCCAACAATCCTATATTGGTTTGACATAATATTGAAGGATTAGATTGCTATTGTTTATGTGTTAAAAATGTTGATCGGCAGGAGCTCATGGCCATGCTAAGATCATCCACAATGCACATGCTACTTTGCCATTTCTGTTGCACTGCTTGATTTTTATATTCATAAATATGAGTGGGGCTACTCTTTTAAATATTTATTTATTGACATTGGATATGTGGGTTGTTTAAATGTAGTTTTGAATAGAAGCATCAAATTACTATGAGGCATACATTGTCCAACAAACTTGTAGCACACCAAGTAAATTTAAAATGGTAGTTTTAAGACAGCTTGCACTAGAGTGTGTAACATATCTCTCTTTGTTTATTTGAACAAGTGTGGATATATGGACAAATCTCAAAACCATTTATCGCTTCTTTTCCCAAAGGACCAGTAAATTCTTCAGTTTGTGGGAGGAGGGGGTCATTGCCATTTGTTGGTGGGAAATACTACCCTATAGTGAGGAAATGGACACTATCAACTTAAGGGGGTGATAGGTAAACATACTAATTGCATTACAGAAGCGTTTATAAAGGGAAATAGATTAGAGACCTTGAGGGCATACCTTGTGAACGAAGTTTGATCCTAGCTTTTGTCCAACCTTGCGCTCGATCCTCAACTCAATCTCCCGTTTGATAAACCTGCAACACAAAGACCTTTCTCAGTGTATCTTGGCCAACATAATAATGATGGAATTGAACAGTAATTCAAACATCAAGCATTAACCAACATTGATCCAAACAAATACATAATCCAATAAGCACTTGATTTGGGACGAGAAAGATGTTTCAACCTTTTATTGTCAAAAACATATGAATAATACAAAGTATACCTGACTTTGCAGCATGCTCATGCAACCTGATCCTGGGCACCTGCTCCTCTCTAACTTCAGAATTCCTCCAACATAACTTCCTTCAATACAAGCTTCTCATATAGAAGAGTCTCCCTATGGCTTTCATGTCTCAATGTCCAAAATGTCTAACCCCTCTCTTCAATCCTCCTTGTATTTATAGGAAAAGGTAGGCAGTTCAGGTTGAGAGGTGGTTGAAGGAGAAGTTGGGAAACCAACTGCAACTAATCTCCATTCATCAAATTAATCTTTTTTTTAATCATATTTTAAGATGTGTGCTACTATTTCACAGTGGAGTAGAACCCAGGGCGTGACTACAGCATTAAATACTAGCGTTTGTCACTTTTTAAATGTTGTGCGCTAGTCTATTGAAGAGGAGTAGCGCCCATGAGGAGGTGTGCGCTACTATTGTACACTGGAGTAGGGAATATGCCCTAGCTTATTGAAGTAGAGTAGCGCCCATGTCAAAATATGGTGTTTTTGAGGGTTTTGCCAGCTTGCAAGGAGGTGAATCAGGTCAAGGTATCATCTGAGGTCATCATGCTCTTCAATCCAAGTTGTCCTTTTGTGTGATCGACAACTCAAGGTGATCACGGACAGAGAAGTGGAGATTTGACCTATAACAGATGCCCCCTAATGTGTGAGGTCAGAGGGAAACGATGGCTGAAATACATTATAATCCAAAGTTAGAGGAGGAGCAAGAAACTGCGAAGCCAAGTCACAAGAACACCTGAAACAAAGATCAAGGTCAGCGAGAAATTACATTCTTGACATCATATAGATGTACAGTGTGATACAACATGATCTCCGATACATAACGAGGAGATGTATATATAGTATGGCCACTTGAAATACAAGTGTGGATCCATGTCAAAGTGAGAGATCATAGCCATAACAACAAATTGGATCTATGTCTCATGGAGAGCTGAATATAAGTGAGGCTCAGTCTTGCACAACTTGGGTGATAACATAATGAGGTGATGTCATCAAAATCCCAAGGTCTTCATCCAGAACAACCCAAGGTACAAACCCTAACCATGTGAATAGATGAGCTGACAGTCGAACATGAGGGGTATCGTTTGATTACCGGTCATTGATGTAGACTGTTAACAAACGCGAGGGCTTCCACCAATAATGATAATGGGGCCCAAGGTACCTAGTACGATCCGACAAGTGTGAATAAGTGGACTTGGAGTCGAACACTTGAGGATCCTGTCAAATAAGAGACATTGATGTATTCTCATGATTCGACAGCAAGGAAAATTGCCATTGGTGACTGTAATCTCCAAGGTACTAACCGAAACTATGAGCTTCATTCGCAGAGCAAAATGAGTTGATGTCGATGGGAAGAAGTCTGTTGGAAGGGAGGCCTTAAGGCATCCTCCATCATCCAACACGAGGGAAACTCATCTGGTATGAGCTAATATGGAGTAATATATGTAACAAGAATGACACTAGGATGACCGACACATGAGGTCAAGGTAAACTGTAGAATGGACGACATAGGGTATATCCTTGAACAGTGAGCATGAATCAAAGTGACTTAGGCAGTTTTCAACATAATGGGGAAAATGAGATAAGCCTGTAATGTAGGAGACATTAGCAGACCCTCCATATGGTTGGAAGAATAACCAACCGGGGGAGTAAACAACTGGGAGATCAGGCTCACCCTAAGGTCAAAAACTAAACCCAACCGACATGATAGACTCAAGTAGGTGTTGTGTTCAAGGATAGGATTGACTGAACTACCTTTGACACTGAAGATATGACACATCTTTCTCATCCCTTATTCTTTTTAGATAAAAGAATACCTTTCTTGTTGTTTTAATGAGTCCAAGAAAGAATGAAAACTCAATAGATCCAACCATGTAAAAAGTTTAACGAGCCCATGGGAGGAAGACTCAGGACCTTCTTCATTGTTTACAGAGTTCGAAGAAGAGATAGAAGATTTCTCTATAGTACTAATCTCTGGATTTTAATATCGACCTGAGATCTGTTCCTGCTTGCCAGTGTTTTCAATTTTAAGGAGTGTGAAAAACTTAAACAATAACTCCATACACCTACTCGTGGATTTTAATATCAATCCCAAGTAGGTTAATGCTCGCCAGTGTTTTCCTGTTTATAGAGTCTGGAAAACTTAAACAATCCTCTTTACACCTATCCATGGATTTTATATTGAGCCTGGATTGGTCTGTGCTCGGCGGTGTTTTCTTGTTTATAGAGTTGAAAAACTTAAACAGTCCTCTATTAACCATCTCGTGGATTTCACATCGAGCCCGAGTAGGTGAATTCTTGCTTGGTGTTTTCATATTTAGAGAGCCTGAAAACCTTAAAGAAAGGCTCCAAAAGGTCCTTTTTTCGCAAAGTTAGTCTCCTTCCCCAAAAAAGTGTAAAATAATGGAAGAAGAACTCTTCTAGCGCATACAAAAGTATACCTAGAGTATACCTTTTCCGTAAATTATCCACCAAGGCCCGGAAAAGGGGTAATTCTATACCTGAGTGGATGAGCCTTCAATTACTTTAATGAGCTTGAAGAGGACAAGTTTGCTCATCAATCTTGTTTAGGTTTAAATAGTCCAAACAAGAGCTTAAAATGACTTAAATGACAGCTTTTGGATCACGACTTCATAATCTTCCAAAACTAGGTCTTCAACAAAGATATTAGTAATCGCGACAAAAAATCTCAAATGATACATAAATTTGAACTATGAGTTAGTTAAAAAGGTATACCATTGAGAAATTTAGTCTTAAGGGATTGAGCTTACCAAAATTTAGTGAAAAAATGAGAAACATTGGGTGAAATTACCTTTATACCATATGTAGCTATTAATTGATTAATTAGAACAATTTGGTACAATTTGAAACTATAGACATTTTACCAAGAGTGGGTAAAAATTAAAATCAAATTCATATATGTAATTTCTAATTTGAAACTCAAATTTCATTTTGGTTTTGTAGGGAAAACAATTTGGGAGCAACCTTGAATTTCAATCCTCCGTGGCGATCAAATCAAGCGACCAATCATCATTCCACCTCCACCAAGTAAGTTTAAATCCTCCCAACTTGCATTTCAATTGTTTATTTGTCAATTTTTGAGCAAAAAATCACTTGTAAGGCAATGTTCACAACGTTAAGTGCGTGTGCGCTACTCTGCAATGGGCATAGTAGAGCATACAGGGAGGTGTGCGCTACTATGCTCACACACAGTAGCGCCCATGCATGACTGTGTAGCATGTACAGTAGCGCCCACCCCTGAATGTGAAGAAAAAAGTGTGGAGAGCTAAAAATTTGACATTCTTTGTGGTAGGATGGTGCTTATCTGGATGGAGAGAGAACATGAGGACATGTATAGGGTGGCAATGCAGGACCCAGCCACTCTCCATGCTCTCAGAAGATGTGGTTTGTTGAATTTTTACCGAACCGTGAACATGAGGGCACTCAATAGATTGCTTCGAAGACTTGTGCAATACTGGGATGTAGATACCAATACTTTTGTTATCCAAGGACAAGTCTTGGAGCTTACTGTCGACGATATCTACTTTATTACTGGACTCTCTAGGAGGGGAGATGCAGTAAATTTGAAGGGGTCTTCTCGCAATGTGGGTGCAACGTTGGTGCAAGAGTACTTAAATGCATACTGTGTGGCTGGTGCTGAGAAGTCAAGAATTCAAATCCTGGTTTCTACCATTGAAAGCCTTCCTCTAAAGGTGATTGTGAGTATGATAAACCGCATGGTAGGGAGTCCCACACAACACCTAGCTTCGAGGCATTCCATGCATATTGGTGTTAGATGCTTGTAGGGACATGTGTACGATTGGTGCACTGGTTTACTGGCAAACATGAAGCTTCAACTTATGGGTTGCAAATCCGGAAGTATGAAGAACTTTAGATACAACATCATTCTATGTACCTTCTTCTTTGAGAGGGTACCTGCTCTTAGCTTGGGGATGCCTCTACCTCCAGTCAACCCTCGTGAGCCTAGATTGAGTCGGTGGGGTGACATCTTTCTCCGCCAGGGTGGTGGCGAGAGCCACTTCTGTTAGCATACTAATGATTTCTAGGGGTGGCGGGAGATGTAGGTGCCGACATTCGAGCAGTTTCCGTATGCTAGATTGGACTTCCGCCGTGATCCAGAGCTGGTGCTTCCTCCAGGTGGAGCCTGGGGAGATATTGGTATGTTTTTTTTTTTAGAATTATTTAATTTTTTCAAACTTTCAAGTATTTGATTTTTATGCATGAATTTTGGAGTACTAAACAAGTGTCATATGCAGATATTGGGCCTGTCCATCCTGAGGGACATCCTACCATATTTGTAAGGCCAGCTGATGTTGTTGCAGCAGATGTTATGTTAGGGACTATAGAGAGGAAAATGAGTCGGTTGACTCACGATGTTCCTGCATGCCGCATGGATCAGATACCTATTGATATGCAGGAAGATGTAGTTGGGGTGCCCCCAACATGGCTTAGGGTGCTGCGGAAGATAGCTAGTCTAGTCATATGTTATCGGGATGCAGTAGATGATGATGAGGCCCCTCCTTCTCCATAGGAGATGGATACTTTATGTATATTTTTGAGGCCACCGTGCCCATTTTTGTACTTTATGACATGACTTGTGATCCAAAACTCATATTTTTTGATACAGTATCGGTTATTTACATGTGTATGTGTTTGAACTTTATGTGTGAAATGTTGTTTATGGAAGTGTATGATACAAATTCCAATCTAAGACATAATTTACAAATGAGTCAGCTAATGCATTTAAAGTTCTTGGAATGTGTTGATATATAATATAATCAAACTGTCTTTCCAATAATCTAACTCGCAAAAACTGTCGTAGCAATGTAGGATCTCTAATCTAGTAAACACCCGTTAACTGAAATACAACTAGTTGCAAATCGATCCTTACCTCCAAATCTGAAATGCCATGAATAAGGGCATCTCATAGAAGTTCTATAACCGCACTGTACTCGGCTACATTATTCGTAGTGGGACCCAAACAAACCCCCCCCGAAGAGACTAGTTGACCAGCTAGTGAGTAAATGACCCAAGTTGCTGAAGCCAACTGTCAGGTGTGGCGACTGACGCCATCAGCAAATCCTAAGAAATGTTCAGTCGACATCTGATACACGAAATGAAGACACTCATAAGATTAACTAACAAGCACAAGCAAAAACTAGTTCTTTAAAATATACAGCTATGTTACAAGAAAAAGTACAACTGCCTAAGCGTAGTACTTCTTCAGGTAGAGCCCATTTCTAGGCTCAGGCAGCTTATTACCCTCGTAGTCTACTAGCTCGTAAGCACCCTTCTTCAGTACTTTGGAAATTATGTAAGGCCCGAGCCACATGGACTTGAACTTACCAAGTCCTAGAGGTTCCTTTTCCCGATCCCACAGTAGAACAAGATCTCATTCAAGGAACACCCTAGGCTTGACAGACTTGTCATATTATCCTTTGACTTGTTTCTTATGAACTTCGTTTTCTATGAGCGTGTCTCGGCACTGTTCATCTAGATGCTCTAAATGCAACAAACGTTCTTCCAATGCTGAAGTATATGGTAGTAATTTAACAGCCAGCTTTAACGAAGGAATCTCGCATTCAATCGGAATGACTGCTTCTATCCCATGCATAAGCTGAAAGGGAGAGAACCCGGTAGTAGTCTTTACGTTCGTTCGGTAGGCCCAAAGAGTAGGTTATAGCATGATGTGCCAGTTATTTCGACTGGCATTGACAGTTCTTTGCAGTATTACCTTTAAAGTTTTGTTAACTACCTCGACTTGTCCATTCGCCTGTGGATAATATGAAGACGAATGTTCTTGCCGAAAACCTAACATTGTGTATAGATCAGTCATCATGCTATTCTGGAAATGACTACCGTGGTCAGTCACAATCTCTTTAGGTATGCCGAACCTTGCAATAATCTGATTAAATACGAAATAAGCGACAGTTTCTCCATATGCCTTGATAGTAGGCATTGCCTCCGCCCACTTGGTGAAGTAGTCGACGAAAACGATGATATAATGATATCCTCCAACCGAAACTGGATTGCAAGTCATGTAATCAACCCCCCATTTTGTGAAAGGGCCTGCTGTAATCACAGGATGAAGAGGAGCTAGGTGTGCTCTCATTTTCCTAGTGAAAAACTGACATGGACGGCAGTGTTTCACAGCTTCCACACAATCTTTAAAGATTGTGGGCCAAAAATACCTGGCACGCAGTATTTTCTGGGTTGTTTCCAACCCAGAAAGATGACCCCCACAAGCTCCACTGTGGGCATCATTCAATACTGATTCTGCTTCTTCCAAAGTCAAACAACGTCGTAAGATGGAATCTATCCCACGTCTGTACAAAGTATCAGAGATGATGAGATAGTTTTTCGCATGACTTTTCAGTTTGCGTCATTCTTCTCTAGAAAAAGTGGTAGGACACCTCAAAGTTTGGAGATATACTAAGATATCCCCGTGCCATGGGTCAGAGGAAGCAATGAGGAAGATATGTTCATCCGGGAATGATGATTCTTCCTCGATATTCTCTAAGTCACTCGAAAACTCTGAGATTAAATCAGTGAACACTAGTGATTTCGTCGACTTGGCCGATTGAAAAACCAAATCAAACTCTTGTAATATTACAATCCATTTGTTGTACTTCCCACCGATGATTCGTCGAGTGAGAACATACTGAAAAGGATTGACTTCCGCTATCACAGTAGTTGTTCGTAAAAGTATGTAATGACGAAGTCTCTGTACCGCATAGACCGCAGCAAGTGCTAACTTCTCAAGATGCGAATATTTAACCTCAGGGGCTATCAATGCGCGGGAAAGATAGTAAACAACATGCTCTTGGAGCATGTAATCCTCCTGAACTAGTACTATGCCAATTGTATTAAGAGATGCTGCCAGATATAAAAGAAAATCTTTTGCATAGTTCGGCGGGCTCAACAAGGGGATTGAAAGTAGTGCCTTCTTCAAGGCCTCAAATGATGCTTGAGCAGCCTTGTCCCACACGAAGTAGGTATCTTGTTTAAGCAGTCTCATAAAACCTTTCGTGATTTTAGCATAGTTTATGATAAAGCGTCGCAAGAAATTAGGCATGCCTTGCAGACTTTGGAGCTGTCGCAAGGTGCGAGGAGGAGGCAAATTTATAATCACCTCAACTTTTAACAGGTCGACCATTATACCACGACTGGATACAATAAAACCCAGTAAACGTCCTGATTCGACACAGAATACGCACTTACTAGGATTCAAACGAATCTTATACTGTCTACATCTTTCAAACACAAGTCTCAAATGAGTTGGATGATCCTGTCTCTTTCGAGATCGCTCCGGGAGGTCATCCAGGTAAGGTTCAACTATGTGTTTGATATCGTGAAAAGCGAAATTCATAGCTCACTGGAACATAGCTCCAACATTCTTTAAGCCAAACGACATCTTCCGATACACAAAGGTTCCCCACAGGCAGATGAAAGCTGTTTTGTGTTGATCTTCAGGTTTGATTTGGATTTGATTATATCCCGAAAATCCATCCATGAAAGAAAACATCTCGTGTCCCGCACATGCATCTATGATCTGGTCGATAAATGGTGTGGGATAGTTATCTTTCGAGCAAGCTTTATTGAATCCCAAAAGTCAGTACAAAATCGAATGGTACCTTGCTTTTTATCAATCGGAACAGGGTTTGAAATCCGGCTCTAAGCAATTTTTCAACCTCCGCCTTAATGGCGGCCACTTTTCGAGGATTCACAGGACAGAGCTTCTGTCTCACAGGTTTTGCATTAGGGTATGTAGTGATGACATGCTCAATGATGGCTGGATCGATACCTGGCATCTCCTCATATGACCAGGCAAATATGTCACAGAATTCTTAAAAAGCTTAGTATACAAAACGATCTCTTCTGAAGAACAGTCTGCACCAATAAAAATGTTTTCCACTACCTCGGGTTTGGTGGAAATGTTAATTGGAATTGTTCTCGATATATTATCCATATTTCCTTCAGCATAAACAGCTCTTGAATTAGAAGGGAAAGATGACAAATCAACAAATCCACCGGGTCTCATAGAGAATTCTCCCCTCTCTATCCTGTCTAGGTTTGGAAGCAGGTAAGACCTGTGATGCATATGTTCCCATGGTTGGTCCAGGCCCATCATGACTTCCAAAATGGCTTCATCACACGGTAAGACCGTATCTAAACAGTCGAAAGAGTGGGTAGAATTCAATGACCATGCAGGAGCATAGTCCATATCCGACTCAGCAGAGACTGGCAGAGTCATGATATGTTCCATTGCAGCATGTTGTGCTTCCATGTATGTTATTTCTGCAATGGTTAAAGGCACTGAAGGTTCTGATACAGTAGGAAGGATCCATAGATCAGTCCTAAGACCAACCGTGAAAGTTTCAGTAGAAGTACCTACATCAGAACGCATAAAAAGAACAAGGGAGGGTAGGTCGAAAGTGCCTATTAACGACCTGTAAATCCCTGCTCCTAAACTCTCGCTTACTGGGGCAGATTGATCAACTAAAGGAATAGTAGTATCAGATGAAGTATGGTTGTTTTTTTGAGAGAACGAAAGTTGATCGACTGTGACGATCTTGCCTTCGTGAGGGAACATAACAACTTGGAAAACTGCCGATGCAATGGCTCGCATGGCATACATCCAGCTCCGACCTAATAACATATTGTAATCAAGCGGAGCGTCCAGAACTTCAATCTCTACAGCAACTATCTTACCGACAAGTGTAATTTCAAACAATGGTAGAACTCCATGTGGACGAAAAGTCTTGGCATCGAAGGCAGTAAATAGTGTGTTAGAGGGGGCTAGCTTGAGAGAGCCTAAAGCTTTCCAACAAGAAATGGACATCACACACGTCAACGTGCCCTCATCTATGACAGGCCGTCTAATGGTCATAGGACCATAGACCAATTCAATCTGTAGGGAAACATGGTACGGCAAACGATATTTGATGTCAGACATATCAAAGCGTGCAGACATGTTAGATGATTCCATACTTCCAATCGCTGCCAGAAGTGCGTTTCGTTGTAACGGACAACTTTGCAAAAATTCTAAGGTGGACATAGCACAAGGGGTCTGGGATAGATCTTCAACCACATTGTAGTTGGAAGCAGCTCGAGTGTTGGGATTGTGCGAGGCCCGTTTCAAGACACCTTTCAGAATCTTGGGTAGTGGATCCACTGGAATGTCGAGAGGAACGGAAGATTCATGAATCTCTTTATCCTTGTTTTGCACATCCGAGGTATAATTTCTTGCTCGTGTTTGCAAAAGTGCATCCGCGCTAACCATGTTAATGAAAGTTTGACCAAATGAAGCATGAGTAGTGCCCCCAGCTTTGGAGGTGCCAAAAGCTGAACCCTGCCCCTTAGTAAATGGATCTTTAAGTATGAAAGGTTTCTTTTCTTGAAGCAACTTCTGGGCTTCTTCGAGTAGAGGGCATTGGTGAGTAAGGTGTTCCTGCTTGCAAAGCTTACAAGGGAACTTAACCTTCTTTTTTTCTTTGTTACCCTCCTCGGCATTCTCTTTGTTCTTGGGCTTTTGTTGGTTCCCCTCTCCTTTCTTGCCCTTCTTTTTGTTGTTGGGCTGCCAAGGGCCTTTCTAATTGTTCTGAACCTGGTTCATAGATTCAGAAGTAGAAGGAGAGGTTGTGACGGAGATTACTTCTATAGTCGATTGTTTGACGGATAAGGCATGGACCTGCTTAGTCAATGCTTTGAAAGCTGCAAATTCTACTGAACCCACTATGCCGTCAGCATGTGGTCCAAGTTTAGGTTGGCCAAGATCAGTGTTTGATCGCGGTGCGTCTGGTATAATCTCATAAAGTAACCCAGATTGTGTATAAACGAGGTCTAGCTGTTGGGTTCGTAAGATGGCTTCTTCCTCTGTAGATACTCCAGAAGTAGCTACTTCCTTAGAAATATAAGGAAGGAGGGATTTTAGGTACCACTCAAGAAGGAATTCTGGAGGTATATTAGCTTTAATGAGCCTCTTCTGTCTTCACCACTCCTGAATGTGATTAGATAAGTGAGTGGCCTTATTCTGTCTAAATGTAGACAGAAGATCTGTCCTGGCATCGTATCGGACAGGAAGCTGGAAGTGGTTTAGAAAAATAGTCGCGAGATCCCGAAAGTTAAAAAACGTAGCTACAGGTAACTCAATGTACCATTTAGCCGCAGCGCCGGTTAAGGTTCTTTGGAACAGTCTCAACCTAATGGAATCCTCTTTCAACGAGTTCGAAGAACACCATAAATGGAAAGTGGTGACATGATCACCAGGATCTTCACCGGTTTTGCCTTCGAATTTTGGAATGTCCAAAGGTAACTTGGTGGGAACTGGTGGCCAAGCCACGTTATGGCATACCGGATTATTTGTTAACTTGGAAAGGTCTGGCAAGTTCAGAGTTTCCAGAAATGGTAAACGAGTTCTGCAAGATGGCATTTGATAAGCTAGGGTCATAAAGGGAGAACCACCCATAGTTTGACCTGTAAACTATTGGTAGGGGTTTCCCCCAGCCATCTGCTGGTAGGGGTTTCCCCAAGCCACTTGCTGGTATGGGTTGCCCCTAGCCATCTGCTGGTAGGGATTTCCCCTGGTCATCTGCTGGTAGGGGTTGCCCCCTTCCATCTGTTGTTGTGTGAAAGTGTTGTTGAAATTCCCCCACCCAAATGAAAGTGGGTTGGTGCTCTGTGTGTTCGTCCACTGTGGTTGGGTGTTAGCCCCACCATATTGCTGGTTAAAAATGTTACCCCCCTCCTCCCAAGAATAAAGAAAAAGGGACATTTCCTATAGGTATATTACCTTGATTAATGTTATAGCTTGCAAAGGTATTAAAACCAGTGGTAGTCAATGTGGACGGTCCAGTCATGGTAGTCATGACAGGGATGGTTGTAGAAGCATTCGGCCCTATAGTAGGTGTGGGAATCCAAGTACTAGGTATATGATATGGCTGTTCAGTTGCAGGAGGTGGAACAAGATTTACTGTACTACTGAGTCCAAAAGTGGGTGTAGAGGCGGATGCCATAGTTGTTGAACTCGGCATGCCTAAGGTATCGAGATTAAAGCTGAAGGACGGAGTCGAAATAGAAGTTGGCGGTGTCGAACTCGGTGTAGCAGTGGGAGGAGGATTTACAGTATTCGTGTTCACACCTGTTGTGGGAGTCTGTGGAACTCCCTGTTCGCCTCCTGTATTTGTCATAAAATGCTTAGGTGTGAAATGATATGCACTATAATCAGGTTGCTGGAAACCAACAGGTATCAACAGCGGATTTCTAAGATTAGTCAGAGGAGGATTAAAAGGAGTACTGAATTCACCAGAAGTGAGATCCTCAATCTCAACTATATCAAAAGCTTGCTGATCTGGAGTCCCAGGTTGTGGTTCCTCAAGAACCTCTATTTCAGGTCTTTCTGTTGCAGGTTGTAGTTCTTCAGGAATTTCTATTTCACTAGTGGTTTCCAAAGGAACATTGGAGTCTACCCTCTGTCGTCTGGGTGGCAGTAGTGGTTCCACTCTAAGTGGGAGAAGGTTTTGCAACCTTCTAGACCTACGAAGATCTTGGTCTTCCATGATTATATATAAAAAATAAAAACTAAGAAAAAAGCCTAGTGGCCACTAAGACTATGGGGCAAACAACACACCACTAAAAAAGTCCTAAGTATTCAAACCAGTCAAACAAGATGCCTTCCGGAGAAGAGTCTGGGATGACGAGGCCCCAAAACAGATCAACAAAGGATGAAGAATAGTTACTCGGGGTCCACAATACAATGACTAAGGGTGCAAGCGCTGGAATCACCCAACCGCCCTCCCAAAGACCTACAAGGAATTTCCTCCCATGTCTGTCCTAGGTACAGCAGATATACCCTCTGCTATCACCTATGTATGATCCTATGGTCAGACACTAAGGATAGCACCACACCGAAAACTCCTGGGGGAACAGTTGTTGGTCGAATCAGAAGGCATGGGTAGGGTAACTAAGCCCGAAACTCAAAAGAGTCCCCAAATGTGATCCAATCCTAGTATATGCTCGAAACAGAAAGTAGGAGGTGTATTCCCAACAATCTGATCTCACAAGACCTACTGCATAGATCCCAGGCAAGCTTTGAATGAAGTGGGTTTACCTGTGATAATCAAACTACGATTTTTGCATAATGTGTGATCTTGGGTGGTTTAAGGTGTTTTAAACCCAAGATCCTAACCAAGACTAGTTGCTGACGTGTATCCCTAGAAAGAAAAATCGTTTCTAATTGATTTTATTAAAGATTTTTAGGGTTACTTTTTACTCAATGGGGAGTGCGTTGTGTGATGTCGTTGCAACAGAAAGTAAAGTGCATGAAATGACACAACTTTCAACAACAAAAGGACTTTTTATTTTTTGTTTAATATTCTTTCCAAAGTAAAGAGTAAGCAAACCTAAAAAAAAATTCTTTTTGTTTTCTTTTCTAACTCCTAACAAAATAAACTATGCTATTTTGCAAAGATTATAAGCCTTACTATTATGAACAACCAAACTTATTTTGCTTTTCTGTTATATATGAACAAAAAGAACTTGAAAGTAGAAGCAAATAAGACCTATAAGATATGTGTAAGTAAAGGCAAGATAACTCAAAAGTTCACAACTGTCAAAACAATGGTTTGACAACGACTTGTCCTACAGGTTTTTAAAAAAAAAAAGCTCTCAAACTTGGAAACCAAGCGGGAAGAAAACAAAGAGGGAAGATGCTTAGAACTGGAAATCAATCTTTAAAAGAATGCTTCAAAGCACCAAACCCTAACAAGACCACTATTCCAAGCAACAGGTAGGCAAGCGAACTACAGACAACCTTACTAACACAAAGACTGAAAGATGAAGCAAGCCAAAGCACTTCAAACTCACTTGATATTGGAAAAGACAACAAAGTCAAGAAATGTTGGGACTCAAAAAAATTTGGAAGACACCCTAAAAGGCTCCAAAAGATGGATCAAACCCTAAAACAAAGGATGAGATGCCCAAAGAGTAAACAAATGTTGCAACAAACAGCAAATGCTAAGCGCAAAGGTTTGTAGGTCAACAACACGCTATCAGGGTATGGAATGAGTAACTGTGTTCACTAAGGAACAATGCCCAATCTCCAAAAAGAGTCACAAATGAACCAAACACTTCAAAAGTAAACAAGTGACCAAAAGATGACCTAAAGGACTCAAAAGAGGCTAATGAGACTCAAAGAAGGGTTACGGACCTCAAAGACCAGTCAAGCAGGCCAAAAACAAAGTTAAAAATTCACCTAAACAGGCAGAAAACTCAACCCTAACTCAAATAGAGAGCTACAGGATTGTGCCCTATTGTGCAGTAGGAAAACTAGCGCACTTGGGGGTGTGGGCGCTACTGTATAGAGACAAACTAGTGCATGGGTGCTACTGTATGTACAACAGGGTAGCACACAGGTCTTAAAGAGTTAAAAAATAACCTTGCAGAGGTGTAACAGGATTGAGTTAAGCAAAGGGAAGCAAGCAGGGACTACCTATTGTAAGTTTTAAACCTTAACAGTGAAGTACAAACTTATATTGATTCTTAAGCATTAACATAAAATACACAATGGCACACACATAACACAGAGATTTTCACCTGGAAACCCTTAACCGGGAAAAAACCAGTAAAACTTAGAGCCGCACTACTCCTTTTCATTATATATTTATTCAACCATTTACAATACAATATATGGTATTCCGCAACATCTAAAACCCTAATTCGTTTACCCGAAATTAGGTTACAACCCTAATCCCTTTTACTGGGATTAGATAGAGTACAATGGGTCGAAATCGTGAAAAAGCAAAAAACAACCCAAAAAATTTTGCGCTCCGCGCAGACTCCGAGGTCCTAACGGTCCAAAACGAAGGGTGTGGGTCCTGTCAGGCTACCCCCCCTCTAACCCCCCCCCTCCGGACACGCTCGGCGCAAGCGAATCACTACTGGGAAAGGGATCGTGTTGTACACGCAGCCACCATGTGAAGAGATATAACATTCCCAACATTCTCCCACTTGTTGTTCTCTTCACATACAGGAGAAATTTATGACTTTAACAATTCAGGGCAACAATGCCCATGTTCTCTTTACACCAAGAGAACTTCTGAGTACTCACAGACTTTTTCAAAGAGTCTGCAACATTTACCAATGTGTCAACCTTCTCCAGCAACACTTTGTTTTGTTCAACCATGTCTCTGACAAAATGGTACTGCACATCAATGTGCTTTGTCCTCAAGTGATAAGCAGGGTTCTTTGCCATAAATATTGCACTTGAGCTATCACAGCCAATCTTTACTGCATTCCGAACAAAACCAATACCTGAACACAATCTTTGCAACCATACAGCTTCCTTACTTGCATGGGTAGCTGCCATGTATTCAGCTTCTGTAGTTGAGAGTGCAACTACAACTTGTCTTCTACTCATCCAACTGATTGCTCCTCCAAATAGATTAAAAACGTAGCCACTTGTAGATCTTCTGTGATCAAGATCTCCAGCCTAGTCAGCATCAGCAAATCCTTGTATATCTATCTCTTTGTTTAGACTGGGTCTTTCTTGGTAGCAGATTGCAAAATCTGTAGTGCCACGCAAATACCTGAAGACCCTCTTTACTGCAGTCCAATGTTCCTTTCCTGGTTTTGACATGTATCTACTCAAAACTCCCACTGCATGGGCTATATCTGGTCTAGTACAGACCATGGCATACATCAGACTGCCAACTGCACTAGCATAGGGAACATGAGACATGTCCTCAACCTCTTCTTGTGTTGTGGGACATTGTTCTGCAGATACCCTTACACCTACAGGAATGGGCACCTTCACTGGTTTGCTTTCCTGCATATTAATTCTCTTCAATATCGTTTCAACATATTTCCTCTGATTTAACCAGAGTTTCCTGTTTTCACGATCTCTTTTTATTTCCATGCCCAAAATAAAATTTGCAGCACCAAGATCTTTCATGTCAAATTCAGATGACAGCTGATTCTTGACATCCTTGATGATTTCCTTGTTGTTTCCAATTAGAAACATATCATCAACATACAATATTACATTAATAAAATGATCACCAGTTAGCTTAAAATAAACACAGTGATCAGCTTTGCTTCTTGAGAAACCAAGTCCCGGTATATAAGTATCAAATTTTTGATACCACATTCTTGGAGATTGTTTCAATCCATAGAGAGATTTTTTCAGCTTACAGACAAGCTCCTTTCTTCCTTTCACCACAAACCTTTTTGGTTGCTTCATATAGATCTCTTCATTAAGATTTCCATGTAGGAAAGCCGTCTTTACATCCATCTGTTCTACTTCAAGGTCAAAAACAACAGAAATAGATAGAAGAAATCTAATAGAAGTCAATTTTGCAATAGGTGAAAAGATCTCACCAAAATCGATGCCCTCAATTTGGGAATAACCTTTCGCTACTAGCCGAGCCTTGTACTTCTCCACTTTACCTGCTGCATTTAACTTCTTCTTGAATACCCATTTGCTTCCAACAGGCTTTCTTCCTTTTGGTAACTCAACCAGATCCCATGCCTCATTTTTGTCCAAGGCATCCATTTCTTCTATCATGGCCTTCTTCCATAGTTTACTATCTTCTGAATCCATTGCCTCTTTAGCAGTTCTAGGATCATCATCAGTAATAGATAACACAAAATTAGAACAAAAATCAGGGGGACTGTACCTTTCATCTTTCCTTCTTACTCGGTTAGATCTCCTCAATACCGAAGTCTGTGGATCCGCCTCTTCATCTGATTCAGACGATTCTGCCTCCTCATCTGATTCAGATGAATCTGGTTCCTCAAAAGAATCACCTCTTTCATCCTTGATATCAAAGTGTAGCTTCTCTGAATCCTTTTCCTTTGGTACATCCTCAATCTTGGAAGTGCTTTCAACTTCTCTGAAGATCACATCTTGATTGTAAACTGTTTGCCTTTTTACTGGGTTCCACAGCTTGTAACCTTTCACTCCATCCTTGTAACCAATGAAGATACATTTTTCCGCTTTATTATCCAACTTGCTCCTTTTCTCCTTTGGAACATGTACAAAAGCATCACACCCAAACACTCTAAGATGAGAGAGAGAGGGTTTCTTACCAGTCCAAACCTCATGAGGTGTCTTGTCAACCAACGCTGATGTGGGTGTCCTATTCACTAAGTAACACGCAGTGTCAACAGCTTCTGCCCAGAATTGTTGTGTTAGCCCTGCACTATTGAGCATACTCCTTGCCTTTTCCATCAATTTCCTGTTCATCCTTTCTGCAACCCCATTCTATTGAGGTGTTTATGGAGTAGTCTTTTGCCTTGCTATTCCACACGTTTTACAAAACTCCTCAAATTCACTTTCACAGAATTCTCCACCGTTATCTGTTCTGAGTACTTTTATTTTCTTCTCAGTTTGATTCTCTACAAGAGCCTTAAATTCTTTGAATCTTTTAAAAACCTCAGATTTCTTACGCAGGAAATAAATCCAAGTTTTCCTTGAGAAATCATCTATAAATGAAACATAATACACAGATTTACCTAGTGATGGAACAGGCACAGGTCCAAAAACATCACTATGTATTAACTCTAAGATTCCTTTAGCTCTTACAACACCAGATGAGAATCTTACCCGATTCTGTTTACCATATAAGCAATGTTCACAGAAATCAAAATCGAATGTGAAATCAGACATGCCTTCAGCCATACTTTTACCTTGTAATAGTCGAAGACCCTTCTCTCCAATATGTCCCAGCCTTCGATGCCATAGCGATGTCTTCTCACTAGAGATAGTAAGGACTCTGTCTCCTTCATTTTTACCCTCAGGAACAATAGTACCGTTACATCCATTTTTGAAGGTGCTTCCCAACAACTTGTATAGAGTTCCAATCCGAACTCCCCTCATCAGCACCAGTGATTCTCGAACCATTTTGCATGTGTTCTTTTCAACTAAAGTTTTCACACCTGCATCATCCATTTTACTTACAGATATAAGGTTTCTAGCCAGCTTTGGAATGTGCAGAACCCCGAGAAGAGTTTTAACCCTTCCATCTTTGAGCAGTAGCTTGATCTTTCCTCGACCTATGATTTTCGCCACCGAGTTGTCTCCCAGAAATACATCTCCTCCATCATACTTTTCGTATTCAGAAAACCACTCCCTGTGAGGAGTCATATGATAAGACGCACTTGAGTCAATTAACCACGAATCATGCTCTGCATGTGTACTTCAAGACGCCAGATACACATCTCCTCCTTCCTCTGTATATTCTTTCCCATCTTCGGATGGAGCATCATTAGGTCCTATGCTTTTATCAGTATTTTTGGATTTACAATCCTTCTTGTAATGCCCAGTTTTTCCGCACTTCCAGCATTTTCTTACAGAAGGTCCTGGAGATTTAGATCTCCCTCTAGATTTAGATATACCACCTGAAGACTTATTTTTAGATCTATCTCGAGGGAGACCTCTTACAAATAAGGCATCCTTGGTTGAACTATCCATGGATCTCTGCCTCATTTCCTCCGATAGCAGGGATGCAACCACATCATCGAAGTTTAGCGTGGTTGCATTACTCCCAATAGCTATAACCAGATTATCCCATGAATCTGGCAAAGAGCACAATAGACTAATACATTTTTCATCATCAGTAATTGTAATACCAATAGATGTCAACTGACTTACCAGAGTATTGAAGGCGTTTAGATGTTCTGACACAGAGTCTCCATCAGTCATCCTCAGAAGGTACAATTTCTTTTGCATAAATAACTTATTTACCAGGGACTTTGATAGATACAGATTTCCCAGTTTATCCCATAGCTTCTTTGCACTGTCTTCTCTAGATACGTTCACCAATACCGAATCTGCGAGGCAAAGACGAATGGTGCTCCTTGCTTTTCTTTCCAGCTTATCCCATTCTTCTTTTACCGCACCAGTGGGCGTGGTACCTGGATCTACTGCGATCCATTGTTCTTTATCTACCAGAAGATCTTCCATCTTGAGCTTCCATAGCTCAAAGCTCTGGCCATTAAATTTATCAATCTCGAATCTAGAACTGCTCGCCATTCTTTAAAGAAAAATAAATCACCGCTGCAAAGCTCCCATTGAAACCAGATTTATCACAAATCCAAGATCGAGCCAAACCCTTGGAAACAAAGGCATCCCTCTGAACCCAAAAAATGCTCTGATACCAAATGTAAGTTTTAAACCTTAATAGTGAAGTACAAACTTATATTGATTCTTAAGCATTAACAGAAAATACACAATGGCACACACATAACACAGACATTTTCACCTGGAAACCCTTAACCGAGAAAAAACCAGCAAAACTTAGAGCCACACTGCTCCTTTTCATTATATATTTATTCAACCATTTACAATACAATATATTGTATTCCACAGCATCTAAAACCCTAATTCGTTTACCCGAAATTAGGTTACAACCCTAATCCCTTTTACCGGGATTAGATAGAGTACAATGGGTCGAAATCGCGAAAAAGCAAAAAACAACCCAAAAAATTTTGCACTCCGTGGGCCTAATGGCCCCCTCCGTGGCATTTCGGAACCTAACGGTCCGAAACGAAGGGGGTGGGCCCTGTCGGGCTACCCCCCCCTCCGGACGTGCTCGACGCAGGCAAATCACTACTGGGCAAGGGATCGTGTTGTATACGCAGCCACCATGTGAAGAGATATAACATTCCCAACACCTACAAGGCTTCTCAGAAGATTAAAAGGGATTAAGAGGTACTGGAAAGACAATCAAGAAGGGTTTCCTAGAGCAGAAAAGACAACCTCCCCAGCGGAGTCGCCAGTCTGTTGGCGGGAAATACTACCCTATAGTGAGGAAATGGACACTATCAACTTAAGGGGGTGTCAGGTAAACATACTAATTGCATTACAGAAGCGTTTATAAAGGGAAATATATTAGAGACCTTGAGGGCATACCTTGTGAACGAAGTTTGATCCTAGCTTTTGGCCAACCTTGCGTTCGATCCTCAACTCAATCTCCCGTTTGATAAACTTGCAACACAAAGACCTTTCTCAGTGTATCTTGGCCAATATAATAATCATGGAATTGAACAGTAATTTAAACATCAAGCATTAACTAACATTGATCCAAACAAATACATAATCCAGTAAGCACTTGATTTGGGACAAGAAAGATGTTTTAACCTTTTATTGTCAAAAACATATGAATAATACAAAGTATACTTGACTTTACAGCATGCTCATGCAACCTGATCCTGGGCTCCTGCTCCTCTCTAACTTCAGAATTCCTCCAGCATAACCTCCTTCAATACAAGCTTCTGATATAGAAGAGTCTCCCTATGGCCTTCATGTCTCAATGTCCAAAATTTCTAACCCCTCTCTTCAATCCTCCTTGTATTTATAGGACAAGGTAGGCAGTTCAGGTCGAGAGGTGGTTGAAGGAGAAGTTGGGGAAGTTGGGAAACCAACTGCAACTAATCTCCATTCGTCAAATTAATCTTTTTTTAATCATATTTTAAGATGTGCGCTACTATTTCACAGTGGAGTAGCGCACAGGGCGTGACTACAACATTAAATACTAGCGTTTGTCACTTTTTAAATGTTGTGCGCTAGTCTATTGAAGAGTAGTAGATCCCATGAGGAGGTGTGCGCTATTATTGTACACTGGAGTAGGGCATATGCGCTGGTTTATTGAAGTAGAGTAGCGCCCATGTCAAAATATGGTGTTTTATAGGGTTTTGCCAGCTTGCAAGGAGGTGAATAAGGTCAAGGTATCATCTGAGGTCATCATGCTCTTCAATCCAAGTTGTCCTTTTGTGTGATCGACAACTCAAGGTGATCACGGACGGAGAAGTGCAGATTTGAACGGAGAAGTGCAGATTTGACCTATAACACCATTGTTTGCAACAATTACATTGTTCTTGGCAATTCTCTTCACCTCATATATTAAGAGTTTCCATGATTTACATAACTTTGAAGCTTTGTAGAAGCACCATTTTTTTAAATGGAAATGCTGGATAAACAAAGCTTATAAGAATACACAATCATGTTACCAACCTATTCAAAAAAATATGGAGAAGGCTCTGTTGTGATTTTCATATCCATGCATAATCATTTCAAGCCTTCACACAGATCACTTGGTAAATGCATGTACAACAGTGGGACATTTTTATAGCATCCTAAAGTGCAGAAATTGATTCAAGGATATCTTGCAAATGGTAAACTGAGTTTTCATAAAACTTCGAGGGAAGAAGATTTACAATAGGGAGAAAAAACTCAGTAAGTTTCAACTCAATCCAATTTTCAATTTATGAGAAAATGGTTAAACAGTCTGACATTACTTGTACACTATTATGTTGTTACTTCTACAACAATTTATTGTTAATCCACCAAAACTACTGAAAAAGAACACTTGTGAGTTACTTTTGAAGGTATGTTGGCTATGAGGATGAAACATAAGATTGTTAAGATGATCTAGGTGACCATGGATTGAAGAAATCATAAGTAGATCACTTGTTTTGTTCATGAGTGACTAATGATGACATGTTTTTTAAGATGGCTCTTTTATGAAAAATGGGACAACCATTGTTTGAAGAAGATTCAAGATGCTATTGGGAAACAATTGTTGCAGTTGATCAATTGCGCAATTACATAAATATTAGCAGGTGGTTTTGGTTATTTTGCATTGAAAATGGAAGCGACATAATATGGGTCCTTACAACTTGGTTTATACAAAGGTATTGGGTTTCATGAGGACATGCAACATATTCAATTTGGGGGAGATGTCAGGCCATGGAATTGTCATCATTTTACACCCTCTATTCCCTATTATTAGTCTCTTGGTTCTTACCCATAACCTTTCATTAGTTCATTTTTATGATTATATGCAGGATTTAGACCCAACCATGTTTCCATTACATTTATTTAGTATTTCATGTGAATTATGATTAAACATTGGAAAAAAACATATTTTGCATTTATCTTTGAAACATGGACGAGTTTGATGATTTTTGTAGAACTAGTTCTAGGTCACTTCTCATTACTCCGGGACATTTTCCACAACTCGTATGGTTGAAGATCCATGAAAGTGGATACTTGATATTTTTCATATGAGGCATTATCAAGTCATTACTACTATCATTACTCCTGTTGTTACTGTTGCTTCTACTCCATGAAGTCACCTTGGAGAAACGTATTCATTAGGAGTAATGGATTTTTATAAATCCATTATTTCTATCCTTCTTATATGTCTCAAATTATGATGTGAAATTATTTGAAGATAAAAGGGATAAGTTGTGGTGGATGAGAGTACATAATTGGTTTATTACAAAGATTTGAAGACCTCCATGTAATATATGATGGGCACAACAAATTAAATGCTATTAGGAGTCACTTGGGATGAGTTTTGGGCATGTTATGGTGATTCACATCCCTAAGTTCGAATTTGACTTCAAAGGCATCCTAAATAACATGGAAGTTAACAAAGATATTGGGACTAGCTTTGAGTTGGTTTTGAGATCTAAATTATTAGCAATTTGTCAAGGATATTTTGGATCTTCATTTATTATTTGTTGTGGAAAACTTATTTATAAATAAGAGTTTCCTCTCCATTTAAGGAGGGTGACTCTTAGAGAAACAAGTCCAATTTATGATGGAATATAATTATATTTCTTTTGATATCTTTTGTTGATGTAGATAGTAGTTATTTAATTTATCTAATTTGTAAATAGACTAACTTCTTCATAATGATTAGCATAGAATGTACTTTACTTTGATTCCTTTATTTTTGTAAATGTATTTTTAATTCTAATTCAAGCTCTTTATTTATACAAGTATGCTAGATTCACAGATTAACATGGTTGCAACCATAGTGTGTTACTTCCTTTGCATTTCTTTGATTGCTTTACTTTTCACAAGTGTCTTTCAATTATGCAAGAGTGGGTGTGTTTCAATTTTCACAAGTTTGTTTCAGTTATGCAAGAGTGGATTGATTTACTTTGCTGCAACGCACATTAGACAACCAATGCTAACATAGAAAATTGTAGCATGCATCTATTTTGCACGATAACCTTGAAACAACAAGACATACCTTGGATTAATAATTAATGTTTGGAATTTTGATTGTTTTGATAAGCAATTGATTTTCCCAACAAAAAGTTTAAAAAATGAGCAAGGAACCCAAAAACTCATAGAGATATGTATAAGACTAAGAAATGAAGACATTGGTTATGAAGGTCACACAAGCAATGGTGACGTCAAATTTGTAAAAGCATAATCATCAAGAAAATTGAATTATTTATAGGTAGCAGTCCAATGAACCAAGTGCATAAGAATGAGGGGTATTGTAGTCATTTTGGAAGAACATGACATGTACAAGCAAAATGTTGAACCTTGTCTCATTACAGTATTTGTGGTTTTACCAATTATGATCACTACAATGTTATAAAAGAGAAATATTAACATCTCACATATATGTATGTTGTGGTTCAATATGTGTGTAGTAATGGAAAAAATTCAATTTTATGTTGAAAGGATTCCAGAAGGTGAAATATTCTAACATTTCTCACATAAACAGGTCCATGAGTTAGTTTGTTTTCAAAATTCAAATTTGTTAGAATATGTAATGATGACTTATGTGATATATTGCTAAAATACCATTTAAATGCATAAAATAACTCTAATATTATAAAATAGAGTTATCCCACATGCATCATTGTAATTATATCCATTGTAACCATTGTCTATATAAAGAGGTGGAAATTACTTTATCCCACATGTGTTATGGGATGTATTGTAATCCAAACCTTTTGGTATATAAGAGAGGTGAAGGAGACCCTTTTGGGTATGTGTTGATTGTAGTTCATCACACATCACATGTTGTGTATGTCATTTGTACACACATGATTATGACATGATTGGGTGATGGAGCTTGATGTGATGCACATATGAGGATGCTATGTAATCCTGGAGATCTATTTGCAAAATAATGGAAGATGCAACCATTCCCATGGATGTATCCCATATTAGGTGAACCATGTATATCGATATTCTCTTGTTGTTCTCTTTTCTCCAATTTTATTTCATGTTTTATGTTTCTTGGTAGATAGAAGGATAAACTAATAATGCTTTCCATAGTTTATATTGTGTTATGATATTATTTCATATGTTCACAATATTCTAACAAAATTTTCATTAAGGAGAAGTCGAAAGAGTCACATGGAAAATTTATGATACGTTTTTTTACTAGGGAATCAACAACTGGAGTTGGGCTAGTAATCATGTGGCACGGGGTCCAGGGATCCAATCTCGCTACCACTATACCCCTAGGTGCATCCACAGGACCCGAACCATGATGCATGGGTAATTTTGGGGAGATTCGAACATGTGAACTTCCATTTACAACTGATTACAACTTCTCATATTTACCACTTGAGATGCCCCCCACGAGCTAGTCAAATTTTGATACTTAAGAAAGAGTTGTCAATCTATTCTACTTGTAATTTCTCTAGGTAAATCAGATCATGAGTATTTTCTTGTAATGGTTCGTGGTAATCCAAAAACCACTTGTAATGGTTTAGGTTAAGCCATGGAAATACCTAGATATGATGCATTGGTTGATGGTAATCCAAAGAAAACCCATGGGGTGGTTGAACATAAGTCGAAGAAATCTTTAATATGAAGATTAAATAGTCCAAATGATTGACTCAAGATCTAGACTTATCAAAGAATGGTGCATCTCATGCATGAAAAAAAAAGATGACGACAACTTAATATGTAGATTCATATTAAAGCAACTTGAAGATGATGTAGAGTGAAAAAGGTTGAAGATGAAGAAAAACTCAGACATCCAGGTTGAATCACAAGTATTTTTGGGGAGGAAGTATGAAGGATTAACTCATAATTGTGACTTTAATGGTGACATTATAATATGTGATAATGAATATCATGGACAAATATTTAATTACACAATAGAGAATGAATATAGAGAGATAAGTTAGGGATGAATATCTCATGAGATCACTTGAGAGATTTAAGGAGATATATTGTGGAGATAGTTATGCATATGCTTAAACAAAAAATCCTATTATGACATGTTTTTTATGGTCACCTATTGTTATATAAAAGGGCCTCATGTACTCAATTGTTTAGTGAGAAGTGTATTATTGTAAGAGGCCAATACAAAGTGAGGCTTGAAAGATATATTTTGTTCTTATGCTATGATGTTGTGTGTAAATGGTTGTTCTTATCGTTGTAATTTTGTTTTCCAACACTCTGCACCTTGAAAATTTTGCTCCTTGAAACTTCCCGATGAAAGTAATAGTAATAATAATTTATAGGCAAAATGGTAAGATGAGTCATTTGAAATATCCAAACTAAGGACACTCCACTATGATACCAAATGTGATGTACCAAATACCCCAAATAACATAAAAATTGAAAGAATAAGTTATTTCATGCCTTCATAATTTTAGAGAACCAATGAATAATAATTCTCTTTAAGGAGGAAACCTCTTTTTACAATATATCAAATTCACAAGACACGATGCTTATTCAAATGAATCTATTTTATTTAAAGAGGATATAAAAGAGGGAGTGATATATCCTACACTCTAGGGTAACCTAACTATAAATAATAAAATAATGATGAAAAAGGGTTAAGACCCTAACATGGTCTTCTGTATCCTAATGGCATCAATGAAAAAGACATGAGATCAAGTGCAAGGAGAAATAGTCAGTCTTTATACCTTGCATCTAAGCTAAATAAAGTCCACTCAGTGAAATGTAGCACCTTGAGGTTTGTTTCTCGAATAAATTCTTCTAACAATTGGGGGTATTACAATATATCAAATTCACAAGACACGATGCTTATTCAAATGAATCTATTTTATTTAAAGAGGATATAAAAGAGGGAGTGATATATCCTACACTCTAGGGTAACCTAACTATAAATAATAAAATAATGATGAAAAAGGGTTAAGACCCTAACATGGTCTTCTGTATCCTAATGGCATCAATGAAAAAGACATGAGATCAAGTGCAAGGAGAAATAGTCAGTCTTTATACCTTGCATCTAAGCTAAATAAAGTCCACTCAATGAAATGTAGCACCTTGAGGTTTGTTTCTCGAATAAATTCTTCTAACAATTGGGGGTATTTATGTACTATAAGAAATGTTGAGAGGTACATATAAATGAGGGGAATTTAGGTGTCACTATCACCACTAATAATACTATGACATTTGGATGTTAATGAAAGAGACAATAACAAGATAAAAACTGCCCACAATCACTTAAATATGATATACAAGTTGTCTGAAAATCAAATATGTACTGTACTTACCTTCATTATACTTTGCTTAGTCATACATTGTTTGACGGTAAGGGGATAGGGTCATTTTAAACATTTTAGACATGAAGTAAAAAATAGTCAAATATGCAATTGCATCAATTGTAAACTATTGGTATATATTACAATGGATGGTGGGAATGTTATAAGTGTTGCATATATGCTTGGCATGCCTTGTTTTCTTTTTTTATCACACAATATTACTTTATACAAACCAATATCTACCACTAGTAAATCACTTGGCATTTCTAGATGTTATCTTTTGATCTCAAAGAATAGGAAACTAACAATGGTGACTAATGAACATGGATTATATTTTTCTACCATTAGTAGAGAACCTTAGTGTGAAGCAATATTTCTTAAAATACTATGAAGATTCCAAACACTAGGTGATTGATGTGATTTATGTTCTCAACTAAACAAGACTTATTTAATTGCAAAACATTAAATTATTCACATAGAAACAATCAAACGTATAGAAGGAAAGTAAATAGAAGAAGCATAGACACAATACACAAGTGGTTACTCCTTCAAATCAACTTTTCATTAAATAATCAAAGCTTACAAGGAAACCTCCACAAGCTATCAAATAAACAGTTGTATGGTACACCCAAAAGTAAATCTACACAACTATCAAGAAGATCTATTGATTATAAAATAAGAAATCTAACTATTTGCCTAGTGTACAACCATGTATATATGATTGTATTGACTATTACATAAGATTGTATGGATATGCTCGTATGAAACGCGTACCACTGTATGGATTGACCTATATGAAATCTGTATGCTAGTTTTTTTCCTACTTCCCATCCTCGGCTCCTCTCATATGCTCTAAACTTGCTCAATTGATGAACTATGTCATTATCCAACAAAACTTGTGTGTAATAAACCCTCTAACTTGACATTCCTTTATGCTTGAGTTGAAACCCTAAATTGTGAAAACCCTATCCTCTCAATGAGATGTATGGCTGAGATTAGTCTTAATACTAATGTATAAAAATACACTTTATTAGACTCAATAGTTAAATATAATAATTTCACTTTATTTATAAAGTGACTTACAAAATAGAATTAACTTGAACTACTTCCAAAATGTTCACATTAAACTTGTGCAGAAGTTCATGTTCAAGCTACATTGTTTAATAGATACATGGTTGAATACATAATTTATAGTTGCTCACTCTTGTATATCCTATTCTTGAGGATATCATATCATATAGCATAAATAATAATTCCCATAAGCAACATCATGCATAGTTTTATGAGAAACAAAATTAAATCTATTGATGATGTTAGAAGATAATCCTTAGGTCATTGTGGGGAAACATACATTGATAGTGTTGGAATCGATTTAATACTGAGAGGGGGGTGAATCAGTATTAGTGCAATTATCAACATTTTTTTATCTTCTTTAACATATTAGTCTTAACTTAATCTTGATGATTAGTTATGTATACAATATAAACAAAATCATTCATCCATATATGCACCAATACAAAGAACACAAAACACAGGAATTTTGACATGGAAACCTAATCGGGAGAAAACCACAAAATTCTCTTTTGTAATGAAAAGAATACATTCAAGGAAGCACCAACTTCCTGTATTTACCAACACCAACTGGAAGGAGGCATTTACCCCCTAGTTTTACAGGAACCATCCTGAAGGAAGATTCAACTCCTCGTGTTTCTCCAGCACCAACTAGAAGGAGGCTACAACCCCATTTCTCCTTGCCCCATTCTACCGCCCAGATATTCAAGATGTAATTCTAACTCACCAACTTCTAAGCCATGCACACTTATGATATTATGATATTAGTTCTATTGTGTACTATCTTCGTATGTAGACATATCACTGTTATTGTGCCGCATACACCACTTGACTTATCATTCCTCTCAATTTTACACTTATGATGATATCTTACTTCATGTACTATGTGCTTGTTGATTCTACAGTCTGCGCCAAGATATGCTCTGTCAATATGCTACTGCGTAACTTCTTTGTTTCTTGCTTTCAGTGTTTGCACAATCATCACAGATCTATACCATCATTCTGTGTACCATCAGCTGTATCAATCCTCTGTTTGTGCACACTCGGATCCTTTCTAGATCATATTGTTCTTTCCTCGAGCCCTTGATGCCCCAAATATAAATCTATATTTTCCAACTGAAGCTCTACAATCTCGCCATCGAGCTTACTTCAAATCTCCAACTTGCATCTCTATTTATACATGTCCTGCATAGATTGTATGTCCACAAGTTGTTTGTGGCTTCCATAATTCATGGATTGTGCTTTTTCCACATGTCATCATATGCGTTGCTGATTTGTCATCCTTTGTGGGTCTTGCGCTTTCATGGTTCATGACTTAGTGGGACTTACACCTTAGTGGTGTACTTCTTGCGCTCTTGATGTACCATTTCTTGGAGGTATGCGCGCATCCTTGCTCTTCAACTTGATGATTCTTTGACCCTTTTCGTACCATCCCTTGTGGGTATTGTGCACCTAATGTATCATCTGCTTGTGGGATTTGCGCATAAAAAAACTTCAACTGCTGCACCCTTCTTGGAACTTGTGCGCCTTTTACTAGCTGAAAGCATATTTTGATTGGTAAGACTGCGCACATTCAGGACTATCCAGTTTCTTACTATTTGTGCACTCCCAATCCTTGACTAAGCAATGCTTGCGCATTCCCGAGTCTTCTTCCAACATGATTTCACACTTGTGTCTTTTCTTAACCAAATCTTTGGCTTCTTGTGCACATGTACCTTTGTCCATCCAATTCTTTTGCCACTACCTGTTATCCACTAAATTGCACTTAGTGAATTATGAGTGAACCGTCGAAGACTTGAACAATCTAATTGTTCATCATCAGTGTTCCGAGATTCATCAAGCCAAATTATGGCCATTTTTTCAAAAAATTGCATGTCCATACCCCCATGGGGAATTGTAATAAGTTGGTCTAAGCATGATATTTTTGTAACAGGCTTGGCTTACCTTAGGTTTATCTATCAAGGGGATACTGTAGAGTTTTTTTTCCTTAGGAATTATGCATTGTGCTTCAGTGATGTATAATTCCTGAGTTTTTCACTCACACCTCCAAAGCTGGAGTATTTACCTTTGTGGTCAAACCTTGGGAGGTTATTAAATACTAAGTGTCTATGTATTTTTACACGCTAGTCATCAATAATCAGTCGTATGGACATGCACTAGGTCCCCTAGGATTTTTGGTCAATTTCGACAAAAATAAATTTTCCCATAAACTTAGGTTATTTTTTGTTGAAATATTGTAACTTCAAAGAATATTCTATTTGTACTTTATTATTATTCATTCGGAGATGTTTTATTCATCCATCGGGATGTTATTATTATGTAAAGTCATTGAGGTAAATCCTCCCATGTATGTCGGGGCAATAGATCCCCTAAGAGTCATTTGTAATGGGGTGTTTAAGTCCCCTAGAGGGGTCGGCCCAATCAACAAGAGAATAAACTATTGAGGCTGACCGGTCAAGTGTAAAATTCAAGTGAATGTAAAGTATAAATAGAGGAGGTGTGTTCCTCATTTAAACACACACTCAATCACTTGTGAACTCGCATAGGAGAGAGAGAGAGATCTACAAAGGAGGAGAAGGAGCTCTTGTTTGGGGAGTTCATCTTTGTACTTTTGATCATCTATATTGAGGAAGTTTTGCAGGGTTTTCTATCCCATGAGGGTTTCTCAGGATAAATTGTGTCTCTTGTGTTTATGCTGTGCTTGTTGTTCCTTTAGTGATCCTGTATATTCTATTGTTGTGAAATTGAATTGAATACTGATGTTATCTATCTTAGCATATTAAATTTTAACATGGTATCAGAGCTATCCTGAAGGAAGGAAATGTATGGCACTTATGACACTTGTTTCACTTGCGACAATTTGAAAGCTAGGGTTTTGTATAGAAAAACCTATTCATCATGGAACTTTCGCTATAAATCAATTTTGTCGAAGGTTCAGGATTTGAAATTTGGACAGGCTGAATATGACATGTTCATGTACCTTGTGTCTGAGTTTTAGCCTCATATTCATTGTACTTTGTGAGATATGATCTGTACAAGTTAGGGTTTCTTCCTCTTCCAGAATGCATCCCTAAATAGGTGACCTATGGAAAAAGGCCATATATGGGGTTAGGAAGCTCTAAATGGAATTCAGTAAAAATGGACACTTAGGGCACAGACTTTAGTTTCACAGGACCGAGTTTCAGAGTCCGAAGCTGAAATAGTGACACGTGGAACTCCGTACAAGTTCACTATGTTGTTTCATCTCATAAACAGGTCATGTTGGGAAACTTAGAATATCTCTCTCATGGAGAATCCAATGAAGCTCAAACCTATGGGGTTGGAAAGATGGAAGGTCAGGATACCACAGGAAGAAGTTTCCAACCCCGAGGATCCGAAATTTAAGAAATACACTAGAAACAATATGACACATATGAAATGGCTCAACAGAGGAAATCAAAGAAGAGGAGGAAGAAGCTCTCACTTAGGGTTTTCAGTTTTTATGTATGGAAGGACCTGATACAATGTTGGAGACACCTAATGCAACATTGGAAACTTTGAAGATGAATTTGGAATCCATTCATCATAGATATTAATCTTCCATCAAAATGTTGTGGGGGGAAGGAGATTGAAAATTAAGGTTTCCAAGTAAGAAGAAACCCTAGCAAAGTTGGGAGACTCATAGAGAAGCAATAAAGGAGGTTTAAATGGAACTGATATTCTATCATCTTAGCACCATGAACCTATATAAGATGTTTACAAGTGATCTACCTTGGATGGTTAGGGTTTTATCCTTATAGATAATACTACAAGCAATCTCGATAGGTTTGACTTGAGGAGATATAGGTATGTTTTGAAATTTGTTTCATGATTAAGTTCATGATATGTTTGTCTTCATATTATTGAGGTTAGTACAATAATGATTAATTTTAGACTTGTTTAATCACCTTCGTAAAAGTATGAATGCATGTGAATGATAGAATACATTCATTGATTAGGGTTATGACACTTATGATTGTACTAATGCACTTGTGGTGTTGTATGACGATGATGTTGTCTTCTAACATGAAAGGTACATCAAGAAAGACAAATCAAGTTCTAGATCAAGAATATATGACCATGATGACATGAACACAAAGACTCATCCACAGTCATTGATCACATAGAAGCTCTACTGACAAGGTATGTATAATTTGGTTCTACAATGCTTAACTTATGAGATATGCAGGTTACTAGCACAAGGTCTCTAAATCATTGAAGAGAACAAAGAAGACACTGTTTGGGTATGTTAGACATAACTAGCAAGCATGATAATCCAGGCATGTTTTCCTATATCGAGTTAGAATCCTACCTTGTGTTAGGATCTTAGATATGTATACTTTTGTATGATTGATAATGATTATTCATGAAGTTATAAGTTTGAGTAATCAAGAGTTTATGAATATTATGCTTATTAGTTTGATTAATGATATAGAAGAGTCCTATGGTCAGATAAGAATATGCATGAGTAAAAGAAGTACTCCCTGAAACCTTGAATACTAATGCTTGTGATAAATTACCTGTGTATGAAATGATCATGATTATTTAGGATTATAATGTTTTGATAGTATTGAGATTATACTAATGAATGTATGATTATGAATGAGATTTTGAGGATGACACAATGATGAAAGTAGTGAACACTTAAGCATGCATAGTGATCCAGGATGGATAGAAGTTCAAAGACATATAATCATGATGCTATCATAAAGGGAAAATAGAGATCGAGAGGGAGGCAACCACACAAACATAAAAGATAAGTATTTGATTTGTTATTTGAATTACTTCTTGAATCTGTGAATAATTAATGATATTGCTCGTTGTATACATATTTGTATTCCTAGAATCAGGAAATATATCATGCATAGTGTAAGCATTCATATAGCATTGAACAATATACTACTAATATGCATATGATGGGTAATTTGGACAAACATTCCATTGTTGCTTGTCTAGAATGAAACCTCTTTGCTAACATGCTGGGAGCTGTGCACACTCTTGATGGTATGTTCTGGTAGAGATGGAAGGCATCTAGATAGCCACTGTATGCATACAGTATATGGAAAAGTGTTGTGCCAAAGTATTGGTTAAGATATTTGCATAACTATGTGAATCATATCAGTATGCATAATAGGTTATCATTGAAATGCCAACATGATTTGATGATTATGAAGTGTTACTAATCATGTAATTGAATTTGAGTTGTAGGAAATATCATGTGCTATGATGTACAAAAGAAGGATGATCAACACTTGTTCCAAAGAACAAGCGATGACTGTTCAACAAGAATATTTACAAATCAAACATACTATAGAAGTACAAAGCAAGGATTGTGGCTAGAGGATTCTCTCATAAAGAGGGAGAGGATCATGATCAGATGTTTGCTCCAGTGGCTAGACACACTTCTAGAGATAGATTACACCCATGGATGACAAGACCGTTCTCTTGAGTGGTGTAATTGAAGAAGAAGTGCATATCTAGCAAACTCCCAGGATTCGATAGAGAATCACATGATCAAAGAAGGCTTTGTACGGGTTCAACAGGTACCTAGGATCGATATTCACTTGATGAGCTTGATGATCACCACGGGTGATGCGGATTTCAACCTTTGCTACAAGGTTGAAGATGGTTTCTATATACAGATGACATGCTTCTCTCAGATGGATGCAATAAGGAACTCACCATAGAGTTCGAGTGATCTTGAGGCTCATATCAGTAGACCCATCTGACGGGAGATGGCACAGATAGATATGCAGAAGATCACTCAATGTAGAGTGTTCATAATGTTCAGTCACAGATGGAGGACAATACTCAGATGTAGAAGACTGCACTTCAGAGGGAGTAGATCTCGGAGTTAAAGAATCTTGGCATGATTAGATATGTGTCTGAGATCAGATGAAATTTTTCCTTAGCCAAGGAAAATGTGAAGTTGAGATTTGGGATGATGGACAGTGGTTTCAATAGTTTATAGACATATGGTTGGTTCGTTGATGTATTTGACGAATACTAGGCCAGATATATGCTTTGTTGTGAACACCCTTAGTCAGTATCTAGTTGAGCCTAGACGTGTTCACCTGGTAGCTGCAAAGCATGTGATGAGGTACCCGAAAGGTATGATAGACTTTGGTCTATACTATGTTGGAGATCATGACAACAGATTGTATGGTTATACATATGCAGATTGGGCCGGAAGTGTCTCAAACAGAAAGAGCACATCGGGTGGATGTTATTGCCTGGGATCTACTATGATCTCATGGTTTAGCAGGAAGCAGTCCAGTGTGGCTCTCAGCACAGCTGAAGCGGAATATATAGCATCTTTCTCTGCTAGTTGTGAAGCCATATGTATTTGGAAGTTTTTTTCAGGACTATTTGACTTAGAGATGGAATCCACTGTGATCCTCTGTGACAACTAGATGACGGAGAATCCAGTGTTCCATGATAATTCAAAGCACATAAAGATCCGATATTTCTATATACGGGATATGGTGCATAAAGGAGATATAAAGATCGAGTATGTGAGCACTGATGAGCAAGTTGTTGATGTATTGACCAAACCTCTGTCTCGAGTAAAGTTTGAGTATTTCTGAGACAAGTTTGGTGTAGTTCAAAAGGACCCTCCTCGAAAGGGGGAGTGATATGGTCAATGATGATACTTGGATCGACGATGAGATCGATGATGAGGATACTGATGATGAGGATACTTGTATCGATGATGAGAATACCTGTATCGATGATGAGTATACTTGTATCGATGATGAGGATGCTTGTATTGACAATGAGGTTGACGATGAGGATGCATGCACCGATGTTGAGGTCGATGATGAGGATGCTTGTGCCGACGATGAGGTCGATGAGGAGGATGCTTGTACTGATGATGAGGTCGATGATGAGGATTCCTGTACCGATGATGAGGTCGATGAGTGGTCCTTAGACTTGGTCTAAGTTGACGAGTGGATTTCATAATCCCTGGACTCTAGTCCTAAATGAATCTGGAGACTTGTGTCTTCGTGAGTGATCCTTAAACTTGGTCTAATTTGACGAGTGGATTGTATCATCCTTGGATTTATGTCCTAAAGTGATAGGGATTGATCATCCTATAAGTGGATCAGGATTGCATCATCCTTGGATTTATGTCCTAAAGTGATTGGGATTGATCATCTCGTAAGTGGATCGAGATTGCATCATCCTTGGCTTTATTTCCTAAAGTGATCGGGATTGATCATCCCGTAAGTAGATCAGGATTGTATCATCCTTGGCTTTATGTCCTAAAGTGATCGGGATTGATCACCCCATAAGTGGATCAGGATTGCATCATCCTTAGCTTTGTGTCCTACAGTGATTGGGATTGATCATCCCGTAAGTGGACCGGGATTGTATCATCCTTGGATTTGTGTCCTAAAGTGATCGGTATTGATCATCCCGTAAGTGGATCAGGATTGTATCATCCTTGGCTTTATGTCCTAAAGTGAGAGGGATTGATCATCCCGTAAGTGGATCATGTGTATTGCAGATATTGATGATGTTGTTGATTGAGAGATCTAGATGATGATTTTGTTGATCGAGAGATCCAGATGATGTTGTTGATCGAGAGATCCAGATATTGATGATGCTGTTGATTGAGAGATCCAAATGATATTGTTGATCGAGAAATCTAGATATTGATGATGTTGTTGATCGAGAGATCCAGATATTGATGATGTTGTTGATCGAGAGATCCAGATGATGTTGTTGATCGAGAGATCCAAATGATGATGTTGATCAAGAGATCCAGATATTGATGATGCTGTTGATCAAGAAATCCAGGTGATGCTGTTGATCGAGAGATCCAGATGATGTTGTTGATCGAGAGATCCAGATGATGATGTTGCTGTAGACGATCGATTGATCGAGTGCTGCAAAAGATGAAGACTCAGTACTGTAGATGTTGATTTTGAAGTACTGAAGACGTTGAAGATGTTCCAGTAGTCATTCCAGTTGCTAATGATGATTGAAGAAAACTTCCAATGATTTATAGATGTATCACTATGATGTTGTTGATGACCTCTCCTTGCTCTTGCAAATGTTGTTAGAATACCCTTCTTGTTAAGGGGGAGTGTTGAAATATTGTAACTTCAAAGAATATTCTATTTGCACTTTATTATTATTCATCTGGAGATGCTTTATTCCTCCATCGGGATGTTATTATTATGTAAAGTCATTGAGGTAAATCCTCCCATGTATGTCGGGGCAATATATCCCCTAAGAATCATTTGTAATGGGGTGTTTAAGTCCCCTAGAGGGGTCGGCCTAGTCAGCAAGAGAATAAACTATTGAGGTTGACCTGTCAAGTGTAAAATTCAAGTGAATGTAAAGTATAAATAGAGGAGGTGTGTTCCTCATTTAAACACACACTCACTCACTTGTGAACTCGCATAGGAGAGAGAGATATGCAAAGGAGGAGAAGGAGCTCTTGTTTGGGGGTTTCATTTTTGTACTTTTGATCATCTATATTGAGGAAGTTTTGTTGGGTTTTCTACCCAATGAGGGTTTCCTAGGATAAATTGCGTCTCTTGTGTTTATGCTATGCTTGTTGTTCCTTCAGTGATCCTGTAAATGCTATTGTTGTGAAATTGAATTGAATACTGATGTTATCTATCTTAGCATATTGAATTCTAACATTTTTTAATAGTTTAAATTATAAATTTGAAATTGTAATAAAAGTATGGTTTGGAGGAGGAATTTTGCGTGGGGATGCTCGTTTTCACACTTAGAGCGTCCTCTTTACCCTAGGACCCATTCTTCCTATGTTTCGGGTGATTAAATTATCACTTAGAGCATTTTTGCTCAAAGAGGCGACAAAATGTCAAATTAATGCTAAAAAATACACAAAATGACAGGGGACAAATTGTGAAAATCAAGGAAACGTGTTTAAACATGTTGGGTGTAATGTCCCCAATTTGGCCAATTTTCGAAACTTGGACTAGTGAAGCCCCAAACTGTCCCAAATGATCCCAAATATTTTAGAATGATGTATGGAGTGGATTGAGGTGTCTAAAGTAGCTATTATATGCTTTGACACTTTATAAATACTCTAGCAAATTGAATTTACAATTGGAGAATGAAAGGCAGAATTACTAGGAAAATTGATGTTGAAACCTCCAAGGGTAGATGGCTCCAAAAGATTCCTAAGGATTTCGAATTGGGACTGAGAGTGTTTGAAAGGTATTGATACATAAAAATGAAGCTTATGTATTTTTGGAAACTCTCACAAGAATTATGCAACATTCATTTAAGTTCAGGGGAAAATAGGGAAATTTACTAGTAATTTTGAGGTTCAAACCCCCAAGGGTAGAGGTCACTAATGGCTTCCCAAATGCAATACGAAATTTCCAAATTTAAGAACAGAGACATGGATTAGTTATATTACTTAAATGGGCACCCAAATGCATCATTAATCAATTCCTAAAGGTGTATTCAACTCCCATAAACCAAAGGTTTGTAGACATGTCTTCACATAGGGGGAAAAGCTAAGAAACTCCACCACTTGTTATGAATTTCAAGATTTATGTTCCAAAGAATTATCCAATGTGTATGAAATGTTAAATTTTCAGAATTTACTTCAATCTGATCTAGGATCTTAACTGAGAGAACAACATGTACAGCAAATCTATAGCATATCAATCATGGACACAATAATGCAAGCACACAAGAGACACAGAGTTTACTTGGGGAAAATCATAAAGGTGAAAAATCCCAATAACTTCCTCAGAGATAGATAGAGCAATGATACAACTAGAATATAAGAGATAGTCTTCTTCTAGCATCAGAGCCTCCTCCTCCACAAGTGCGCCACTCTCCAAAGTGTGAGTGAGAGAATAGAATGTGTAAAATGAGAGAGACACACTCTCTATTTATACACTAACTTGACTTGACCTTTACTCAACTAGGTCGGCCTCAACTTAACCACTTAACATAATGCTGACTGGGCCGACCCCCACTAGGGTGGTCTAATAACCCTTTGACCCACATGGCTGACCCCCAATAGGGTGGTCTAATAACCCTTTGACCCACGTGACTTATACAGGGCCGACCCCAACAAGGTGGTCTAATAACCCATCAAGTATAAGTTACGACACTTACAATATAAATGATGACACTTCCATATAGAGGAATAATAACATCTCTATAGGAATACAATAAACATATATGTGAAATACATTCCGAAGTTACATATACATCAACACTCCCTCTTAACTAGGAAGGTATTTCTCGACACAGGTCTTCTAGCACAAGTCGTCTTCTCTGGATCCTCGTCACTAGATAATCGTCATTGAGTCATCATCATCGTCATTGCTGCTGCTATCTCAATCAATCTCTGAATCTACTCATCATAGGAAGTTCTATAGAGCCAGTCCTTTTTCATAATGGATGTAGGCCCACCACCTGTAGGTCTTCGTCATCACTGGCCATACTGTGGAAATCTCAGGACTTATTACGTGCGTCACAAAACCTTAAAAGAGTCTCTTGACTAGCAAGAACCCTAAAGAGCATCTAAGGCCTTTTTCATCCTGTCCAGATCTCCAGGACTTATTACATGTGACCCCACCACAAAACCTCGAAAGAGAATCCCAGGACTGATTACGAGCACAAGGATCAACCTATCAGATCTCCGAGGGCACAAATTACATGTGGTCACCACAAAACCTCAAAAGAGCATCCCAGGATTGATTACGAGCACAAGACTCAACCTATCGGATCTCCCAGGGAACAAATTACATGTGGTCATGGAAAAACCTCAAAAGAGCATCCCAGGACTGATTACGAGCACATGGCTCAACCTATCGGATCTCCCAGGGCACAAATTACATGCCATAGGACAAAACCTCGAAAGAGCATCTGCCAGATATCCCAGGGCACAAACTACATGCCATAGGAAAAACCTCGAAAGACTATCTGCAGATCTCCCATGGCACAAATTATATGTCCTCCCAAGCAAAACCTCGAAAGAGCATTTGCCAGATATCCCAGGGTACAAATTACATGCCATATACAAAACCTCGAAAGACTATCTGCAAATCTCCCAGGGCACAAATTACATGCTTATCTACACAACCTGTTCCACGGCCACATAGTATCAACCTGATACTCACCATACATCATCCGGATGTACACATGATCATCCCGATCATCATCACTGCAACATCCTGCTGCATGTCATCTGGAGCAACATCCTGAAGCTTGTCATCCATGATCATCCTAATCATACAATGCATCTACCTGATGCATACCAAGTATCTACCTGATACATATCATCATACATGATCCACCTGATACAAATACAAATACATGATACATATCACCATACATGATCCACCTGATCATACAATGTATCCACCTGATACATATACAGATACATGGTCCAAGCATCCAACATGATGCATATACAAAAATACATACAAGTGATCCAACTGATCATATCCAGCATCCAACATGATGCGTACATACATATACATATAAATGATCCAACTAATCATATCCAGCATCCAACATGATGCATATACAGAGCATTAACTGGAGCATCGTCCTGATGCTCATCATCCAACGCTTATATCCACATCCATGTGAAGGATCCTCCTTCCAACATGCTTGGAATGGCTTCTGCAAATGTGTCCATCACTTCTTCCTCGAAGTGTCATCAATCTGAAGAACACCAAGCCTCTCCTTGAAGTACTCGAACTTCACCCTAGCTAGTGGCTTCGTCAGCACATCTGCAATCTACTCGTCCGTCGCAATGTACAGGAGCTTCACAGCTCCTCTCTGCACCATATCCCTTAGTGATATTTGATCTCTATGTGTTTCGACCTCTCATGAAACACTGGGTTCTCGGACAGCTTCACACAACTTTGGTTATCACAAAAGATACCAGTAGCATCCAACGAAAGATAAAATAACTCAGACAGTAGCTTCCGTAGCCATACTACCTCACAACTAGCTGAACAGGCTGCAACATACTCTGCCTCGGCTGTACTCAGTGCTACGCAGGACTGCTTCCTGCTAAACCAAGAGATCACACCTGATCCCATACTGAAGCAGCATCTAGATGTGCTCTTCCTATCTGCAGCACTACCAGCCCAATCTGAATCAACATAACCCTGCAGGTTAAACTTTTGATTTGCTTCATACTTGAGCCCATAATCCACTGTACCCTTCAGGTACCTCAGAACATGCTTTACAGCAACCAAGTGAACACTCCTCGGATCCTTCAGGAACTGGCTCAATGTGTTCACTGCAAAGCAAATATCTGGTCTCATGTTCGTCAGGTACATCAAGGACCCAATCATTTGACGATAGATCGTGACATCAACCGGATCAGATGAAGCATCACATAGAACCTTCAGGTTCGATGCCATAGGTGTGGCCATATCCTTGCAATCCATCATCCCGAACCTCTTTAGGATCTCTACTGCATACTTCCCTTTTCCAAGGAAGATTCCATCTGCATTCTGCCACACCTCCATGCCAAAAACAAATAACGCATCATCTCCAAGTTCTTCATCTCGAACTCGACAGCAAGCTTCCTCTACGTGTCGGCAATCAATCTATCCTCATCTATTACAAACAGGTCATCCACATAGTAGTATCACTGGATTTCCTTCCTCAACCTTGTAGTAAAGGTTGGAATCCGCTTTATTCTTGGTAAATCCCAAACTGGATAGAAAGTTGTCTATCCTACCATACCAAGTTCTGCACATATATGACTCCCTGTCATGTGTCCCTGAACCAAGTGGCTTCTCTACATACACTTCTTCTTCAACTACACCATTCAAGAAGGCTGTCTTGAAATCCATCTGGTGTATCTTCCACTTCATCACTGCAGCCAGAGCAAGTATGGATCTAATGGAAGTGTATCTGGCTCCAGGAGCAAAAGTCTCTATGCTACCACCTGCATCATGCTTGATCTTGTAGATCCTCTTGGAAGTCACTACAGACTACCCTTTGGGACTGCATCCCAAACATCTTCATGATCGACTGGTACTCCTTGATCATGGCATTCTTCCCAGATCCTGGGAACTTCAATATCTTCAATATTTTCAAGAGATAACTTTGTTGCTGAACAAATGTTGTAGTCCTTCTTTTGTAGGTGATGGTATACGATCTTTCCTACACAACAAGTTAAATTGCATGATTAGAAAACATCTCATAGTTTTCAGAACAAATTCTTACACATAAATAAATATGTCATACAATCATGCAATTATCTTAGCCAATGCTTCAATACAACATTTATCCATATTCCGTAACTTTCTATATGCCTTCCAATCTCTACCAGAACATTGTTAAGAGTGTGCACAACTCCTAACATGTCAGCAAAGAGGTTTCATTCTAGATAAGTAGCAATGGAATGTTGTACAGTGCCATAGGCCACTTACCCATGTATATTAGTAGTATACTATTCATCAATGCAACTATTCTAATATGCATAATACACAACTAATTCTAGGAACATAAGCATATACATCATTGAATAACATTATGTAAGAAATGACAATTCAAATACTTATCTTTGTATGGTTGCTGGGTGGACTCCCTCTGAATCTTTGCAACTCCATTATGATGTGGATTGTGAGAAGTGGTCAACTCCCTCTGAATATCTGCATCCTTGCAGAAACTACTGAAGTGTGCTCCTTTGCTTTCTTGTAGGAACAATTGGAGTGTGCTCCCTCTTGATCTTTGCTTCCTGGATTACCTGTCCTTGAACTTGCATCCATCCTTAATCACTATGCATGCTTATTAGTATCATCATTGTGTTATCCTTGAGGTCTCATACATAATCACACATTTATTAGTATAATCTTAATACTATCAAAACACAATAATCTTAAACATGTATAGTCATGATCATTCATAGATAATAAACATTAGTATTCAAGGTTTCAGGGAAGTCTTCTTTTACTCATGCATATTCTTATTTGATCCTAGGACTCTTCTGATTAGTTAAATCATCAATGCATAAACCCATGATTACTCAAACCTATACCTTCATGATTCTTCTAGTTAGTCATATCATCAATTATGGTAAGAAACATAATATGCATACAACCATGACTATTCAAACCTATGACTTCATGAATAATCATTATCAACAACACAACAATATAAGATCCTAAAACAAGGTAGGATTCTAGCTTGATATAGGAAAAACATACCTGGATTAGCATGCTAGCTAGTTATGTCTAACATACCCGCATAATGTCTTCTGGTTCTCTTCAATGACTTGTGCTAGTAACCTGCATGTCTCATAAGTTATCCATTGTAAAACCAAGTTATACATACCTCGTAAGTAGATTTTATAAGTGATCCATGACAATGGATGAATCTTTGTCTTCATGTCATCATGATCATATGTTCTTAAACTAGAACATGATTTGTCTTTCTTGGTGTACATTTCATGTTAGCAAACAACATAAACCTCATACAACATCACAATGCATTAGTACAATCATAAGTGTCAAAACCTTAATCAATGAATATCTTCTATTAAGGTAATACGACAAGTCTAGTAATTAATCAAGATTGTATTGTAATGATATGAAGACAAACATATCATAAACTTAACTATGAAAAGAATTCGAAACATACCTATAAGCCATACCTATCAAGATTGTTTGTAATCTTCTTATGGAAGGCCTTAGCCTCATCTCCCTCTGAAACAGGAACTTCTTCACTTATGCAGGTGACCAATCCATCCTCTTCTAGGATTAACCCAATCCACTTGATTTATAGGAACTGGATCTGGAGCTGTAATAGGGTTTGTTAGAGAAACCCCAAAAATTCAAACTTTGAATTTCAAACTTCTGAAAGGATAGAAATATGCGCCTTGATGAGCTAATCAAGCTGGTATATTCAGAATTTGAAAACTGCAAAGTTTCACTCCTCAATTTTGCCTTTGAAATTTCTGGATTCATTGGATGTGACCCCGAACTGGGGTTTGATGAAGCCCACTCTTCTGCCCAATCAAAAGGCTTGATCCAAAGCTCTAAGCTTCTATTTTTATGAGGAGCTTCCAGCCGTGGTCACAGATTTCATAAATTCCCATTTTTGCAGAAGCCCTAATTTTCCACTTTTCTGATCAAAGTCCCGAACTAGGGTCTGATCAAGCCCGGCCTTCTGCCCAACCAAAAATTCTAATATTGGTCTCTAAATTTCAATTTTGATGAGTAGCATTCAACCGTGGTCTCCGATTACAAAAATTCCAACTTTATCCGAAACCCTAAATTCCGGAAGCCATGAATGAAGGTGCTAAAAAATAATTCAGTTTTGACATAAATATGTACCTGATTGTTTCTAGTGTAACTTTAAACTTTTCGATCCACATGGTCTGAAAAATTTTCTTAAGATAGCCCGACTTGTCATCTTTCCATCCCAACAGGTCTGACCTCAATTGGATTCTCTGAGAGAGAGTTATGCCAAGTTTCGTAACGTGACCTGTTTATGGGATAAAATAGGAGATCGAACTTGTACGGTGTGCCACGTGTCACTGGTTCAACTTCGGCCTCTGAAATTTTTTCCTGAGATAGTACAGTCTGTTTAATACCTGTCACTTGTTACGAAATTTCATTTGGAGCTTCCTAGCCCAAGTTATGACCTTTTTGCCAAGGTCACCTATTTTTGACTTAGATCTGGAAGAGGTAGAAACCCTATATTGTATAGATCATAAATCACAAAGTACAACGAATTAGAGGTTGTCCTTTGGATACAAGGTACATGGGGATCTGGTCTTCGACCTGTAAAATTTTTCTACCTTAAAACTACGCCAAAATGGATTTATAGCGAAAGTGCTACGATGACTGGTTTTTGCTATATCAAGCCCTAGCATCATAAATGCAACAAGTGTCATACATGCCATATCATGCCTTCTTTCAGGCTAGCTATGATACCATGTTAAATTTTCAGAATTTACTTCAATCTGATCTAGGATCTTAACTGAGAGAACAACATGTATAGCAAATCTACAGCATATCAATCATGGACACAATAATGCAAGCACACAAGAGAAATAGAGTTTACTTAGGGAAAACCATAAAGGTGAAAAACCCCAATAACTTCCTCAGAGATAGATAGAGCAATGATACAACCAGAATACAAGAGATAGTCTTCTCCTAGCAGCAGAGCCTCCTCCTCCACAAGTGCGCCACTCTCCAAAGTGTGAGTGAGAGAATAGAATGTGTAAAATGAGAGAGACACACTCTCTATTTATACACTAACTTGACTTGACCTTTACTCAACTAGGTCAGCCTCAACTTAACCACTTAACATAACGCTGACTGGGCCGACCTCCACTAGGGTGGTCTAATAACCCTTTAACCCACATGACCGACCCCTAATAGGGTGGTCTAATAACCCTTTGGCCCACATGACTTATATAGGGCCGACCCCAACAAGGTGGTCTAATAACCCATCAAGTATAAGTTACAACACTTGCAATATAAATGATGACACTTCCGTATAGAGGAATAATAACATCTCTATAGGAATACAATATACATATATGTGAAATACATTCTGAAGTTACATATACATCAACATGAAACTTATTCAGGACATTAATTTCTATCCATACATAAAAAAAAATGACATATATTGACTAATTCAAATCGAAATAAAGCAACTTCAAGCTCTCACAACAAGATATAGGGAAAATGGCACCATTTATGCATTGTTTGGTATTTTTACATAGTTTCATTTGGTATTTCGACCTGAGGATATTATGAGAATCAAATATAGAGTAAAATATATCATATACAAATAAATGGTGTATCTAGGACTCTCACAAAGAGATATGCATCTCACCATGTGTGCCCTTCCTCCAAGAGCCAAAATATGTAGAGAAATGTGAGATAGAGATGGGAACAAGTTGAAGAAGAAAGAATCATGAACTACCCTATATATTTAACCTACAAAAAATAAGTCCATAGTATCTCCAAATTAAATTTCTGAATAGCCTCTCCAATTTCCAATTAGGATGGGAATCTTTCACCCTCGAAATTGGTACTAAGGCAAGTAGAGTAAACACTCCACTAGCATGGATAAGCTAGGCTTTCCAATTTGCAAAATGAGAAATGATCAAAATCCCTTTTCCTTCTTTGTTCTTTTCTTTTATAAACTTAGCAATTCCTCCATGGTTTGAATTCCTTCCAAAATCCTCATGCCAACTCAATTTGGGAAGAGATTCCAATGTGCGCCACTTGTCCAACAATTCGTAGTCTCCATCTTCCCTCAATTCAAATGGGGGAGCTTCTTGGCTTCCATAAATTCCTTGTGCGCCCTCTTGAAGGATATTTTTAGCCCTAACATGTCATATATGTCATATTTTAGCAATCAGGTCTAAACTTTGTCATAGCTGTCATAGAATTTTCATCATTGTTGTCATAGGAGTTAGGGAATCTAGCTCCAAGTGTCACAATTCTTCTAAGATGCCTCTTCCTCTTCCATGGGAGTTATTCTTCCACTCCAATTCGACCTTAACTGACTCATTCCATGAATAATACCTCTTAAACTCTCCCAAGTATGTTACCCTTCATCTTGAACTTGAATTGGTGAGAGAATCATGCCAAGTGTAGTGGGGAATATTGCCACATGTGGGTCCCACAACCTCTTATATGCCCTCATGATCCAATGCCACCTTATTTTCTTTGTATTATTATTTAATTGACCCATTTAATGTGAATTTGTAAGTCTAAGGTCATTTTGGGTCTTGTTGCTCCTTTACTCCAACTTTTAATGCTTCCACCCCCAACCTAGGGAACTAGTCATTTTCCTTCATGATAGTTCATTTGGATGGGAATATTACAACTTTGAATTGGGAATTTATCTTAATGTGACCCACCTTGTCCATTTGGATCTAATTTTACATTATTACTAACTTGGGAATCATTCTTGGCAATTTATTTGACCCTTAGCACCAATTTGAAAAACTATCATGAGTATGGCCAAGTGGCTTAGGCCATTATGACCCAATGCAAAATTTTTGGACATGAAAAATCCTCCCCTCCCAATATTGCTTTTCCTCAAACAATTTCAAACATGGATGTTGAAGAACCTACTTCCTTTCCAAAACTTTCTTTCTAAGACTTTGAGTAGTGGCACTCATGTACTACAATTGTGTGTTTCCAAAAGCAAAGAGATGTGTGTTTTCTTTTTCATGTTGATATCCCCTATAACATCACCACTAAACACCAAAATATTAATTAAATCCATAAAAAAATATCTTGCACAATTACTCTTTACTTCTTTCATATTTTGGAAACCCTTTCTGATACCACTGTATAATTCTTTGAAGTTGCCACTGAGTTTCCCAACTTCGAGGCTTCAAGATCCCATGAAAATTTTAGAGAGGAACCACCATGCTTGTTGCTGCACTAATCTGATTAAAATCGCATTATTAAGTGGGAACTCAATCTCCCATACTACTTGTTTCCCCCCCCCCAAAAAAATTGAAACCAATGAGACTAAAAATTATTCCAGGTCCCTTTGCTTGTATTGCACTCCAATAATTAGGAGTGCTCTCCAACCCATACCATCAGGCAAGAGAATTCCTGGATCCCATTTCCTTGTATGCATTCTTCCAAACATCATAAGTACAAAATATATATCATCAAAGTACATAACAACATAATAAAAATGTACATCAAGGAGGTGCATCATCAAATAATAATGAAAGTTCTTGTACCTCTAAGTAAGTAGACCACCATTTTCCAAGTGCATACAAGCATCAAGTGACCAATCAAATCCGCTCCAATGAAATAGGTGAGGATCCCATGTCCTATAATGCTGCTCCAAAATAATGTAAGATGCTTAAAAATAATCATCTATGTGTTCTTTCATCCACGAAGTGAATGAAGAACCTCCACTAAAATCTAAACCAATTTGGGAGCAAAGAAAGCAATGAGCCTTCATGGGACTCACATAAGTACCATTTATGCATCTATGGATATGTGTATCATCAAGAAATAACAAAGGATGTTGCTTCCAATAGAAATTTGCTCCAATCATATATATCTTCACCCAAGTAGTTGATGAAGTTCCTCCAACATCATTTGAACTAAGCAAGGAGTAAGGAAAATCATGAGTCTTCAAGTGACTCAAGTGAACATCATAAGTGCATCCATGAATATATGTATCATAATAAGGTAAAAAAATATGTTGTTGCAAATGTAAATAACAATGTTCTCTAGTCATGTCATAATCAAAAGGAGATATAGGAGTTTCATACTCCTCATGTGGCACCATCAAAAATAAACTTTTCACCCATACTTCATTAGGATGAATGCTGAAAAATATGGAAGTGTAAGATGTAGGAGAATGAACCAACTCACCCAAATGATCAGAATATGCAAAATTATAACCATGTGTAGGCTCCACAAGTGTAGGGTCATGCACATCCCTCAAAAGGGAAAAACTTTCCTCATAGGTTGGTTCGAAGGTAGTGGAATAATACACTTCTTAAAAAATTGTGTAACCATTTCCAAGAGGCAACCCAAGTTCCTCTTCCACCACAACAAGTGCTTGGTTCTTATCAAGATCATCTTCAAACACATCAAGCACCTTAAATTTTCCATGTTTCTCATGATCCATCATGTCATGAGAATCCTCCAATCAATCTACCATTTGACAATCTGAAACATAGAAGGAAGAATAAGTAGATTGCAACCTATCAAGAAGTTGCTCATTTTGAATTTTGAGATTACAAATATCTTCATTATTATTCAAGTATTCTCCATGTAACCATTCATTAAGCTCAACCAAATTGTTTCTATCAAAAAGCAAGGACATGAAATTACCTTCGATGTTGCACATTTCTCTTTGAATATTATCCATGTCTCCAAGGAAGGATGAATCCTTCAATGAAGAAAATCTCCAACAAGAATTTGACATCGATGCTTGAGTGTCATGGAGTATGATAATGGTATCTTTTATCTTCTTTTCATTCATATTTAATGACCCTTAAAGAAAATGAGGCTCTTGCAAATGAACTTCCTCATCTTCTTCCTTCTTAATTGGACCAACTTCATGAAGCTCAAGTGGTGATGGGGAATTTGATCTTGTTTCTTTTTCAAATGCTACAAGGCCTTCATTTTCATGCCTAATGGAATTTTGGCTTGCAACAACACTTTCAAAAGTGATCTCTATGTCACCAACATAGAGGTGTGAGCACCCATCAGTAGGTACTCCTTCATAGTTCAAGCATCCATCAGTAGATGCTCTTTGATTCATGTCCAAGGTAGAATGTGTCTCGAAATGATCTTTACTATTGTCAATAGAGTCTTCTTCATGCTCATATGATGTCTCTTCATATTTTTCAGTCACTTGGGAGTGACTTTCGACCCTCTTCATGTAATGCTTCTTTTGCTTTACATATTTCAGAACTAGGTGGCTCATGGGTCTCCTCCTTTTCACTCAAACATATATGATTTTCTCTCCAAGGTATTTTGCAAGAAGGGAATAGACCTTTCTTCACTAACTCCACATATTCATTTTTGGGCCTATTTTCAAACACCCAATCAACAAAGTCTTCAAAAGGAATGGCCTTTTGTGTACCTCCTTATACAAATCAAGATATGCCTGATATTGTTGGGGAAACGTTTTACATGTTGCTCTCAATATTTGTAATTCATTCATGGAATTATCCTTTGGTAGTGTGACACAGTCATCTTCATCATATTCAAGGTCATAAGAATAAGCCTCATTCCTTATGAAATTGTAAGAAGTGTTGCATGATGGCACCTCTTCCTCACACCATTCCTATTCTTCTTCATATTTCTCATAAGCATTGTACTCACAGGGTTCATCATAATAGTAAGACATGGATGCAATTTATTCTTCAATATATAATATTAATTCATAGGTGCAAGGACCATGCTCTGATACCACTATAATGTCCCCAATTTGGAATTTTACCCAATTTGGCCAATTTTCAAAACTTGGACTAGTGAAGCCCCAAACTGTCCCAAATGATCCCAAATATTTTCGAATGATGTATGGAGTGGATTGAGGTTTATTTGAACACACTAAATCAGATATTATATTCTTGGAAACTTTATAAATAATTCAACAACTTTCATTTACAATTGGATAATGAGAGGCAGAATTACTAGGAAAATCGATTTTGAAACCCCTAAGGGTATATGGCTCCAAAATACTCCTAAGGATTTCAAATTGGGTCCAAGAGTGTTTGAAATGTATTGATACATAAAAATGAAGCTTATGGATGCTTGGAAACTCTCAAAATAGTTTTTCAACATTCATTTAAGTTCATGCGAAAATAGGGAAATTTACTAGTAATTTTGAGGTTCAAACCCCCAAGGGTAGAGGTCACTAATGGATTCCCAAATGCAGTACGAACCTCCACAATTTAAGAAAAAAGACATGTATTAGTTATATTAATTCAATGGGAACCCAAATGCATCATTAATCAGTTCCTAAAGGTGGCTGCAACTCCCATAAACCATAGGTTTGTAGACATGTCTTCACATAGGGGGAAAGCTAGGAAACTCCACCACTTGTTATGAATTTTGAGATTTATGTTCCAAATACTTATCAAATGTGTATGACACTTATTCATTACATTAATGGATATCCATAAATAAAAAAAATCATAGATATTTACTGATACAAATCTAAATCAAGAAACTTCAAGCTCTCACAACAAGATATAGGGAAAATGGCACCATTTATGCATTGTTTGGTATTTTTACATAGTTTCACTTGGTATTTCGACCTGAGGATATTCTGAGCATAAAATAAAAATTAAATATATAAGATTAAAAATAAATGGTGTATCTTGGACTCTCACAAAGATATCATCATCTCACCATGTGCCCCATTCCTCCAAGAGCCAAAATATGCAGAGAAATGTGAGATAGAGATGGGAACAAGTTGAAGAAGAAAGAATCACGAGCTGCCTTGTATCTTAAACCTGAAAAAAATAACTCCATTGTAGCTCCAAATGAAAGGCATGAATGGCCTCTCCAATTTCCAATTGGGATGGGAATCTTTCACCCTCGAAATTGGTACTAAGGCAAGTAGAGTAAACACTCCACTAGCATGGACAAGCTATGCTCTCAAATTTGCAAAATGAGAAATGATCAAAATAACTTTTCCTTCTTTGTTCTTGTATTTTATAAACTTATCAAGTCCTCCATGGTTCGAATTCCTTCCAAAAGACTCATTCCAACTCAAGTTGGGAAGAGATTCCAATGTGTGCCACTTGTCCAACAATTCCTAGTCGCCATATTCCCTCAATTAGAATGGGGAAGCTTCTTGTCTTCCATAACTCCCTTGTGCGCCCTCTTGGAGGATATTTTTAGCCCTGACATGTCATATATGTCATATGTCAGAAATCAAGTCTGAACTTTGTCATAGGTGCCATAGAATCTTCATCATTGTTGTCATAGGAGTTAGGGAATCTAGCTCCAAGTGTCACAATTCTTCTAAGATGCCTCTTCCTCTTCCATGGGAGGTATTCTTCCACTCCAATTCGACCTTAAATAACTCATTCCATGAATAATACCTCTTAAACTCTCCCAAGTATGTTACCCTTCATCTTGAACTCGAATTAGTGAGAGAATCATGCCAAGTGTAGTGCGGAATCTTGCCACATGTGGGTCCCACAACCTCTTATGTTCCCTCATGATCTAATGCCACCTTATTTTATTTATATTATTATTTAATTGACCCATTTAATGTGAATTTGTAATTCTAAGGTCATTTTCTGTCTTGTGGCTCCTTTACTCCAACTTTTAATGCTTCCACCCCCAACCTAGGGAACTAGTAATTTTCCTCCATGATAGTTCATTTGGATGGGAATATTAAACCTTTGAATTGGGAATTTCTCTTAATGTGAACCACCTTGTCCATTTGGATTTTACATTATTACTAACTTGGGAATCATTCTTGGCAATTTATTTGACCCTTAGCACCAATTTGACAAACTATCATGAGCATGGCCAAGTGGCTTAGGCTATTGTGACCCAATGCAAAAATTTGAGACATGACATTGGGTGACTTGGCAATATTGTCTCCCATGAGGGTAAATCTTAAATAAATACAAAAGAAACTTTTTTTGGAGGCTAAATCTTGTGATTTGAGAGAGATCTTATGAATAGCAAATTAATACTTTTTAAGAGATGCACCATCCTTCATATAAACTCACGTGCGGGCGTCTTCTCCTCATGTGGAAAAGCGTGGTTTGTTGGAGGATTTTACGAGGAGGATAGGGGCACCCATATTATGAGGTGGTTTCCACCTATTCCTATTGGTACCAAGATCTGCTCCATAAAAAAATTTCATTCCGACAGCACACATGTAAAGAGAGACCCCGGTTTTCGTTGCCAGAATTTCAACTAGTATTTTCACAAAAGTCGTGAGTGTTCCAGTCAGCCTAGTTAGTTCTACTCATGTAAAATATTTAACTTGGAGAATTCTATTCAAATTAAAATAATAAAATATCCAATCTCCCAAGGTAAAGTATATCAAAACTGAGTATTTTTTTCAGACATAATTTCATGTATTTTTCTGTTTGAGACACTTAATTTAGGCACTGGTTCCGAGGATATGGAAGTGAATTTTTGAAAACCAAAAGAGGTTTTTGTCGGTAACGGGACCATTAAAAAAAACCTTCCTCGGTTTTGTAACATGTATCATGGTTTGGAAGATTCGAATGGATATTTACAACCTATTTTTCCTTTTTTTAAAAGTAAATGATTTCCTGATTTAGTCACACAATTTGGGCATGGTTTTTGAAGAGATGGAAATGATTTTTTGAAAATGATGAGAGGTTTTTGTCAAGAATAGACTCATATACAAAAAATTCCCTCATATTTCGTACACCTATCACGGTTTAGGAAATACAGGTGGTTCTTTGAGACCTTTTTTTCCTAGAATTTCGCCAAATTCGCCTCCTACAAAACATTTAGTCAAAGGATCAAATCCATAATCTCAGGCATTGAATCAGGATTCTAAAAAAAAATATGGAAGAATAATTGATAGGATGACTTCATACTGCATATTTTCAAATATTTATCTGGTATCTTGTTCCCCTTTCAAGGAAAACGAATCTAATAACTCCAAATTGAAACAAAGCTCGAGCCTGAGTATTAAGTGTGCAGTTGGGTTTATCTTAATCAATTCGTTCCATATTTGAAGCAATAGGTTAATAGGTGGCAGGGAATTTCCAACATTTCATATTTCAAGTGATTTATTGCAAGTTCAGTTGTCACAATAAAATTCTAGTTCTAGAAAAGGTCAAAGTTTATTGCTTGTGGAGCTAATAAATGTCCTTCTGGATGCATTACAAGATCACAACAGGCTAACATATACAAGCTCAACTTAAAGAATAAAGATAAGTTTGAAATTGAAGTTCTAATGAATTTATTTTTGTCTATACAAAACAAATACTCTGTTCTGGAAAGATCATCTATGCATATGATCTAGGAGATTTGGATTCTCTTTTTGGGCTTGAATCATGGGCACTCCAGATTTCATCCCATATATGTTCCAGGAAATAGTTGAGGACCATATCATTTTCCAGTTAATGTATGACATATCTAGATCTTAATTCAGATAAGCAGTTTATCCAGATTGTATTGTTTTGTTGGAATTATGGTTCAGATATAGTTTGGGTTAGACACTTGGATAATTATTGGATATATTTGTAAAATTGTAAATCATATTTACCCCAGAAATTGTGGATCTAGATAGTTTGTATTCATCGTATATAATCCATGATGAAGATGAAGAAAGGGGGAGAGGTTCTACCCGAGAGGCTGTGGGATGGTAAAATGTCGAGAGTGATTATTCTGAAAGCATGAAGATATATACTCTGTTATTTCCATTGGAGACTTGTTATCTGAATATGAGAATTCATCTTCTATGAGTTAGGTTATAACTTTCCTTTTAAATCTGAATGTTGTGCAATTATGTTTTAATTGATCTTAGTTATGTATTCTTGAGAAACAATGTTTTTTTTGTGATTGACCATGGTCAGATTTAGTATCTCAGATTCCATGATTAGAATGTTTTTCTGAATATAGTCTTTTATGTTAATGTGTGAATGAGCATTCTGTTCCATATATTATCAATAGATTTGAATGTGAGGCATCGTGATTGTTCTTATTTCAGTCCATTTACCCAATGCTATTATCAGAAGATGATGTTATCAACTGTATCCTACTTTCTCTATTTTGTAAACCATCTCTTGGCCCATTGCACAACCACATACCCATTCAAATCAATCAACTTTTTCCTTGAGCATTAAGATATGTTAGGCTTGTCTCTCCAGCAGTCATGAGACAAATTCTAGCACGAACATCTGTTGGCGTCATTTCCGGGGATGGAAATGAAGAAAATATTCCCTGGGAGAATGGCAAAACATAGATCCATTCTTTGATGGTGAACAAGGGCTGGTTACATAGTTTGGATTGCAATTTCTCACGGGGTGACTCCACGGAGGAAGGGCGCGTTGGCGACTCCACTAGTTCAAGATGTAGAAGACCATGGAAGCCATTCTGGCTCAAAGGTTTGCACCTTTCAAATTTCCAGTTGTTCCAGGCTTTCCAAATGTAGTACCTATTATGGACGAGTGGGGATATTTCCTTCCCAAATTCAGAGAGAAAAAAGATGACAATCCAACAACACATTTATTGAAATTTCTTGAAGTTATGTATCAGCTGGGAATTCATCATGAGGATGTCCTCATGAAAATGTTAATGTATTCACTTGAAGGAGATGCTTGGGAGTGGTACTGATCTCTTCCAGCTGCTAGCATTTCCTCACTGAAATAATTCCACGCATGTTTCCAGAAACATTGTGAGTATATTTTCTCAGTTGAACTTCTTTTGAAAGATTGTTGTGAGCAGGATGATTTCCATAATGCAACTTATTTATGTGATCCAAAAAGTCATCATGATGAATGTAATCAAGGGTGCCAAACATTTCATGAAGAACCTATGGATTCATAATTTGCTAAAGATAAAGAGGAAACATTTTCAATTTCTGCTGTCAAGGAAGAATCTCATAATCATTATGATAACCAAGATGATGTTTTTAGTCTTGTTGAAAATTATTTTAGCAATGAGATCAATAAAGATAGTTTGGAATGTTCTCATGATGCTTTTAACAGTCTTGATGATCATTTGAATGCTCATCCTATTGATGATCCTTATGAAGATCAATCTTTTGTTGAACAAACTGCTTGAAATATTTTTTTGTGGTGAAGATCAACTTTTTATTAAAGAAAATTTTGTCGAAGATCATACTACTGATATACATAAAGCTTCATCATTATCATTAGAATTACATCAAAGTTCTCCCGTTTATGATGAGTATGATGATGATATTGAAGTATTTCATTTAGATTTCCATGATGAGAAGAAGTCTGACCAACAATTTCATGAGCATAGTGAATCCATTGTCAATGAAAAGTCACAACCAGTTTATGACAATTTTGATTTAGAAGATGAGCAGATGTCTGTAGCACCACAAATGGAATTCCTTAGTAGCAATCACCCAGTCTATGATAGCTATGGATCAGAATTTGGGGAAGGAAATGAAGATATGAAGGATTTACAAGAACAATTCACAAACCTTTTCCCTTCACCCATTGTGGAACAACATTGTTCAAAAATCAATGAGTCTGCGTCTTTCATTCTTAAACCATAATTTGCAAGAAAAACTGAACAAGATGTGGTCGACAATGTCATTCATGAAGGAAAGGATTCTTAAAGACATCCTATCCATTTCAAGCAGCAAGAAGAGGTATTTTTTCATGAATTATATAATCTCGTCACTGCATATTTAGAAGGGTTCATCAATTCCGATCTTCTGCTTTGGTCTAATTACAAGTATGGAGTTCAATTTTGTGATCAATTACTGTTTGAATTTAAAAATTATATTCTGAAAAAGCATGTTCAAGAATTCTGGTTAGTCAGTCAACTTCTTGAATGGTTTATATGGAAGTTTGTCTTCACTTGATCAAGAATATGAGTTGGTTAGTAAAGAAGGATTGTAAATAAATAAGCTCAACTCTTGAGCATTGATTTCAGTTTGTAGTGCATGCATTAGTTTTCACTGTACAATTTGTTTCTAGCGGGTTTTATTTTTCAGCTTGTTATGGTGTGTAGTATTTCAGATGGTTTATTTGAATAAGACTCCATCCGAATGGAGACAAAATATTAGTGGTCCTCAATTGCAGGGAAACCATGGTTTGTAGTGAATGGTAAGTAGATTTCTATGGCAAGTTGCATATGTCAAAGACAGTTCAAGAGAAGGAACTTGGTATTCATGTTCTTGGAGCTTCGCAGGGAGGACTCCATCCCCATCCAGAGATAGATGTTGGTACCAAGATCTGATCCATCAAAATGGTTTCATTCCAGCAGCGCACATGTAAAGAGAGACCCTGGATTTCGCTACTGAAATGTCAACTAGTATTTTCACCAAAGTTGTGAGTGTTCCAGTCATCCTGTCTAGTTCTCCTCATGTCCAAATATCCAATCTCCCAAGGCAAAGTATATCAAAACTTAGTATTTTTTAGACATAATTTCATGTATTTTCCTGTTTGAGACACCTAAGTTAGGCACTGATTTCGAGGACATGGAAGTGAATTTTTCAAAACCAAAAGAGGTTTTTGTCTGAAACGGGCCCATTCAAAAACAAATCTCTCAATTTTGTAACAAGTATCATGGTTTGGAATATTCGAATGGATCTTTATAGCCTATTTTTCCAGTTTTAAAAAGTAAATGATTTCCTGTTTTAGTCAAAAAATTTGGGCGCAATTTTCAAAGAGATGGAAATGATTTTTTGAAAACCATGAGAGGGTTTTTTCAAGAATAGAAACATATACAAAAACCTCCCTCATATTTCGCACAGATATCACGGTTTAGGAAATACAGGTGGTTCTTTGAGACCTTTTTTTCCTAGAATTTCGCCAAATTCGCCTCCTACAAAAACATTTAGTCAAAGGATCAAATCCATAATCTCAGGAATTGAATCAGGATTCTAAAAACACAGATGGAAGAATAATTGATAGGATGACTTCAGATTGCATATTTTCAAAGCTTTATTTGGTATCTTGTTCCCCTTTCAAGGAAAAAGAATCGAATAACTCAAAATTGAAAAAAGAGCCCGAGCTTGAGTATTAAGCGTGCATTTGGGTTTATCTCAATCAATCCATTCCAGGTTTGAATAAATTGGTTAACAGGTGGTAGAGAATTTCCAACATTTCATATTTCTAGTGATTTATTGCAAGCTCAATTGTCACAATAAAATTACAATTCTAGAAAAGGTCAAAGTTTATTGCTTGTGGAGCTAATAACTGTCCTTCCGGATGCATTAAAAGATCACAACAGGCTAACATATGCAAGATCGACTTAAAGAATCAAGATAAGTTTGAAATTGAAGTTTTGATGAAGTTATTTTTGTCTATACAAAACAAATACTCTGTTCTAGAGATCATCTATGCATATGATCTGGAAAATTTGGATCCTCTTTTTGGGCTCGAATCATGTGCAATTTCCAGATTTATTCCCAGATATGTTCCAGGAAAATAGTTGAAGACCATATCATGTTCCAGTTCGTATCATTTGTCTGACATCTTTAGATCTTACTCCAGACGAGCAGTTTATCCAGATTGGATTGGTTTGTTGGAATTATAGTTCAGATATAGTTTGGGTTAGACACTTGGATAATTATTGGATATATTTGTAAAATTGTAAATCATATTTACCCTAGAAATTGTGGATATAGATAGTTTGTATTCATCCTATATAATCCATGATGAAGATGAAGAAAAGGGGAGAGGTTCCAACTGAGAGGATGTGGGATGGTAAAATGTTGAGAGTGATTATTATGAAAGCATGAAGATATATACTCTGTTATTTCCACTGTCCCATTAGACAACCACATACCCATTCAAATCAATCAAATTTTTCCTTTAGAATTAAGATGTGTTAGGCTTGTCTCTCCAGTAGTCAGGAGACAACTTCTAGTACAAACACTTCCCATCCATGGAAAATTTTAGGGGTTAATATTATCCCATGGGCTAAATTTATGAGTTTTAAATTTTTAATGGGCTATTTTTTTAATAAACACCCATTTGTATGATTAGCCCACATTTTATATATTTATTTTTAATGAATGGGAGGTTAGCCCCATCAAATTTAAAAATGGTATCCATGAGAAAAAAAAAATTGCCCCTCTAAAAATGGACTTAAACCTTTGTTCGCCCATGAAAATTGCTAGGCATCTCCCATTTTCCTCGAGTTTCCAAAAATGGAAGTTGCTAGGGGCTCTTTAGCATTCTATCGATCATGGAAATTGAAGTCGAAGTTACATTCGTCCATATTTTATGTGTTGAATCTCATTTTGCAAGTTGCTTAGTGTCAACATGAGAAGGGAAGTTGATATTTACCATCAGGTCTTATAGTGACCCATTTTCATCTAGGATACTTGTAAGTCCCATCACTTCAAATCCAAATTTTCCCCAAGAAACATGGGGATTTTGAATCTTGCGATCAACGATGTGGAATAACGTTTTTGTGGGTTTTGGAGGAACCATGCTTGGGGGATGAGACTTCATTCATAACTGTGTATTAGGGCATGCAAGGGAACATGACTTGTTAAGGAGAAACTTTCCGAAATATTCGCAAGACGTCACAAGGTTTTATAATTTAGTGTAAGATTCACCAAGATTTTGCAAGGTTTTATAGTTTAGTGAAAGATTCGCCAAGATTTTACAATATTATATAATTCAATGAGAGATTCGCTAAAACATTATATATACAAAATATAACATTGATAAAATAGCCTTCCTATTTTATTATATATCATGGGGATTCACCCAATTATTATACATAGAAATTTAGGGGGTGGTCCTAAAATTTTCCCTGTTCCCATCACTCGAATCTTGGCTTGTTTCAAGGAGTAAATCACTCCTAAAATTATGAGATGTGCCCCCCTCATCCTCCCTTATCAAGTGCGCCCCTCATCTTCTCCAAACTCTATTTAAGCAAGAGCTTGGGATCTCATTTGGCATGGTTAGAGGACCAAAGGGCTGCTTCTAGTTGTATTGTATTGTGTCATCATTTGGAATAAAGAAGGATTTGGAGGAATATCTATGGTGTAATGATTTTCATGTGTGGATGTTGATTGTCAATGTTCTTATGAGGTATAAACTGCCTTGTTTTCTTTGCTTTTGGTTGGTTAGTTGTAGGATTGCAAGGGGAGGTATCTCTCAATAGGGTAAGAGATTGTGCTAGTTTGATTCATACTCTTACTGTTTGCTTGTTTTAGATCTCTTACCTCGCGTGTATTTTTTTAATTTAAATTGCATGCTTTCTAACTTTCTCTTTCCAACGACACCTCTATTTTAACCATCTATTTGTGCGATGAATTCTAATTTGTAGGTGATCTTGATTGGAGAAGGGGTTGAGCTAGGTTTCATCCTCCTCATCTTCAAGATATTATCAAGGACATAGTCCTTCGATTTTCAACCAAAGCAGACTCCATGGCCCAGAAATTCCCAAGCTTATAGCACTCTTTCTATCCCTCTCTCCTTCACTCCAAATTAAAATTTTCTTTGGTTACGGTTACTAACATGCTCGAGTATTTTGTCTTCTTTAAAATAATATCTATAGGATGATTTGTTTAAGCATGTACCTAGATATAGAAGTCTAAAAGCAACATTTTCAGAGTAGATCTAGCCTTATCAAGTACTTGTGATTATTTTGTAACTTTCGGTACTTGATATTTTTATGCTTTTAGCACTTATTTGGGCACATTTGGTGCATTTTAGGTGGCTGGTTTTGCATTTTTATCGCCATAACAAGAGGAAGTGTTGCCAAAAAATCGAAGATCTAAAGCCATCCAAGGCTTCCCGAAGCACATACTTCCATCTTGTACCCTTTTTGAAATGTGTAAGGCGTTTTGGATCCATATATATAAGGAACAAATGCATCCACCTTTTTGTTGTAAAATATTAATAAAGGCAAGTGGGATACTTGGTGCCCAGACCCCATCCTCCCTGGGGGGATTAGTAGGCTCGTTTTGTGGTTTGCATTTTTATTAACTTTTCTTTATTTTATTTTGTCTTCACATGCACACAATCTGCCCCAATAGGGATGTATATTTAGTTTTATTTTTTACTACTACAATCTTTCTTTTACAATTTTGTACGTTGTTAAAAAATAAATCTAAGGTTGTGTGTTCCTGAAGTAAATTGAAGGGTTTATCCTAGATAGGTGAAAATAGATTCTCAGCCACATAATAAAACTTTACTACACATAATAAAATTTACTAAGGCTTGAAGTTTTGAGTATGTTATTGACCTCTGCAGCTTAGTTTGATTAGTTGGTCAATCAAAAAGGGACTTGAGTGACTAGTTTAATAGGGAAATCAAACAAAAAATTTATCATTAGAACTCAGGAGGTCACGTGAAACTAACTATAGAGTCAGTGGACTACTTTAAGCAGGTTATGCCTTGCCCAGTTGGACCCTTGGTTTAGTTGTCACTATGCTCAATTCGAATGATTAAGTTGGAATTGGTCCAAACCAGGAGCTAACCCATTAATTAATCCACACATCATAATAAAATTGATTAAAATTGACCAACAAGACTTGCAACACTTTCACGACACAACAACACTCCAACTTATGTGACTCCATTTGGCACTGGTCTAATCTGCAAACAATTAAACATTAAGTGAATCAATGTGTTAGATGGATGTATCTATATTGATATTGTTGTTTTAATTCGTAATTGCATTTCTCTAGTTCACTGTTAATTCACCTTTCAAAATCCTAGATTAATTTCTTTCTCTAACTTAGCTGAAAGGCCATAGTTTATTTTCATAGGGAACACCCCCCTTGGCTTCGCTAGGAGTTGTCCTAGATGGAGGAGTTGAGTGACAGTATCTAGACAATCTGTGACATGTCGTGCGTCAAATGATTCGTCCTTTTGGTTTAACGCGCTTCTCTCATATCATACTCATCATGACGTGCTTACTGGATCTTGTTGCTTCTTTGTCGTTGCGCATCAAATGGACTTCTCAACATCGTACACTTCACTTCAGTCTTATTGCATGAACTAAATATTTGCACATCACCTGATATACTTCGGTTCTGTTTCTGCGCTTCTTCCTTACTTACAACATCTATGACTATCTATGTGTTGTCTGCAATTCTGTCATTCAATCTTCACGCATTTGTGCAAACTTCTGTGTTCCTGCCTTTCGGTGTTTGCGCAATCGTCACAGATCTAAAACATCATTTTGCGCACCATCAACTGTATCAATCCTCTGTCTGTGCGCACTCGGATTCTCGCTAGATCATGTTGTTCTGTCCTCGAGCCCTTGATGCCCCAAATATAAATTTGTATTTTCCAACTAAAGCTCTACAATCTCGCCATTGATCTTACTTCAAATCTCCAACTTGCATCTCTATTTATACATGTCCTGCACAAATTGTGTCCACAAGTTGGTTGTGGCTTCCATACTTCATGGATTGTGCTTTTTCCACATGTCATCATATGCATTGTTTATGTGTCATTCTTTGTGGGTCTTGCACATTCATGGTCCACGACTTAGTGGGACTTACACCTTAGTGGTGTACTTCTTGCGCTCTTGACGTACCATTGCTTTGAGGTATGCGTGCATCCTTGCTCTTTAACTTGATGAGTCTTTGACCCTTGCCGTACCATCCCTTGTGGGTATTGTGCACCTGGTGTATCATCTAATTTTGGGATTTGGTCATAAACAAACTTTAACTATTGCACCCTTCTTGGAACTTTTGAGCCTTTTACTAGTTGAAAGTATCTTCTGATTGGTAAGACTTGTGCACTTTCAGGACTGTCCAATTTCTTATTGTTTGTGCACTCCCAATCCTTGACTAAGAAATGCTTGTGCATTCCCGAGTCTTCTTTCAACATGCTTGCACACTTGTGTCTTTGCTTAACCAACTCCTTGGCTTCTTGTGCACATGTACCTTTGTCCATCCAATTCTTTTATTGGTACCTTGAATGAGTATGAATTGGTGGACTTGACTTTTGTGCTGGTACCACATGTAGTAGGATACATTGCTTATGTACTTATTTGAACTAGATCTGCATGATGTACCTTCCTTATGTGCTTCTTCATACTAATCATGCATGGTGTATCCTTGGACACACATCTTCAAATTGAATGCAACTTCTAGATATAATTCTTCACACTGGCATCCATGTCCTTCACCATCTTGTGCATATACTTCTTCAAATTGGCTTCCATATATTTCTTTAAGTTGTCATAGGAATGTTGTATCCACTTTGACATTAGTTGACATCAATGACAACCAAAGTTCAACATATAGTTTTCAACCATGTCTTGGCATAGCATCACAAGAACATAATGTATCATGTTTAATTTCAACCTTATCATGATAGGCTTAACAAAGTGAGTTTTTTCTCCCATAATCATTATTGTCTTTCTTCGTTGAATACATAAATGTTTAATTGTTCACTCACGTATCTCTTAATGTTGAGAGTGTGGTATCATATAAAATAAATCATTATGTCCATAATAAACATCAAATATAGTTTTACGAGAAACACAATTAAAGTTGTCTATGATGTTATAGAAAAGCATATTTAGGTCCTTGTCGAGAGTTATCACATCATGTTTAATTTCAACATGTTACCCCTTAATCAACATGGGTGATAAGGATTGATCAGTTTTGGTTTTTGATCATATCAAAAACATTATTCTTGAGATGAGATTTGTGTTTTACTATAGATCATTGGCCGGAGATCCTTCCAACATGCTTAGATGGTTCTTGTAACTTGATGCGCCTAGCAGATACAATGCCATATGCACTAGTTCTATGATATTTCTCACCCTCATTAATACTTAGGATGTTTTCTTTTATGTTGACTTGACCATGTGATTTTACTTTCATGCTTAGATAATGATTCATAACAATTAAAATTATTACTCACTTAGGTGTACCATGGTGTTATCATAATTTTACTTTAAGAAGTGTGTTCTTCCAAAATTTGAATTGTACCCCTAGTGAATTGAGCAAGTGCTACATTCATTTCACAACATTCTACCTAGCCATTTTTCATTTTGCTATCCCTTTCACCCATTTCCATCATAACACCCCTATGTAAGTGATCCATCATTAGTAATTCTTCAAGGTTTCAAAATTATTTTCATGTGTGAATTCCTAAATAAAACCTAAAAGAGTCTAGTACACTAAAGGTGAGGCTACTAAATTAAATGAAACAAAACATGAGAATTGAGCAAGTGCTACATTCATTTCACAACATTCTACCTAGCCATTTTTCATTTTTCTATCCCTTTCGCCCATTTCCATCATAACACCCCTATGTAAGTGATCCATCATTAGTAATTCTTCAAGGTATCATAATTATTCTCATGTATGTATTCCTAAATAAAACCTAAAAGAGTCTAGTACACTAAAGGTGAGGCTACTAAATTAAATGGAAAAAAACATGAGAATTACCCCCTTGCTAAAAGCCAAGTTTCCTATGTCCCAAGTTATCAAAGATAAATCTAAGATAAACGGATTAAGCCAATGAAAATGCTAATGGAATGTCTTGGAATCTATTTAATACTAAGAAGGGGGGGGGGGGTGAATTAGTATTAACGCAATTATCAACAGTTTTTACCTTCTTTAACAGATTAGTCTTAACTTAATATTGATCTTTAGTTATACATCCAATATAAATAAAATCATTCATCTATATATGCACCAAGACAAAGAACACATAACACACATGATTTTGACTTGGAAACCCAAATGGGAGAAAACCACAGAATGCTCTTTTGTAATGAAAATATTACATTCAAGGAAGTACTGACCTCCCTTGTTTACCAACACCAACTGGAAGGAGGCACCGACACCCTAGTTTTATAGGCACCGACCTGAAGGAAGAACCAACTCCCTATGTTCTCCAACACCAACTAGAAGGAGGCTACAACCTCCTATTCATTACCCCATCCCACTGCTCAGATATCAAAAATAATATATTGCCTTACTGATCTTCCAACATACACACACTTTAATCTGCTGATGTTTGTTCTGTTGTGTGCACCTTCTGTATGCAGTGGTATGCTGTCACTTCCATGCATACATCACTTGACTTCTCATTCCACTCAATACTTCACTTCTGCTATGACTCACTTCATATATCATGTGCTACTTCATCTGTTGCATTATGCGCCACTGATTTGTTGTGTCATTCTGCTACTGTGCAACTGCACTAACCAACTAATATTGTGCTTCAATTGATAGCTTGTTGTTCCGAGATTACACACTGATATTAGATGGAACCATTAGAGGAAATTTGGATGAAAAATGGGCCTCCTAAGGAAAATGGTAAAAAAATCCATGTAGGCAATTTTTTTATAATATTTCGCTTCTATCGAAACTGCCTTGGGTTATTTCACTTTTATCAAAGATACCTTAGATATATATTTTATATTAAAATTAATTTATGAGGACAAAGTTCGATGTAGCGATTTCACCCAAAATAAGGAAATAAAATTAAATACACGATGCCTACTTAAAAGTTATTGGGTCATGTATTACCTAAAATATGGATGGGTATATTAGTTATAAGTTATTGGACCCAACTTTTGATGGTTATTATAAAATATTAATTATCATATAATATTATAATATATTTGTTGTAATATTAATTACTATTACTATTATATGTTATATATTGGTCACGTGTTACCTAAAAGATGGATGGGTATATTAGTTAAAACCCCAACTTTTGATGGTTATTATTAAATATTAATTAGAATATAATATTATTATGTATTAGTTGCAATATTAATTGCTATTACTATTATATACTATAAATTGGTCACGTATTACCTAAAAGATGGATGGTAATATTAATTATGATATTAGTTACTATTATATATTAGTTATTAGTTATGATATTAGTTAAAATTTATTGGACCCAATTTTTTACGGCTATTATAAAATATTAATTATAATAGAATATTATTATATATTAGTTGTAATAGTAATTAGTGGAGAATGAGTTATACTAATTTATTATAATTAGTGAAGAATCGTTTAGGATATTAATTTCATTTCGGAATCCAAGAAAATATGGGGAAGCCTGGGTAGACATTATTTCAATATCCAAGAAAATTTAGGGCAGGGGTAGAGAATTTATAGTATTAACATAATCCATTATTTTGGGATTATATAATAAAAAATTGTTTGACCTATACGGTGTTTGAATTGTAAATCAATTTGATTGGCTAATACATGATGACATGGAATTTGAATTAGGGTTGAAAGACCCATTTTAAGTTGAAATTTTCTCTAATGTGCACGCTTACTTAGATGTGTCCGTTCGGTTTAAGTGCCATAGACTTTTAGAGAATCTGTGACATACTGTGCATCATCTCATTCCTCCTTTTGGTTTAACGCACTTATCTCAGATCATCCTCATCATGACGTGCATACTAGATTATGATGTTGTTCTGTCGTTGCGCATTTGATGGAATTCTCTGCTTTGCACACTTCAATTCAATCTTTGTGCATTAGATGAACTTTTGCGCATCTTCTAATATGCCTCAGTTCTGTATCCGCGCTTCTTTCTTCCAAAACATCTGTGACTGTTTGTGTGTTGCTTGTGCTACTGTCATTTAGTCCTCACGCACTTGCACATATTCTGCATTCTACCTTTCTGTCTTTGTGCAATCGTCACAAATCTACAACATCATTATGCACACCATCAACTATATCATTCCTCTACTTGTGCGCACTCAGCTCCTCGCTAGATCATACTGTTCTATTCCTTTAGCCCTTGATGCCCTGAATATAAATATGTATCCTCCACTTAGAAACTCTTTGACGTCACCATCAATCTTACTTCAAATCTCCAACTTGCTTCCCTATTTATACATGTCCTGCATGGATTGTATGTCCACAAGTTGGTTATGGCATTCCTTCTTCCTTGATTTACGGATTGTGCTCCTGCCAGATGTCATGTTCTGTGCCGTTGATGTGTCATTTCTTTGTGGGTTTTGTGCATACATGGTCCTTGACTTAGTGGGAATTTCACCCTTGATGTACCATCACTTGTGGGTCTTGAGCACTTGATGTATCAATGCTTTCTGGAGCTTGCGCATATGTGATCTTCGACTTGGTGGGACTTTGACCCTTGCGATACCATCACTTGTGAGTCTTGCACACTTGTTGTGTCATCAGTTGTGGAATTTTGCGCATATGTTGACTTCAAGTGTTACACCCTTCTTGTAACTTGTGCGTGCTTCAACAACTAAAAGCTTCTTCTGATTCGAGATGACTTGCATGCTTTCAGGACTTGCATTATTGTTCAATCATTCTTGTTCCATGTTTCTTGTGCACTCCACTTTACTTGATTGCACACTCTAGAATATATCTTGACTTTCTTGCACACACTAGACTTTGTCCCATGTATTCTTTGGCTTGCTTGTGCATTATTCTACCTTCTATCCAACCAAATCTTTAGTTTGTACCTTGAAGGAATATGACTGGATGGACTTGTGACCTGCTCATATGCCTTATGTACATCTTCAAATTGGATATGCATGATGTACTCCCGGAAACACTTCTTCATACTAGATGCAGCTTCTAGATATACTTCTTCACACTTGTATCTATATACTTCACCATCTTGTTTACGCATATACTCCTTCAATGTGGCTTTACTATACTTCTTCAAGCTGTAATGGGAATGTTGAATCCACTTGTCTTTCATCGACATCAATGACTCAAACTGAATTAGTTAACATCCTATTTGACATTAGTTGACATCAGTGACAACCAAAGTTCAACAATCTCCCCCTTTTCCATTGATGTCAACACCTTATGAAGCTGTGCATAAACATCTTCTTGAACTTGTATGCTTCATATGTACTGGTAGCAATACTCCCCTGAGTTCTTTGTCCGTTTGAACCTTTGACATCTCTACATTATGTTGCTGGCACGTCTTCTGCTTTCTGTTACCTCTGCATAGATCACATGCTTTATGATTATCTTTACTTCTCTATTGCATTCTCTTGGTTAGCTTCATGTGCTTCGGCTTCATGCTTCTTTTCTGTATCTTCTTCATGCCATTTCTTCAAAAATCTGCTTCACGCTCTTTCATGTCTTCTTCAGCATCTATTTTGTGTGTCTTTCTTCAACTGCATTGCATCTTGGCTTCATGCTTTTTCTCCATAGCTATATTTCTTCTCAGCTTCAAGAATCTTCTTCTTTATGTTTCATTCAGCTTCATATCATGTGTACTTCCAACTTCATGCTTTTATCCCCATTTGACATTAATGGCAAAGATGTGCCATTACTTGCACAATTACTCGTTCTTCTTTCTTTTGTTTTTCACTGGCCTTTACCTATCTGCTCACAGGGATAGCTCCCCCTTTCTTCATGCTTCATTTCTTCTACGCTGATATCCTGCAATCTGGATATTGATTTCATAATTATATTTGATTGATTTATCTGTATAGGTGCTATATTACTTATGTATCTTGATCTCTTGTTCCTATCACAACACTTCATCATTCTTTGCATAGTGATTCTTGCAATCATCCTTCCGTTCCAATTGCGCAGTGACGAAATCAATCCTTCACTAGTTTTGCACTGTCATTTCTGTTGACTTCCATTCTTTGCCTGACCTATTTCATCCATCACATTTATTGCGCTGTCACCAAGCCTTGTTGTATATAATGTCGTCACATCCCTTTCCATGACAACCAAATATTTTGGCATGTTTTTCATCTATCAACCAGCTCATGATCATTAAATCGGATATGACGCTCAGTTCATGTGGCAACAATAACGTGTCACATCCGTACATGAACCTTTTGGGGAAATATCCTCCACCCCATGGTGCAATGAATTGTATTTCTTCCCTTTTGTATTGTTCATTAATTCTAGCATTTAGTTTTGGTGACTTGACCACCTTCTTCGACTTGCGTGATATTGAATGAACATCTCTTCATCTTAAATCAACGCGCGGGAAAATCATCAACTCAATTCTATAAGAGCTCAATGAGAAAATTCCTGGTTCATCACCTTTTGCACCCTTTCCCTTATGTGTCGCATTGCTCCCCGATTTCTCATTTTCCTTTCTTTCCCATGGCTTCCTTTTACTAGAGAATGAACAATTCTCATGAGAATGTGTGACTAGTTCTTCAATCACAACAGTCTGAATTTGCACGCCTGAGAGTTGATGTGGGATTCTGAAAAATCGGATGGAGGAAACAGATTTCCAACGTCAATACGCTCAATCATAGGTAAATTAAAGGCAGGCTCAACAACTGACTCAACTGACTCATCGGGTCGACTTTCTGGAACATCAACAACAATAGATTTTGGACTAATTGTCCACACTTCGGTCTCAACATTCTAAACCACCATCGTCTGCATCATTACAACTTATTCCTGTGCGCTCTTCCTCTGAGTCTACTTTGCTGGTATCGGTAAACTTGGAGCTTCATCTTGCACACTAGTTGGACTCAGAACTTGACCTCAAATTGCGGTTGTAGATAAATTCTTAAATTATCAATTTTTCATCTTCACTCATTTTCTTGTAAACGCCTTTTTGGGCCTCGGCATGGAGTACCTCATGCAATTTTGTAAAAACATTGATTTTGAATGTAATACAAACCACACTTTTTGCACAGACTCACATTTATCTTTCAGCAACGTTTGTACATTTTCTTCATGCAAGAATTTTTCTTTTAATAACACTTAACTCAACAATTAATCTATTCTTCACTTTATCACTTGCAAGAGCTCTTTATGCAACAATCATAGCTTAGTAACAAATTGAATATATGCACATTGTTTTTGCGACAATTTTACTCAACACACAACTTTCTGCACTCTTGATAATTAATGCAAGACACATCTTCAAACCCTACCTTCACTAACATACTCCTTGAATTCTAAGATACATCGTGTTTGAATTCAAGGGTCTCACCCGATCTTCTTAATATCAACAGGAGGAGCATCAATTGCTTGTTGCTTTGGATGTACCTAGATTGTCTACTTCTTTTGCGCACTTTTGAGGAGATTTCCTTAACCACATTTTCTCGTGCACACTTCCATCTTGATTCTGTACTTGAGAATTTTCACTATGATTCCTTGGAATGTGATTTCCTTTGCGCAATAAGTCTTCATCTGAACAATTTACTCCTCTTCGACAGTACAAAGCCTTATGTCCAAAACCGTCACATACATAACATCTCACAATTTGACAATATTTTGCAATATGACCAAAGCGATTGCATCTTGCGCACTTCATCCTATTGATCCTTCTTTGGTTAGTATATTTAAAAGAGTTGTAGTTGTTGAAGGAACTGTCATACTTGAAAGACTTAACATGTTTTTGGCAATGTTCTCTGTCGCATACCTTATTTGATGCCTTTTCATAACCAAGACTTGATTTGTCTTCAGGTGATCTTTGATCATTCAATATTTTGTTCAGAATTGATGTGTTTCCTTTGAATTTGTTCTTCACTTCATCTTCAACACTAGTCTTATTTCTTTATTGATGTGCGCAATTTACTATGGAAACTTGGACTTGTTTCTTTCCATTCATTTCAACTAGCTTGTCTTCTAGACGAGACATCTCTTTGTCCGTCTCCGCAAGCTGAATTGTCATCATCGTATTTATCTGTGCTAATTATTCCAAAGAATCATTTAATGCAAGTTTCTCTTCTTCCAACACTTTGACCTTGTCTTGTGCGCAAATCAGTTTTTTCTCATAGTTGATCACTTTTTCACAAACCTTTGCATCAAGAGACTCTTGTGTTCTTCATACTTCAAAAACTGCTCCTGCAAGAATTTACTTTTCTTTATTTACTTCCTCAATTCATCTAGGGCACTAATCAATTCACCTTCGTAGTCAACATATGCAACTTCTTATTCTTCTTTAGATTGATTATCTGTCTTAACTGTTGCAACTGGATTTGGAGGTGTTTTGAACGATCTACTAAAGAAGTATTCATCTAGTGATCTTGGTTTGCTTTGCACAACTGGATTACTCTTCGAACTGTTCTTCTTGTTTTCATCACTGTTTTCTTCCACAAAGGCCAAGAAAAGTACCTCTTTTGGTTCTTCGTCGCAATCACTTCATTCAGATACATTGCTATCTTCCTCAGTGTACAGACTTTTCTTTTGTTTTGGAATTCTCCTTTTATTTCCAGGGCTATGTTGAGTGCACGCAGTTATTCATTCATGAGAACTAGATTCTTTGTCGATGTCAATACCTCCTTCTTCTCTGTAAGGACACTTAGAATAAAAACGACATATTCCTCCACATTTGAAACATTTGAAAGGAAATTTGATTTTGTACTTACCTCGTCCTCTTTTCAGCTTCCTTACAAAGTTTGACTCTTCATCATCTTATTCATTGCAAGAGTCTTTATTATGATCGTTCTTATCCTTTCCAATGGATTTAAAAGAAGCTTCCTTTCTGGTGGGAATCTCCTTCTCAGTTCTCATGTCGCACGCTATTAGGATCCCCTGAAGCTCGACCTTTTTCAGATCTTCAACATTTTTCTATGTCTTCCAATATAGACACCTTCACATCGAATCTTGAGGGAATATTTCTTAGTATATTTTATACCACAGATTCTTCCTCCAGAGTGAATACAAGACTCTTGATTGCATTAACTATCTCATCAACCCTTAAGAAGTAAGAGGTAATGTTCTATTCATCTTTCATTCTCAAGGATTCAAATAACCCATAGTAGTTTTGCAACTTCACTTTCTTTACATTTTCGTCACCTTCATAGACACCTCTGAGTTTATCCCACCAAATTCCTTTGTTTACCAACACCAACTTGAATGAGGCACCAACCCCATGGTTTTACAGGCACCGACCTGAAGGAAGCACCAACTCCCTATGTTCTCTAGCACCAACTGGAAAGACACTACAACCTCATGTTCCTTGCCCCATCCTATTGCCCATATATCCAAAATAATATATTCCCTTACTGATCTTCCAACACGTGCACACTTCTGATCTCTTGATGTTTGTTTTGTTGTGCGCACCTTCTATATGTAGTCGTATTGCAGTCACTTCCCTACATACATCACTTGACTTCTCATTCCACTCAATATTTCACCTATGCTGATGACTCACTTCATATATCGTGTGCTACTTCATCTGTTGTAGTATGCGCCACTGATTTGTTGTGTCATTCAGCTATTGCGCAACTACACTAACAAACTAATATCGTGCTTCAATTGATAGCTTGTTGTTCTGAGATTACGCACTGGTATCCTATGGAATTTTGCACTTACTTAGATGTGTCTGTTCGGTTTAAGTGCCACAGTATTTTAGACAATCTACGACGTACTGTGCATCATCTAATTCATCCTTTCAGTCTAACACAGTTGTCTCAAATCATCCTCATCATGATGCACAAACTAGATTCTGCTTTTGTTCTGTCGTTGCGCAACTGATGGAATTTTCTGCTTCATACACTTCAATTCAACCTTCGTGTGTCAGCTGAAATTTTGCACATCTTCTAATATGCCTCAGTTTTGTCTCTGCACTTCTTTCTTTCAAAAAATATGTGGTTGTCTGCATGTTTATATTGCTACTGCCATTCAGTCCTCACACACTTGCACATATTCTGCATTCTGCCATTTTGTCTTTGCGCAATCATCACAGATCTACAACATCATTCTATGCACCATCAACTATAGCATTCCTTTGTTTGTGTGCACTCGGCTCCTCGCTAGATCATACTGTTATGTTCCTTGATCCCTTGATGCCTAAAATACAAATCTGTATCTTTCACTTAGAATCTCTTCGACCTCACCATCAAGCTTACTTCACATCTCCAAATTGCTTCCGTATTTATACATGTCCTGCATGGATTGTATGTCCACAAGTTGGTTGCGGCATTCCTTCTTCCTTTCTTCATGGGTTGTGATCCTTCCACATGTCATGTTTTGCGCTACTGATGTGTCATTTCTTTATGGGTTCTATGCATACATGGTCCTCGACTTGGTGGGACTTTCACCCTTATTGTACCATCACTTGTGGGTCTTGCGCACTTTATGTATCAATGCTTTGCGGAGCTTGCGCATATGTGATCTTCGACTTGGTGGGACTTTGACCCTTGCGGTACCATCACTTATGATTCTTGTGCACTTGTTGTTTCATCGGCAATGGAATTTGTGCATATGTTGACTTCAAGCGTTACACCCTTCTTGTAAGTTGTGCACGCTTCAACAACTGAAAGCTTCTTCTGATTGGAGATGACTTGCATGCTTTCAGGACTTGCATTACTATTCAATCATTCTTGTTCCATGATGCTTATGCACTCCACTTTACTTGCTTGCGCACTCTAGAATATTCTCTTGAATTGATTGCGCACACTAGACTTTGTCCCATGTATTTTTTGGCTTGATTTTACATTCTTCTACCTTATGTACAAACAACTCTTTATCTTGTACCTTGAAGGACTATGAATGAATGGACTTGTGACTTGCTCATATGCCTTATGTACTTCTTCAAACTGGATATGCATGATGTACTCCTAGACACACTTCTACATACTGGATGCAGATTCTAGATATACTTCTTCACACTTGCATCCATATGCTTCACCATCTTGTTTGCACATATACTTATTCAATGTGGATTTACTATACTTCTTCAAGCTGGCATGGGATTGTTGAATCCACTTGTCTTACATCGACATCAACGAATCAAACTAAATTAGTTGGCATCTTCTTTGACATAGTTGACATCATTGACAACCGAAGTTCAACAATATCCCCCGTTGGCATTGATGTCAACACCTTATGAATCCATGCATAAAAATATTCTTGAACTTGTATGCTTCATATATACTTGTCGTAATACTCCCCTTGAGTTCATTTCCAATTTGAACCTTTGACATATGCGCATTATGTTGCTAGTGCTTCTTCTTCTTTATGTTACCTCTGCGTAGATCACATAATTTATGATTATAGTTACTGCTCTACTACATGCTCTTGGTTAGCTTCAGCTTCATGCTTCTTTTTTGTATCTTCTTCATGTCGTTTCTTCAAAAATTGGATTCACGCTCTTTCATGTCTTCTTAATCATCTATTTTGTATGTCTTGCTTCAGCTGCATTGCATCTTGGCTTCATGCTTTTTCTCCATAGTTGTATTTCTTCTCAGCTTCATGAATCTTCTTCTTTATGATGGATTCAACTATTAAATTTTTCGATAATTTCATTCCATTATCATTCAGGATCATACTAAGAGAATAACATGTACATCATATCAATCATAAACACAATAGAAAGCACACAAGAGACACATAGTTTCCTCAGGGAAAACCAAGAAGGTGAAAAATCCCACAACTTCCTCAAAGATAGAATAATCCACAATACAATATCACAATGATAAAACCCAAAGAGATGTCTCGAGCAGATACTCCTCCTCCTCCACTTGTGCGCCACTTTCTCTCTTAGCTATGCAAGCTTGAGAAGTGAGTGAATGAATAGAATGAGAGAGGCACACCCTCTATTTATACATTGACTTGACCTGCAAATAAACTAACAGGGCTGACTTGCTAATGAAGTCTAATAACCCAACCACATGACCTAACTAGGGTCGACCCCACACTGGTCGTATAATAACCCATCAATACAAATGACGAAACTTACAATGTAACTTGCGACACTTGCAAATACAAATAACAACACTTCCAATCAGAGGAATAATACATCTTCGTTGGATATACAATAAAGTACAAATGTAATATATAAGTGACTATCTTCCGAAGTTACAAATACATCAACACTCCCTCCTAACTTGGAAGGTATTCTCTAGACAGAGGTCATCAATACATATTGGCTCAAGTCTTCAATTCTGGAGCTGGATCATCATCACTGGATCACGGAGCATCATCATCATCACTGCTGCTGCACTCGACATCTCGATCACTAGGTTATCTCTGAATTCTTCTCGTCATAGGAATTTCTACAGAGCCAGCCCTTTTTCATGCTAGATATAGGCCTAGGCTCTTGTAGGTCTTCATCATCTCTGGCCATACTGTGGAATCCTCGGAACTAATTACATGCATCACAAAACCTCGAAAGAGTATCCCAAGATCCTTTATGTGCCTAAGCATGACTGGCAAGATCTCCCAGGGAGATATTACATGTGACCCCACCACAAAACCTTAAAATAGTGTCCCAGGAAAATTTATGTGCATAGCACAACCGACAAGAACTCTAAAGAGCATCGCAGGACTTTTACATGCCCAACACAACCTATCGGATCTTCGGGATTGATTACATGTGGTATGGAAAAACCTCGAAAGAGCATCCCAGGACTGATTACAAGCATACTACTCAACCTATTGGATCTCCTAGGGCGATATTACATGCCATGGACAAAACCTCGAAAGAGCATTTTCCAGATATCCTAGGGTGCTATTATATGCCATAGGAAAAACCTCGAAAGAGTATCTGCAAACCTCCCAGGGTGCTATTATATGTCCTCCCAAGAAAAACCTCGAAAGAGCATTTTCCAGTAATCCCAGGGCGCTATTATATGCCATAGGAAAAACCTCGAAAGATTATCTGCAAACCTCCCAGGGCGCTATTATATGCTTATTACACAACCTGTCCATAGTCATGGAGTATCATCCTGATACTCATCATACATCATCCTGATGTACATCATCACATGATCAACCGGATCATCATCATAGCATTGTTATGATGCATATCATCATCGTATGATCATCCAGATCATTGTCATAGCATCGTCCTGATGCATATCATCTGGAGCATCGTCCTGATACTCATCATCAACGCATAATCAAACTGATCATTCAAAGAATCCACCTGATGCATATCATCACACATGATCATCCTGATCATCATACATAGCAGTAACTAGAGCATTGTCCTAATGCTCATCACACAACGCTTACATCCACAACCATGGGAAGGATCCTCCTATCACCATGCTTGGAATGGCTCCTGCAAATGTGTCCCATCACTTCTTCCTCGAAGTATCTTCAATTTGAAGAACACCAATCCTCTCTCTGAAGTACTCAAACTTCACTTTGGCTAGTGGTTTGTTCAACACATCTGCAATCTACTCATCCATCGCAACATACAGGAGCTTCACTGCTCCTCTCTACACCATATCCCTGATATAGTGATATTTGATCTCAATGTGCTTCATCCTGTCATGGAACACTGGGTTCTCAGACAACTTCACACAACTATGGTAGCATCCAATGGGAGATCAAATAAATCAGACAGTAGCTTCCTAAGCCATACTGCATCACAACTAGCCGAACAAGCTGCGACATACTCTGCTTCGGCTGTACTCAGTGCTACGTAGGACTGCTTCCTGCTAAACCAAGAGAGCACACCTGATCCCATACTGAAGCAGCACCCCAAAGTGCTCTTCCTATCTGCAGCACTACCTACCCAATCTAAATCAACATAACCCTCCAGGTTAAACTTTTGATTCGCATCATACTTGAGCCCATAATCAATCATACCCTTCAGGTACCTTAGAATATGCTTTACAACAAACAGGTGAACACCTTTGGGATCCATCAGGAACTGGCTCAATGTGCTCATCGCAAAGAAAATATATGGTCTTGTGTTTTTCAGGGACATCAAGGACCCAATCATCTGACGATACACCGTGACATCAACCGGCTCGGATGAAGCATCACACAGAAGCTTTAGGTTCGATGCCATAGGTATGGCCATGGCCTTGCAGTCCATCATCCTGAACCGCTTCAGGATCTCTACTGCATACTTCCCTTGTCCAAGGAAGATTCCATCTGCACTCTGCCACACCGCCATGCCTAGAAAGTAGTGCATCATCCCCAAGTCCTTCATCTTGAACTCGGCAGCAAGCTTCCTCTTTGTGTCGGCAATCAACCTATCCTCACCTATAACAAACAGGTCATCCACATACAATAGTAGTATCACTAGATTGCCTTCCTCAACCTTGTGGTAAAGGTTGGAATTCGCTTTACTCTTAGTAAAGCCCAAAATGGATAAAAAGTTGTCTATCCTCCCATACCAAGTCCTAGGAGCTTGCTTCAAGCCATACAAGGCTTTCTTCAACTTGCACACATATGACTCCCTGTCATGTGTCTCAAAACCGAGTAGCTGCTCCACATACACTTCCTCTTCGCCTACACCATTCAAGAAAGTTGTCTTGACATCCATCTGATGTATCTTCCACTTCATTCCTGCAGCCAGAGCAAGTATTGTTCTAATGGAAGTGTATCTGGCTACATGAGCAAAAGTCTCTTCATAATCTATTCCTTCTTTTTGGGAGAAGCCACGAGATACAAACCTCGCCTTGTATTTCTCTATGCTACCATCTGCAACATGCTTGATCTTATAGATCCACTTGGAAGTCACAACAGACTTCCCTTATGTTCTTGGGACCACATCCCAAACATCATTCTTCATGATCGATTGGTATTCCTTGACCACGGCATCCTTCCATTCTTTCTTTTCCGCTACCTCTTCATAACTGGAAGGTTCTTTGTTCATAATGTCACATAGCAAGGCAACATAGCTAGTGTGTGACCTTGTCCTTTTCCTTTCTCTGTGTTCCTCTTATGGAATACCATACCTTTCTCCATCTTGGATGAGCTCTCTAGCCCATGCAGGTTTCCTCTTGTGAGAGTTCTTCTCACGGGGTGGATCTATAGGTTCTTATGGATCTTCAATTTCACGATCTTCTTATGGAATTGCTTCATTCATAGTGGTGTCTTGAAATCTGGTTACCTTTGGTTCTTCATTATCTTCAACAGGTGTCTTCCTTGATTTGATGTATGTTGAGTCTTCATCAAATGTTACATCCTTGCTGATGTCAATATTCTTGAACCCTGGAAAGTAGAAAAGTTATTAGGTCTTACCACTTGATTTGCTGAAATCTGGATCTGGAGCTGGATTAGGGTTTGTCAGAGAAACCCTAAAAATTCAAAATTTGAATTTCAAACTTCTGAAAGGATAGAAAGATGTGCCTTGATAAGCTGGTCAAGCTGGTATACTCCAAATTTGAAAACCGCAAAATTTGACCCCTCAAAATTGCCTTTTGAATCTTTTGGATTTACTAGACAAGACCCTGAACTAGGGTTTGATTTTCCTGGAGCTTCACCCAACCAAAAATTTCGATATTGGTCTCTAAACTTTGATTTTTTAGAGGATCTTCCAGTCGTGGTCTCATATTTCAAAAACTCCAACTTTCTTCGAAACCCTAATTTCCCACAGCAGAGATAGGTCAAAAACTGAAAGTGCTCAGAATTGAATTTTGTCTCAATAGAAATATGTTCCCTTGATAGAAGAGTCAAACTAGCCTCCTTCCTTTGACGATCTGTGGAGAGAAACCCAAAAATTAAGAAGCCCTAGCTTCCGTAGCTGCACAGTGCCTTCTTCTTAGGTCAGCTCTGATACCATGTTAATTTTTCGATAATTTCATTCCATTATCATTCAGGATCATACTAAGAGAATAACATGTACAACATATCAATCATAAACACAATAGCAAGCACACAAGATACACAAAGTTTCCTTGGGGAAAACCAAGAAGGTAAAAAACCCCGCAACTTCCTCAGAGATAGAATAAGCCACAATACAAGATCACAATGATCAAACCCAAAGAGATGTCTCCAGCAAATACTCCTACTCCTCCACTTGTGCGCCACTTTCTCTCTTAGCTATGCGAGCTTGAGAAGTGAGTGAATGAGAGAGGCACACCCTCTATTTATACATTGAATTGACCTGCCAATAAACTAACAAGGCCGACTTGCTAATGAAGTCTAATAACCCAACCACATGACCTAACTAGGGCTGACCCCACACTGGTGGTCTAATAACCCATCAGATGACACTTACAATGTAACTTGTGACACTTGCAAATACAAATGACGACACTTCCAATCAGAGGAATAATACATCTCTGTTGGATATACAATAAAGTACAAATGTAATATACAAGTGAATATCTTCCGAAGTTACAAATACATCAACATCAGCTTCATATCATGTTTACTTTTAGCTTTATGCTTTTCTACCCCTTTGACATCAATGACAAAGAGGTTCCATTACTTGCGCAATTATTGGTTCTTCTTTCTTTTGTTTTGTGTTGGACTTTACCTATCTAATCATAGGGATAACTCCCCCTCTCTTCATGCTTCATTTCTTCTGCACCAATACCCTGCAATTTGCATATTGTTTTCATAATTATCTTTTATTTCTTTCTCTGTACAGGTGTTATATTACTTATGTATCTTGATCTCCTGTTCATGTCACAACACTTCATAATTCTATGCGCAGTGACTCTTGTAATCATCCTTTCGTTCCAACTGTGCAGTGTCAAAATCAATCCTTCACTGATTTTGCACTGTCCTTTTTGTGCCTGACCAGTTTCATCCATTGCATTTACCGCGTTGTCACCAGGCCTTGTCATATTTAATGTCGTTGCATCCTTTTCCATGAAAACCAAATATTTTGGCATGTTTCTCATCTATCAACCAGCTCGGCATTAAATCAGATATGACACTCAATTCATGTGGCAACAATAACGTGTCACATCTGTACACAAACCTTTTGGGAAAACATCATACGTCGCATGGTGCAATGATTTGGATTTCCTCCCTTTTGTACTATTCATTAATTCCAGCATTTAGTATTGGTGACTCCACCACTTTCTTCAACTTGCGAGATATTTAATGAACATCTCTTCATCTTAACTCAATGTGCACAAAAATCATCAACTCAATTCTATAAGAGCTCAACGATAAAATACCTATTTCATCATCTTTTGCACTCTTGCCCTTCTGTGTCGCTTTTCTCCCTAACTCAGATTCAACTTCAGCAGCAGGTATATGGTATGGTAGGTATAACACTTTATGGATTATTGCTCATGTTGTTTGCTTTGAGGCTTGTTTATTTATGATAGTACATGGACTTGACATATGATGTTTGATGTGGTGATCTCAGTTTTCATTATGATATTGATGGCCCTTGGTGAGGTCAGTCCACCTTTTTCAGTAGACTCCTATCTATGCACACTAGTTCATGTCCCCATTGTTGGTATAGACTTGGTCATTACTCCTTCTAGGAAGCTAACATTGGTTCCACCTATCACTTCCTTCCACCCATCCAACTCATTCATTTTTTGTTCTTTCCCGACTTGGACCTTAATATGTGTCCTTGAGGATCCCCTTCCCCATTGACCCCTGAGTATGCCATGACTCCCTGTCTCTTGTGCCTAGACTCTTTAGTGTGTGAGATGCATTCTCAAACCTGGGATTTGCTCCTATCAGTTTCCCCCGATGTTGCAATGCAGTATAGGATTGTGTAGACTCACCGGGTGTTCCCCATTAGTCATCGAAGCATGCACACTTTCCCCCTTTACTTTGCAGTATGAGCACCTTGTTATATCTTTTGAGATATGTATGAAGCCAAAAGGGCTATGAAATGTAATGAAAAGTAAATGAAGCCAAAAAAGGGGCTATCTGAATGTAAATCAAGCCAAAAAGGCTAAGTATGAAAGTGAAATATATAGTCCAAGAATGTGTTTCTTAACACACATGGACACAGGCCAACTAGATATATCAGAGCATTGTATTGGTTATTTCCTCACCTAGTCCTGCGGGGCAAGGAGGTGAGATGGAGTAAGGAACAGTTATGTGAATTGTCCCCTAAAGTCTCAAGTTACGGCTTGTCGGACACCTAGTCATAGCAGCTCTAGAAAAGATCCTCATGGATTTTGTTGAAGGCACGGATGTGAGTTGCAAGGTGTGTGTTAGATGATTAGTGGTTATTTCTCTGCACTATATCCATTTGTGAGGCACCACCCTTCCCTTGTGTTATCATGGTATGCTTATGTCAGTGGGTCTCGTTTTCCCCATTTATCCAAAGGGTCACATGGTCATGGTCTTTGTATTTTCCCCATATTTTCACCTTGTTATCCACCTCACCCAAAGTTAGCTAAGTGACCAAGTCTATAAGTTGTGCATAGCAGTTTTGAGTCTTTGTTGGAGGTGGTGGGCCCACCGCACCTGGGGCCTGTTTTTATTGAGATATTTTTATTATGATAACCATGTCATCATTATATGTTTTAGTAATCTACTAACATAAATAAGGAAGCATTGGCGCTCCATGTTGCATGTAGGTTTTCAGCCATTGCCATTTTGACCAGAGTTGACTTGGTCAAACTAGTTTGACCAAGCCAAAAATGGGTCCCGAAAAAAGTTGCGACCAAGACTTCAATTTTGGTCATTTATCATGTATTGGGGTCCCATATGCACTGCCAAGTGTTGGATTCAGAAAATGTTGAAGCGTTGATGAGATTTTTAATTATTATTGGTCACCAGGGACCTGTTTTAATAAAAAATCTTTGATCTTGAGAAAACAGTGGTAAATTGATAGATCGTGGTCATTCTAGTGACCATGTCTAGTATATTTGGGGTCTACGATTGCGATGCAGCAGATGGTTCGTCAATCCGGGCAATATAAGTGGGTCAAAAGCGCAAAATACATATTCAGAAATAAAACCAGTAATTAATTAATAATGGAAAATCAAATTTGGTTAAGTTAACTGTGGAAATGGTAAGTGCAATGGTTGGTAAAGGTAATGGGGTCCCCTAATGTCATTTTTATTATGTTTGGACACTAAATATTTGGTGTGGGGCCCTCATTTATGCCCAGCTCTACTCATGGGGCGAATTTTCCCATAGAGGGGCGTTTTTCACTATGTAAAACTTCACATTTTGTAAAAATATTGTTATGAGACTTTGGATATATGGTCTAGGGGGCTAAAAAACCCAAAGGCACCCCCTAGACACTCATTTGTATGTTGTGAGGGCCCCACGAGTGGCCCCTCTTCTCCCTTGGGCGCATTAGGGTAATTCGCCCCCCCCTCCTTCACTCCATCTCAGCTATTCGTTTGGCCTCTTGGGGATTTAATCCCAACCACTGGTTTTGGTGGGAATGGGGCTAAGATTTGGAGCTTTCTCTATAAGAGAAGAATCTCACCCATTTGTAGCTTCCTCTTGGCATTTGAATACTTGAGAATAAGATTATTGAGAGACATTTCTCCCGAGTTGCTTGTGATATGGTGTGGGATGTTTATTGTGTTGACTGGTAGCATATTTATGATGCATTGTTGAGTTGTTTTGTGGTGTCTCTATCTCTTCTTGGCCATTACGAATTTGCAGGTGAAGTTGACCACTTGAGGAGGACGTAGCACTTGAGCTAGCAGCTCCATGCTAGTGTTTTCTCTTCGGGATTTCAACAAGGGAAGCAAATTTGCATTTGTCATTTGCTTTCCTTCATTATTTGTCATTCATTTGCTGGTTTTTTCTTGTTATTTGCTATTGATACTAATTTATCTCTCTCTGGCAGGTACCAAGGCGCATTGGGTCATTGGTTGCACCAAAACACAAGGGGAAAACGCACTTCTACTCGACACTTGATCTTCGAGGTTTGTCTTCACACAAAAACTTCTCCATATCCATCATTTCAGTTACGCCATTCTTTATTGTTCCTCATATTTCATTTTCATTGTGAATGTTAAGCTGCAAAACACTAAAATAAACCTTAAATTTAAAAACACGAAAATTTCACCGTTAAAAACTTATTTTCTTTACAAACCTGCTTCTAATATAATTTTTAGAGTCCAATTCCAAAATTTCACATCATTCTGACTCCATTTTCCCACACCCATAAGCACTAGTCATTTTCTGATTGCGCCCTCCTTGGGCAGCTTGCTCAATCATGCAGTTGGGGTCTCTTTCTGGGTTTTGGGTGTCCTTGCTTTGTGTTTTAATCGCCTTTTTATTATCAGAAATCAAGTTATCATTTACTAGAAGTGTCTAAAAACGCTAATTTTTTGATTCCCTAGGTCCATCAAGTCACTTAATCAATCCATTCCTTTGGCAGATTTGCATCACCTCACCACTTCTAGTTTATTTTGTATTCTGAGTTGATTTCCAGCCATATAATTATTGATTTACTTTGTCTAATTCATTACATATTTAGATTGGGTCACATTCTATACCACGCTTATTTCATCTTGGTATCCAATCTTTGGCTAGAATCAAGCTTAGGATCCACTTGACACTCATCTCTTGTCTTTGTTTGCTTCATATTTTGGGATTTGGGTGTCTATTTTGTTTTCTCAACCAGCGTTGGTTGAGCAAGGTCTCCCCCCTGACTTGGATACTTTCCTTGTCTGAAGCGACAAACGCCTCATCTGGTGTGACGACCATTCTTCGAATGGTGGACTTGGTGTTTGCAGGTGTCACCTACCTGGCTGCTTTCCATCTACCATCCCGAACGGGATATCTCTTGTAGCAGCTAGAGTCTATGTGATAACAGGACTGTCGGACATCTGCTCCTAGTGATTGCATATATACTTCCATCCTGACTTTCCAAAAGGTCTAGTTGGTGCCATCAAACCTTGGTGCTCTATTGGTGGAAAGACCTTCCTGCTTGTCCATATCTGCGCACGGATCTATCTTCTAGATGTTAAACTGTTACTGAAGACACCCGCTCTGATACCAATTGTTGGAATCGATTTAATACTAAGAGGCGGGGGTGAAACAATATTAACGTAGTTATCAACAATTTTTACCTTTAACATATTAGTCTTAACTTAATCTTGATATTTAGCTCTACATCCAATATAAATAAAATCATTCATCCATATATGCACCAAGACAAAGAACACAAACCACATAGGATTTTAACATGGAAACCCAAACGGGAGAAAAGCACAGAATGCTCTTTTGTAATGAAAATATTACATTCAAGGAGGCACCGACTTCCTGTGTTAAGAAATTCTTCATGTGCGCTCTTCCTATGAATGTACTACATCGGTACCAATATAATTGGAGCTTCACCTTGCACACTAGATGGACTCAGAACTTGACCTCGAATTGCGGTTATAGATAACTTCTACAATTCTCAATTTTGTCGTCTTCACTCATTTTCTTGTACATGCCTTTTTGGGCCTCGCCATGGAGTACCTCATGCAATTTTGTAAAAACATTGATTTTGAATGTAATACAGACCACACTTTTTTTGCAGACTCACATTTATCTTTCAGCAACGTTTGTACATTTTCTTCATGCAATATTTTTTTTATATAACACTTAACTCAACAATTAATCAGTTCTTCACTATATCACTTGCAAGATCTCTTTATGCAACAATCATATCTTAGTAACAAACTGAATGTATGCACACTTTTTTGCGACAACTTTACTCAACACACAACTTTCTGCACTCTTGATAATTAATGCAATAGACATCTTGAAACCCTACCTTCACTAACATACTCCTTGAATTCTAAGATACATCGTGTTTGAATTCAAGGGTCTCACCTGATCTTCTTAAGATCAGCAAGAGGAGCAACAATTTTTTGTTGCTTTGGATGTACCTGGATTGTCTGCTTCTTCTACGCACTTTTGAGGAGATTTCCTTACCCAAGTTTTCTTGTGCGCACTTCCATCTTGATTCTATACTTGAGAATTTACACTATGATTCCTTGGAATGTGATTGCCTTTGCGCAATAATTCTTCATCTAAACAGTTTACTACTCTTCGACAGTGCAAAGCCTTATGTCCAAAACCATCACATGTCATACTTGAAAGGCTTAACATGTTTTTGGAAATGTTCTCCATTACGGACCTTCTTTGATTCCTTTTTATAACCAAGACCTGATTTGTCTTTAGGTGATCTTTGATCATTCATGATTTTGTTCAAAATTGATGTGTTTCCTTTGAATATGTTCTTCACTTCATCTTCAACACTAGTCTTATTGCTTCCTTGATGTGCGCAGTTTACTATGGGAACTTGGACTTGTTTCTTTCCCTTCATTTCAACTAGCTTGTCTTCTAGACGATATATCTCTTTGTCCCTCTCCTCAAGTTGAATTGCCATCATCCTATTTATCTGTGTTAATTCTTCCAAAGAGTCCTTTAATGCAAGTTTCTCTTCTTCAAGCACTTTGACCTTGCCTTGTGCACAAATCAATTGTTTGTCATAGTTGATCACTTTTTCACAAACCTTTGCATCAAGAGACTCTTGTGTTCTTCATACTTTGACAGCTGCTCCTGCAAGAATTTTATTTTATTTCTTGACTTCCTCAATTCATCCATGGCACTAATCAATTCACCTTCCTAGTGAACATTTGCAACATATTCTTCTTCTTCAGATTGATTATTTGTCTTAACTTCTGCAACTGGATTTGGAGGTGTTTTGAACGATCCACTAAAGAAGTATTTGTCTAGGGATCCTGGTTTTCTTTATGCAACTGGAGTACTTTTCAAAATGTTCTTCTTCTTTTCATCACTGCTTTCTTCCAAAAATTCCATGAAAAGTACCTCTTTTGGTTCTTCGTCGCAGTCACTTACTTCAGATACATTGCTATCTTCCTCAATGTACATACTTTTCTTCTGTTTTGGAGTCCTTTTATTTTTAGGTATGTGCTGAGTGCATGCATTTATTCGTTCATGAGAACTAGATTCTTCATCGTTTACACTATCTCCTTCTTCTTTGTAAGGACACTATGAAATTCCATAGGGGTAGATCACTAAGCTTGAAAAAACCTCACAATTTCACTGAATTAATTGCAAAGAAGAATTAGCAAGAAATATGATCAAATTCACACATTAAACTCAAAATATGTGAGAATCTGCTATTGATACATTCATTACCTGTATGCTGGAAAAAATATGACAATACAATAGAATGAATTCGATACCCCTAGGTGAGTTCGAATTCTCCTCAAGTCATGGCTTAGTTTTCATTGGAACCATCTCCTGATAAGGTCTAGTGGCCATCGATGGTCAATGATCAACCAAACAGGGTAGAACTGAGCATAACTGAACCATGTAAGCACAATAATAGGGAAGGAGACTCCAAGGAGGATGCATACTAGCTGTCAGTGGTCAAGTAGGGTGATCCTAAGTCAGTAGCAGTCAATCTAAGAGCTATAGTCAGTTAACAGAACAATCAATGGGACAAGGTTCCCTAAATCATGGAACTGACTGATATATCTCCTAAATCTATGGGGGAGGGTGCACTTGTAACTCCAGTGATGAAAACAAGGGCGCAGGAGAGGCTAGGAGGGCTAATAATGACCAGAAACAAGCTCCAGGGGGGCCAGAATATGGACTAGGTGCTAGGAGACTCCACTGCTACTGACTAGATGCATGCAGTGCTACATGGAATGCATGCAAATCCAATATGTGATGGTGAGAATATTCCAACAGACACTTAGAAGCAAAATGGACTATTCCTCCACATTTGAAAGGAAATTTGTTTTTGTACTTACCTTGTCCTCTTTTCATCTTCCTTACAAAGTTTGACTCTTCATCATCTGATTCATTGCAAGAGTATTTATCATGATCGTGCTTATCCTTTCCAATGGATTTAAAAGTAGCTTCCTTTCTAGTGGGAATCTCCTTCTAAGTTATCATCTCGCATGCTGTTAAGATCCCTTGAAGCTCGTCCTTTTTCAGATCTTCAAGATTTGCTCTGTATTCCAATACAGACACCTTCGCATTGAATCTTGAGGAAAGAATTCTCAATATATTTTGTACTACAAATTATTCTTCCAGAGTGACTTAAAGAATCACGATAGCATTAACTATCTCATCAACTCTTAAGAAGTAAGAGATAATTTTTTATTCATCTTTCATTATCAAGGATTCTGAATAACCTAGAGTAATTTTGCAACCTCGCTTTGTTTACCTTTTTGTCACCTTCATAGAAACCTCTGAGTTTCTCCTAGACTTCCTTAGCTGAGGCGCAATGCATAACCTTGACAAATTCATTATCTGTTAAACCACACTATAGTGCATTTCTAGCTCTTGCATTGCATTCATATATTCTCCTTTCAGCTAGATTAATTGGCACGACTACTGGGAAATTGTAACCATCAACAATGGACTGCCAAACATATGCTCCTAGTGATTACATATATAATTCCATCTTGAATTTCCAGAAGGTGTAGTTGGTTCCATCAAACCTTGTTGATCTGTTGGCGGAAAGACCTTCCTGCTTGTCCATATCTGTGCACAGATCTATCTTCCATATGTTAATTTGTTACTAAAGACACCCACTCTGATACCAATTGTTGGAATCGATTTAATACTAAGAGGGGGGGTGAATCGATATTAATGCAGTTATAAACATTTTTTACCTTCTTTAACAGATTAGTCTTAACTTAATCTTGATCTTTAGATATACATCCAATATAAATAAAATAATGCATCCATATATGCACCAAGACAAAGAAAAAAAAACACACTGGATTTTGACCTGGAAACCTGTTGGCCGAGAAAACTGTCCTTGGCCAACTTATGGAAAAAAAACCCACACAAAGGACTTAATGCAATCCTACGTATGTTTAAAGTAACTGTTTCTCACAGGATCCAGGCCCTGCTGCCTTTGTGATTTTCTCTCCAAGTAGAGAGTCTCTTGAGGATGTATGAGTATCAGGTTTCCTAACTCAAATGCTAATTAACAAGAGAGATAAACTTAATGACTACCTAGCTCTAAGGACTATCCTAATTAAAAAAAATGTTAAATTTAGTAGCTCCTAAATCTAAGCTAAGGTAACCTAATGTCTATTTTCCTATCCCGACCAGGAGCACAAAGTAATAGTATGATTTAAAGTCTGAAACTAAACTAAAGTTAGCACTTCAACATGGTAGATAAATCCCCAAATATTAAAGCAAAACTGTTAATCATTCTGCAAAGAGGAAACCTTCTATAAAATTATTATAAGTATGATTTCAAACAGAAAATCAAATAATGCTAATAGTATCATGCAATTCTGAACATATGGTCACATATGATTATACCTTAGCTTGCATATTGAACAAAGCAAACATACAAGTTAGGAATAATAAAATATCAACTTATGCAAAACATGAGATAACAAGAAAACAACCTATTATTTTCAACTTTTGAACAAATTGCTCATAAACTCAAAATCAACATATTAATTCAAATTCATAAAAGATAACTCCACATACAATAACAAAGTATATATATGTAAGTAAAAGTGAACATAGAGAAGGAACAAGAAGTAGATAAAGTATCAAATATATCAAAAACTTGATCAGAGTCTCCAATCTCTGCAATAGGTTTGGTTTCCGGAATAAGTTCAAAAAACACAAATTAAAGCCAGAATGTATATAACTATACTGTTTCTATATAATATTCCTCTGTTGTCCACAATTCGAACCCCTATTACAATGTATTCCATTTCATTATATAGAAATCCTTAAAGCATCTACCATTAAGACTACCCTATCCATCTAGGACTACGTGGATCATTCCTAGAATGCCCAATAAAATTTGGCATATTCTGGTGTCTCTCTTCATCAACAGGTACTCGAAACTGAATCATCAATCCCCGTTTGCATTGAGTAACCATCGATTCAGGTTCAGAATGAGGAAGTATGGAAGGGTAACGAACTTACTAGACAAAGCAAACAACACGCCACTTGGATGAAGATGCTAATCAAATCAGATATTCCAGGCACTGCCTCAGTTAAGAATAGAATGAGCAACCAGAAAGATCACGCAAATCATTCCACATCTACAGTAATAGGCATCGAATAAGATCCAATAGACATGTCTAGAATCTTGAAGGTGACAAAATTTCGCTCCATGGATGACCAAAAACGACACCTGTCAATATTCAAAGCATAATTAATAACCAAAGTGATAAAAATAAATAAATAAATAATGTAAAGGATGCCTGCAGAATGTTTTATTCTGCAGGTATCCTCATATCAACACTTTGTATTAAAAAGATAGGCTTCAAGATCTAAATCTTTTACCTGTAACCGACGATTCTTTAAAACCCCTGTAAATTGACAAAATATTTAGTCATCAAAAGAAAAATTCGAAAATGCAGAGCATCAGGATTTTCTAGACGCTTCAAAAGACACTTGAACGGGTGTGTTTCTCCTTGCTTCAGCCAACTTAGCTTTGAGTTTCAAAGCTCTGATGGTACTAACTTTGTCCTGTTTGACAAACTTCTGGTTCTTTAACAACAAGTTTTTCCTGAGGGATTTGTACCTATTCTTCTTCTCTTTCATGTAATTCCATTTAGCAATCCAAGTTATCAATTCACCTTTCAGATGAGCGATTTCTTTAGTGGCAAAAGTATTGATCAACTGGGCTTCTTTAACATCAATTTCTAAGGAGGATATTCGATGGACATGGGATGTAGAAAGAAATACTTCCACGGCTTTCTCACTCGGTTCATTAACTATGTCCACAACTTTTACAGGCTTCTGATCAACCTCCTGGTTTGATTGAGGGGGAGGATTAGATTGTTGAGCATTTCTTGCCCTCATTTCAAAAGTGGAATCATATAGGAATTTAGGATCAACCTGATCCATGGCATCTTTGTTTTGATGAGACGTTGACGAATCACTAAGCTTGATAATAGGGGCATCTTCTTCCAGAAAAATCCTTTCAGCAAAGAGGGTTGCAGTCATGCTGAGAGTGGTCCGCTGAGTTGCCCTGTCAATCAGAGCCCTGCTAATCTTGTCTTGATCTTGCGAGTGGATACAGGTTGGAATTAGACAAAGGGGATCCTTATCAAGGTTACCATCAATGATCAAAGGTTCGTTTATTTCCACTTAAGGTTTTTCAAATACCGCCTCAGGGTTTGACTCCAATTCTACTTCAGGTTTACTCTCACCTAGGGTTTTAGCAGAACCTGTTTCTTCACCTTCAAAACTGGTTTCGATGTCAGGTTTCTCGAAAGCAAACCCTCTGTGCTTGCCTCGGGTTTTTGGACTGTGTTGAGGTCATTCCTCATTTACTCCATATCCATTCCTCAGGAGAAATGAATCCCAACTATCACCTAATTCACTCGATCTATGTGAGACCTGAATCTTTATAAGCCCGTGATGACAGAGCCTCTTGTCTTTATCGTCTATGTTGGATTGAAATGCACAGGCCATTTTTCTGCAAACTGTTAATGAAATAATATGGCATATTGATAGGTCAACCTTTGAACACCGACAATAACCTAAGGTGATAAAAATGAGTCTGGGACAAATGACCTTCACAGGTAATGTACCTTATGATTAATCCAAGCAGTGACCGCCATTTCTTCTTCAACATTCGTGAAGGAAACCTGAACTTAGATTCCACCTGTTGATTCGCTTTGATCAAGAACCCTTGCCACTCTTGGATTTTCATGTGTTTTCCTTTAAACCATCGTTCCCCAGTCAACAACAATCTTATTTCCTAAGAGACAAACTCCTCTCTTAATTAGAGTTCAATATCCTCAATTCGTGCTGCTGAACCATCAAACGAGGAAGTGAATGCCCAATAAACCACCATGTTGAATCCTGAAAACTTCTGTAAAAACCCCAGCCAACCACTTCCTTAACCGACTCTTCGCATTCTAGGAAAGCATCCAAATACTCATCCCCAATGAGCTGAAATCATGAAACGAGCTCCATAAGGGTAAAGGGGGTCGTCCAAGTTACATAAAGGTAAAAAATTGGAACAGGGAAATGAAGGGGACTTACCTCTAAATCTCACCGAACTATCAATATTATAACCGACCCCATGTTACCCAGGTACAATAGAAACTCAAACATGTGTGAGGGATGTTGGGTAATGATACCTCTGAATTTTCAAGAAGTCTTGGGATTTACATACGACACTAAATGCTATGATTGCGTTCAGGAGGGTGACAAGCGGGAAATGATCATAGATGACATTTGTGTCACCATCAACCAACAAATGGCAACGCCTTCTCATGAAAACATCAAACCATTAATCTTTCATATTACTGCCAATACTAAGATCGACATGCCTTGCATATTAGTTTGATCAATATGGTAAAACTAATGGCATTAATCTTACCTCAAGGTGTTAATTTAATGATTATAATCATATTAATCTTCTCCAATAGAAATTAATAATGAGAATTAATAATGGATTGGATGAATGATTATCTCAAAAATCATGGTTAATATTATGATAATATGAAATGAAATTTTAATGTAACCACAATCATAATCATGCCTTGAGATGATTCAATTCTTTGACTGAAATGAAACATGTGGATATATTAAAAGAATTGAACAATGAAAGATATTACCAATAGATTAAGTGTCTGAAATAATAAATGTAATACTTTACATATCCAAAATTTATATCATTGATCTAATCCATAAAATCTAGGAGCTGCAAAAATTCCAAGTTTCAGTTCAGCCATTTAAACCTCTAACAATCAAACTAAAATGTGAAGTAAGATAGAGATAGTCAATCCAATTTGATACCCCATAGTATTTCCAGTCTTTTTATGCCATGATCGAGATTCTAAACTTATTGGGAGTACCTTCAGAATAAAAGATTCTAAAGGAACTCCTAAAATATAAATTTTATGAGTATTGATTTAGGACATAAAAAGATTCATGAAAGAATAAATCGAATTAGTACTCAAATTGGTCTGAATGGTGTTGCTTGCCAACAAATGGTGACATGATTGGATCGAACCAGTTATATCTTAAAAGGACTTCCATACTACAGAAGATCAAAGATGATGTATCGAAGTGTCAGACGTCTGCTCGAGTTACTTAATTCCCAAACCAATCCCAAGATACAACTAGACCTTGCCAGGTTTATAAATGATGTACCCTTAACTGTTATCTGGGGATTCCTTGTTTATTTCAACCTTTGACAGGCATTGAGTAGAATGACTAGTCCAGTGAGAGTCTTCAAGGTTAGAGACTGATTAGTTGACACTAGTGAAAGATGTAGCTTCTCGAGAATATCAAGTGATTTCTCCCTCATTCCAAAAGCCCAAACATTATTCAACTTTCTTTCTCTTTATATATATATATATATATATATATATATATATATATATATATATATATATATATATATATATATATATAATAACAAATTATGTACAAACAGGTAAACATAAAAAACATTAATCAGGGAATACTTCCTTATCTTGGTGACTAAATAATGGTAGCATTATTCACCAATCCTATTAGAAATTGATCAGGCCAACTTGCAATGAGACCTCCTGCCTCTTAATTTTTCAACTAGGAGTCACTGCCCCGGTTTGGTGATTGGATGTTGACAATGTAAATCCAATAGAACCTATGATCATAAAAAGACCGGCTCGCAATGAGACCTTTTGTTCCCTAATTAACCCCTTTCATATTTACAAAATAGATAAATAAAAAACAAATTGGGATTTTGGTTCAAGACTACTGCCCTGGCTAGGTAACCGGATGTTGGAACCATCATTCACGAGTACTATCGCAAATGAACAGGTCGGCTTGTGATGAGATCTGTTGATCCTCATTTTTCAAACAAGAATCATCACCTTGACTTGGTGACCAACTATGGTGATGTCATCCCAATAGGACTGATGATCATGACAAACCGGCTTTATGAAAAGACCTCCTGTTCTTGGACCAAAGTTTTATTACTAAGGTTTTAATTACAAATGGATTTACAAAAATGAGTGAAAAACCCTCTAGATTCTTGAGACATCTTAAGGATGACTAGGTATCTCCAACTGGTCTTCAAAAACCTTTCAAACACCATTGGAACCGGTAAGTAAATTTCCTGAGACATTGGTTTATAGATAGGCATCCGAAGATAACAATCAAGGGTTGCTGCAAAAACTGTGCAGGTCTGAAATAGCTATGACATTTTTGGAATTAAATCACCCTGAAGACATCAGATACTTTTAAGCGAAATCGATGATCACAATCTGATATGTATTTCAGACATTTTCGTTTGTATACCTTTTCCACCAACTGGTTTATCAGGTTGTATTATTGATTCCCCTCAAGCCTTGTGAGCGTATATACAAGATGTAACCGATGATGAAAAATAATTACAAAATTCGAACATGCAAATTATAGACAAGTCATATGTATTACAAAATTTACATGCTATGAACAGAAATATCTACTGGGAGCAAGGGTAAAATTGGAAGTGAATAACCTAGGTTGTTCAATTTTTTTTTTTAAATAAATAACAACCTATAAATCAGCTTGAATTGGAATGTTCTTGGAGAGAATGAATTATTTTTTGTAGTCGACCATCTAAAATTTATGGGTAAATTGAAATGATGACTGAATTGAAGATAATCAATAAATGTAAGATCCTTGAATTATAACAATTTGACAATCAAATGGAGGAATAAGTATGCACAAAAATATACAATGAGAATGATTCACCAATGCAATATTACTAGAAGTATTTTTTAAGGACTTGCCCATTTACCGGGAAGGTATCAAGCTGCCCTTGAAAAGTCTGCAAACAAAAGGTACTAGGACCTATTTTTTATTCTACTGTGTATGGACCTAACCAGAGACGTTGGAACTTCGTATGTTCTCCTTTTCCCTCATGTACTTTGTCCCATTTCAATACTAATTCACCTACCTAAAATTCTCGATTTGAGGATGACCGGTGGTCAAACCAGTATTTAACAATTTGTTGATGCTTTGAGAAGTGTCGTTTAGCGTTTTCCCTATCTTCTTCCAATTTCAATAGCATATTGATTCTTTTTCAATGGCAGAGCATTCTGTATCCTGTACAGATTGTGCAAGTTGTAATGAAGGCAAGAAAATATTCGGAGGAAGAATAGCCTCAGTGCCATACACCAAAAAGAAGGGGGAGTTACCGATAGATTCTTTCGGAGTAACCTTATCGGCCCACAATGCTTGATACAAAATGGCGTGCCAATTCTTATGATGTTCAACTATTCATCTTTTTCAGAATTTTCAACAAGTTTTTATTCATTGATTCCGCAAGACCATTACCTTGTGGATGATAACTTGTTGAATACCTAATCCTAATTCCCTTTTCTAAGGAAAATTCAGCTAATTCTCCAGAAGAGAAATAAGACACATTGTCAAAGACCAAAGAGTCTGACAATCCAAATCTGGTAATTATATGAGTCTCCAGGAAATTAAGTACCTGATTCATATTTACTACCCGTAGTGGAGCAGCTTCAAACCATCGAGTAAGATAATAAGTGGTGGTTATGATGTATTTATGCTGAAGGGAGGAGGGAGTATTTATTGGTCCTACTATGTCAAGCCCCCACTGCTAAAAAGGTCTATCGACAACCACATGTTGTAAAGGAAAAGCTGGCCTCTTAACCCTGCCAAGTGCCATCTGACAGTCTTGACATTTTCTTATGAAGGAATGAGCATCTTTAAATAATGTTGGCCAAAAATAACATGCTCTCAAAACCTTATGAGCAAAGGTATCTCCACCAAAGTGACCACCAATAGGACCATCATGCAATTGTTTTAAGACTGAATCTGATTCCTCTTTTTCTAAACAACAAAGCAAAACACTATCTGCATTTTTCCTGAAAAGTGCATTGTTTACCAATTGGTAGGGTGTTAATTTTAACCTAAAAACTCTCTTTTCATTTGGCTCTAAATAGTTTGGAGGACTACATGTTTCAAGATAAGTGTGGATATCAGTATACCAAGAATTGACAGGATCTGGGATAAAACAGACTTCTTTTTGTAGCAACGAATCATCAAAAGATAAATCATCCTAACTAGCAGGCAGATGTGCTGATTCAGCTGCTAGTTTACATAACCCTAATCCTCATACAACCTGAGAGGGTTTAATCTCTAGGTCATTCTCCTGCAAATCCTCCATCCAATGTGCTATTTTTCCCCTAAATCTTTCTGAACTAGTAGATTTCTTACAGCGGAAAATGGAACAATGACCTTGGTTTTTTATTTCAAGAGATAGGGCCGGAAATGTTTTACTGCTTTGAACACAACAAAAGCTTGCTTATCCACTTCGTGGTAGTTCAATTCATCCCCTTTTAAATTTGAGCTCATGAAAGAGATGGGTAATTCATGGTCTTGTTGATTCTTCTGAGTAAGGACAGCTGCATAAGATATGTCAGAGGAAAAGGTATAGATAATAAAGTATTTCTTAAAGTCAGGACTTAGGAGTGCAGGAGCTTCAGCTATGGCTTCTCTAATTCTGATAAATGACTCTCTCTCTTTATCCCCCCATGAAAATTTGATGTATTTCTTTATCATATTATGAAGTGGATGAACTATTTCGGAAAATATCCGAACAAACCTTCTTACGAAGTTTATCTTTCCCATAAAGGATTGCATTGCTTTCTTGGTAGGAGGGAAATGAATCTTGGAAATGGCTTCAGTTCGTTCAGGGTCAATCATAATTCCTTCCTTTGACACCACAAACCCTAATAAATTTCCCTCTTAACCACAAATATTGTTTTCATAGGATTGAGAGAAATACCGAACCTTCTGCAGTGTTCCAAAACTTTGCGAAGATGTGAAATATGATCAAACCTAATTTTTGAAAACACAGTAACGCCATCTAAATAGACAACAACAAAATGGTTGAGCAAACCTCTGAAAGAAACATCCATTTCCCTTTGGAATGTAGCTCCAACGTTTATCATTCCAAAGGGAATCTTCCTGTAAGCATAGGGTCCCCAAGGGGTCCTAAAAGTGGTTTTCAACTGATCTGCAGGAGAAACCAGGACTTGGTTATACCCAGAAAAACCATCTAGCAAAGACAACATCTGAGCACCTGATACTTTCTGGAGGATCTGTTCCATGGGCAGAACCGGATAGTTGTCCTTTTTCGACGATCGATTTAGGTTTCGAAAATCTACACATAACCTAATATATCCATTTTTCTTCCTAACGGGAACAAGGTTATCTTGGCATCAAGTAGTTTATTCAATTCCTTTTTTACCGATGGTTCTAAGGTAGGGTCCAATTTCCTTAATTTCTATTGAAATGGATTTGATTGAGGCTTCATAAGGATTATGTGTTATATTATTTGTGTATCGAAATTTTTTAGGTCATCATACATCCATGCAATTGCATCCTTAAATTCATTAAACAATTTCACAAAGGCTGATTTTTCTGTTTGAGTGCAATTTGTCCCTAAATTTATGTTCTGAGGGTTTGCTTCTGTGCCTAGATTTATAGTTTCATAGTGCATGCTAGAACCGTTTGTCTTACAATTAGGCACTCCTTTGAACTTATCATGCAAATCATAAAAATTCTCTAGTCTAAGAACTGATGCAGGGAGTGAATTTACCAAATTCAGAAGATTTGTCAACGGAGTGATGAGGATGAACTGTAGAAAAATTGTGTAGATATTCATCATGTGTAATCTTGTCAATTGTTGACTCTTTAAAGGCATCTTCTCCTGTTAAGAAATTAATAATCTGTGAGTCATCATCGAAAACACGCCAATTAGTGATATTATCAGGAATCGACGATCTAAACAATAATTCAACAGAAAAAAATATTAGGAGAGAAGTTTTCTGATGGAATGAGCCGCGACACCACATTTTCAAAAAGGTCAGCTTCTTGATTCTAAAAACGAGGGATAGACCCGATATTAAAAGCATCAAATGCTGAAATTAAATTCCATACCTCTTTCTGATAACTTCGCAAATGATTAGATATACAATGAATGGAATTGCAAACTTGTCGAACAATGATTTCAGAATCACCAAATGCGACCAATACCTTAGCATTTAAATCTAATGCCTTCTTGAGCCCTTGGATGAGAGCTTCATATTCTGCTATGTTATTGGTGCAGAAAAATTCAAGCCTACGAGACAATAGATGCGTGTTCCCTATGGGATCAAGGAGCATACAACCCACTCCTGCACCATCCTTAGATCGAGAACCATCAAAGTACAAATGCCAAGGTCTATTAGCTACATTATCTACAACATTGACTAAGTTGGGAGAAGCTTCCTGAAAGTCACAATGAAAAATTTCTGATTTATTTATAGAATCAGTAAATGCTTATTTATGTGCATGAAAAGTCCCTAAATATGAGTCATACTCATAGTTCCCTATCACTAAACACGACCGGTTCATTGGGAGAATCTATCTCAGTCACTATGTGCTTCATGTACCTTTCTCTATCAACTCTAATATGATTTGGCCGCCCGTTCTTAGGTAACCACAAATGGGACCAATCGGTTGAAAAATATCCTTTTAAAGCTTGAAACTAGTCCCGACTTAGAAACAATCTGTAAACATCAGGTATATTTGCCACCACTATATCAATGACTTGAAACATTTATGGATTAGTAGCCATCCTAATCATTACTCCTTTCAACTCTCTTACAATTTTCACCGTAGATCGGTCAAGTAGGTTGATTTGAGTTTCACAAGGTGTGAGGTCATCATTCAATTTCTTGCATACCGAATAAGGAATGACATTTGATGATGCTCCGGAATCGACCATACAATTATGGACATTCTGATTAAATATTTCGAATGTCAGTAGGAAAGGGGGAGTTGTAGATTTGGAGTTCTTACCTATCAATGTATCCCTATCAGCAGTTGTTTTAATGTTGTCATTGAAACCTACTACCACTTTACGAGTAGTAGGATCAGAGTTATTTACTGCAGGTACAGAGGTTTCATTTTTCCTGAGATTGGTATTCAGTGTAGCTGCCAAATTTGAGAAAATTGAACCTCCTGGCATAGGAAAAATCTTTAATAAGTCAAACATACTAATATTTGATCTTTGTTTCTTAAGATCATCTATAATGTCATATTGGAGATCCCTATCTTTAATTACAGGATGCTGATTTTTGGGTAAAGAACTGCTCCCAGGAGCTAGTGATGGCTGGGGATTGACAGGTCCCTTACTCCTAGTATTATGGGTGTGTTGATTGACGAAGACAGAATGATTCTGAAACTTATCATCTTTGACTGGACTATCCCATAAATGACAGTTAAATGGGAGGGGATGTTCAGAAGTTTCATCTTCAATTCCAGGCTATTCAAGTTCTTGATTTTCTTCTAACTCTTGATCAAGTGGGATTCCAGGTACGGAGTAGACAACCCTAATTGTATTGAAAATCTCTTCATTGGTTGAGACGTCAGGTGATGTATTTTGTCGTGTTAGGTGATGTATAAGATTGACATGGATTTTTAAAGTTTCCTTTATTTGAGGTGTCTTCTCCATTGTTTCGTTTCAACATTACCATTTCATTTGTAAGAGTCATGATTGCTTGTTGCAATTTTTCGACATCAAAAGTAGGAGCATATTTTTTGTCAGTGCTAACTTTTGACGTGGTTTCATTTCTTTTATGTAAGGAGTTATCAATATTTCCATTTTTTCTGGTTCAAATGTCATAGAATTCTTTTTGACTTTTATTGCCTCTTCAAAGGTTTCAACCAACGTAGTTTTACCAGCTTGCTTAACGAACATACCAAGGGATTTAGGTAAAGCGGAAGCATAGTTCTCAATTATGATATCTTCCAGAGGTTGAGAAGCTACTGGTATCCTATTCATAAGAGTAAGGAACCATTGATTGAAGTCTTTTATTCGCTCCTTATTTTCCATTTTGATTCTAGCCAATTATAATGCTAACACAGCAGGAGTTTTTGTTAGGATATTCCTATACTCCATCCTAGTCCTAGTAGCATTTTCATTATTTGCATTTTCAGTCATGCGTGCACTTTTAGGGTTTGCATGCATTATTTAGGGTTTGCATGCATCCCAGTCATCAGTCCCAACACCTAGCCCTCAATTAGCTAGCCCTCGGAGCTTCCTTCCACTCAGTTTCATCCCTCCTAGAGCTTAGTGCGCCCTCCTTTCACCTACTCCATGAGAAAAGCGCCCTTCCTTACCTACCATTCAGTTATCTTCAGTTCTCTCCTTGATTTAAGACTAGACTAACTCTCAATTGACTATATCACTCTGATGGACCTACAGTGAGACTTGACTACCCATTCTGACTTCAGTTAGCTCCTCATGCGACCCTCCACTGAGCCTCCTTCATTCAATTAGTTCCAGTTACACTCAGTTACACCTACCACACTCAGTTAGACTCAGTTTGACTGATGGTTGACAGTTACTTGAGCATTGATTACTCCACTGATGATGGGATAGACTTCTAGTTGTGCTTCGATGACACTCCAGTGATCTTTTGATCACTCCATGAAGGCTAATTCGAATTCCCACCTTGGCATTCAAATCCTCATGCATTGTACTATATATTTGTCCATATTGTGATTAATTAATTAGTGTGTGTGAAGTATTTTTGCTTCTATCCGAGTTCTATTGTATTATTATTTTGTTGCTCATTATACTGCATTGACCACTCTTCTTCTATTTTCCTCCTTAATCATAATTATTCTCTTGTGAGGTATACATCATCTCTTAGATCTGCTATGAGGATTTTCACATGGTATCAGAGCATGTTGAGAGTATTGTTTATCTCCATTCCTGAGAGTTTTTTGCAGGTTATTATCAAGATTTTGAGTGCAGCAGTTTCTGCCTTTATGCAGCAGTAGCAGTTGCAGATATTCTCTATTGTTTTTGCAGGTCTTCTACAGCTTCAATGTATTCATAAGAAATCCCTTCTCTTTCTCCATTCAACTATGATCTTCTTTCTCTATTCAACTATGATGAATGGAAACCAAATATGATAGCACATTTGAATAGAAATGGTCTCTTTAATTATTGTTTTGAAAGAGAGTTTGAATCCTCTGAAGAAGAGTATGACTGGTTAATTGAAGGTGACAGAGCTTGTGCAGCCATGATGTTTGTTATGCCTCTATACATGACACACCAATTCATTGATATTGAAACTCCAAAAGAGCTATGGCTCACCTGGATGAAATTTTTGGCACACAGAATGAAGGAATTGTTCCAAACCCTTTCGAGAGCAAGCTCATGCATTCACCCTCCTTGATGATCTCATTGATCATGAACCAGTATAAAAAACATCTCATATTGAATTTGTCCATAAAGAAGAAGAACTTGCAGATTCTACACTCATGCTCCAAATTTCTTCTCTTTCTGTGCCAGCTCACACTCTAGATATTGCACAAGGTCCTAAATCCTCTCTTGCACCATAGTCTATTGATCTGCATCATGATCTATTAAATGTTTTGGAGGTCAAATCAGCTATTGGAGGTAATGCATTCTCTCTCCTTAAGCAATCGCCTCTTATTTACTACTATATGATCACTGTTCCATGCTTTCAGAAGGTTATTGAAGAATATGGCCATTGCCATTCGCTTGGGATAACTTCTCATGCACATCATGGTTTTGATCTCACCCCTGCTAGTTCAAAGGAGATCTCAAGAAACCATTTCCATTTGCTTGGGATAACTTCTCATGCATTTACTGGTTTTGATCTCACCTCTTATGGTTCAAAGGAGATCTCAAGAAAGCATGATTCAAGTCTTGGATCTAATTTGGATTCTAAGCAATCACTACTTGGGATAATTTCTCATGCATATGATAGTTTTGATCTCACTCCTGTTGGTTCAAAGGAGATCTCAAGAAACTATTCTTCAAGTCTTAAATCTGATTTGGATTTCAAGCTATTATTTGATAGTTCCTTTTGGCATAATCTCACCCATGGTGGTTCGAAGGAGAAGACAAAAGACTATCTGCACATTCATGTTTTTGATCCTACCTCAGCTGATTCGAATCACAAGTTCAAGGATCATCCTCATACTATTGGATTTGTTCTCATCACATTCGATCTGAAGAGCAACTACAATCACATGCCTTTTGAGCATGATCCACTTCTTCCCAAGAAGAAGATACCTCCAGACATATGACCAAGCATCACACCTGCTTGAGTTTGGAGCATTTATTTTTGTGTGTGCCTTACAATCTATTTTGAGGGGGGGTATTTTTACCATGAGGTTTTCCCCATTTCCTCGGTTTATTGACTGTTATTATTCATTGTATTGGGTGACCTTTGGTCTTAGTTACCAGGGCCCATGATGGATTAAGGGGGGGTGTTAGGATATTCCTATACTCCATCCTAGTCCTAGCAGCATTTTCATTATTTTCATTGTCAGTCATGCATTCACTTTTAAGGTTTGCATGCATTATTTAGGGTTTGCATGCATCCCAGTCATCAGTCCCAGCACCTAGCCCTTAGTTAGCCAGCCCCCGGAGCTTCCTTCCACTCAGTTTCATCCCTCCTAGAGCTTAGTGCACCCTCCTTTCATTTACTGCATGAGAAAGGCGCCCTTCCTTACCTACCATTTAGTTATCTTCAGTTATCTTCAGTTCTCTCCTTGATTTAAGGCTAGACTGACTCTCAACTGACTGTATCACTCCGATGGACCTCCAGTGAGACTTGACTGGCCATTCTGACTTCAATTAGCTCCTCATGTGCCCTCCACTGTGCCTCCTTCATTCAGTTAGTTCCAGTTACATTTAGTTACACCTACCACACTCAGTTAGACTCAGTTTGACTGATGGTTGACAGTTACTTGAGCATTGATGACTCCACTGATGATGTGATAGACTTCTAGTTGTGATCTGATGACACTCCAATGATCTTTTGATCACTCCATGAAGGCTAATTTGAATTGCCACCTTGGCATTCGAATCCTCATGCATTGTACTATTTATTTGTCCATATTATGATTAATTAATTAGTGTGTGTGAAGTATTTTTGCTTCTATCTGAGTTCTATTGTATTATTATTATGTTGCTCATTATACTGCATTGACCACTCTTCTTCTATTTTCCTGCTTAATCATAATTATTCTCTTGTGAGGTATACATCATCTCTTAGATCTGCTGTGAGGATTTTCACAATTTTATGTTCGCCAAATTTATTTATGAATGCCAGACTGAAATCAGTCCAGCTAGTTATAGATCCTTGGGTCAGAGAAAAATACCAAACTATGGCCTTCCCTTCGAAAGTCAAAGAAAAAAGTCGACACACCACATCTTCATGTTGGCCATTCATAGTCTGAACAACCAAGATGAATTTTTCAATGTGATTCTCAGCAGGATCCTTATTGTCTGGGTGAAATTTAGGTAGGAGTTTATCAAGATGTTTGGGTAAGTTATGTTGCACTCTTGGTACAGCAACAGCACCGCGCCGTAACCAGGGTCTATTATCAATTTGGTCTCCTCCGTCACGGTCAACCATGTCTTGATCAGATTATGAATCTGACGAAGATTCATTGTTGTGATCACTAGAGTTATTAGGTGGTGACTCAGGGGGTGAGGGCAGTTGGTCAGATCCACCTGAGGCCAAAATTTGTCGTGAGGTGTTTGCATTGATTTCTCCTTTGAGAAGATTGCTAATATGATAGTGTTATTTTTTCAAAATTTAATTCAATATGATCTAGGATCTTAACTGAAAGAACAACATGTACAGCATATCAAGCATAAGAGACAAGAGACAAGAGACACAAAGCATTTCACCGGGGAAAACCAAGAAGGTGAAAAACCCCGCAACTTCCTCAGAGATAGAATAAGCACCAATACAAAGATCACCAAGATGAATCCCTGAAAGATAAATGTTTGCAGCAGCTACTCCTCCTCCACTTGTGCGCACTCCTCCTCTCTCTCACTAATGCGAAGTGAGTGAATGAGTGAATGTGTAAAATGAGAGAGTCATACTCTCTATTTATACTTTTACTTTCACTTGACCTTTACTCAACTAGGTTGGCCCCAACTTAACCACTTAACATAATGTTGACTGGGCCGACCCCACTAGGGTGGTCTAATAACCCTTTAACCCACATGACTCATATAGGGTCGACCCCATCAAGGTGGTCTAATAACCCATCAGATATAAGTTACGACACTTACAATATAACTTGCGACACTTGCAAATACAAATGACGACACTTCCAATCAGAGGAATAATACATCTCCGTTGGGGATACAATAAAGCACAAATGTAATACATACAATATACAAGTGAATATCTTCCGAAGTTACAAATACAAGAACACTCCCTCTTAACTAGGAAGGTATTCTTTTGACACAGGTCATCAATACATATCGACACAAGTCTTCAATTCTAGAGTTGTATCATCATCACTGGATCACGGAGCATTATCGTCACTGTTGATGTACTCGTCATCTCGATCACTAGTGCTATCTCTCAATTCTTCTCGTCATAGGAAGTTCTACAGAGCGATCCCTTTTTCATGCTGGTTGTAGGACTAGCCTCCTGTAGGTCTTCAACATCTCTGGCCATCCTGTGGAATGTGCATCAACAAAACCTTGAAAGAGCATCCCAAAAATTTTACGAGCACAAATCTCAACCTATCGGATCTCCCAGGATCTTTTACATGTGACCACCACAAAACCTCGAAAGAACATCCCAAGACTTTTACGAGCACACAGCTCAACCTATCAGATCTCCCAAGATATTTTACATGTGGTTAGGAAAAACCTTAAAAGAGTGTCTTTCAACCTGTAAGATCTCTAAAGAAAATCCAAGGACTTTTACGAGCACACAGCTCAACCTATCGGATCTCCAGGACTGATTATATGCCTCCTGTAGCAAAACCTTGAAAGAGAATCCGATCTCAAACTATCGGATCTCCCAGGATCTTTTCTATGCTACCTGTAGCAAAACCTCGAAAGAGCATCCGAGCTCAAACTATCGGATCTCCCAGGATCTTTTCTATGCTACCCGTAGCAAAACCTCGAAAGAGCATCCGAGCTCAAACTATCGGATCTCCCAGGATCTTTTCTATGCTACCTGCACAATCTGTCCACATCCAAGGAGTATCAACCTGATACTCATGATCATACTGATCATCATCATATAGTACATCATCCTGATGCACATCATCATCACATGATCACCCTGATCATATACACAACATCATCCTGATGCATATCATCTGGAGCATGCTTGATCTTGTAGATCCACTTGGAATTCACAACAGACTTCCCTTCTGGTCTCAGGACCACATCCTATTCATCATTCTTCATGATCGACTGGTACTTCTCGATCATGGCATCCTTCCATTACCACATCTTTGATCCTGGGAACTTCAGATTCAATATCTTCAATAGGTAGTTTTCTTGAATTTCGTTGCTGGAACAAATGTCGGTGTCCTTCTTTTGTAGGTGATTGTACACAATCTTTCCTACAAGTCAAATTCAATTGCATGATTAGAAACTTCTCATAGTTTTCAAACCAAAATCTTACACATAAGCATATATGTCATACAGTCATGCAATTATCTTAGCCAATGCTTCAATACAACATTTATCCATATCCCGTAACTTTCTAGATGCCTTCCATCTCTACCAGAACATTATTAAGAGTGTGCACAAATCCCAACATGTCAGCAAAGAGGTTTCATTCTAGATAAGTAGAAATGGAATGTTGTATAGTACCATAGGCCACTTACCCATTACTATATTAGTAGTATCTTGTTCATTAATGCGAATTTTCTAAAATGCATAATATACATCCTAAATATCGGAACATAAGTACAACATCATTTAAGTAATAAGAAATGACAATTCAAATACTTATCTTTGTTTGCTTGTTGGGTGGACTCCCTCTCAATCTTCGCTTCCTTACCGGAATTGCTGGAGTGTGCTCCCTCTTCATCTTTGCTTCCTTGCAGGAACAACTAGAGTGTGCTCCCTCTTCATCTTTGCTTCCTTTATGATATATTTTATGTCTTTGAACTTCTATCCATCCTAGACCACTATGCATGCTTAAGTGTACACTAGTGTCATCATTATGTTATCCTCAATATCTCATACATAATCATACATTCATTAGTATAATCTCAATACTATCAAAACATTATGATTCTAAATAATTTTAAACATGTATGGTCATGATCATTTCATACACAGGTAATTTATCACAAGCGTTAGTATTCAATGTTTCAGGGAGGACTTCTTTTACTCGTGCATATTCTTATTTGACCATAAGACTCTTATGTTTTGTCATATCAATAATCAAAGTAAGAAGCATAATATGTTGTAATGTCCCAAATTTGGCATTGGGTCACAATGGCCTAATCACATTGTCCCCATTCAGTAGAGTTTGTCAAATTGATGCTAAAGTTAAAATAATTGCCAAGGAGGAAAATTACTAGTTTCCTAGGTTTGGGGTGGAAGCTTTGGGATTTGGAATAATGGGGATAATAAATGATGTTTGAACATTATAATGGAACAAATATTTAATAAAGGACCTAAATAAATATATACAAGTGAAAATCAAAGTGGCATTTGATCATGAAGACACATGGAGGAAGTGGGACCCACATATGGCTAGATTTCCCCACTACACTTGGCATCATTCTCTCACCAATTCGAATTCAAGGTGAATGGTAACATACTTGGGGAATTCAAAAAGGTATTATTCATGGCATGACTCATCCAAGGTCGAAATATAGAGGAAGAGTAACTCCCATGGAAGAGGAAGAGGCAATTTGGAGCTAGTGAGACACTTGGGCTAGATTCCCTAGCTCTATGACAACAATGATGAAGATGCTATGACACCTATGACACAAATCAGACCTGAAGGCTGAAATATGACATATATGACATGTCAGGGCTAAAAATAGACTCTAAGAGGGCGCTCAAGGGTGTTAGGGCAGCTAAGATGCTTCCACATGTGATTTGGTGGAAGTGGGAGACTAGGAATTGTTGTACAAGTGGCGTTCTTTGGAATCTCTTCCCAAATTGAGTTGGCATGAGTCTGTTGGAAGGAATTCGACCCATGGAGGACATTAGAACTTTATAAATGTCAATAACAAAGAATGAAACCATCTTTTGATCATTTGTAGAATTTGCAATTGCATTTGTGAAGAGGGAGAGCTAGTGGATGACTAGTTTCTTGCCTTAGCCAATTTCGAGGGTGAAAGATTCCCATCCAAGTTGGTAATTGGAAAGGCCATTCAGACCTTTCATTTGGAGCTTTAATGGAGTCTTTATTTGGAGGTGTAAGCTACAGGGCAGCTCATGGTTTCTTCTATTGCAGCTCACTCCTTCAACCATTTCCAATTTTGATGGCATATTCTTAATCCTTAAGGGAGGGCGTTTTTGGTGAGCTATTGTACTCTTTGGGGGAGACTATAATGCCCCATTTATTTTTTAATATGAATTAAATACTCTTTTCTTCATCTCCAAAAAGTTCCAGGTCGAAATTTCAAGTAGAAATGTATAAATCTCATTTTTAATGGAAGAACAATGCCATTTCCCCACTACCTTGTTGTGAACCAATGTATTGATGATGATTTCGAATGAATGGATGATTCTCTGATGCATTTGTGATTAATGGACTGCCATGGATGTATTTTACAAGTTTCATGTACTGTACTTGAGCATTTGAAGTATTTTTACTCAGTTTAATTGCATTGGGAGAAGAAATAGTGCCATTTCCCTAGGGGTCGAATTGGTGATTTTTGCAGTTGAATGGGAGAGGGTTGGAACAGATATAATAATCAATTAATGGTGCACATGAGACCTTAATAGAATCCTTAATACATTTGCTACCTCTTTTCAGAAATTTGAGTGGCTTTGGAGGCATTTGGGAAGCCATTTTCAGTACTTACCTCAGGGGGATTTGAACCCCAAATTACTAGTAAAATTGCATACTTGGTCCAGAATCTTAAGAGAGTTTGCAAGGTATTTTGGTGGCCATATATCATCCCTGAAAATCATATTCAAGTCCTAATATCATTCATACATCTTTCTTGAAGATTTGAAGGCATTTGGAGTTAATTCGAGACCTAGAGACCAATACTAGTCAAAGGCAAATTACTAGTAAAGTTCCCTACATTGGCCAGAATTGAAAGAGTATTTGCAGAAGCATTTTAAAGGTCCAAAGGAATCCCTAAAACACATATTTATGTTCTAATCTCATTCATATACCTTCTCAGAATATTTGGGATCATTTGGGGCAAATTCGGGACCTAGAGATCAAAACTAGTCAAAGGTCGAACTAGGAAAAAAAAAGTGGAAAATTGCCATTTTAATAAAATTCCTAACAAGGGACATTACAGTGGTATTAGAGCATGGTCCTTGCACCTGTGGATTAGGTACATACATTCAAGAATAATAGGCATCCATGTCTTACTATTATGATGAATCCTATGAGTACAATTCTTATGAGGAATATGCAGATGCTTATGAGCAATATGAAGCAGAATGTGAATGGTACGAGGAAGAGGTGCCATCATGCAACACTTCTTACAATTTCAAGAGAAATGAAGATTATTCTTATGAATTTAAATCTGATGAATATGAGTGTGTCACACCAACCAAGGATAATTCTATGAGTGAGTTCCAAAGATGGAGAGCAAAATATAAAACCTTGCCCCAACAATATCAAAAATATCAAGAATATCTTGCTTTTAGCAAAAATACACAAAATGCCATGTCTTTCGAGTACTTTGCTGAACATGTTTTTGAAAATAGGCCAAAAAATGAAGATGTGGAGTTAGTAAAGAAAGGTTTATGCCCTTCTTGTAAAGAACCTTGGAGTGAGTATCCTACATGTGTGCATGAAATTATGTCCCACTTGAGGAGAGATTTTGGGAATTCTTCAAAAAGAGATTCCAAAGATATTGATCATAGGGAAAACAAGGGGAAAAATGCATCATCTTGCTTGAAGGATAAAAATATGGAAGATCATGAAGAGACATCACAAGAGCATGAAGAAGATTTTATTGAAAATATGGAAGATCTAGAAGAGGTAGAAAACATTAAATTGTACGGATCATAAAATAGAAAGTATAGTGAATTAGATGTTGTGCTTCGGACACAAGCTACATGGGGATGTTATATTTGACCTATACAAGTTTCAGAACTTGACCCTTCACCAAAATGAATTTATAACAAAAGTTCCACGATGACTGGTTTTTACTATACCAAGCCCTAGCTTCCAATTTGTCGCAAGTGCAACAAGTGTCATAAATGCCATACTATGCCTTCCTTCAGGATAGCTTTGATACCATGTTAGCTTTTAAAAATTTAATTCAATATGATCTAGGATCTTAACTGAAGAACAACATGTACATCATATCAATCATAAGAGACAAGAGACAAGAGACACAAAGAATTTCACCACGGAAAACCAAGAAGGTGAAAAACCCCGCAACTTCCTCAGAGATAGAATAAACACCAATACAAAGATCACCAAGATGAATCCCCAAAAGATAAATGTGTATAGCAGCTACTCCTCCTCTCTCTCACTAATGTGAAGTGAGTGAATGAGTGAATGTGTCAAATGAGGGAGTCATACTCTCTATTTATACTTTTACTTTCACTTGACCTTTACTCAACTAGGTTGGCCCCAACTTAACCACTTAACATAATGTTGACTGGGACGACCCCACTGGGGTGGTCTAATAACCCTTTAACCCACATGAATCATACAGGGCCAACCCCACCAAGGTGGTCTAATAACCCATCAAATATAAGTTACAACACTTACAATATAACTTGCGACACTTGCAAATACAAATGACGACACTTCCAATCGGAGGAATAATACATCTCTGTTGGGGATACAATAAAGTAAAAATGTAATACTTACAATATACAAGTGAATATCTTCTGAAGTTACAAATACATCAACAGATAGTCTGGGGATCATCTTGGGGATTGAAAAGGTTCTTCGCCAATCGGATCAACAACTGTCTGAGTTTGGTTGCGGGGTCTATTTGGTAGACCAAAATTGATTGGGGGAACTCCTGTCTAGCGAGAATAGCCTCTAGTCAAAATACGTCGTGATTCCCCTAAGGCCTCGTTTATATCTTCCGGGGTAACAGGTGGAAAACTAGTGTTACGTCTTATAGCAGCCCTAACCGTATTCACAAGGGGTGTTGTTGTGGGTTCGATTTGTGAAGTAGAGATCGGGCTAGATACTTTTTCAAAGTTTCTAAGAGGAGAGGTAGACTGACTGGTTGTAGGAGTGTTATGTGGTTGATCATCCATTAAAATTTTAGTTCAGGCCCTCCTTCTAGCACCATTTGTTGGCCAGGAAAACTGTCCTTGGCCAACTTATGGAAAAACAACCCACGCAGAGGACTTAATGCAATCATATGTATGTTTAAAGTAATTGTTTCTCACAGGATCAAGGCCCTACTGCCTTTGTGATTTTCTCTCCAAGTAAAGAGTCTCTTGAGGATGTATGAGTATCATGTTTCCTAACTCAAATACTAATTAACAAGAGAGATAAACTTAATGACTACCTAGTTCTAAGGACTATCCTAATTTTAAAAAAATGTTAAATTTAGTAGCTCCTAAATCTAAGCTAAGGTAATCTAATGTCTATTTTCCTATCCCGGCCAGGAGCACAAAGTAATAGTATGATTTAAAGTCTGAAACTAAAATAAAGTTAGCACTTCAACATGGTAGATAAATCCCCAAATATTAAAGCAAAACTGTTAACCATTCTGCAAAGAGGAAACCTTCTGTAAAATGATTATAAGTATGATTTCAAACAGAAAATCAAATAAAGCTAATTATCATGCAACTCTAAACATATGGTCACTTATGATTACACCTTAGCTTTCATATTGAACAAAGAAAACATACAAGTTAGGAATAATAAAATATCAACATATGCAAAACATGAGATAACAAGAAAACAACTTGTTATTTTCAACTTTTGAAGAAATTGCTCATAAACTCAAAATCAACATATTAATTCAAATTCATAAAAGATAACTCCACATACAATAACAAAGTATATATATGTAAGTAAAAGTGAACATAGAGAAGGAACAAGAAGTAGATAAAGTATCAAATATATCATAAACTTGATCAGAGTCTAAAATCTCTGCAATAAGTTTGGTTTCCGGAATAAGTTCAGAAAACACAAATTAAATCCAAAATGTATATAACTATATTGTTTCGATATAATCTTCCTCTGTTGTCCAGAATTTGAACCCCTATTACAATGTCTTCCATTTCATTATATAGAAATCCTTGAAGCATCTACCATTAAGACTACCCTATCCATCTAGGACTACGTGGATCATTCCTAGAATGCCCAATAAAATTTGGCATATTTTGGTGTCTCTCTTCATTAATAGGTACTCGAGACTAAATCATCAATCCTCGTTTATATTGAGTAACCATCGAGTTAGGTTCAGAATGAGGAAGTATGGAAGGGTAATGAAATTACTGGACAAATCCAACAACACGCCAATTGGATGAAGATGCTAATCAAATCAGATATTCCAGGAACTGCCTCAGTTAAGAATAGAACGAGCAACCAGAAAGAGTGCGCAAATCATTCCATGTCTGCAACAGTAGGCATCGAATAAGATCCAGTAGACACGCCTAGAATCCTGAAGGTGACCAAATTTTGCTCCATGGATGACCAAAAACGACACTTGTCAATATTAGCACTTTGTATTAAAAATATAGGCTTCAAGATATAAATCTTTTACCTGTAACCGACGATTCTTTAAAACCCCTGTAAATTGACAAAATATTTAGTCATCAAAAGCAAAATTTGAAAATGCAGAGAATCAGGATTTTCTGGACGGTTCAAAAGACACTTGAACGGGCGTGTTTCTCCTTGCTTCAACCAACTTAGCTTTGAGTTTCAAAGCTCTGATGTTACTAACTCTGGCATGTTTGACTAACTTCTGGTTCTTTAACAACAAGTTTTTCCTTATGGATTTCTACCTATTCTTCTTCTCTTTCATGTAATTCCATTTATCAATCCAAGTCACCAATTCACCTTTCAGATGAGCGATTTCTTCAATGGCAAAAGTATTGATCAATTGGGCTTCTTTAACATCGATGTCTAAGGAGGATATTCGATGGACATGGGATGTAGAGAGAAATTCTTCCACGGCTTTCTCATTTGGTTCATTAACTGTGTCCGCAAATTTTATAAGCTTGTGATCAACCTCCTGGTTTGATTGAGGGGGGGGATTAGATTGCTGAGAATTTCTTGCCCTCGTCTCAGAAGTGGAATCATATAGGAATTTAGGATCAACCTGATTCATGGCATCGTTGTTTTGCTGAGACGATGATGAATCACTAAGATCGATAATAGGGGCATCTTCTTCCAGCAAATTTCTTTCTACAAAGAGGGTGGCATTCATGTTGTGAGTGGTCCGACAAGTTTCCCTGTCACTTAGAGACCTGCTAGTCTCATCTTCATCTTGCGGGTGGCTACAAGTTGGCATTAGACAAAGGGGATCCTTATCAAGGTTCCCATCAACGATCAAAGGTTCTTTTATTTCCACTTGATGGTTTTCAAATACCGCCTCAGGGTTTGACTCCAATTCTACTTCAGGTTTACCCTCACCTAGGGGTTTAGCAGAACCTGTTTCTTCACCTTCACAACTGGTTTCAAGGTCAAGGTTTCTCGAAAGAAAACCTTTTGCGCTTGCGTCGGTTTTTTGGACTGTGCTGAGGCCATTCCTCATTTACTCCATATCCATTCCTCAGGAGAAATGAATCCCAGCTATCACCTTATTCACTCAATCTATGTGAAACCAAAATCTTTATAAGCCCATGATGAAAGAGGCTCTTGTCTTTATCGACTATGTTGGATTGAAATGCACAGTCCATTTTCTGCAAATTCTTAATGAAATAATATGGAATAATTATAGGACGACCTTTGAACACTGACAATAACCTAAGGTGATAAAAATGAGTCTGGGACAAACAACCTTCAAAGTTAATGTACCTTATGATCAATCCAAGCAGTGACAGCGATTTCTTCTTCAACATTTGTGAAGGAAACCCGAACTTAGATTCCACCTGGTGATTAGCTTTGATCAGGAACCCTTTCCACTCTTGGATTTTCATGTGTTTTCCTTTAAATCAGCATTCCCCGGTCAATGGGAACCTTATTTCCTGAGAGACAAACTCCTTTGTTAATTGGAGTTCAATATCCCCAATTCGTGCTGCTAAAAAATCAAACGAGGAAGAAAATGCCTGAGAAACCGCCATGTTGAATCCTGAAAACTTCTGTAAAAACCCTAGCCAACCCACTTCCTTAACCGGCTCTTCGCATTCTGGGAAAACGCCCAAATACTCATCCCCAATGAGCTCAAATAATGAAATAAGAGCCATAATGGTAAAGGTGGTCTTCCATGTTACAAAAAGGTAAAAAATTGGAATAGGGAAATGAAGGGGACTTACCTTTGAAGCTCGCTAAACTATCAAGATTATAACCGACCCCATGTTACCCAGGTACAAGAGAAACTCAAACATGTGCGAGGGATGTTGGGTAATGATACCTCTGAACCTGCAAGAAGTCTTGGGATTTACAGACGATACTAAATGCTATGATTGCGTTCGGGAGGGTGACAAGCAGGCAATGATCATAGATGACACTTGTGTCACCATCAACCAACAAATGGCAGCGCCTTCTCATGAAAACATCAAACCATTAATCTTTCATATTACTGCCAATACTAAGATCAACATACCTTGCATATTAGTTTGATCGATATGGTAAAACTAATGGCATTAATCTTACCTCAAGGTGTTAATTTAATGATTATAATCATATTAATATTCTCCAATAGAAATTAATAATGAGAATTAAGAATGGAGTGGATGAATGATTATCACAAAATCATGGTTAATATTATGATAATATGAAATGAAATTTTAATATAACCACAATCATAACCATGCCTTGAGATGATTCAATTCTTTGACTGAAATGAAACATGTGGATATATTAAAAGAATTGAACAATGAAAGATATTACCAATAGATTAAGTGTCAGAAATAATGAATGTAATACTTTGCATATCCAAAATTTATATCATTGATCTAATCCATAAAATCTAGGAGCTGCAAAAATTCCAAGTTTCAGTTCAGTCATTTAAACCTCTAACAATCAAACTGAAATGTGAAGTAGGATAAAGATATTCAATCCAATTTGATACCCCATAGTATTTCCAGTCTTTTTATGCCCTAATCAAGATTCTAACCTTATTGGGAGTACCTTCAGAATCAAAGATTCTGAAGGCACTCCTAAAATATAAATTTTATAAGTATTGATTTAGGACATAAAAAGTTTCATGAAAGAACAAATCGAATTAGTACTCAAATTGGTCTGAAGGGTGTTGCTTTCCAACAAAACCCAAATGGGAGAAAACCACGGAATGCTCTTTTATAATGAAAAGATTACATTCAAGGAAGCACTAGGGTATTTTTTAAGGATTCTAATAGTATACTTAATTGTAGTATTCTAGGCGATTATTTTGGATTGAAGAAAACATATATATAGATAGGTAGGCGAATATTAAATATGAAACATACAATTTACTACTAAAAATTGTAAGTTTTGGCGAATATTATGATACAAAAACATATTTTATGTAAATATAGGCGATATTAGAGACTAAAAACGACCAAATAGTGATTTTATTTTTTGAAAAAAACCCAAAAAATAGCCAATTGGAGAAATTTCACCCCTAAAAATTACTCCGAGGCCCGAAGCACCAACTTCTTGTGTTTACCAACACCAAATGGAAGGAGGCACCTACATGAAGGAAGCACCAAATGGAAGGAGGCTACAAACTCTTGTTCCTTGCACCGTCCTACCACCCAGATATCCAAAATAATATATTCCCTTACTAATCTTCCAACACGAGCACACTTATGATCTGCTGATGTCTTTTCTGCTGTGGACTCCTTCTGTATGCAGTTGTATTGTTCTTACTTCCCTACATACATCACTTGACTTCTCATTCCACTCAATACTTCACTTCTGGTGATGACTCACTTCATATATCATGTGTTACTTCATCTGCCTTAGTCTGCGCCACTGATTTGTTGTGTCATTCTGCTACTACGCAATTGCACTAACCAACTAATACTTTGCTTCAATTGATAGCTTGTTGTTATGAGATTATGCATTGGTATCATATGGAATTGTGCACTTACTTAGATGTGTCCATTCGGTTTAAGTGCCATAGTCTTTTAGACAATCTGCGATGTACTATGCATCATTTGATTCATCCTTTCGGTTTAACACACTTGTCTCAGATCATCCTCATCATGATGCGCATACTAAATTATGCTATTTTTCTTTCATTGTGCATCTAATGGAATTCTCTGCTTCAGACACTTCAATTCAACCTTAGTGCATCAACTAAAATTCTGTGCATCTTCTGATTTGCCTCAGTTTTGTCTTTGTGCTTCTTTCTTCCAAAACATCTGTGACTGTCTGTGTGTTTCCTTTTCTACTATCATTCAGTCCTCGTGCACTTGCACATTTTCTACATTCTTCCTTTTAGTCTTTGCGCAATTGTCATAGATCTACAACATCATTCTATGCACCATCAGCTATATCATTCCTCTACTTGTGCGCACTTGGCTCCTTGCTAGATCATACTATTTTGTTCCTCAATCCCTTGATTCCCCGAATATAAATTTGTATCTTCCACGTAGAAGCTCTTCGACCTCGCCATCAAGCTTACTTCAAATCTCCAACTTGATTCCCTATTTATACATGTCTTGAATGGATTGTATGTCCACAAGTTGGTTGTAGCATTCCTTCTTCCTTGCTTCACGGATTGTGCTCTTGCCACATGTCATTTTCTGTGCTGCTGATGTGTCCTTTCTTTGTGAGTTATGTGCATACATGGTCCTCGGCTTGGTGGGACTTTCACCCTTGTTGTACCATCACTTGTGGGTCTTGTGCATTTGATGTATCAATGCTTTAAGGAGCTTGCACATAGGTGATCTTCAACTTGGTGGGACTTTGACCCTTGCAGTACTATCACTTGTGAGTCTTGTGCACTTGATGTGTCATCGACTGTGGAATTTGCACATGTGCTGATTTCAACCATTACACCCCTCTTGTAACTTGTTCGTGTTTCAACAACTGAAAAACTTCTTCTGATTGGAGATGACTTGTGTGCTTTCGTGACTTGCATTATTGTTCCATGCTGCTTGTGCACTCCACTTTACTTGCTTGCGCACTCTAGAATATTCTCTTGACTTGCTTGTGGACACTATACTTTGTCCCATGTATTCTTTGGCTTGCTTGCGCATTCTTCTACCTTCTGTCCAACCAACTCTTTAGCTTATACCTTGAAGGATTATGACTAAATAAACTTGTGACCTACTCATATGCCTTATGTACACTTCTTCAAACTAGATATGCATGATATACTCATGGACACACATCTTCATACTGGATGTAGCTTCTAGATATAATTCTTCACACTTGCATCCATATGCTTCACCATCTTGTTTGCACATATACTTCTTCAATGTGGCTTTACTATACTTCTTCAAGCTAGCGTGGGAATGTTGAATCCACTTGTCTTTCATTGACATCAATGAGTCAAACTGAATTAGTTGACGTCATATATGACATTAGTTGACATCAGTGACAACCAAAGTTCAACATAATGAAACAAATAAAGGATTAGGCCAATGAAAAGGCTAATGGAATGAAATAAATAAATGGATCGCAATCAATGTGAGAATCAATTAGATGCATTCAACATACCATAATTTCAAATTCGTTATCTTCCACCTCAAACTACCTTCTTGCTTGTTGAATTATCAATATTATGGGTGATGAAATGACCCTCCATGAAGGTACCATATTATATCCTGCACCAACGTTAGAATCGATCGGATGCATTTGACATACTAGACTTTGTTGAATTAGCAATATTATGGGAGATGAAATGACCCTCCATGAAGGTACCATATTATATCTTTCATAGGTTTCTTAACCACTCCTTGTCCATTTGGATTTCTATCTAGAATAAATTACAATGTTCACCAATCATTGTATTGATAACAATGATTAGAAATGCATCTATTTGGAGTATCATGTTACATATACATGTATTGGTTTGTATTCTCCTAACTAGACTTGACACTTATTCTTCTTGAAAAACACTAGTACTAGCTTATGATCCCATCTTGCATGTGAATGATGGTATGCTATGATTGCATATGGACTTATTTCATAATGGTTCCATGGTATGATTTGATGGCAGATGATACTTAGTTAAGATGCTTAATTATTTCATGAGGATGACATGTGAAACTTGGTTTGATACTGTTGATGTATTTGTAACTTCGAAAGATATTCACTTGTATATTGTATGTATTACATTTGTACTTTATTGTATCCCCAACGGAGATGTATTATTCCTCTGCTTGGAAGTGTCGTCATTTGTATTTGCAAGTGTCGCAATTATATTGTAAGTGTCGTAACTTATATTTGATGGGTTATTAGACCACCTTAGAGGGGTCGGCCCAGTATGGGTTAAAGGGTTATTAGACCACCCTAGTGGGGTCGACCCAGTGACAAGTGGTAATGGGTTAGTAGACTCTCCTAAGGGAGGTCGGCCCAGTTAGAGTAGAAGGCAAGTAAAGGTAAAGTATAAATAGAGAGGAGCGTCTCTATATTTATTCATTCACTCATTCACTCACTCATCCAACTCGCATAGTTGAGAGAGAGGAGTGCGCACAAGTGGAGGAGGAGTAGCTGCTGAAGACATCTATCTTTTGGGGTTTGATATTTGTGATCTTTGTATTGGTACTCATTCTATCTCTGAGAAAGTTGCAGGGTTTTTCACCTTCTTGGTTTCCCCCGGTGAAATGCTTTGTGTCTCTTGTCTCTTCTGTTTGATATATTGTACATGTTGTTCTCTCAGTTAATATCCTAAATCATATCGAATTAAATGATGAAAAACTAACATGGTATCAGAGCTAGCCTGAAGGAAGGCATTGTATGGCATTTATGACATTTGTTGCACTTGCGACAAATTTGAAGCTAGGGCTTGATATAGTAAAAACTAGTCATCGTGGAACTTTCACTATAAATCATTTTTGGCGAAGGTTCAGGATCTGAAACTTTTACAGGCTGAAGATGAAATGTTCATGTACCTTGTATCCAAAAATCAGCCTCAGATTCATTGTACTTTGTGAGATATGATTCATACAAGTTAGGGTTTCCGCCTCTTCCAAAATGCAACCCTAAATAGGTGACCTAGGCATAGAGGTCATATCTCGGGATAGGAAGCTCCAAATGGAATTCCATAAAAATTATCAGTCAGGGAATGGACTGTAGTTTTACAAATCTGATTTTCAGAGGCCGAAGTTGAAACAGTGACATGTGGCACTCCGTACAAGTTCGTTATGTTTTTTCATCCCATAAACAGGTCATGTTGCGACACTTGGAATATCTCTCTCATGGAGAATCCATTGAATCTCATATCTATGGGTTTGGAAAGATGATAGGTCATTATACCATAGGCCAGAGTTTCAGACCTTGAGGATCCAAAATTTCAGAGATGCATCAAAAACAATATGGCATATATTTCTGTCAAAACAAAATTGGATTCTGAGCACCTTCATTTGTGGCTTGTCACTGCTACGGGAAATTAGGGATTTCGACAGAAGTGGAATTTTGGAGTGATCTCAGCATAGGATTTCTCTCCTCAGAAAAATCAAAATTTAGAGACCAAGATCAAATTTTTTGGTTGGGTAGAACCCTAGGATCCATCAAACCCTAGTTCGGGTTTCGGACCAGAAAACCAAATTTTGACAGAAGTTGCAGATCCTAAATTCATAGGTCATTTTTGGAGGATCAATTTTTGGTATTTTCAAAATATGATCACACCATCTTGCTCTCCTCATTCAATTGCATCTCCTTGTCCAGACAGAAGTTTGAAATTCCAAGTTTGTATTTTTAGGGTTTCTCTGCAAAACCCTAGCCAACTCCAGATCCAGTTTCAGCAAATCAAAGTGGATAGGATTGGGTTAATCCTAGAAGAGAATTAATTGGACACCTACATAAGTGAAGAAGTTCCAGTTCCAGAGGGAGATGAGGCTAAGACCTTTCATAAGAAGACTACAAGCAATCCCGACAGGTATGACTTGAGGAGATGCAGGTATGTTTTGAAATTTGTTTCATTTATCTGAGGATTAAGATTATGATATGTTTGTCTTCATATTATTGAGGTTAGTACAATTTTGATTAATTTTAGAATTGTCTTATCACCTTAGTAAAAGTATGAATGCATGTGCATGATAGAAGACATTCATTGATTAGGGTTATGACACTTATGATTGTACTAATGCACTGTGGTGTTGTATGAGGATGATGTTGTCCACTAACATGAAAGGTACATCAAGAAAGACAAATCAAGTTTTAGATCAAGAACATATGACCATGGTGACATGAAGACAAAGACTCATCCATAGCCATTGATCACATAGAAGCTCTACTTATGAGGTATGTATAATTTGGTTCTACAATGGTTAACTTATGAGATATACAGGTTACTAGCACAAGGTCTCTAAATCATTGAAGAGAACAAAGAAGACATTGTTTGGGTATGTTAGACATAACTAGCAAACATGATAATCCAGGTATGTTTTCCTATATCAAGTTAGAATCCTACCTTGTGTTAGGATCTTATATAAGTATATATTTGTATGATTGATAATGATTATTCATGAAGTTATAAGTTTGAGTAATCATGGGTTTATGCATATTATGTTTCTTAGTTTGATTAATGATATGACAAACTAGAAGAGTCTTATGGTCAAATAAGAATATGCATGAGTGAAAGAAGTCATCCCTAAAACCTTGAATACTAATGCTCGTGATAAATTACCTGTGATCATGACCATACATGTTTAATATTATTTAGAATCATAATGTTTTGAGATTATACTAATGAATGTATGATTATGTATGAGATATTGAGGATGACACAATGATGATGTGCACACTTAAGCATGCATAGTGGTCCAGGATGGATAGAAGTTCAAAGACATATAATCACGATGATATCATAAAGGAAGCAAAGATCAAGAGGGAGCACACTCCAGTAGTTCCTGCAAGGAAGCAAAGATTGAGAGGGATTCCACCCAACAACCAAACAAAGATAAGTATTTGAATTGTCATTTATCATATATATGATTACTTAAATAATGTTGTCAAGTCATGTACATACTTATGTTTCTAGATTTAAGATATATATTATGCATATTAGAAAAGTTGCATTAATGAACAAGATACTACTAATATGTAAGTAATGGGTAAGTGGCTTATGGTACTGTACAGCATTCCATTGCTACTTATCTAGAATGAAACCTCTTTGCTGACATGTTGGGAGTTGTGCACACTCTTAACAAATGTTCTGGTAGAGATGGAAGGCATCTAGAAAGTTATCGTGTGAATACGGGATATGGATGAATGTTGTATTGAAGCATTGGCTAAGATAATTGCATGACTGTATGACATATGTCCTTATGTATAAGATTGTGTTCTGAAAACTATGAGAAGTTTCTAATCAAGCAATTGAATTTGACTTGTAGGAAAGATCGTGTACAATCACCTACAAAAGAAGGACAACGAAATTTGCTCCAGCGACGAAGTTCAAGAAAACTACCTATTGAAGATATTGAAGAATCTGAAGTTCCCAAGATCAGGGATGCAGTAATGGAAGGATGCCATGATCGAGGAGTACCAGTCGATCATGAATAATAATGTATGGGATGTGGTCCTGAGACCAGAAGGGAAGTCTATTGTGACTTCCAAGTGGACCTATAAGATCAAGCATGCTGCAGATGGTAGCATAGAGAAATACAAGGCAAGGTTTGTGGCTCGTGGCTTCTCCCAGAAAGAAGAGATAGATTATGAAGAAACTTTTGCACCTGTAGCCAGATACACTTCCATCAGAGCAGTACTTTCTCTGGCTGTAGTGATGAAGTGGAAGATACACCAGATGGATGTCAAGATAGCTTTCTTGAATGGTGTAGTCGAAGAGGAAGTGTATGTGGAGTCATATGTGTGTGCAGATTGAAGAAAGCCTTGTATGGTTTGAAACAAGCACCCAGGACTTGGTACAGCAGGATTGACAGCTTCCTAACTAGTTTGGGCTTTACCAAGAGTAAAGCAAATTCCAACCTCTACTACAAGGTTGAGGAAGGCAATTCAGTGATACTCCTACTGTATGCAGATGACCTGTTTGTGACAGGTGAGATTGGGTTGATTGCTGATACGAAGAGGAAGCTTGCTGCCGAGTTTGAGATGAAGGACTTGGGTATGATGCATTACTTTCTAGGTATGGAGGTGTGGCAGAGTGCAGATGGAATCTTCCTTGGACAAGGGAAGTATGCAGTAGAGATCCTGAAGCGGTTCGGGATGATGGACTGCAAGGCCATGGCCACACCTATGGCATCGAACCTAAAGCTATTGAGTGATGCTTCATCAGAGTCGGTTGATGCCATGATGTATCGTCCAATGATTGGGTCCTTGATGTACCTGATGAACACGAGACCAGATGTTTTCTTTGCTATGAACACCTTGAGCAAGTTCTTAACGGATCCTAGACATGTTCACTTGATTGCTGTAAAGCATATTTTGAGGTACCTGAAGGGTACGATTGATTATGGGCTCAAGTATGATGCGAATCAAAATTTTAACCTGGAGAGTTATGTTGATTTAGATTGGGAAGGCAGTGCTGCATATAGGAAGAGCACTCCGAGGTGCTGCTTCAGTATGGGATCAGGTGTGATCTCTTGGTTTAGCAGGAAGCAATCCTACGTAGCAATGAGTATAGCCGAAGCAGAGTATGTCGCAGCTTGTTTGGCCAGTTGCGAGGCAGTATGGCTAAGGAAGCAACTATCGCATTTATTTGATCTCTGGTTGGATGCTACTTGTATCTTCTGTGACAACCAGAGTTGTGTGAAGTTGTCAGAGAACCCAGTGTTCCATGACAAGTCGAAGCATATCGAGATCAAATATCACTATATCAGGGATATGGTGCAGAGAGGAGCAGTGAAGCTCTTGTATGTTGCGACAAATGAGCAAATTGTAGATGTGTTGACCAAACCACTAGCCAGAGTGAAGTTCAAGTACTTCAGAGAGAGGCTTGGTGTTCTTCAGATAGAAGATACTTCGAGGAGGAAGTGATGGGACACATTTGCAAGAGCCATTCCAAGCATGGTGGTAGGAGGATCCTTCCCATGGTTGTGGATGTAAGTGTTGTGTGATGAGCATCAAGACGATGCTCCAGATGATGATGATCGAGATGATCATGCAATGATGATATGCATCAGGATGAAGCTATATATGATGATGATGATGTGCATCAGGATGATGCACTGTATGATGATGATCAGTATGATCATGAGCATCAGGATGATGCTTCGTGCGAGGATGATCAGGTTGATCATGAGTATCAGGATGATACTTCGAGGCCGTGGATATGTGGTAGGTTGTGCAGTAGCATATAATAGCTCCCTAGGAGATCCGATAGGTTGAGCAGTAAGCTCGTAATCAGTCCTAGGATTCTCTTTCGAGGTTTTGCAAGGGAGACATGTAATCTGTCCTTGAGATCCGATAGGTTGTGCTAGGCACGTAAAAGTCCAGGGATGCTCTTTAGAGATCTTGCAGGTCACAAGATGCTCTTTTAAGGTTTTTCCTGTTCACATGTAATCGGTCCTGGAGATATGATAGGTTGTGTTAGTCACGTAAAAGTCCTGGGATGCTCTTTAGAGATCTTGCAGGTCACAAGATGCTCTTTTAAGGTTTTGTGAAGTTCACATGTAATCAATCATGGGATTCTCTTTAGAGATCTTGTCGGTCGTGCTAGGCACATAAAGGATCCTGAGATGCTCTTTAAAGGTTTTGTGAAGGCTACATGTAATCAGTCCTAGGAGATCTTGCCGGTCGTGCTAAGGCACATAAAGGATCCTAGGATGCTCTTGTCGGGTTTTGCAGAGGCACATAATCAGTCCTAAGATTCCACCTCTGTCAGGTCGCTCGCAGATATGATGAAGACCTACAGGAGGCTAGGCCTACATCTAGCATGAAAAAGGGCTAGCTCTGTAAAACTTCCTATGACGAGAAGAATTGAGAGATAGCACCAGTGATTGAGATGACGAGTACAACAGCAGTGACGATGATGCTCCGTGATCCAGTGTTTATGATCCAGCTCCAGTATTGAAGACTTTTGGCTATATGTATTGATGACATCTGTTAAGAGAATACCTTCCTAGTTAAGAGGGAGTGTTGATGTATTTGTAACTTCGGAATATATTCACTTGTATATTGTATGTATTACATTTGTACTTTATTGTATCCCCAACAAAGATGTATTATTCCTCCGATTGGAAGTGTCGTCATTTGTATTTGCAAGTGTCGTAACTTATATTTGATGGGTTATTAGACCACCTTAGAGGGGTCAGCCCAGTATGGGTGAAAGGGTTATTAGACCACCCTAGTGGGTCAGCCCAGTGACAAGTGGTAATGGGTTATTAGACTCTCCTAAGGGAGGTCGGCCCAGTTAGAGTAAAAGGCAAGTAAAGGTAAAGTATAAATAGAGAGGAGCGCCTCTCTATTTACTCATTCACTCACTCATCCAACTCGCATAGTTGAGAGAGAGGAGTGCACACAAGTGGAGGAGTAGCTGCTGAAGACATCTATCTTTTGGGGTTTGATCTTTGTGAGCTTTGTATTGGTACTCATTCTATCTCTGAGGAAGTTGCGGGGTTTTTCACCTTCTTGGTTTTCCCCGGTGAAATGCTTTGTGTCTCTTGTCTCTTCTGTTTGATATGTCGTACATGTTGTTCTCTCAATTAAGATTCTAGATCATATTGAATTAAATGATGAAAAAACTAACAGATACTTACTATTTCATGTTGATACTCAGTACGGTACTTCATTGCTCATCATGGCATTTGGTGATAGATGACATTTATCTTGTGATATTCCATTGTTCATGTTGATATTCAATGTGGCACTTTATTGCGTAATATGTTATTAATTCATGATGGATTTTCATGACACATTGGTTCAGTAAGATACTTAATGATTTCATGATGGTATCATGGTTTCTTATTTTATGATGGTATCACATAGCATATGGGATTTAGTAAAATGTTTAATTAAAACTTGGTTATTAAGCATAATTTACCACGATGATGGCTTATGATGCATTCTATTGCAAATTTTAATTATGACAAGACATTCGTCATGAGCACATATGATTCATAATTGATTCTATGATATTATCCTGAGGAAACATATACTAATCACTGTTCTCTTGTGGTGAGTGGAAGTTTGTTTCAAGTGATCCACTCAAAGAGCCTAAAGAGGCTAATCATTCTAGGATTTTGTGGGAGCCCATAACCACGAATGATAATGGATACTACAAACACCTTATGGGTTGGCGGAAAAACTCAACAATTAACTCTATGCCAACAGTTCTTAACTCTTCTATCGGAAGTCCACAACTAGAGGTATCCTTGTCAAGGGGAGGCATATGGTGAAGGACTTGCAATGCTCAGGGTTGGTGCCTTAGGGGTGCATATGGTGGGAGTATAGGCTATCCTTTCGAAGTGCATGTGGTATAATAATCCTAATATTGGGGTTGGAGTATTGGTGATTAGATGTAAATTGATACCGATGAGGCCCAAATTTCTTGAAATGGGGATTCTTAATGTGAATGGATTTGCTTTATATATATATATATATATATATATATATATATATATATATATATTCAAGTTGATGGATAGAACAATGATTGAATCTCTTTAAATCCATTGAATATTTTCATTTCAAAGTGTTTGATTTATTTGTAGTTTCAATAACTTGTACATGAAAACATTTTCTTTGGGGAATTATCTATAGTTTCTAACTCACTCACATATTTAATAAAGGTAAAATCAATCCCATCCAAGCTCTGTTCATTATAGACTATCCAATAAACCCTAGAGAAACCCCTCTTGACCTTGAGAGTTGGTCAAAAGTGAGGGAAGTTAACACTAAAGTGACATCGGTGCTTTCTTCCGCATTCACTCCTTGGCAGTAATAGTGGGTTGGGACTTTCCCACTCAAGTGTTAAATCAAGCTATAACATTTTATTGTCGTTACCAAGGACAAATCCATTTAGCCTAAGCTTAGAATGACATCCTAATTAATTGATGAGCATATACCTAATCATATCATAAAATCTCATATGGCAACTCCACAAATGAACAAAGCCCTTGTTCCTTGTAAATCTTTTAAGACTTGTTGTTTGTAGGTGAAGCAACCAACATTGTGAAGGCATTTTGAAGATTCACCTGGGCAACTCCACAAATTGATTTTGGTATGAGATACTTTTGCATTGAGCAAATTATTGATTCATATATTTATCCTCAATTTGATTTTTCAAATATGCTTGGATACCCACATGAGCTTGATAGAAACATTTTTTTAAAAATTAAAGAATATGGTTTGGAGTCCCATTGATATCATAGCTTAGCAATAGAACATGCTACATCCCTCTTAAACATAGTATCTAATCTTAGTCTTGGTTATGAACATGAAGTAATGAATTTTTGTAGCTACTCTTAATGGCATTGCCATGCATTGGTTGAATGGTTTGGTCAAAGGAGGGATATCATCTTTTGAAATTTTGGTTGAGGCACTTTGTGGAAAATGGAGCCTTAATCATGAGGAATGGACACCCCATGTGGAATATGTTGAGGGTATATTTAAAGAGAAAGATGATGAAACACCCCATGATTCCATTGAAGGCTAAGCAAATGAAGAGTATGTTGAAGAGAGCATTGAAACACCTTTCCTTCTCATGTAGGTGATGGTTTGGTAACATGATCCTCGTCAAGAATATGAAGTTGATGGTTTATCTTGTTGTGCCCTTGAGGAGGAAATCCTTGAAGATGAACCCATGTTTGGTGATTTAATGGCTAGTGCTTGTGTCTCTCCATTTCATGAAGACCTAGATGCCATTTTTTAGATTATGGAGATCTTATGGGGTATTTTTGGAATCCCATATATGACTCGTATAATAAAGCATCTAGTGAGGAATTTACAAATGTGGAGTCTTTATGAGAACCATATATGAGGGAGGATTTGTAGCCTTATGCCTCCATTGTTAATATAGATTTTGTGCATTATAGTGAATATAATTTTGAATATTTATTCTAGCTTTTTCCTCTACTTTAGGGATGACTTGTGGCAAATTTTTCAGTTTGATCCAGCCATGCTTGGTGGGTTTTGGTGCAGATTTTTCCAGCCATGTAGAGCAGATTTCTAGGCCTAAAAAACAGAACATTTCGAGCCAATTTTTGCATAATGTGATGATGATTTTATGCCCAACATCACAACTATAAAAGATGATTTAGGAGATGAAAATTGTATCGTACAACAGAATTTTTATGACAAATTTCCGGCACCTATCCCTTCTATTTCCTCTCATCCTTTGTATGTGTTTCGACTGGAAAATGTTCGTTTAACACATAAATTTGTGTAGGGAAGCAAGCTATTAGTTAGGAATTTCATTGCAGAAATTTTCAAGACCTAGATTTGAGCCTAACAAAAAATTATGACTCTAGAAATTCATGTCATACCTTACGCTCATCTGATGTAAAGGATTTCCTAGAGGATTTTTGCAATTTCGACAAACCACCTAGGCCCTTGTTGCTTGAAGAGAGGAGTTGTGATGTATTCAACCATGGGCATGCTTACATGAGTCCTATTCAAACTTTGATAGAGGATTCTTGTAGTGGTGCATGCCTTTCTTAGCATGATCTTGGTACTTTGGGTCTTCTCCATGAACACACCTTATGTTTCGGTTTATATTGGATGGACATTCTAACATGCATTCACATGACTTTTGATATTTCCTTGTTTTGGTTGGTGACCAAACACAAGGGAAGATGCCATGGCCTTGATGAGATAGGTACATGGTTGCATTGGGTTTATGATTTCACCTACTGATTGCTTCATCTCATGCTTAGAATAGGTTAAGAAGAATAATCTCTTAAGCATGAGCATTAGGATTTTGTGTTTATTGCATGATGATTAATTCTTTACTTAGTACATTTTGATTGCATGCATTTCATTTCATGTATTTATTTCATGCATTTCCTTTCAGTTATGAATAAAAAACAGATCTAATTGGTTTCCAATGTACTTTACCACTTTGATTTTATACTGTGGATAGGGACAAGGCATTTGTTTCTTGATCCCTTTCCAAAATATGTTGTGCACTTTGGTGGGATGTGTAGGAGACAAGTTTGGAGATTATGGAGTTCTCATGCCCTCTCACATAGAGTACATGTCCTACACTTGTAGCCAGATTTTACCCATTGATTAACATAAGTGATATGTTGATCAGTTGTGGTTTCATGTGATCATATCACATACACTATTCTTGAGATGATATCTATGGTTTCCTATATATCATTGGTTACAGATCCTTCCAACATGCTTAGATGGTCCATGTGCCTTGATGTGCCTAGTGGAAACGGTGTCAAATGTGCTAGTGTTGTGATACTTCTCAACCTCATTGACACTAAGGATGTTTTATTTTATGCTGATTTGACCATGGGATGTTATTTTTATGCTTGGATAATGACTCATAACACTTAAAATTGTCACTCATTGATTAGGTGTACCAAGGTGTTATCGTAATTTTACTTTAAAAAGTGTGTTATTTCAAAGGTTGAGTTGTACCTCTAGTGAACTCAGCATGTGCTACATTCATTTCACAACATTTTTCCTAGCCATTTTTCATTTTTCTAGCCCTTTCACCTGTTTCCATCATATCTCCCCTTTGTAAGTGATTCATCATTAATAATTCTTCAAGGTCTCATAACTATTCCCATGTATGAATGCTTAAATAAAAGCTAAAAGAGTCTAGTACTTTAAGTGTGAGAATACTAAATTAAATGAAAGAAAACATGAGAATTATCCCCTTGCTAAAAGTCAAGTTCCCTATGCCCCAAGTTATCAAAGCTAGATCTAGAGTAAAGGGATTAAACCATTGAAATGAATGAAAAATAAAATAAAATAAAAGGGATTGCAAAAAAAAGAAGCAAAGAAAGGGTAATTCATGATAAAAAGCATCCCCTTTTTCATAAGGCATACATTTGGAAGAAACATCTATAATCCCTAGCTCTTGAAAGCTAAGGGTAGACCTATTACACTCGTTTACTATTATGGTTAACTTACAAAGACCCCTATCTTCCCTAAGTACCACATTCCTTTGATTACCTTCACTTGACTTAGGAATCCAGGTAATTCAACTTGGCTTAGGAATTTTCACATGAAATCAAGTTTAATGTTGATAACATCAGAGTTAGCCTAATGTTTCAATGAGTAAAAGTTAAATAAGTCATTGAGTTATTAAAAGGGTGTAATTGTAATTATTTCATGTATTATCTTCATATTTGGATGCATTTCCTAAGTTAGATGTGGGTTAACCCTTTTAGCACTTGAGCGCTCTAGTATTTTCAAGATATAACACTTGCTATGAGACATTTTGATGATTTCTAGGTACTTACAATGATCATCCCCCTTTGCTTACACACTCTTGGACAATAAACTTGGCACCTAGGATTTTGGGATGGAATCGTCCCATTCTTAAGTGATAGAGGACCATTTTCCTTAGCATGTGGGCCATTGGCACAAGTTCTACAAGTTTCTCTTGACACATTGAGGCGCTTTTTTGGTGGGCCACACCACAAATGTGGCATCTTGGATGAGTTTTGTTAGAGATTTGATGAGACACTCTAGGGTTTTGACTTTTATTTATGCCTTGGGGCCACATAAATCCTACTTCTTGATGAGCGCTCTATTGGAGGATGTGGAGGGTGATGACTATCTACAGATTAGTTTATCTCAATCCAAATTTTCATATCTTTCATTTCGGACTTGTGGAGATTTCTAGATAAACTCATTTTTTGCATATTTAGCGTTTCCATGTTGACACAGACATATTGATATATATATATTATTATGAATTTATGTTATTTCAATCAAAATTTTAGCTTGAAACTTTGATGTCATGAATCATGATGATTCATGAAAAAAAGTGTGATTGTATGATGTATTTATGATGTATCTGATATTCATATATGTTATCAACTTATCACTTATCAAGTTAACAATACCACTATGATCATTGATGCTATAAATCATTTGACATTTGATAAAGATCATTGAAAAATTAGAATTTATAATCCATTATGTTATATGAATATCTTATTAGTTATGAATCATTTCATTTTGATTTTTTTTGTGTTTTAAATTTTCATTATAAAATTAAAAATTGAAATATATATTTAAAAAAATAGGGTTAGGGTTCCAAATCCCCAATTCCTAATTTCAGGATAAGTGTCGCACTTGCATTGGATTCTTCATCCGATTCTGATCGCACCCACGATTCTTGTAACCTTATTTGCATCTAATACACCCACTCAATAACCCCCTAAAGTGCTTAATCATTGTGAATTTATTTTTCTCAATTTTGTCAATTACCAGAATTGAGAATTCATAATGTGAATAGATTTGTTATATGTATGTCCAAGTTAATGGATGGAACAATGATTGAATCTCTTTAAATCCATTGAATATTTCCATTTCAACGTTTTTCATTTATTTGTAGTTTTAATAACTTGGACATTCATACATTTTCTTTGGGGACTTAACTCTATTTTGTAATTCACTCACATATTAATCAAATTAAAATCAATCCCCTCCAAGATCTCTTCATTAGAGACTACCTAGTCAACCCTATGGAAGCCCCCCTTTGACCTTGAGAGCTAGTCAAAAGTGAGGGAAGTTAGCACTAAGGTGATAGCAGTACTTTTATCAGAAGTTGCTCCTTGGAAGTACTAGTGGGTTGAGACTTTCCCATTTAAGTGCTAAAGCCAGGTGTAAGACAACCTTCTTATGATAGGCTTAAAAAAGTGAGGTTTTTATCTCATCATTATTATTATCTTTTTTCTTTTATAGCACGGCTTGTCAAAACATCACAAAGAGCATAATACATCATCTTATCATATCCTATTCAATTTCAACCTTACAATGATAGGCTTGACAAAGTGAGGTTTTTCTCCTGTCATCATTGTTGATGACAGGAGAAAAACCTTACTTTATCAAGCCTATCATAATAAGGTTCAAATTGAACAAGATATGATAACTGATGTATTACACTTTTGTGATGCTCTGACAAGCAATGGTTGACAACTATCTCTTCAATAATGATGATGGGAGAAAAACTTCACTTTGTTAAGCCTACCATAAGAAGGTTGGAATTGAACATGATGTATTCTGCTTCTTGTGATGTTTAATAAACCATGCTATCAAAGAAGGCAGACAATAATAATAACAGGAGAAAAAACTCACTTTCTTAAGCCCACCATAATAACGTTGAAATTGAACATGATATGATAACATAGTGTATTGCATTCTTCTGATGTTGTCCAAGCCATGGTGAACAACTATCAAAGTAAGTTGCCCCGTCATCATTATTGCCTTTCTTCAATTGTTGACAAATTTTCAGGCTTCATAATCAAAACATGTAGTTATAATTCCTCATGACACGTGCAAGATTAAACATTCTACAATTCATGGTCTGAATTACATGATTCATCTATTTAATCAACTGAACCATGATATCAGTATAGTTCAGTTTATGTTTTGAACTTAATGCATTGCAGTACGATTGAATCGTTAACAAAATGACTCACAGAATTTGTGGCAAAGACAATGGAATAATGGCAATAATCCAAATCAATAAGATGTGAAAGTCCAAAATATGACATACTGACTTGAAAGATAAACATTTATAAAGATTTTAAGACTGGGGATTCAAAAGTCAGTTCTTAGGGTACACCTAAAAGTTACACCCTAGATCGATTCTGCAAGAGCTTCGTCCCCAATCGATTCTGCAAGAGTTTGATTTAGGTCACACATGCCAATGGAAAGGATTTTTTTCAGTGAGATTTTCTTCTTATTTTTAAGTATTTATAAGAGAAAGATGGTTTGGCTGTGCTTTTCGAAGGTATGTACCCCATGTCAATTGAACTCCTAACCTGCATACATTGCAGAAAAACATTCATGAGTTCCCATTCTGTAAATGGTTTCTTACTTTCAGACCCTTTTAAGGGTTTTGTAGAAAATAGGAGAGAACAAAGAATATATCCCTTGGTGGCATAATGGATTTAAAAGAAAACAAATGAACAAATAATGCTCATGACAAGATAAACAGACTAGTCCAGTGTCATGAAATAAAATTTCAACTTGCATGATGATCGGACTCAGCAAACTTGTTTAGTGCTTTTCAATATACTTGCAAAGTGGGCTTCTACTCTACTAAACTTTGCTAATAAAGTAAATGTGTGTGGTGACAGTGATCCTGTGGTCATGGGAAGGACATTCAATTCCTAAGAAAATAAAAGAATAAAAAGTAAATTTAGAATGAAGAAAGAAGCTATTTTATTAGAAGAAAAGAAAGAGCACTTATTCCCAAAAGCAGTAGAAGGAAGCCATTTCATTATGTTATGGGTGTAGTCCAGGTTTATATTTTAAGTGAACCACAGTAAGGCAGACATGGTAGAGTTACAAGAACAAACTATAATGGAAAGTAAATAAACTAAAAGCATAAACATAATTTTTTCTGAAGGATCCTACACAAATTCATTAGCATCAATGTTAATGTTGAACTATGTTGGACTTGCTCAAATAAAAAATTCCATGGCATAATTTCAGCAATTTCACAATCGGCACAGTAACTTGAATAGTGAGGAAAACACAAAACATAGCTCTAGACTTAGATGTAGAAAACAAAAGTTAGATCTCTCGAGAAAGGAAAAATGCATGGCAGCAGTTTTGAGTAAAAGACTAACCACTTGCAGTAAGCACACACAGAGCTTTGTCATGCAACAATCATGGAAGCTATAAATCCTGGTAAGTTGACTCATAATGGAATTGCATGTTATTTAAAATGGCCAAGAAATTGACACATGATAATAACTTAAAGTGAAATATCTCAAACGGAAAATCCATTTCCTGTAATACATTAACTCTCTAACTTCAATAATTCATAGACTAGCAGATGTTTCAGTTAAAGGCAAACTAAAACAAGGAAGAGAGGATTCTTATATGCCTGAACAAATTGAGATATAATCTTTTGCCATAACCAGATAGAAAAGGGGAACAATTCAACGGGTGATCAAATTGAAATAGGTGGCCAAAAAAGTGAAGTTCTTAGATCTTCAGATTTCTACCAATAAGCTTTCACTGCACTAAACAAATTATAAGAGGTACTCAGAATGTGACACAATTTCTTGGTTGTTGCTGTTATATCCATATTTGACAACGATAAAATTTGGAAAACTATTTGCAATATATTGATTCACATTTTTAATAATAGTATCTTTGGATATATGCACAACATGTCAACATCCCTACACCCACCAACCCTTTTCTAGTGACAGCATCCTGAAAGCTCAAAATATCATTTCAATAGGTTCTTTCGATGAGATTCGACCCCTGCAAGTCCTATGTTGTCTTCCTCTGAGTGCCAATTCCACTTGATACATGACGAGAACCAAGCTCATCAATTGTGGCTTATTTTTCCCTAGAATATTTCGGGAATGAATTACCACTTGTTTTTTTATCACACATGAATGCAGTAATGTGGAACAACTGCAAGGACTGCATTCCAATGTTTTTAACAATCTGTTTTGCATAACATTATTACTACCAGTACTATCGTGTCCTGTATCGCTGCAACCAATTGTAGATACAATTGATTCTAGTCTGGCGAGGTGTGGTAGTGCAACCAGCATGGTTCAAAAAGGAGTACAAGTGCTGAGAATGGAATCAAGATGTAATCTTGCTATAACTTCATGTTTCAGACACAAGTATAGGACACCCATAGAAAAGAATGAAGATTTTTTACTTTGTGCATACATACAAGACTAATGCATAGGTGAAGATAATGTGTAGATATCTACATAGGAGGTGGATATAAAGGTCAACCAGGAATAAGAAAACCAATTGATTGGGGCAGAATCCATCCGAGAAAATAGTGGATTTGCTTTTGAAAACACTTTTCGTAAATACACCACCTATTATTTTGGAGAGAAGTCAATTTCATTTATGAGACAAGGGACATTCTATGTCTGTGTATACTGCAAGACAACTCTCCATGCCAATGCCATATTGTATACATATTTATATGTAGCTAAATGATGAGAACCAGTTCTCAGACAATTTTAGGACCACATATAAGAGATTTCAAACATAACAACAGAAGTATCTGTTGGCTCAATTAGTTGTTCTTTTAAAAAAATATAATCTATCAATCATTCAATGTCAAACCAGGGCAAGATTTCTTATTTCAAAGTTATTGCGCAAAATATATGCAGGCTACAAAGTGTTGTCTTTCATTGGTTCCTCTTATGTAGTATAATGAAATTGCTCAAAAACAATCTTAAAACCAACCATTCTACTCACTCAACTCTAACTTAGAAACCTTTTCTAGCATTTCCACAATAGGTTTTGTTAGTACTGGAGTTGCACCTTAGTTTTGCCATGTCTTGTTTTTCTTTTCTCTTATTTGTTCACATTTTCCCTAGAAGTTTAACCATAGTATTTGGATCTTTTTCTGTCTTATTTATATTTCTTATTTACATAATGCATTTTCTAGTTAATAAATTAAATTTGGCTCATTTTTATTAAAATCTTCCTTTAAGTCTTCAAATACGTGATTTCACATCATTTGCTAACTCATCTTATGGAGACTTATTAATCTTTTCCTAGCTTTTGTGATTTGACACATTCTGGCAGCATAATCGATAGAGGCTATACAGATTGGTGCTGTCGGAACACTGAATCATGAAAATTGGTGGCTCGACGCTTGTCTCAAAATCATACATAGCTTTTAATGAAAGAATTAGCCCGCGATTTGTATCAGAAGTGATTGTACATCTGTCAAACTCATGATTAAGTTAGATAGAATGAATTTAATATATGATGGGTTATTGTTAATTTTTCCCTAGTTTTGTGATCTTGCTAGCTTTGACAGTACGGGACATTTGTTCTTAGTTGAGTTCGAGCTCGTTCCAGAGGATTGTGGTTTAGCAGGTGTCCAACTACTGATAGTATGAAGAAAAGTGGTAAACTTTGCAGGTTCGAGCCGATTAACACGAAATGAACAGAGGAATTTCCTAAATGCGCTAAGCTCTTCAAGGATGCAGGTTGGTATTCTTTCTTTGACAGAATTACAGGTTACAATGCCGAAGTCACCCGGTCATTTGCTCAGTATTACTCGGGTTCATCCATCAAATTCCAGAATTTGAAGTTTGAATTGACCGAGAGCTTAATTGCAGAGGCAACGAGACTGCCCGTTGAAGGGGATCGGCGGTTCAAAAAAATCTATTTGAAGTTGATTTAAGTTTGTATTTGCTTCTTGGGTATGAGTCCTTGGATTGGAGTAAAGGTATATGTTATCACATCCATAGTAGTTGGGCTACCATGATTGCAGAGCAGTTCAATATATATTTTTGAGCTCTTCCTTTACACAGTTTCAGTGAGACCAGCTATGATGAGCAATATTACTTATGATCACTCACACATCAGAGCAGCCCCAAATCAGACATGCAGTAGACCTTATGCCACGGCTGAGCCTCTTGACCTTAGATTTGATGACCGAGATGACCTTTTATTCCATACAGAGTAGTGCAGTACCCAGAGTATCAGCAACAGTGTTTCAGTGGTTACAGGTGATCCAGATAGCAGATACAGGTATATGGCCCAGCCGGTATATGATGTGCATTGGTTTTATTATCTAGCTCTTTTGGTCATTTTGATAGCTTGACTTAGTATATAGTAATCATGATCTGGTGGTATATCTATAAAAATGAATATGGTTGTACTTGTTATTGATTATCTAAATGGTTGTATTACTTACATGTAGAAGTTGTTGTTCTATACTCATTGGTTTTACCCTCTTAGAAGTGTGGACATGATCATTCCCACCATTTATGGCTTGCTAGCTTAGGCATCACCTTCAGTTTCCCCATCCATCCGTTGTCCTTTCTACTTTTGGTTTTTTTCCTGACTTACACCTCAGCCTGTGATATGGAGGACTTCCCCACTTTTGCCTCTGTGTTGGATAGCATCCCTGTTATTTTGTGTCTCGGCTCTGAGTTGGCAACAGAACTTACCCCTTGGTGAGTTGGATTTGATACCTTGATCACTCTAGTCGGTTTCCCCGATGTTTGTTCTTGATTGTAGAGAGTCCCCCTAATTGCCTGAGTTGTGTTGGCTAAAAATTGAAGCAAATTATACTACCATCATTTATGGAAACTTAAATGAATAAACTCCCTAGATGAAAGCTTGAGTAGTTGTGTTGCTAAACACATGCAAGATCCCCAAAAGGGTTGTGAAATTGAATGAACTGGAAACTAAAAGCACCCTAGATGAAAGCTTTAGTAGTTGTGCTTCTAAGCACATGTAAAATCCCCAAAAGGGTTGTCAAATGAAATGATGTGGAAACTAAAAGCACCCTGGATGAAAGCTTTAGTAGTTGTGCTTCTAAGCACATGCAAAATCCCCAAAAGGGTCATATAGGCCTAATGAAAGCAGTGGTTAAATATATGTTAAATCCAAAGACTGTTGGCCAAGGAAATGAAATAAAATGATGTGATTTGTCGACATTTGCCAAGGTTGAATACACACTCCTCTAAACAACTTATTCCATTTGTGAGACACTGCCATTCCCTGTGTGTTTATTATCCGACACATGCTTGAGTGTGTATTCCCTTTCCCTAATCCAAAGTATCACAGTGTTGAGTCAGTTGAGTCATCCCCTTGTCCTAGCCTTGTATTTTTCACCTTCACCCTTTGCGAGCAAATTGATCATGTTTACAGAATGAGTATATCCTTGAGGTTCTTTTGTAAAGTAAATAATTATTTGAACTTATGCTTTATGCTATTATTAATTAACTGTCAGTGAAATGATGCTTAATACTTTAAGTCTTGTTATGAAAATGATTAAAAGAGCATGTCTTAACCATTTGCACTTGCAGCAAAAGGCTTTTTCAGCCTGGGTCATATTTTGATCAGTCTTAACCTGGTCAAACATAGTTTGACCTGGTCAACCTTGGGATCCATGATGAGTTGGACCAGTGATGATGTATGATGATGATATATGGTCCTTTGATACACCTTTGAGGGCTCCATACAGTGGACACAAGTTTTAGATGATGGTTGATGCACCTTTTTATTGATTATTATTATTTCCAAACCATTACATTAGTATTGTCTGGGTATGGATGAGGCTACAGATGATCTTACAGGTAGCCGCAGGGTGTATGAATACTCATCTCTAGTAGATTTGGACCTTCTGAGTCTATTGAGACACTTAGTTATCAGTTTCGGGCACTCTCAGAGATGATATTTCCATATTTCCACATTTTTGCCATTTTTCCATGCAAAAATGCCATGTCAAGCAGTAACATTGATGAGGCACGTTTGCTTAGGGCGCTACAAAGGAGAGGGGTGGTCCAACCACTTGTTATTACCATATTACCCCCTATCCAGACATGATGATACAGTCAGATTTTGTGCCCGATCAGCCGACAGTGGGTTTCAGGCATTTTGATGGTTTTTCAGGTGGAATAAAAATGGAATAAAAAGGTCATTAAGGAAATCGATTTGGGCTATTGAGGCAAGGTTTTGGCATGAGGTCTGTTCAGAGGTCATCTATGATGTATCCCACTCATTCCAGGTCAACTTGCAGCATTCAGTGGGGTCCACACAGTCTTCGGGTTGTGTTTTGATGCATTCTTCTCTCAGTTGAGGGGGCCAGGATTTGATCATTTATTCACTTGGACATGTTATTGATTCATATGTTATATCATTGTGCCATGGGGTGATGCTAGTGAAGGATAATAAATCCTCCTAGCCCCACCATGTGCTCCTAGTCACTTGTCCTTGTCATCTTATGTGGCACACTTGTGTTTTAGTCACTTTTATGTGGTGCGCACCCCCCTAGGGCTCCTTTTAGTGAGTGTGCACCCCACTCATGTGAGTGGATCCATGTTATATTGTACCGGCTCATCTTAGTCATTGATTGCATTGATTTTATCTTTTGATCTCAACTACTCGTTCATAAAGTGGTTAGGGTTTTGGTCTCTCTCCTATTTATGGAAGAGACCCCCTATTGTAAGATACCTTTGGGGCTCTGGAATTACTGGAATAAAACACTATTTTTGTGGATCTGCTTCTCTTGCTTTGATGGGATGCTCTTGTAAATGATTATACATCTTTTGCTTTAGACATCTTTGTTGTTCATAGGTGCTTTTGACAGTTACAGAGGGAGGCCGAATTGAACTGTTGCAGGGGTGCGAATTGCTTGGAGGGAAGATTGTTGGGGTTTCTCACATCCCCCTTGGGCAAGACGTTTTCATCTTGAAGGGAGTTTTTCAATTGTGCTTTGTCCATTGATTTACTTCTTTTGATATGCCATGCTTAGATCTTGCTCATTTGTGAATCAAACCTCACGTTATGTAGTTTGTTTTGCAAGTGAAGTAGGACGTTTTTCCTCCTTGGACTTGGACGATTAGCTTGGAATCACTTGGATTTAGCTTGGAATTGTAACTAAATGCAAGGATCATCAATGTACAAGGTAGCCGCAAGCATTTGAGGTAAGATCTACAAGGTACGTATCCATTTTCATGTATTTCACCCATTGGTCACTTCAAACCCTCATTTTTTATTTTTTAGATCCGGTGAGATCTAGCAATTGCTTGGGCTTAATAATTAAAACCCACCTAGATAATAATTAATAAATATTGGATCTAAAGTTTGGTGGGCATCCAACTCCATTTACCCCCTCATCTAAGGCACTGGGCCTCTCCAAGGGAGGTAGCACTTGTTGGGTAGGTGGGCTCTTGCTAGATCAACATCGTGGGTATTGCTTGTTCCTTCTCCAATCCATAGATCCGTTGAGTAGCAAACCCCCTAGTGCCATTTCACTTTGATCTTTACCTTGTGGGCCCCATTTTGACCATTTTCCATATTTTAAGGGTGGGCCATGTTGTCCACTGAGTTGCACTTAAATGGACTACTTGTGAACCACCGAAGACTTGAACAATATCATTGTTCATTGTCCAGAGTTCAGAAGTTCATCAGGCAAAGTTTTTTCCATTTGTAAAATTTGCATGTCTAGACCCCTGTGGGGGAATTGTAATAAGTTGGTCTAAGCATGATATTTTTGTAAAAGGATTGGCCTACCTTAGGGTTTGCCATCAAGGGGATACTCTAGAGTGTTTTTTCCTTAGGAATTATGCGTTGCGCTTCAGTGGCGTATAATTCCTGAGTTAAACATGCTAGCCATCAATAATAAGTCGTATGGGCATGCAATAGGTCCCCTAGGATTTTGAGTCAATTCCGGCAAAAATATTTTTTCCCGTAAACTAGACCATTTTTAATGGTTTAAATGGAAAAATTCAAAATGTAATAAAAGAGTGGTCTGGAGGTGGATTTTGGCGTGGGGATGCTCATATTGACGCTCAGAGCATCCTCTTTACATTAGGACCCACTTTCTCCATGTTCCGGGAGATTACATCGCCTCTGGGAGCATTTTTCATTAAAGATGCAACAAAATGGCATTTTAATGCTAAAATGCCACAAATTGCACTAGTGGATAAAGGTTGAAAAGTCAAAAAATATGATTAAAACATTAATTTGGAAAAGGTGGCATATGTTTCATTAGTGAAAGGCGACTCACCTAATGGAATAAAGCACATGTTATAAACCCAAGTCAAGGATGTGCGAGTCATTCCTTATTAAGTGATGCGCCCTCTCCCATGAGGATGACGCATCTTATGAATTGGCATGTGTTGATTGGTGATGTGCATCAAAAGGAGGATGGGCGCATTCGCATAGGAGATGGTTCCATCCATGATGTGCCATTCTCAATCCAATCCCCTTTTTCTCTCATGTTTGACGTCCCCAACACTCAGTTGAAGATTGCGCCATTCTCCACGTGATGCATGTTGGGCGTTTTCCATTCGTTGGAGGAGCTTCCAAGGTTTGAGAGGGGGGCGCCCTCCTTATGTGGCAGCCACATCACCTCTCAATCCCATAAATCATGCTCCAATCAACTCTATTCATGGGATTTGGCTCCCTCTACACCATAATTCACCCTCCTCTCCACCATTCGACCTCTCCTCTCTTGGAAGGCTATAAAAGCGAGGCAATGCTCCGTTGTTTCTTATGGATGCATTGAACCTCTGCTCATTTGTATATTGTTGCTATTGTCAATACATTTGGAAGACTTTGGAGGTCCATCTTGTGTATTTGTGTTGGATTACAAGCTTATGAGGTGATATTGTATCTTGTTTTTCAATTCTTGCTTTCATTTTATGTATGGATCTAGTTTACATGTTGTAGAAATAAGCATTTACAGTTGAAATTTGTATATTTGTGTTTAGATGCTAAGAGATCTCGAAGTAACCAACAGTATTCGGATGTACTTAGGTTCTTCAAATTTCTTCTTATTCTAACACGCTAATTCTCATTATTTTTGTTTGCAAGTGTTGTTGTTTCAAGCTGCAGATCACAAGTCACAAGAAGGATTTAAAATCGGTTCTTCTTCTTCTTCTTGGGCATCTTCTATTTTTATAAGATCCTTTGCTTACAGATACTCCAAAGCAAATCTACAAGAACAAGGGCATTGGGATTAAAAGCCTCATCCATCTCTATTACAACAAAACTCCCCTTTCTCCAAATTTTGTTTCATGCTTAGAAGAGTAGATCTAGAGCTTTCCATTGGTTAATCATTTTCAGATATGATATTTTTTAAGCATTCTTAGCATATCTAGATCTTTACATTCATAAAAGGCATATTTATCGATATATCTAGATTGTAAATTTTGTACTTGCACTTAAAATTTAAAAAAAATTCTAAGTACAAAAAAAATTTCAATTTTTTTTATTTGTTTAATCTCATTTCTATTATATTCTAAATTGAAATGTTTGCTGGTGTTTAGCAGGTCCAAGGATTTACAGAAGGAAATTCTGGCCATTTTCCGCCAGAAGGTACTAAAAAGGACCTTATATGGACCTCTTTTTCCAGTTTTTCACTTCTAAGTTTATTGTAAGCCCTTAGATCCATATAAACATGGACTAAAGAGGCATTCTTTTGACCATTATTGTAAATTGTTTTAAACGAGAGTAGTGGGATACCCAGTGCCCACACCCCATCCCCCCAGGGGGGATTTGTACTCGTGTCATTTTCGTGCATAAAATTTTTCTAACAAACACAACTATCACACACATTTTAACTGCAAGGTGTATACTTTGACAACATTTTTCTAATATTTTATTTCATTTTAAATTTTCGCAAGCGTAAAGTAGAAAATTAGAAATAACACTACCTCGTTGCCACAAAGTATGCTCTCGCCACCACACAAAGGCTTTGCCGATTAGTGGTGGATGATCAGAAAGTGACACATAGGTTTGTGCCTTCTGCTTTCAATTAAGTTTTATACTTCAGTTTGTTCCAAAATACAATTGTTCAAACCGGAATTTACATTTGGTTTATAACCGGAGTGTGCTCTTTCCCCTTGCGGGCACTTTGCCTGGGCCTGTGGGGAATCAGAAAGGGTTGTAGCCACTTTCTAATTTTTCACATCTAAACTAATATCCACTTAATAAAAGTAACTACCCATCAACATAAGTGAAAATTCAGCACTTCGCATTAATATTTGTGTGGGGAAATTCTTCAAAGGAAGCAGGACCAACTGGGAGGCGACCTCAAGGCACAGTTAAGCTATACCCTAGTTTGGTATAGTGTTGAACACCGCCTTAGAGACTCCATTCCAGCCCACACGTTCTCGTGAGGAGCCACCAAACTTTAATTTCTGGGCATTCCTCCCTGTACCTCACGGTATCTCGAGAGTCCCCTTTTTCCCCTAATAAATTTCAAACTGTAATAATTTAAAAGCAACCAAGAGACATTTGCACAACAATTTCCCTTTCAGCAGCTTTACTTATCTGATATATTGACTCCATAAGGCACTGGTTATCATACATTTTATTTGCTTAATATCATATCAGTATTGTGCATCTGTTGGCAGTCATTTTAATTTTGCTGGTGAAAGTAATCTTTAATTTACTTGTACAAAGCTATATTGGAACACTTTTAAGCAACACTCTTAAAACTCCTAAAATACAAACACCTTTAATCATCTCACCGGAAACTCTAAAGACCTTAGAAACTTTCCTTAGGGACTATCCCCCTTGGCTTCGTTGGGAGTTTTTCCTAAACGGAGGAGTCAAGATCAGGTGACAGCCTTGACTCGAGACTTGCCCCCAAGGGCGCATCGAGCAATAGCATAGATTTATGTTGCGTTAACCAGTTGCACAATCCGACGGCAACACTTTTTGGTGCCATTGCCGGGGATAAATCTTCTATCCCTGGGTACGACATTTTAACTTCTTTTTGTTTTTTACCTTTGGTGTGTCTAGTTGAACAAATCTGAGATTCACTCGACCCACCTGGCGACTCCACTATCTAATAATGCAATCAGGTATTCTACAAGAAGAACTTCTGACGGTTTAGTCAGCTTCATTCCTGAGCCTGAAAGGGTTTACCGAAGGAGGTAGGCTAGACTTACTTCTCATAGGTCCTTGAACATTTAGGATCCGAGTCCCTCTCAGACATCCAGTTTTTGTTTACAAATAAAGAATTGTTTCCGATGGATAAAATTTTCAAACCCTTAACCTCACTCAGATTGCAGGATATCCACATGAGCTCCCTGAAAGAGCTATTGAGAAGCTACCCTCTTTTCAAGGAAACAATGCCATCTCAGCAGTTCACCTTCAAAAGTTTGATAGGAACTTGATCTAGTGCCAAACCCCTTCCCAACAACATGATGATGTCTACATGAGGCTTTTTGCCTTGTCATTGGAAGATGATGCAACTGAGTGGTTTAGAGGATTAGCTAATAATTCCTATGATTCTTATGATGCCTTAACCAAAGGTTTCATGGAAAAGTGGGGAGAAAAGAAAGAGCCATGTCACCTATTGAATGCCCTGCATTCCATTCGAAGAAATGAGAATGAAACAATGGAGGAGCTTAATAAAAAGTTCAAAGATTTGGTTTCCAATTTTCATGTCGACTTCAAGCCCACTGATAAATCTATTTTAGTTTACTATATGGAGGCATTAACTGGAGAAATCAGATACATGTTAATGGATAAAGAACCACCTACTCTGAAGGTTTCCCAAGACTTGGCCAAAAAAATTGATCTTAACATGCAATCATCGGGTAAATCAAACATCCCTAGGTTCACAAGAGCTATTGTCAAACATCATGAACCTAAAGATAAATCACCCATGGATAAAATGCAAGAGTCTTATGAGAAAAAGATGAAGGAAATGAGTGAACGTATGGAGGCAATGGAAGCCAACTATGTCACTCAACTTAAAACCATGCAGAATAGGGTGGTTGTCGTAGAAAGATCATATTCAAATCAGAAGCCATTTCCTCAAAAGAGTAAGTGGCAAAAGAAAGGACCTCCTCAAGAAGATAGGATGCCTCATCAGCTTGAAACCGCCAATATGGTTGAAGAAGTTCCTCCATATTGTAGACCTTGTGATGCATTACATGAAGAGTCTACATGCTATGTAGCCTGTCAGGCCTTAGAACAAGAGTATCTGGGAAGTAGCAGTAGTGATGTCTTTGCAAGCGAGCCTGAGTTCATCAACACAGTAGGACATGTTCACCCTCTCTCTAAAGAAACATCGAAACAAGCTAGAGAGTATAGTCACGAAAAGGATAAGTTAGCTAATGCTTATGGTGAAATGCCTCATCCGGAGCAGATTAAAGAGATGCCTAAATACAAAGGTCTTACCTATCAAAGTCGGGATCATGTTGGAGCCCCCAAAGCAAAACAACAATATGTACCAAAGGTAATAACTCCACATAATCCTAACCCTGTTGCTGTTGATATTGATTTAGAAAAGTGGTTTGAATTAGCTAAAGTCTTGATCTCTTCCACAAAAGCCATTAAGATCCCTTGTCAAAGGGAAAAGTTAACGAATGTAATTGCTGCAGAGTTCGAGGTGAGGGACCTCGGAATGATGCACTATTTCTTAGGCATGGAGGTGTGGCAGAGTGCGGATGGAATCTTCCTTGGACAAGGGAAGTATGCAGTGGAGATTTTGAAGAGGTTCAGAATGATGGACTGCAAGGCCATGGCCACACCCATGGCATCAAACTTGAAGCTACTATGTGATGCTTCATCAGAGATAGTTGATGCCACGATGTATTGTCAGATGATTGGGTCATTGATGTACCTGACGAATACGAGACCTGACATATGCTTTCCTGTGAACACAATGAACCAGTTCCTGACGGATCCGAGACATGTTCACCTGATTGCTGCAAAGCATATATTGAGGTACCTGAAGGGTATAGTTGATCATGGGCTCAAATATGACGCGAATCAGAAGATTAACCTACAGGGTTGTGTTGATTTGGATTGGGCAGGCAGTGCTGCTGATAGGAAGAGCACTTCGGGATGCTGCTTCAGTATGAGATCCGGTATGATCTCCTGGTTTAGCAGGAAACAGTCGTGCATGGCACTGAGTATAGCCGAAGCAGAGTATGTTGCAGCTTGTTCGGCTAGTTGTGAGGCAGTATGGCTTAGGAAAATACTGTCTGATTTGTTTGATCTCCAGTTAGAGGCGACTTGTATATTCTGTGACAACCAGAGTTGTGTGAAGTTGTCCGAGAACCTGGTGTTCCATGACAAGTCGAAGCATATTGAGATCAAGTACCACTATATCAGGGATATGGTGTAGAAAGGAGTAGTGAAGCTCCAGTATATTGCGACGGACGAGAAGATAGCCAATGTGTTAACCAAACCGCTAGCCAGAGTGAAGTTTGAGTACTTTAGAGAGAAGCTTGGTGTTCTCTAGATCGAGGTTCCTTCCAAGAGGAAGTGATTGGTCTAGAAGACGCAGATGCACATGGGCCATTTTCGCATAGTGGTAGGCTAGTGCCTCCTATGTTGGTAGATGTAAGGGCCAAGCCATTCTCGCATAGTGGTAGGCTCATGCCTCCTATGTTGGTAGATGTAAGGGGTGGGCCATTCTCGCATAGTGGTAGGCTCGTGTCTCCTATGTTGGTAGATGTAGGAGCTAGGCCATTCTCGCATGGTGGTAGGCCAGTGCCTCCCATGTTGGTAGATGTAAGGGTCGGGCCATTCTTGCATGGTGATAGGCCAGCGCCTCCCATGTTGGTAGATGTAAGGGTCGAGGCATTCTCGCATGGTGGTAGGCTAGTGCCTCCCATGTTGGTAGATGTAAGGGCTGAGCCATTCTCGCATGGTGGTAGGCCAGTGCCTCCCATGTTGGTAGATGTAAGGGCTGGTCTCGCATGGTGGTAGGTTTGTGCCTCCCAAGTTGGTAGACAAGGTCTCGTTGCACCGAGTGAAACAAGGTGCTCTACAACCCAGTATGGGGAAGATGTTGTAACATGTGTGAGTGTGTCATGTAACGTTTGTTACTAACAATATAATTTAAAAAATTCATGTCGGCTCATAAAATAAAAAATTAAATTATGGAAAGTATTTAAAAAAAATCCATGTTTATTCATAAAATAAAATATTATGAAAAGTAATTAAAAAATAGATGTTCGTTTATAAAATAAAAATTTAAAACTTAAACCCGGATCTATCAATTAAGAGAGATCAAATTTCTTGAGTTTAAATTTTGAAAAAGAAATACACCTCAAGAAATTGGATCCCTCTTGGTGTTTGATAGATACAGGTTTAAGATGGATCTATGCTGGTATGGTGGTAGGCTCGTTCCTCCCATACTGGAGACGCCCACTATTGTGGAACATGTGATGTGCATCTGGGATGTGATCCGTGTGACGATGAGATGATCTGAAGACGATGAGGCGACAGTAGGAGACGTAGGTGTTTGGAGAGGCAATGTAATGATTGGTCCTGGGTTGTACCTACTTGATGGCTTGCTTGAAGAGATGATGAAGACCTACATGAGGGCTAGGCCTACATCCAGCATGAAAAAGGGTTGGCTCTGTAGAACTTCCTATGACGAGTAGATTCGAGAGATGTCACCAATCGATGATCGACATGATGAGGATTGCAGCAGCGACGATGATGATCCATTGTTGATGATGATGTTCCAGCATTGATGATGATCCAGCAACAAAGACTCGTGTCCAAATGTGCTGATGACTGTGTTAAGAAGAATACCTTCCTAGTTAAGAGGGAGTGTTAATGTAATTGTAACTTCGGAAGATATTCACTTGTATTTTATATTGTCATTATTATTGTATTTTATTTGTACCTCCGACGGAGATGTTTATTACTCCGGTCGGGGATGTCATTATTACATTTGGTCATGTAAAGTCATTGAGGTAAATCCTCCTTTGTAAGTCGGGGCAATAGATCCCCTTAGAGTCAATTAGAATAGGGTCATTGAGTCCCCTAGAGAAGTCGTCCCAGTTAGGTATAGTTGGGGCAAACCTAGTAAGTGAAAAGGTCAAGTGAAAGATAAAGTATAAATAGAGAGTGGAGCTCTCTCATTTGAACACACACACTTAATCACAAGTTCGCATTACTGAGAGAGAGGACAAGTTTGCATAGGAGGAAAAGAAGAGGAGCTGCAGAAGACCATCTTTGTTTTGGGGTTTTACTTTTGTGATATTGTATTGGTGACGATTCTATCTCTGAGGAAGTTGCAGGGCTTTCTCCTTTATGGTTTCCCCGAGGAAATTGTTTGTGTCTATTGTGTTATGTTGTGCATGTTTTTCTTTCAGTTAAAATCCTAGATAAATATTGATTAAAAGAAGAAAATCTAACACGTAGCACCTCTACCATCCTGGATAGGATCACCTTTAGGGGCAACTACAAGTTGTGTGATAATAGTTATGACAAGCAATCATGCAATGCGCAACAAAATATTATAATGAGAGTCAAACCTTCATGAAATTAACCAAATAATGCTATAAGAATTAAACAACCAATTATTTACAATACTAGTGCCTTATCTATTGGGCCTAGAATTTACAATAAATCAATACTTGTTTAATTAATTGTACAAGATACACAATAAATTGAAATGGTTTGCTTTCCCAAACTTACAACATTCAAAGTTGCTAGAATTGAAATAAACGACTTGCTTGCAAAGATAACTTAACTAATAATGAAATATACTTGAATTTGAAACAACTTGCAATTGAGAGTAAAGAACTTGAAATGAAATAAATAAGAGAATGAGACAAGAAAATTAAAATGTTTCGCAAGTGGTCCTGTAAATTTTAAATGGTTTTAGGTCTCACGATAACATGGCCTTAGCTCCACTGCGAATGACCATCCATAGGCCCGAAGGAGTTGCCACAGTAATGTTTGTTTAGAGCAAATAAGTAGTATCTCTTAATTCAAGTAGTGCCTACCCTTCCAACCACAAACCAATTTCAAACATAGGCGAAACTTGTTTTAGGTCCAAGGAAGAGCGTTGTTCCATGGAAACTCTCTCCCCTTGATGATAGTCAGTCACAGGGATTTACAAGCAAGCCTCTTATATCATCAAGAAGATCATTGCAACACAACAAAGCCAAGGCACCATGGAGAATAGGGAGGCCTTCATGATGAAGGGGTCACAAAGGGGAAATCAAGAGTCAAGATATCAAGTCTTAGCTAATGGTTTTAGGACACAAGGTGAAATAGTACGGAAATTGAGAGGTCATAGGTGGAGCCAAAGGAGATTTATGGTCCCTATAAGGATTCTTAGTAGTTGCTAGTCTTTTCCCTTTGTGAGCGTGCACATACGAGCATTGATTTTTACATTTAATCTAGTTTGATTGTGTAATCTTGATCTCTTGTTTGCATAGTTCATCCCCCATAGCTTGAAGGATGAAGTAAAATCTAGTAGTTGCACACTCGACTAAGTGGGGTTTGCTCAATCATGGGATCTCTCCCCTTTAGTCACATATGACACAAGGCCCTCTTGAGTTCTCTTTTGACTCCATTCCCCCCTTGGATATACTAGCACTAGTCTTTGCTTGAGGATTGATCCTCCCCTCCTTCCTAGAACTTGTTCAATCTACTTGTAATCCTACAACTGTTTCTCTAAGGCAGCCTCTTCAATTCACCTTGCCCTTTCATTACATTTGCCTTAATGATCCTACCTCAAGGAAGCCCCCCTTGAGTTGGAGAAGAGCCAACCAAAAGTGAGGAAGAGAGGAGTGTGGTGACATTGGCTGCTCTTTTCAAAGTTGCCATTGGGCTAAAGTGCTTATTTTTGGCTTTAGCACACACACGCTAGTTTTGGGTGACAACAAGGATCAAGAGCAAAGTTACCAGAACCAAACCGTAACCGGTAAAACCAACTGATCCGACCGGTTTTCACCCCTAACCGGTCCGAATTAGAGAATCAACCCGAACTAATTCTATACGAAACTGACCTTTTTTTCCAAAACTGACCAGTTCCGTATGAAACCGTACAAAGGCGGATTTGAAGAAGTTTTTTTAAATTAAAGAGTTAGTTGAGGGAGGAAGCTTCTAGATAACCTTAAAACCTTAACAAAGCTATAAAAGCAACCCCACCCCCTCTATTTCTCTCACACTATTCATCTGATTATTTTGAGTTTGTGAGCTGAGGGTCTTTGTTTCTTTTAGAGAGTTGATTGCAAGGCTGATTTGGAGAGGTTGCTAGGCTGATTTGAAGAGAAAAATGAAGGATTATGTTGTATGATTAGATTGTGTAGTCTTTACTATCTAGTCTAGAGTTATTTTTGGATTCTATAGGGCATTTAGAGCCATTTTGTTGATGCATTTTGATTTAGATATGGAGTGCACTTAGTGCTATTTTGGTTGTATACACTAACACTGACTTGTTATATATATGAGAAATTTTGCAAATTTGTGTATAATGGTTTGGAATCTTGGATTCACATGGATGCACATGAACATATATATAAATTTTCAAAATTTGAATATTTTATGTATTTTTGGTCGACCGGTTTTGTGATCCAGTTTTTTTCCTGGTTCCAGTCTTGTTCCGGTTTTCAAGATCAACTGGTTCAACCACTAGTTCAGTTCTGGTAACTTTGATCAAGGGATGTTAGTCAATTGTATGTACATAAAACAAAAACCAATTCTAAGTACTAACCTACATAACATTTCTACTAACCATGCTTATCAATATTAACAAGTGTAAGTAACATCAGTAACATCTAGTACAATCATCAATAGAGACCACATATTCATAATAAAATACCCTCAAGGCATGCAAGTGACACTGAAACATAATGGCATGGTATCATCAAAAGGAAATATACGGCAACCACAATATAGGATCTCAACAATCCTGTCATCTCTGCTTGCAAAGAGTCTTAGCCATGATCTGTGCAGAAAAAATGAGGGTAAATATCCCCATATGTAATTTGGTATAACAATAGCCATTGTTGAAGATCTATTAGATGTTAATAGTGGTGATGACTTTACTAAAAAATGACACTTTTTACTTTTTGAAGGCAGGAAGGGAGCTAATGTAGATAAATCTCAGCATGGATGATTTCCCATATAGTTCGTGAGTTTGCGGATCTTGGGAATTATACCCTTACAATGGTCATGAGACAACTTGATGGAGCACTGTGGATGTACCTCAACATGGATGGTTGTCCAATAATTCAGGAGATTCATAATTCAAGGGTTCAGAGATGTGAAATCTAGGAACTCAAGAATTCAACTTGAGATCTACATCTTCATGAGCATTACAAGATAGCTTGATGGAGCTCTACCTAGTCCAAGAACTGCTTTCAAAAAAGAAGCTTCTGAAGAATGTTTACTTCTGTTTACTTCTAATATTTTGTTTTCAATCAGGTCAGTGTTTGTTTTCAATAAGTTTTATTTTCAATACTATAAGCCTTAAGAGGGGGTGTTACAATATAAGGCTCACTTTTGTAATAAAGTCACCTTAGTGACTTAGGCTAAAGTACGGGCTTTTAGGTTATTGTTAGCTTTTAGGGTTTTGGACAAACTCATCTTTTGAATAACTATTACATTTCTCAAATACTATATAAGGAGATGAACCTCTTTGTGATAGACACTCAAGAATTTTTCGTAATATCATATTTGTGTTGTTGTGTGTATCTTCCTTAGCGTCAACTATTTGACTAACCCTATCGAGGGTTTTGGCATTCAATGATCTATTTCATTTTGTAATAAAAGGGTATAGGGAAACATCATTGATTTCAAAGAAGAGAAAATTTCTAAAAATAGAAATTTCAAAAAATAATAGCTTCAAAAATCAAAAAATACACTTCTGGAAAACCATCAAATAGGTGCTCAATTTGTAATCGACTGCTAAAAATAGTAAATTTCTAAGAATAGAAACTTTTCCAAAATAGCATATCTCAAAATCGGAAAGTACCCTTTTGAAACACTCACCCTTTCATGCAAGCTCTAAGTGGTGCATGTAACATGCATGCATGGGACACCTATAAAATTAGAATTGAAGTCTAAATTGAAATCTCATGCAGAGGCACTGAACACAATGTCCCCCATGTCAATCTAAAGCAATGTTATCGGAACCGGACCGGTCATCGAACCGGCGAAGCCCAAAATGTGAACCGGACCGGAAACCGGACCGGAACCGGCAAAAAACCGGGTAAAAAACCGGCCGACTAAAAAATACATAAAATATTCATATTTTGTAAAAAAAACCTGATGGAAAACTGTTCATATGAACTGTCAGTACTAGAAGATCTGGGTACAGCATGTTGCCTGGGTGAGGCTGCTCTCTGTTGAGATCTAAATGAGTGGGAAGGAAGGTGTTTGCTATGAACAGAAGAACAATGATTGTTCTTCTCCAACAATCCCAGCCTGGACCAGACACCGTTGCAACAGTCTCATGTGTGGACGTCTTGGATCTCCCTGAGATCTCGTGGATCTAGAAGCTAATATGGAACTGCTCTCTGCCTGCCTCTTGGTGCCTCTGTCTCTGTGTAATGAGCATAATATATATAATATCAAATAAACAAATAATAAATATAAATGAAGGGACACATTCTAATTAAGGGACAGGACCTAATGAAGAACGTGACCTATCAACCATGGTGACCAGTCAGTGCATATAACTATACCATCCTATGACATCGTATTTCTATCATCCATTCATTCATACTTATTATCTATATTACTATTCTATATGGATTTCTGTTGTCTGTCCTTTTGTTGGATATTCGTTAGTAAATGAACTATTGTTCATTTAATTGGTATTGAAGCTTTGTTTCTAATCCAGCCTTTGGCCAAACTCTTTTTCAGACCCTGTCATCCAGCCTGTTACCCCCTCCCCCATTTTGCATGGGTATCCACCTGTGACTTTTACCACAATTTCAGCTGGGGGTTACACCTTGATGGAGATTTGGATGGCTAAGGGTCTTGATGCTAGAGTGTGGCATATGATTTTTCATGATGGTTGATATTGATTATGCTTTCACATGGCTGATTAATAATGAAGACAGTGCATTTTACCTTCATGTCGCTTGATCATTAATGAAGCACTTATGATGGTGCACTAGGCTTGTTTGCATGATTTGTGATCCTAGTGTTTTGGGCTTACATATTGAAGACATGTGCCATCTAATTTTGTAGAGAGCTCTTGCTCATTAGGCATAGTATATTGACATGGATGGCTTATGATGATTCTCAGCCAGCTATAAATGCATTTGGAGAGCTGTTCTCATTTCTAAATCTGTTGTATATGCACAATGACAAACAGCATAGTGATTATTCCCTTTCAGATCTGTTAGCAGTGGCATAAAACCAATGTTCCATGGAGTTTCCGGGACGGGGGAGCTATCCAAAATTAGATGGCACATTCGGCAGGGTATGGACCGGCCGGTTCCGTATGGACCGGCCGGTTCCGTACGGAACCGGTCAAAACCGGCCGGTTCGGCGGTTTTGACCGGTTCCGTACGGAACCGGCCGGTTTGAAAAAAATTCCGGTTTTGAAATTTTTTTTGCCGGACCGGACCGGCCAAGCCTGTGAACCGGTCTGACCGGCCGGTTTTGCCGGTTCCGGTCCGGTTCCAATAACATTGATCTAAAGAACTCTGAAAATAGAACTCAACCTAATCCTGAACTCCAGAACCAATATATGTATTCACGAACATGCTGAAGCTTAGGACTGAATGTGACTAGGGAAAATCCAATGTTTGCAGGCAGCATAACCCTTGCCGGATGATCAGTCTCACCTTATGTAAATTTTATCTTTTCATATAAATAAAATTTACTCTCTTCTAAATCATGAAAGCATATAGGATAGGACAAAGGAAAGGAAACTCTGCATACCTATGGACATGTAGAAAGATTAGAAAACATTTTACTTGTATTAAAAATAAAAAATGGAAAAGCATTCAGTTTTTGGACAAACAATTGGTTTGACCATGTTCTTGAGCATATTAACAAATTAAATAAGTTATTGAGCTGAGTTTATCCTTCACTTTCTATTGTAGCTATCAGTACACTCAAGTTTAGGGCAATGTAATCTCGAGGATAGAGAACTAACCAAAACATTACATGAATCAAAATCTAGAAGGAATACTGACACATTAATTGAGAACTGTGAAATTATAACTAGGACCAGCTATCTAATTTGGTCATATTTTAATTGATCTCTTTAGACAATGTAACGACATAGATAAAAAATTAAAATTCTTTATATTTCTTGGTATTCATTGCAAACCATTCATATATACAGAGTGAATTGACAAAACTAGTGACCCCCAGTGTCTACTTGCATTCATATATATCTAGCTTTTCAATTCTCCCTCACATCCACTTGAGATTCATAGTCCAACTTTATAAACCATCAAAGACAGGAAAAATATATAGGAAGAAAATCGTTAGTGAACCTTAATTTAAGCTAGACGTTTTCAATATCTTAAATAACAAAATACATCCAAAAAAGGAACCATGGATGCAATATTACCAGATGAAGAACACAACACCAATAACAGCTGAAAAAAGGATTGCAACTCCATTTGCAAAAGCGAACTTGATGAAGCTACAATACACATAAAATCATATAAATACATGATTGAGGACAATTGACTACCATATCAATGTTCCAATTGTTTACATGTATTCATTGGATATGGTTTTCTCTACTATTCTAGTAACTACAATCTGATGCATATATGTATACTATGTTAATATTGACGATACTAATCATTCAATATATTGCACATACCAACACCCTTAACCTGGTTACTTGTTGCAAACCATTGCATCAAAATACTATATGTGCATTCCCCCCTGAATGACACCTGAAATACCTATTTGTTTCTAGCATTCAGATTGATATAATATCCAAGCTCCACTGGCATATGCAAGAATAACAAAAGCTAAACATGCAGATAAAAAGAAGCATGATAAGAAATGAATCACATTACAAAAAAATGTGAACTGAATAAAACCAAAAAACAATTGCTGAAGTAATACTAACCTCATTGTACAGAGCAATGCCAGAAAAGAACCAATACCTGTCAATCAAGGATATGAGTAAGCTACAGGAACCACAGTACCATATAAAGTAGAGCATCTAGAATTATGGAAATATTCGGAAGGAGAATGTACCCCAAAAGAAAAGCAAAAAAGCTTTCTCCCAATCATTCTTACACCTGAAAATTTAAGAAATTATGTTATTCACAAATTTTATGAAATTTGGGATTTAATCCTACAGTTAAAGAAGTGATCATGTGAATTGAATACATTGCAGCAATGCGAAATGCCCCGAGTTTCACGATAGGAAATAACTTGTATAACAGGATCGATATGTGCTGGAAAATAAAATGTTTGATTTCAAATTTTCAACTTTCAAGAGTTACAAGTATTCAGAATTTGTTAATACTAATAGTATAAAATTTTCAGTTCCTAAAATTCAAGGATTGGTAATATTCATTACAAGATTATAATGCATGTCATTCAAAACTAAAGCAGAAATAAATTTTTGCTCAAAGACAAAAGCGTGGTATCATCTGAAAATTCACATCCAAATTCAATATCATCATCATTAATATCAGGGGTGCTATCCTCATTTATAGTTAATAATTCACATGCATCCCCATTTAGACCAGTTACAAAGCTGCACTCAAGGGTTCAATGCAATTATACTCCAAAGTTGACTGTTATGTCAGCAGTCTATATGTGTACAGACCGACGCTGTTGGGAGCAAACACGAAGTGGGAAGCACCAATTTTCAAAAGCTTCCAAGAGCAGAGCATTCCAGGAGCATATTTTAGATAATATATATTTAATATATTTTGGTACATGTATATTCAAAAAAACATGTATAATGTCAAATCAGTTGTTGAAAACATGAAAACATAGATCTAACAACTAGATTAATGATGGTCATTAAAGCATCAACCATTTAGTACACATATAACATCAACCATCTAGCAGTTATAACTCATAACATTGTCATCAAATGATCAAACTATAACATCAACCTTCAAGTTTCAACAGATAAAATGTGTCATCAACAAACTGTAAAAGATGACATCAACTATGAAATGAAATGGATCATTATATTCATGACCAACGAGTTGTAATATGCAGTCAACAATTCAAAGGTAGATTTAAACTTCAAACTTAACTTGTCATATAATGTTTATGAAATATGCCATAATAAAGACAAAGTATTATGTTCTAGAAACTAGATTCTAAAAGGAGACAAATAAATCTACTATCTACTAAGTTTTCCTCTTGCCATGAGAAACTTCTAATTTATTTTCCCATGATTTATGAACAAGAGGAATAGGTGGACGTGGTTGTGGGACACAACCATGAGCTACATTTCCCCCACACAATGTTGAAAGTTGTTAAGCTAAAGGCCACGCTGCTACATTTGGAAACTTGTCAGTGCATGGGGTGGGCATCTCTTCTGCATCATCACCATCATGAGTCCTATCATGATCACTCAAAAGTTTAGCCTCCAAGAACTCTAAAACTATGGCTGCATGCTCCAAATTAGCTTCCTCTGGATTATTGTCCCAAGGCATATATGTTCTATCATTCTTCAATGTCTCACAATAATGGGACAGCAACCTCAAGTTGTAGTGCACATAAACCAAGCTTTCTACCCTGTCTACATTCAAGCTATTTATATTCATGTTGTGGATGAAATTGTAGGTGTTCCACACCTCCACACCTCTTTGCACAAGAACTGTTAACAAATTGTGAAAGCACCCCCACTACCAATATATGTAGATGTGTGGTAGACAAGCCATACATGTTCCACCATTTGATAGAATTCAACCTATCTCGATCTTTAGTTGCATGCAAATAAGCAGACTCCATGTTCACTAATGTACTTGCTCAATTCACTTCGTACTTGACGATTCTCCCCTTCATCAAAGAACAACTTGTCTAAAGCAAGCATATAACCACTTTGTGTTAAAACATTAACCAGGGAAGTTGTTCTCTAGAGAGCATGAAAGGTTTCGCATGCTCAGATGCATGCAAAAGTGAGTTCTGCATGCACTCACTTTAGGTTTTTGGTAAACCTAATTCATTCTCTGACAGTAGTCATCGAGCAAACTGATTTAAGATAGATCTAGTTGAGAGGTGGGCGACTTTCCTGAGGAAGGAGGGCGCATTCTGTGAGGAGAGAGAAGCTCGTTTCGATTATGGTTGACCGATTGAGCAGCTGAGACTTTCAGAGTATCTTTGTGTTAGCGATTGAGGAAGGACTGTGACAATCAGAGCTCTGATATGTCGAGATCTGATTCCGTACGAGCATCTGATATCTTGAGGGAGGGCGCACTTATCCATGAATAGGAGGGGCACATTCAGCAGTTGGCCTTCTTTCGTAGCAGAGCAAATCAGAGCAATGGAGTGAGAGAGTCAGTACAGATATAGTTACTTGTAGACTGATCCAGATCCAGTTGACAGCTAGGGCACATTTCCTTTGTGCATGCATCAGTTGTTGCGTGCAGATCTAGGGTTTTGACATTGTCAGGTTCGGTTGTTCCTTATGAGGCAACATTGTATGTACTCGTATTTCTTCTTACTTTGCTCTGGGCTTGAGATAGAACAAAGCCCCACAGATAGCTGGTTTTCCCCATTTGGGATTTCCACGTTACATTCGGTGTTGTGTGATTGTTGTGCTTTCATTGTCAGAGTGTTAAGAGATCTATAGTGTTTGTACCTTAAGTCTTTATTTGTATTATTGATTTACAGAGACTCAAACTGCTTGAGATCTCAGGGGGATCCAGAGGGAGTAGTGATCTCTGGATAAAATTAACATGGCATCAGAGCCCTGGGAAGGGTCAAAGAGAGCAATCACACTCAAATCTGCGAGTTGTATACCATATCTGTGTGGTGATCTCAGTTGAGTATCAGATCTGCAGTTACAGAAGTTAAATTTGTGCTTTCAGATCAGAAGACCATGACTACAAGTATGAGGGATGATCAAGTTGTTTGCACCTCATGCTCTTCAATAGATATAGATGAGTATTCTACTGACGAGATTGACAGAGAGTTGGCTCTTAACATATGCCAATCATTAAGTGCTTCTACTTCTAGTGTATGGTACATAGACAGTGGAGCCTCTAGCCATATGACAGGTGTTCATGGATACTGTTGTCTCCCCAAAATGGCATGCGTGTTGTTGAAGCCCAAAATGCGACACACCAGCTAAATGACAACTCTCTCAGGAGAGAAGCCAATGTCACCACACTCCTCTCCTCTACGCTTCAGGTTGGCTCTTCTCCAACTCTAGGGGGGTATCCCTAAAATAGGATCACTAAGGCAGATGCAACGGAGGGCAAGGTGAAATGGAAGAGGCTGCCTTAGAGAAACAGAAGTAACAAAAGAATGAGTTTTTAAATGGGTGATGGAAAAGAAGGGAAGATCAATCCTCAAGGAAAGACCAATGCCAGTACCAGAAGGGGAAATGGAGTCAAAAGAGGACTCATGGAGGCCTTGTGCTTCATAAAAGTGAGACTAATCTAGAATGCCCAAACAATCAGATCTTAATCAACATTTCGTACAACCGAATACTGATGTCCATCGAAATACTAATCGTTTAAGCATAATTAACCAACTTAAACTGTAAATGGTTAATCTATTGTGCTTAAAAAAGCCCTCACAAGCTAGATTTATTCTGCAACTTGAAATAAATCGCACCACCACATGAAGATACTCAATCTGTCCTAGAAAACCCAGTTGATATTTTCATTATGCTCAAGAAGGGAAAGAAACCCCAAAAGTTTTCCATACATTTACAATGGAAAAGGCTAGGGCCTTTATAGGCCTAAAAGCCTTTCCTAAAACAAAAAGAAATAATAATAAAAATGACAAAAAGGTGGGTGAGATCCCCTTATTCTATGCGTAGGGCACTTTCTCCACTAAACTGAACATTTAGTTAATGAAATGTTTTAAAACTCTGCGACCAGCCCCACCGAAATCTGGAGTCGAGTCATGGAAACCGGTCTTTCTGCAATTGGTGGCCAATGGAGATAAGCACACGTGGGTCACTGAAGTTGATCATTGATTTAAAAAAGAAATAGAAGCTGTTGTGCGTGGTTTGATTAATTTTAGATGAAACTCGAGCTCCATGTCAACCGGTTGTCAACAAAATCGAAGATATCAGAAATTTGATCACTGATTTAATCAAATCTCACGGGCTCAAGTTAGAGTCGCAGCATTTTTTTTTTTAAGTGAACCGGTGTTAATTGCATCTACGCTGGTTGTCACGAGAACAACGGAGAGTCCCTCGCAAATTGGCGCGCGGGCTTGGCATCTGCGAGCTATTTTACTTAAACTCGAAGTCTGACATTGATGGTAATACAGTCAGTTGCCAGTGAAACTTTGATACAGGTTCGACCAATGGCTACCCTAGCCTGCTCCAAAATATCCACGCGATCTTACTCAGCTAACTGCATCAATCAATTGGTCGACAAAATGACTCGTGGGCCCGGAAATTACGAGAAGAACTGCGCCAAAACCCCACGCCATTGGCACAACCGGCTGTCAATGGATGCGAGCCAAGCACATGCCTTGGATTCCAAGGAACTCGAGCTTCCAGGTTGAGTCTCGGATTCTGTAGTCGCTATCAAATTTGTCACAGCTTTGATATTGTTGCTGATATACGTGAAAAATTGCGGGACTACCAATACAGACGGACTGCCAGGGTTCTGATTCAACAGCGAATCCATCACACTGTGTCCACTGTCAGATATGACAGCCAAGATTCACGACTCGGCACTGTATCACTCAACCGGTTCCCTTCATCTAATTTGCTGTTCGGGCGATGACAATATTGTGTGCCAGCATGAAACTCTCTTAGTTCATTTGTTTCTGAAGGATGACCTTTTGATATCCCATTGCTTGCATAAGTGCAGAATAACCATTTTATAGGGCCAGTGTCTCCTGTGTTTACAGATCGCTCATGTCTGTTGGCATCCGTGTGCTCTATCTGCAATTTACTCAACGCATTTTGACATAAAATAAAACCTCATATCCTAAGTAGTCATTCTGTCGAAATCGGATGCCTTGTGCTCTCCATTTGGTAATGCAGCCAAATCAAGCTTCTGTTTTGGTCTGTGGTTGAATGATAGCAGGTGCGTTGGACAAAGAAAAAACCATGCCTGGGGCAATGGCTTCTCGTCAATGCATTGGCGACTGAAACCCATGAAGTTTTAATTTCACGCTGCTGAAGCAAGTCTGTAAATTTATTGTTTCCTCCTCACGTGCTGCTTGGAGTAGATATTCTGTCAAATTTCCTTATTTATGTTCTACTCTGAGCAGTTGATGCACAATTGTGGCTATATTAAATTAACCTGCCAGCAGAAAAATTTGAAGAAAACCATGACGAGAAATGTTATCATCATTTTTATGTGTACCATGCTCACATTTATTTTCAGTATGCTCATCTGTAAAATGATGAAAGAAATCCAGTTTGTTTCACACCCTCATAGGCAGTTGTGAACTGAAACATTGATCCACTATCTCTTCCATAGTTCTGTAGATTTCAACAATAGAACTACTATGTCGATGCTGAGATGACAAAAACTCCCATCAGCTTTGTCCTCATAGAGTTCTGTATCTGCCTCTGCTTCCTGTTGACCAACAAACTTTGCCTCCTTTGCTGCTCTGTGGACACCCCTATAACATTGGGGAGGTAACAGATACTTTACAGATCTTGCCGAGAATGGGCTAGATCTTGAGATTGTACTTGGAGACAATTCTACTGTCAAAGCAGTAGGACAAGGAACAGTATCCTTCCAGAGAGAATCAGGAGAGTCTATGAGAGTTTGTGATGTTCTATATGTCCCAAGCCTAAAGAAGAACTTGATCTCTGTGTCTACTAATGAAGATCGGGGATTATGGGTGATGTTCAGAGATGGAAATGTTCTAGTTCATCCCAAGGGATCCAGCGATACCTCTGCTGTAAGGATTGGAGTCCGCTGCGGAAAACTTTACAAGCTCAACTTTCAGCTTAATCATGCCCTGAGTCATAGTAGTCGGGATGATGATTGTGATCACTGTGATCTTTGGCACAGGAGGATGGCTCATCTACACCATCTTGCTCTGAAGATTCTGAGGGAGATTGTGACAAGAGTGCCTGAGTTTAGCACAGAGCACAATGATGTGTGCAAAGGGAGTGCTCTCGAGAAGTACGTCAACACAATTTTTCCCAAGATTGACAACAAATCTACAGGAGCACTTGATTTGATTCATTCTGACCTATCTGCTCCGATGTCCACCACATCTTTGAAAGGCTACAAGTACTATGTATCCTTCATTGATGACTACTCCAGGAAGACCTGGATTTATTTTTTAAAGAGTAAAGAATCAAAAGAAGTATTGCAGAAGTTTCAAGAATTCAAGGCACTTGTGGAAAATCAAACAGAAAGGAAGATTAAGATCTTCAGATTAGATAATGGAGGTGATTATACCTCCAAAGCGTTCAATGACTTTTGCATCGAGGGGGGCATCAAGAGGCAGTTAACTGTGCCCTATACACCTCAACAGAATGGGGTTGCTGAGAGATGGCAAGTAAATCATTTTAGCACTTCGATTGCTTGAATGAAACTTTAAAACACTAAAAATTTCTCAAAATTACTTCTAGATCTAAACTTTTATAGCTTGGAAAAATGAGAAAGTTTGCAATCTAGATCTACAATTATATGAATCTTTAGCTATTTTGGATTGCAAATACTTAGATCTATTTAAGATGAAGCGTTGGATCTAGATCTAAAAGTAAATAGACGATAACCAATTTAGATTATATGAAGTTTGGATCTGGAAGCTTGAACCCTTGGGGGTTTGAGCAAATGGAGAAGGGTTGTGGGGTCTACTTCTTAGTGCACCAGTGGGATCTATCAATCTGCCTAAGTTTGTTGAAAGAATGGAAGATCTAGCATGTTCATCCGTTCATCCAGCTTGAAGCAACCTGTAAAATCACAAAATAGACTAGCAAAGGGATTAAAAGCACATGTGTAAATAATCAAAAGAAAATTAGAGATGATAGATTCAAACAAGAATGTTCTCTACCTCTAGCATTCTAATAAAGTTTACAATATCAGATAGACTATAGAGCACTACTTACTATTCATAATGAAAGTATTTTCCCTTTAAAGACAGGTACATCCAACAAATACTAGCATAATGTACGATACAGATTTACCTCATAAGATGCAAAATAACAAAGATCCAACACAACAGACACACCAGGGTAGCCTCCAAAGCCTTTTTTTATTTCTCAACACTTAGACAATATTACAAAAATGCGAGCAAAGGTTCCACCTTCAAATGAATAACAATGTACCAAAGCTCTTCCTTAAATAACCAAAAGCATGCAGAGAGAGGGCGCAAATCCCAAGGAGAGGGCGCATATGTGATTAAGGAGTTAACTATTGGTTGTTTGTTGTTGATTGAAGCCTGACTAAATGCCAAACCAAGGAGATTGTGCCACCTCTTTGGCAGGTACGTAGCAAATTTCTTGAGATCTCCTCCTCAGATCTGAGCCATCCATCAAGCAAAGTCGCCCATGCATGGAGAGGGCGCATTTCCCAAGAGACAGATGACTGGAACTCGGTTGGTGATGATTGGAATCAGGATTTCGGAGCTGAGTTAACTTAATGTTGACTATCCAGTCACTTTAGCTGAAGCTCAATTTAACTCCGGACATCCTCCATGGTTTTAGGAATTTGTCTTTTTATTAATAAATATGTCTTTTTTATATTTATTTTGTCTTTTTTTGGAGAATTTGAGTAGATATCAATTTTCTTGATAAATACTTACTCAAAACTTAGGAAAAGTGGATTTATGGGTTAAATGGGTGCTCTGGCTTAGAAAATAAGCCTCCATTTATCAAAATGCACCCACAAAACACTTAATTATTACAATTTGAATTTTTTCAATTAAACCATAGGAAAAATGGTTTAATTAATTGAAAAAAATAATTTTTTAATAAAACATTAAAAAATTGTCCACGACTGCGAAAATAATTTTTTTTTAAAACTTGATTTTACCCACCTAGGGATCTAGTATATGCCATATGACTTTATTATTGTGTCTAGCATGTTTATATATGTTATAAAATGGACTCTAATAACCCCCCAAGGCCTAACCGTCAAATTTGGGCATTCCAGCTTTGGAGGTGTAAGAGAAAAACTAATCGATTATACTCGGCTAAAGGCAAACCATAATTGACAAGGGAAAAAAATCCTTGGAATACCTTGTTTGGTTGTTAAGTCCTAGGGGACCGAGTCACTCAAAGACCACCATGCTAGCACACTTTATTACAAACCCCGTGGGGCATGGTCATATAATACAAAAATGAAAAAGATGGCCCAGAAAAGGCCAAGGCTGGAACTTCTGAACTCTGACAAGCACAAATAATTGTGCAACACTGGCGGCTCACTGAAGTCCAACTGAAGTGAAACTCAGTTGGAAACATAGCCCACTTGCTTCTTATTACAATTTGTTACAAAATGCTTTTAGCTTTGAGAATTCCTTTGATTCTTATAAATCTGAACCAAGAAGGCTTACAAATAGTTCAAGAAGAGAAACTTAGAAGAAAGAGAGGATCTCTGGGCTCTGGATGGCTAAAATCTTCAAATTTTGGCCAGAGTTTTCTTCTCTTTTTTCTTCAATTCTGCAAAATCAGCAAGCTAAAATGGCAGAAATGTTAGTAGACTAATTAAATAATACATAAAGAAAATACAACTACTTAATACTCCCTGAAGATAAAAATTTATGAAGCATAAGTATTAATTTTTAATGCTAGATTCAAGCTTAGAATATGAATTTAAATGCTTCTTTTGATCTAACAAAAATATGCAACAAGAGATGTGAGCTAAACTTTAAAATGATCTACTAGTTGTAGAGTAAAGGAACCAAGAATTTGTTTTATTTTAATCACAAAGAAGATACAAGAACCCAGCTTTGGTTTTGAAAGAATAGAGAACCAAAGATGACTGCAACTCAACGATGATTAGACCAAGACAACCAAAACAGAAGGTGGATGAGGAAGCAATTGAGCTCAACATCCTCCCTCGGTTTCCATCTTGCACTGTCACAAATACTTGCAAAAAGAGATTAAATCTAGAATACATAATTAACAGAGATTAGAAGGGCATTAGTACAATTGAATACACCTGATGCTTCACTATCTCTAAATAATTAAGCATCTATAAGCAAATCAAATACAATGAATACTTATACTATGGGCACAAAGGTCGTCTAAGCTAGATAAATCTACAATTATTGCAAAATAATAAGTGATTAGCTAGATATCACCTCAAAACATCAACCAAATGCACATCAAATGGGACAACTGCACAGCATATGGCCTCCAAAGCCTTTCAATTTTATTCTGAAGAGAATCATAAACAAGTTACAAGAGTAGAGGTTCAATGCTTCTTCTCAAATGAGTGAAGCAACCTTGCTTATATAGAAAAATGAGAGAGCCAGAGGGGGGGGCGCACTTGCCAAGAGAGGGGCACACTGGATGAGTTGTATACAACTTGGCATGAGTTGTAATGGATTGGAAAAGGGTGAAAATCAGCTTTCTTCCAATTCCTAACTCCACCACTTGGCTTTCTCTTACAAATTGTTATTTTTTCTTGAGAGTTGCGCCCTCCCTATGAGGAAATGCGCCCCACTTGGAGAAGAAAAAACAGCTTGCCTTTAACTGCCAAGAAAAACACTCCAGCGTGTTTTAGAAACCTTAGGAATGTTTCCACTTTACTTTGCCAACTTAGAAAACTCACTTTCGGCATATTTCTGAATTTTTAGAAATTGTTAGTTTCTTTATTTTCTCCATTATTTTGGTCTTTTTTACCATTTTCGAGTAATATTCAATTTTTGGAGATAAATAATTACTCGAAAACTTAGGAAAGTGGGTATAGGGGTTAAGTGGGTGCTCTGAGGTTAGAAAACGAGCACACCCATATCTAATTCTTCCTCCAAACCACACTTTCATAACAATTTTAATTTTCCCAATTAAACTATTAAAAAATAGGCTAAGTTTACGAGAAAATTTATTTTTGTCGAAACTGACTCAAATTCCTAGGGGACCTAGCGCATGTCCATACGACTCATTATCGATGGATAGCATGTCAAAATACATAGACACTTAGACTTTAATAACCTCCTAAGGTTTGACCAAGGAGAAGACCTCCTAGGGAAATGTAATGATGAAAAAGGAGAAGATCAAGAGAGAATTAGATCTAGATCTAGGATGGATAAGTGGACCCAAAGAGTTAGGGTTTGGTTGAAGAGGCTTTTAGATAGACAAATGTTCAACCAATGAAAGATAAAGGCCACTTATAGGTTTAGATTAGTAGATCTAGATAGATCTAATGCCAAAATAATAGATCCAAGTGGGGCCCACCCTTAAAATATGGAAAATGGTCCAAATGGGGCCCACGATGTGAAAATAAAAGTGGAATGGCACTAGGGGTTGCTATTGAATGGATCTAAGGAAATAATGAGGATCAAGCAAAACCCAAATTGGGATCTAGCAAAAGGCCACATACCCAAAAAATGCGACCTTCCTTGGAGAGGCCCAATGCCTTAGATCAAGGGGTAAATGGAGTCGGATGTCCACCAAACTTTAGATCGGGAATGATTTAATTATTATAGAGATGGGCTTTAATTATTTAGCCCAAATGATTGCTAGATCTCCACATATATGAAAAATAAAAAAATGAGGGTTTTAACTTTAAGGGTTTTGAGATCTAGAAGATAAATGGATAAGTTAAAGGACTAAAATACGTACCTCTTGAGCGTACCTGGATAATGAAGATGGATGCCGATTATGACGAGGATTACTTCCACACAGATCAAATGAAAGAAGATGTAGTTTCTCTTGTTTATGTGTTTTTCCCTAATCCACAAGTGCGTCACTCTCTTCCTGCAAAACCAAGGAGACAAAGCTCAATTAGCCAACAAAACGAGGGTAGATACAAGCAAGAGGAAAAAGATAGAGAATAATTGGTACAAAGACAAAATCACTCCCTATTTGAACCAAAATTTGACAGAAGATTGCAGGGCAAGCCTCCCCACCAATGCGCACTCCTTCCAAATCGTCCTCTTCACCTGTAAATCAATATAGTGGAAAAAGATACAAAAAATTTCCAGTGCATTGTAGAAGCATTTACAATCATCATAACTAAACACCCATTTCAAGATCCAAGCAAATACTCAAAAGATATTTCTTTTATTCTGATAGCCAAGAGCCAAAAAACTCTAGATGTCAATACAATAGGGGGGCCTCTTCTTTAAATAGGAGGAGAGAGACCAAAACCCTAACCACTTTATCAATGAGTGGTTGAGATGAAAAGATAAACATAATACAATCAACGGCTAAGATGAGCCAGTATAATCTAACATGGATCACTCACAAAAGGGGGGTGCGCACTCACTAAATGATGCCCTAGGGGAGTGCGCACCACATAAAAGTGACTTGTTATCACATCCATAGTAGTTGGGCTACCATGATTGCAAAGCAGATATCTGCATATTTTTGAGCTTTGCCTTTACACACTTTCAGCAAGATCAGCTATGATGAGCAGTATTATTTGCGATCATTCACACATCAGAGCAGCCTTATATCAGACATGCAGTAGACCTTATGCCAAGGCTGAGCCTTAGGACCTTAAATTTGATGACCGAGATGACCTTTTATTCCATACAGATACACTGCAGTGATTAGAGTTTCAGCAGCAGTGTTCTCAATGGTTACAGTAGTCTGGATTACAGATACAGGTATATGACCCAACAAGTATATGATGTGCATTGGTGTTATTATCTTGTTATTTTAGTCATTTTGATAGCTTGACTTGGTATCTAGTGATTATGATCTGGTAGTATATATGTATTAAAATGAAATTGGTTACTATGGATTATATAAATGATTGTATTACTGACAATTAGAAACTCTTGTTTTATACTCATTGGTATTTAATTTCTTAGGAGTGTGGACATTATCATTCCCATCTTTTTTACTTGCTAGATTAGGCATCACCTTCACTTTCTCCATCCATCCATTGTCTTTCCCCATTATTGGTCTTTACCCTGACTTCCACCTTGACTTGTGATATGGAGGACCTCCCCATTCTTGCCCATGTGTTGAATAGCATCCATGTTTAAATTGTGTCTTGGCTCTGAGTTGGCAACAAAAATTACCTTTGGTGAGTTGGATTTGATACCTTGATCACTCTAGTCGATTGCCCCGATGTTTGGTCCTGATTGTGGAAAGTCTCCACAGTTGCTTGATTTGTGTTGACTAAAACCTGAAGCAAATAGTACTACCATCATTACATATGGAAACTATTGTTATATCTATTATGAAAGCCCATGAAAGTGCTTTGAAAACTGTGCTTATCAGCACAATGAAAGAGGCTTTGAAATGAAATGAAATGAACTGAGATGAAAAGTACCCTGGATGTGAGCTACGATTAGTTGTGCTTATAAGCACATGCAAAATCCAAAAAGGGTCATAAAGACCTAAAAAGCAGTGGTTAAAAAGCAGTGGTTAAATGTATGCTAAATCCAAAGACTATTGGCCAAGGAAATGAAATGAAATGTAATGATTAATTCCTCACGGAGTCTACGGGTTGTGAAGTGAGATGGAGCAAGGGACAGCTAATTCTACTACTGGCCAAGGAAATGAAATGAAATGAAATGTAATGATTAATTCCTCACGGAGTCTATGGGTTGTGATGTGAGATGGAGCAAGGGACAGCTAATTCTAAGTGTCCCCTAGAACTTCAAGTTACGGTTAGCCGAGCACCCAGTTCGCAGCGGTTCTATAAAAGATCCTCACGGAGCTGATACAGCTTGGATGTGAGTCGTAGACATTTGCCAAGGTTGAAAAAGCACCTATCTAAACAACTTACCCATTTGTGAGACACTGCCATCCCCTGTGTATTCTATATCCAGCATATGCTTGAATGTTTACTACCCTTTCCCTTATCCAAAGTATCACAATGTCAAGTCAGTCAAGTTATTCCCCTTTGCCTATCCTTGCATCCTTAGCCTTCACCCTCTGCTAGCAAATTGATCATGTTTACAAATGAGTATATTCTTGAGGTTCTTTTTGAAAGTAATTTATTAACTAACCTACTATTATCTATTAACTACCAGTGAAATGATGCTTAATGTTTTAAAGTCTTGCCATGAAAATGATTTAAAGAGCATGTCTTAACCATTTGCACTTGCAGTAACAGGGTTCTCTAGCCTGGGTCATATTTTGATCAGTTTGACCAGTCAAACCCAGTTTGACCAAGGTCAACCTTGGGATCTATGATGAGGTGGACCATTTATATTGTATGATGTTGATCCATGGTCCCTTATATACCTTTTGATGACTCCATATGTTGGACACAGGTTTTAGATGATGATTGATGCATTTTTTATTGATTATTATTATTTCCAAATCATGATATTTTAATTTGTCCGAGTATGGTGGATGCTATAGATGATCTTACAGGTTACCATGAGGTGTATGAGTACTCATCTCTAGTAGATTTGGGTCCTCTGGATCCATTGAGACTTGATTTCAGTTTTGGACACTGTTAGTGATGATATGAGCAGTTTTTCACCTGTTGACCAGTTTGGCCATGCTAATATGGCATGTCCAGCAAATGCATAGATGGTGAGTCATTGCCTAGGGCGCTACAGAGGAGAGGGGTGGTCCAACCACTTGTTATTACCATATTACCCCCTCCCCGAACATGACAGTATAGTCAAATTTTGTGCTCGAGCACCAGGCAGTGGTCTGTGGGCAGTTTGGTGGTTTTTCAGGTGGAATAAAAATGGAATAAAAAAGTCATTAAGGAAATCGATTTGGGCAATTGAAGCAAGGTTTCGGCATGAGGTCAGCTTTGAGGTCATCTATGGTGTGCCCCACTCCTTCCAGATCAGTTTGCAGCATTCAGTGGGGCCCACACAGTCACCAGGTTGTGTTGTGATGCATTCTTCTCTCAGTTGAGGAGGCCAAGATTTGATCATTTGTTCACTTGGACATGTCATTGAGTCATATATTATATTATTGTGCCATGGGGTGATGCTAGTGAAGGAAAGTAATGCCTCCTAGCCCCACCATGTGTTTCTAGTCACTTGTCCTAGTCATTTTATGTGGCACACTTGTGTTATAGTCACGTGTATGTGGTGCACACCCCCTTGGAGCCCTCTTTTAGCTAGTGCGCACCCCCCTCATGTGAGTGATCCATGTTATATTGTACCAGCTCACCTTAGTCATTGATTGTATTATGTTTATCTTTTGATCTCAACCACTCATTGATAAAGGCGGGAATGATCATGTCTACACTCCTAAGAGGGTAAAAACCAATGAGTATAAAACAAGAGCTTCTAATTGTAAGTAATACAATCATTTAGATAATCAATAATAACCAATCTCATTTTATATAGATATACTACCAGATCATAATCACTAGATGTTAATTCAAGCTATCAAAATGACCAAAACAGCAAGATAATAAAACAAATGCACATCGTATACCTGCTGGGTCATATACCTACATATGCAATCTGGACCAATTGTAACCACTGAGAACACTATTGTTGGAACTATAATCACTACACTGCATCTGTATGGAATAAAAGGTCATCTCAGTCATCAAACTTGAGGTCAAGAGGCTCAGCCTTGGCATAAGGTCTACTGCATGTCTGATATAAGGCTTGTCTGATGTGTAAGTGATCACAAATAACACTGCTCATCATAGTTGATCTCGCAGAAAACTGTGTAAAGGCAAAGCTCAAAAATATGCAGATAACTTCTCTGTAATCATGGTAGCCCAGCTACTATGGGTGTGATAACAGGGCCAAAACAAATGGCCTGATGGATCTCGGAACACTGATGATGAACAATTTGATTGTTGATATCTTCAACGGTTCACTCAGAATCCACTAAGTGCAATTTAGTGGATAACAAAAGGCATATGCAAGTGAGCCTTGCAAACTTTTTCTTTTCCTTTTCTTTCTTGATTTTGCAATTTTCCTAGTCTCTCTTGAATTCTTTAGAAATTGGTATTGAGTTTGCTTTCTTCACGAGCTTCTAGTACAAGATTCTTGGACTTGGAGCTTGCCTTCACATTCCCTTTTTGAGGCATAATAAGGGAACAACCTTCATGTTTCAGATCTAAGGGGAAACATTGATCAATGCTAGTTCTTCCTAACTATTCACAGCCAGCCACATGGATCTACCTGAAAGCATCCTATACTGAAGATTCACTACAACACAAGTGGGCCCGAGACACAGGGGAAAACCTGGAGGTACTTGTGGTGAAGAAAATACAAAGAGGGGGATCAAGAGTTCATCAAATGAATTGAGTAACCATTAGGATGTAGAATCAAAGTGAAATGATGATGGATAATGGAGATGGCCAATTATGAAACCAAAGAAGGGGGAATAATTGTTGCAAAACCAAGGGTTGTCTTGGTCCATGGTGTATAAAATCAAAAATACTTCACCGCAACAACCTATGACTGATAATACTAACTATACTCATCAAAATAACCATATGCATGATCATGTAGAAGCAACGAAATACAACATCTAGTAGCATATCATCATCATAGCAGATCTTTTGGCATGGCATAGCATCATAAAATGGCATCATATCATAATCATCACAACATTGATATCATCTGTAACCAGAGAATTCTGGAATGCTGAAAGCAAAAATAAGTGCTAGTATGCCCATACAATATATGGCATAACAGGAACCACCTCCAAACCAGACTGGAACCATGTAAAAGTGATCAATATGCTAGGTACTCAGCCAATGAATGATATAAACCATATAAATGTGCCATCCTCGTGCCAAATAAAACAGACATGCTAGTAGATCATCCACTAGGCAATCTGTACATCCTTAACATATGAATCAGACCCCAACACCAGCATATAACCGATTCACCACTACTATAATACTGAAAGACATCACTATCAATTTAGTGCTTGGAAATAATCAACCAATGGAATCCTGCTAGGCTCTAGGGGCATAAGAAAATAACTCTGCACCAATGACTCTTCTCTAGACATCGCACACCCACCAAAGTGGTCAGATGTACCATAAGAGCAATGCCAGGAAGAATGTGTGTGTCCATAGAATAGCCCAAGTATTTGTATACTAGATCACCTGTGTTATCAAGAAATGTCTGTCATGTGCAACTGGATCATGATGAATAGAACATGAGGGGTAACACAGACTATCAGTATTGGACTTGCCCATTCACTTAGCACTATTGGATAATCTACTCTCATGTGTGAAGTATTTCACGTGTATAATTTTCATTCTTCCCAACATTTCTGGCCAAAACAAGTCAGAAAAGTATTTAGAAACAATTTTCCAAAGAAGAGCCTCTTGAATGTTCCATTGTTCCCAACAAGTACAATTTAACTGTATGATTGAAGCATTCACCCTAACCCATAAATTTCTCAATGTTAGCCACCATGAAATAAGTAATTCTTAACTTTTGTTTGCACCATGTGCAAGTAGCAAGGGGAAAATCAGTCACGGGTAAATATAAAGCATTAGTTTTCAAAGCCCAGGGTACATCCTAACAAGGGTTTTCGTCAAGTGCTTAGAATAAAAAAGTAGACCTTAATTTCAGTGGTCATTACACATCATCTGTGACATCAAAGATTCTCTTCCTACTGGAAGCAAAGACCAAACTATTTTAACACAAATCCATATTAGAATTATGATTCAAATGATCAAAGTTAAAATAAAATAAATGTAATATATGTCATACAAGAATTATGATTCGGAATGTTTATTATTTATTGCTCTAAATCACTCCTGAATTATTATCAATCTACAGGTTAGAGTTATCAGACAAATTTGCCTAAAGACACTGACTTCAATCTTATAAAATGAAAAGCGGAAAGCCCAAACTGCACAGCAAAACTCACTGCTGCATACTGTTCCTGTATCTATTATTTATAACTCTAAATCACACCTTAATTATGGTCGATCTGCAGTTTAGAATTGTAAGACAAATTTACCTAATATCCCAAAACCTTTCAAAAGTTCGGCGTGGCTTAGGTGGTGATTGAAGAGTCCCATTACTTTCAGCAGAGAGGCAACATTGTTTCATGAACACTTGTTCTGCATGTTCTGCCACAAATATTTTTCCCATCTTCAAAATGCGTCCCAGCAAATACACACATATTATTGTTGATGTTATCATCAAAGTTGGCTGCCATACCAATGAGGAACATCCATGCGATTAGAAAGTCTAATAATTGCCAGAAAAAAAGGAATAAAAAAATCCTAGCATGATCCAAAAAATGAAGCATGGTGATGTTTGTCTTGACAATTACTGGACAGAATGAATCTCACACTAACTACAAAAGCTCTGCCTAGGCCATAGTATAATATGTTTGTATGTTTGTTGAAAAAATGGAACTTTTGATATTGTTCTGATCATCAAAAACTACAGTACATGTCACTGGCCAGTGGAATTTATCCAAAGCTCCATTAAGGGGAACATAAGCTTCAACCAAATAAAAAAAGCAAACCACAACTTCTAATTAGGCCCTATTAATATATGATGTTAGGTATCTCTGTCGTGCTGGCATTACATAAAATGCAAGGCCACCATGGATTTGAACAAAGCAAAACAAATTCACAAAAAGAGATGTTTTCTCTCAGTCTTGATGGGTCTTTTCTTGATCCAAGCTTCTTTACTGAACATGAACATTAAAGTCGCAGTAAGTTCCCCATGTTTCACATTCTTAAAGGTTTCCTCTTGTTTCAGTTGCTGAATGACATATCCCATGTTCTAAATTTTACTGATTACTGCTTGATGCTATCATGCAGGTAGCTTTCCATGGGATTACCATTAATGATTTAATCCCATCAAATGACAAAAAATCCAACGTCCAGGCCATATATTACAGGGTAGATATGTGGCAACAGAGGCTATTAGGTTTAAAAATCTCTCAGTTTGCTTAACCAAAGAATTTTAAGATGCCTTGTGCACATATCAAATGTAACATTTTTTCTTCTTAAAGACAATTTTTTCCTAGGAAAAAATAAAGTATTCATTTTGACATATTTTTGGGTCAAATTTGAAGTTAAAAATGATTTGTATTTGTTGTTTTTTTAATATATGAAGTTAGAATGGAATTTGCCAAACTGCCTTTATCAAACTTAATGGCAATTTTTATCATTTTGCAGTGGCAATTTTTTAAAATTTATTGTGTTACCAACTTTTTTGTACAAATAGTTGAAACTCCATTGAGCCGCCAGTGTTGGAACACATCAGTGTTCACTTCCAGAGTATCAAGGTTTCAGATGACAATAATTAGCCAACTTTGGCTAGCCAGTTTTATTTTTCAGTCAAAATGACCATGGCCCCACGGGGTTTGTAATAAGTGTGCTAGTAGGATTTTTGAGTGGCTCAGTCCCCCATGACTTGGTTATGCAACTAAGACATTCCAGGGAGTTTTTTCCCTTGTCAATTATGCTTTGCCAATAGCCGAGCAATAATCGACGAGGTTTTCTCCCGCTTCCTCCAAAGCTGGAATGCCCGATTTTGAAAATTGAGCCTTGGGGGGTTATTAGAATCCAACTGATGTATATAAGCCTACTAGACACCATGTATGTCTTAGATGGTCATTTCCTAGGGTCCTCGTCCAATAAAAACACTGTCCGAAAAAAAATTCCGGACGCGTTGGATGAGTTTTTATTTTATTATTTTTTTAATAATTAATTTTTCCATAGTTTAAATGGAAAAATTCAAATTTGTAATATGTCAGTCGTCCGGGGTCCGAATTCAAAGATTGAAGGCTTAAACCTTAAGCCAAAAATCATACATGACCCCCGGACCAGCTAATCCTAAGTTTCGGATGTCAATTCAGCCTCATAATTAATAATTTCTCAAAAACCCATTTACAAAGAAATTATTAATTAAAATATTAAAAATGAATATTTTGGAGATAATCCAAATCTCTCCAAAATAATCCAAAAAGAATAAAATAAAAGGCTAATTGACATGGCATTGGGCATTTATGAAGATTCCAATCAACTCCACTCAAATTCAGTTAACTATCCAGTCAGCACAAGTGATCTCCTTCAAGCAAATTCGCCCTCTCCTTCATGATCTACGAATTGGGCTATGTGGCAATTGTTTTGTGGGTTGTTGAATGTGCATTTACGAAAAGGTGGGCACCCTCCTTCTTTTATGGCCACATCACCTGCATTGGCTCCCTTTGAGGCAAGTTAACACTTATAACAACTAAAGAATGGATCCCTCATGAGGCTCACGCATATCCTTCATTATTCACGTGTTTGCTAGGTGGATGATTGCCATTCGCTTGGTGTATATTCTTATGATATGGTGAAGCTTCCAATGTTGAGATGGGGGGCGCCTTGCCTAGGTGGAGGCCACCTCCCCATCCAAATTCAATGCAACTCGAGTTATGTGGGGGTTTTACACTCCAAGCTTGTGTTTGACATGGATTTGATTAGGTTTTGATTGGCAATTCGAATTTTGTGATAGGGCCATTGGCTTCCTTCAAGGCCAATTCAAATTCACTCATGGATGGCTTGTATTTTGTACAAATAGAGGTGCAAGGCACTCTATTCTCCATGGATTTTTTGGGCAAACTTACTCTGCCAAATTGTAATTGTGTTCTAGCTTTTGCTATTGGAAATAAAGTGACTTTGGAGGTCCATATGGTGTGTTGATCTTGTCTTTGGAAGTGCTTCATCTATATCAAGGTGATCTTGTTCAATACAATTGCTTATATTTCATATTTTGATCAATTGTTAGCTCAGAAGGCTTTATTAAGTCCATAGGGTGGGCATTTGAGTTCAATTTGTTCATTTATGCTGGGTTTTATGAGATTTGGAAGGAGTAGACTGTAGTTGGAAATACTTATACTCTTCTAATCCCATTCTATTTTGCATACTATTTTGATCATGATGTGTTTGTAAGTGATTTTGTTGTGCAAATCTCCTAGGTTTGAAGAGAAGTTTGAGCTTGGTTGCTTCTCTCATCTCTTCAAAAGACCTTTTTTCTGACATTTGTGTGCATTTCAGGATCTCCTAAAGTTGATCAAAGCATCAAAAGTTTGGCAAGGGATACCTGTTCTAAGATCCATCTCTTAAATCTATCCTTCTAAACTAGTTACTTGGTTACTTTTTTGAGTAGTGGATCTTCAAGTTAATCTTTCCCACACTCTTCTGTATCTTTCTGTATGTAAGTTTTGCTTTGAGAAAGTAGCTTGGGATTTGATCCCAAGTGCCACATCATTTTGTGGCTACTTCTCTTTCCCCACTAGCATCCTTGCGTGCATCCAGCTAGCTGGAAGGTTTTCGGGACTAGTGTTCTAGTGGTCACCTTGTTCCAAGGTTGATCCTACCTTGTTGTTCTTTGCTTTGGGTTTCTAGCTTGCTTTGGCCTCTCGTCCTCTTGTTTTTTGAGCCTCTTCAACCTTCGTTTTTCCCTACCCTCCTTCTCTAAGCCCTTTAGTCCTTCACTTTCTTTTCGTTTTCTCTTTTGTTTTTCTCCAAGCCTCCTCCTTTCGTCCTCTTTCCTAAGCTTCCTCCTAGTCTCGTCCATCTCCTTTAGGCTTCTTCTCCTTCCCTAGTTTCGTCTCCCTCTCAGGTTTCCCTCCTCCTCCTTTCGTCCACCTCAAGTTAGCCTTCCACTCCTCTTTCGTTTTCCCCTTAGGTTTGTCTCAAGCCTCCTCCTTTTCGTCCATCTTTGAGTCCTTCAAAAAAGTCACAAAAAGACAATAACAAAGGTTTTGGTTAAAGAGTTAGTTGTTTTTCCTTTTTGAAGTTAAGTAGTTAGATCTCTTCTTGTTGTAGGCATTTTCATTCATAGATCTTCATCCTAAACTTTGTTTCTAGTTTATTTTGTTAGCTTGTATTTAGATCTTGTCATAAGCATTAGATTTGCATCGTACTTCATTTTCTAGCTTTGAAATACTTAGATCCTAGTTGCATCCATTTTCTTTTGATTTGGGTTGACTAATGTTAAAGGGTACTTGTAGTTTATTTTGCATGTTATTGCAGATTTGAAATAAAGCACTTGAGAAGGAAGATCGATAAGAAGAGGAAGATCAAAACCATCAAAGAGCAATCAACCAAAGAAGATCATTTGAACTGAGGAATACAAAACCAAACACTCTCCTCTTTGTACAAGCCACTAAAGCTTTCTTCCATTTTATATTTTCCAAAGTTTCTCTCAAAGTGGTTGAAAATCCAAAATATTGTATTCAATTAATAAAATAAGGCTAAGTGGGATAAAGCCTCCCATAGTTGGTTTTTCTTCCCCATTTGGGGAAGAGTGTCTTGTGTGTTTGCTTTCTTGATTTAGCTTAGTTTACTTTTGCAAAGTGGCTTTGTTTCACTTTTGTTGTAGAACACTAATTGCTAGATTAGTTCATTTTGCAAGTAGTATATTAACTGTCTTTCATTGTTTCATCATTTTATTTAAGCTATAATTTGGTTCCTTGCTTACAATCTGCTTGACTTTTAAAAAGAACCAAAGACTCTTGAACTTGTCATAATACAAGTCAAGAGCACTCTCTGTCGGAGAGCATAAGCACTGCATTTTCCTTGCATTCAGCATATAGATTAGGTTAAAGTCTCTTGAACTTTTGTCATAAGACAAAGTCAAGAGCACTCTCTGTCGGAGAGTTTTACTGTGTGCTCTAAGTTAAAACTTTTCAACCTCACATTTCCCCTTTTAAAATTCACTTCGTTGCTTTCCATCACTTAGTATGCTCTGCCGACCCTAAAAAGTTGGATTCGTATTTAGAACGGTGATTGGATTTGTTAATCTTACAAGTGATAACCATAAATAAAATTTTCATCCCATAACCAACGAACCAACGTTGATTCGAGAAATACTCAGGTAGTGGGGAAATTCCTAACTGGTGACGCCGGAGAAAGAATACCGTTGTCATAGAGTTCTAGTGCTAGTTAAATCCTTTGGACACCTTGCCGAGAATACTGGACAGTCCGTCGGGTCACCAAGGGGAGCCACTGAAGGTATACTTTTCCGGTTGGACGCATACCTTGCCTTTTTCAGCCTTGATAATCAAGATCACTAAAATTTACTTTAAAATTTACAAAGAACATTTGCAAAACGATCTCACGAACACACTGAACTCTTGTATCAAGCATCCCAACACTCTACTTTTTTTTACTCCATTGCCCAACGGATAAGGCACTGGTTATTTATTTATTTCAATTATCTATCTGAAGTGCATACTTTGAATTTATTGTATTGTCTAAATTGTGGATGCTTTGCTTATCAATCGGTTGTGTTCATTTAAATAATCTTGCAAGTATATCTTTGTATTACTTAATTTCCAATTATTGTGAAGCTGTGATCTCTCATCCTAAAACTCCTAAACAACACTCATCCGCATCACCACATACAAAAAAACATTTAAAAACACAGAGCCATAGAAACTCTTTGTTAGGGACAACCCCCCTTGGCTTCGTTAGGAGTTAGCCTAAACGGAAGAGCTGGGATTCAAGTGCCAGTACCTGGCTCATTGCTTGCCCCCAAGGCCACACTTTCCCCACTTGTAGTGAGGGAACAGCTTTCGAAATATTTCTGCTGCTGGTGTGCATATCGGCGGACAACATATTGTACCTAAATTCGAATACGAACAAAGCGACTTAGCTTAACAGGCCTCATCTGCAATAATCACATTAGCTTGAGGACCATCACCTCTGCATTATCACAAACCAATGTTTCAGCATTAAAATGATTCACACCTTGAAATGACTCAATCTACCACATTATCATAGCGAGTGGACCCACTTAGTTTAGAAGATAAAATAACATTCTGAAAAGTGCTCCAGATTGTCACTAGATGACAGGCCAGCCAACCAATCCCGTATGTTGTTAAAGATGTGCTCAATTCAGGTTAAATTAGATGTTTGAGGTCAGAGGAAACAGCTCCGATTCCACACTCCATCAATTATGACTTGCAATTTCCCAATCTAGAGCATACTTTAGCATCTCATTCAATTTTTTGAAGTACATTTTACTTTCTATGTATTATCATAGGACCTAACTTTGGCGTATCCCTTAATGATTGAGAAAAGTTGAGAATCTCGCAAATTTTAGAAGAATTACATTTCCATGAAGATTTTATTTTGGTTGGATTTAATATTTTTACTCAAACTGAGTAAGGCGCTGGAGGCAGTTATGAACTTTCATCTTTTTAACATCTTGTGAGTTTAGTTCTATGCAGAGGGAGCCAAAAAGAAGGGAAACAATTTCTTCATCTTGGATGACATGACTATAAAGTGGGATTCATGTATGCAATTGGATTTAGTGACTTGCAATTTGAGTAAATTTGCAACATTAAAAAATGGCTTGAAAAAGTGTATACTGCACAAAATGTTACATTTTATCCAAATAGTTGTATCCATTGCATTATTTTGAGAACTCCTACAAAAAGCCTTAGAAATTTACAAATTCATGGGAATGCCTTTCCTTCTGAAATTTCATGTTAAAGAAAACAAAAGTTAAGGTCCAAACAACACTATAAAAATTCATTAAGATGCCTCATCAGGTGTTTATTACATAAATATTATTAGGTCATGTTAGGTACAATATACACTAAAATTTTCTATAGATGCTTCTAGTCAAAATTGTTCTACATAAATAAAACAAAGTGAGTACTTACCACTATGGCAGCAAAAATAGCATATGATGTCAATTTGACCTGTAATAAATATAGAAAAGCACTCTGTAAGATGTTACTTTGCAAAAGAAAAAATAGTTGTCTGGTGTTGCCAATGGCATTGATAAAGGTTATTACTGCAGAATAACCAAGTGCCCTTACAATGGAGATACTCTGTGATACAAAGGTAAACTCGATAGGAGATGTCATCGTGAAACTTGTTACAAGACCACTTAGCCAACTTATTGATCTCAACTGCTCAGACTTTTCTTCTACATCTCTCCTATTTCGCTCTGAAAACCTGTGGGAAATGTTACAACAAACTGAAAAACTGAGGCCCAATTTAAAAGTTCACATAAATCATAAGTGGCAAACATAAAAATAACCATAAATCATGCTATTGATTTCATGCTAGAATACAGTTACAATTTGCATAAGCAATGTAATTCTCACAATGGAGAAAGCCTAAAAATACGTCTATATTAATCCAAAGTTCAAAACATGACCTAGACATGCCTGTCTATATGTATATGTATTTACAGCATACACCCATGTATACAATCCCACAATAAAGTACTTGCATAGGCATGCTTGCATGTCCTTTTACAAATTTATTGTATATGGATGACTGCATGTGTACATTATTTGGGTATGTGTAAATGTGATGCACATGCACACACACACACACACACACACACCTAAATATGTTTGTGCATTTCCAAGCACACATAGAAAACAGAGCTAGTATCATAATTTCATTATGTGATTACAGCCTACCCTATCAACCGAAATGTTACAGAATGCTATTTAGGAGAGAGACTTTTTTTTAACATAGTACTAGTACAAGCTTTTGAGATTTTGCTCTGTCTACACCCTGTTACCCCTTGACTTGCAGGGGTCACATGAGGACCGATGTGTTTGTGATTTCCATCACAGACTGCAGTGTCAAAGAGGAGATCAGTGGGTTTCCCATAGATCGTTTGCCAGAGATATTTCTAGCATGCTCAAATGATCCCCTATGTTGTTTGGGGTACGATGGAGATTATACCAGTTGTTGCCAGTGCTATGACATATGTTACCCTTGTTGACACATGGGATGCCTTCTTCTATGTGGGACATGACCATGGGGGGTCACTGTTGTCTCTATAGTGGCTCATAAGGCTTAATATTGTTGTTTCATTGCTAAGATGTATCATGGTGTGACCATAATTTACCCTTCGATGACTGTCACACTCATTCCACATCATTTCAGAAATTTCCATGCCTTGTCATTTCACCATCCATATCACCCACTTCCATCATGTCCCCTTGTGTGATTGACCTATCATGTGTAGTGTCTCAAGGCCTTAAAAATATTCCCGTATATGAAAATGCCTAAATCAAAACAAAGATTCAAAGTACTCCAAGTTGATGCAACTAAATCGTATAATTATACACACGAGTCATTCCCCCTTGCTAAAAAGCCTTATTCCCTAAGTCCCATGGTTATAAAAGAAAAATCTAAAGAAAGGGATCAAGCAAAAGAAAAATGAAATAAAGGGAACCAAAGAAAAAGAAGGCGCAAGGAAATGGTAACTCATGCAAAGCACTCCCTTCTTAAAGGCACGCGTGTGGAAACAAAGTTATAACCCCTAGCTCTTGAAAGCTTAGGGGCAGACCTATTATTCCTTCATATCACATTGCTATGATGGTCAATTCATGAAGACACCTTTTCCCTAGTACCACATTCATTTCATCACCTCACCTAACTTAGAGACCTAGAAAATGCACTTTGTCTTAGGAGTTTTACATGTAATATAGGTTAATGATGGTCACACCATGATAATTCTAATGTTAAAGGGATAAAAATTAAATAAGTATTAAGCTACTAGAAAGGTACTGTTATACCACCATATGCATGGGCCCTGGGGTAATATACCCTCATTTTTGTCATATCAAAGCAGAGCTGGATCAGTTTTGTATTGAGCAGGGCAGTCTATTAGTGCAGTGATGCCTATGAGATTTCTGAGACTTGGGTATCAGTTGCCAAATGTATATTACCTTATGATGGATTCTTGTCATTTCAATTCATTATGTCAGATGTATGCCAAGAGGATTTATTATGGATTATATGGTTTTTATTGACCGATGTATTGGATGCTTGTAAATTCACTTTACACTTGTAATCTTTGATGAGCATGGTGAGTAGGATAGATGCATAGTATAGCATATAGAAGTAGTTTCTATTTTATGCACATACCTGTTATCACACAACTTGTAGTTGTCCCAAAAGGTGATCCGATCCAGGATGGTAGAAGCGTTGGACAACTAAAGAAGTGACCCAAGAGATGCCACGGTTCCCAATGCAATTGCATGTCACGCTAACCAAGGCACTCTTCACTTTAGATCTAGCCTAAGCAAGACCAAGGGGGAGACCCTAGCTAACCTATGAAGACTAGCGAACCTACTCAAGACCTCCTAGAGAAATGTGAAAGATGAAAATGAGAAGATCAAGAGTGGATAGATCTAGATCTAGGATTGATAAGTGGACCCAAGGAGTTAGGGCTTGGTTGAAGAGACTTATGAGATGAACAAATGTTCAACCAAGGAAAGATTAGGCCACTTAGGGGTTAAGATTAGTAGATCTAGATAGATCTAATGCCTAGTAGAAAGACCCAAGTGGGGCCCACCCTTAAAATATGGAAAATGGTCAAAACGGGGCCCACAAGGTGAAGATCAAAGTGAAATGGCACTAGGGGGTTTGCTACTCAATGGATCTATGGATTTGAGAAGGAACAAGCGATACCCAAGATGTGGATCTAGCAAAATCCCACCTACCCAACAAGTGCGACCTCCCTTGGAGAGGCCCAGTGCCTTAGATGAGGGGGTAAATGGAGTCGGATGCCCACCAAACTTTAGATCCAAGGTTTGTTAACTATTATAGAGGTGGGTTTTAATTATTAATCCCAAGTAATTGCTAGATCTCACCAGATCTAAAAAATAAAAAAATGAGGGATTGAGATCTAGAGAATAAATGGATAAGTTAGAAGAATAAAATACTTACCTCTTGAGCGTACCTGGATAATGATAATGGATGCCGATTATGACGAGGATTACTTCCACAAAGATCAAATGAAAGACTTGGTAGTTTCTCTTGCTCACACGATTTTCCCAAGCCCACTAGTGCGTCCCTCTCTTCCTGCAAAAACCAAGGAGACAAAGCTCAATTAGCACACAAAAATGAGGGTAGATGCAAGTAAGAAGAAAATGATAGAGAATAATTGGTACAAAGATAAAATCACTCCCTGTTTGAACCAAAATTTGATAGAAGGTTGTAGGGTAGGCCTCCCCACCAATGCGCACTCCTCCAAATCATACTACTCTTGCCCTGCAAATCGATATAGTGAAACAAAAATACAAAATAGCTACCAAAATTCCTCAGTGCAATGGAAAAGCATTTACAATCACCATAGCTTAAACATCCATCTCAAGATCCAAGCATGTACTCAAAAGATATTTCTTCTATTCCAATAACCAAGAGCCAAAAATCTCTAGATGCCTTTACAATAGGGGGGCCTCTTCCTTAAATAGGAGGAGAGAGACCAAAACCTTAACCACTTTATGAATGAGGGGTTGAGATCAAAAGATAAAAACAATACAATCAATGGCTAAGATGAGCCGGTACAATATAACATGGATCCACTCACATGAGGGGGGTGCGCACCACATAAAAGTGACTAAAACATAAGGGTGCCACATGAGATGTCAAGGACAAGTGACTAGGAGCATATGGTGGGGCTAGGAGGCTTTATTATCCTTCACTAGCATCACCCCATGGCACAATAATATAACTCAATAACATGTCCAAGTGAATAAATGATCAAATCCTGGCCCTCTCAACTGAGAGAAGAATGCATCAAATGAAAACCCGAAGACTGTGCGGACCCCGCTGAATGTTGCAAGCTGATCTGGAAGGAGTGGGATACATCATAGGTGACCTCTGAACAAACCTCATGCCAAAACCTTGCCTCAATAGCCCAAATCGATTTCCTTAATGACCTTTTTTATTCCACTTGAAAAACCATCAAAATACCTGAAACCCATTATCGGATGCCCAGGCACAAAATCTGACTACACCATCATGTCTGGAGAGGGGGTAATATGGTAATAACAAGTGACTGGACCACCCCTCTCCTCTGTAGCACCATAGGAAAACAAGCAAGCTCAAGGCAACTACTGGACAGGCCATTTCTGCATGACAAAACTGACCAAAAGTGGAAATATGCCAACATCATCTCTGAGAGTGCCTGAAACTGATAACTGAGTGTCTCAATAGACTCACAAGATCCAAATCTACTATAGATGAGTACCCATACACACTGTGGCAACCTGTAAGATCATCTGTAGCCTCTGCCATACCCAGACAATAATAATATAATGGTCTGGAAATAATAACCACCAAATAAAAGTGCATCAACCATCATCTGAAACATGTGTCCACTGTATGGAGCTATTAAAGGTGTATCATAGGACCATAAATCATCATCATACATCATCACTGGTCCAACTCATCACGGATCCCAATGTTGACTAGGTCAAACTGGGTTTGACCAGGTCAAGACTGATCAAAATATTACCCAGGATGAAAAAGCCTACTGCTGCAAGTGCAATTGGTTAAGACATGCTCTTTTAATCATTTTCATAGCAAGACTTAAAGTATTAAGCATCATTTCACTAGCAGTTAATTAATAATAGCATAAAACACAAGTTCAAATAATTATTTACTTTACAAAAGAACCTCAAGGATATACTCATTCTGTAAACATGATCAATTTGCTAGCAAAGGGTGAAGGTGAAAAATACAAGGCTAGGACAAGGGGATGACTCAACTGACTCAACACTGTGATACTTTGTATTAGGGAAAGGGAATACACACTCAAGCATGTGTCGGATAATAAACACACAAGGAATGGCAGTGTCTCACAAATGGAATAAGTTGTTTAGAGGAGTGTGTATTCAACCTTGGCAAATGTCTACAAATCACATCATTTTATTTCATTTCCTTGGCCAGCAGTCTTTGGATTTAACATATATTTAACCACTGCTTTCATTAGGCCTATATGACCCTTTTGGGGATTTTGCATGTGCTTAGAAGCACAACTACTAAAGCTTTCATCCAGGGTGCTTTTAGTTTCCACATCATTTCATTTGACAACCCTTTTGGGGATTTTACATGTGCTTAGAAACACAACTACTAAAGCTTTCATCTAGGGTGCTTTTAGTTTCCAAATCATTTCATTTGACAACCCTTTTGGGGATTTTGCATGTGCTTAGAAGCACAACTACTAAAGCTTTCATCCAGGGTGCTTTTAGTTTCCAATTCATTCAATTTCACAACCTTTTTGGGGATCTTGCATGTGTTTAGCAACACAACTACTCAAGCTTTCATCTAGGGTGTTTATTCATTTAAGTTTCCATAAATGATGGTAGTATAATTTGCTTCAGGTTTTAGCCAACACAACTCAGGCAACTAGGGGGACTCTCTACAATCAAGACCAACCATCGGGGCAACCGACTAGAGTGATCAAGGTATCAAATCCAACTCACCAAAGGGTAAGTTCTGTTGCCAACTCAGAGCCGAGACACAAACTAACAGGGATGCTATCCAACACAGAGGCAAAAGTGGGGGAGTCCTCCATATCACAGGTTGAGGTGTAAGTCAGAGTATAAACCAATAGTGGGAAAGACAACGAATGGATGGGGGAAGTGAAAGTGATGCCTAAGCTAGCAAGCCATAAAAGGTGGGAATGATCATGTCCACACTCCTAAGAGGATAAAACCAACGAGTAAACAAGAGCTTATAAGTGTAAGTAATACAACCATTTAGATAATCATCAACAACCATATTTGTTTTATATAGATATACTATCAGATCATGATTACTATATACTAAGTCAAGCTATCAAAATGACCAAAAAAGCAAGATAATAAAACCAATGCACATCATATACCTACTGGGCCATATACCTGTATCTGCTATCTGGATCACCTGTAACCACTGAAACACTGTTGTTGATACTCTGGGCACTGCACTACTCTGCATGGGATAAAAGGTCATCTCGGTCATCAAATCTGAAGTCAAGAGTCTTAGCCATGGCATAAGGTCTACCGCATGTCTTATCTGGGGCTGCCCTGATGTGTGAGTGATCATAAGTAATACTGCTCACCATAGCTGATCTCACTGAAACTATGTAAAGGCAAAGCTCATAAATATGTACTGAACTGCTCTGCAATCATGGTAGCCCGGCTAATATGGATGTGATAACAATACCATAATCTGGTAGGACCTCTTGATTATTGCATGGATCACACCCTTTTCTCTTGGTTCCATCTTTTGGGCCCACCATCCTCCATCCATGTCACCCCTGCTTATGTTACGAACCTATTGATCGGTATTTAAGAGAATGACTTAGGACCTTCCCCTCTGTTACCAACTGAGTTGATCTTCAGTTGGACTTCCAGAGAGCCACCAAAGTTTGCACAAACACTTGTACTTTTCAGGGTTCAAAAGTTCCAAATCAGGCCTTTCAGGACCTCCTTTTTAAATTTGTAATACATGTCCATACCCCACGGGGTTTGTAATAAAGTGTGCTAGCATGATGGTCTTTTGAGTGACTCGGTTCCCTACGACTAAACAACCAATGAAGGTATTCCAAGGAGTTTTTTCCCTTGTCAATTATGCTTTGCCTTTAGCCAAGTATAATTGATGAGTTTTTCAACTACACTTCCAAAGCTGGAATGCCCAAAATGGTGGTTAGGCCTTGGGGGGTTATTAAAGTCCTTTTTTTCAACATATATAAACATGGTAGACACTAAAATAAAGTCATATGGTCATGTACTAGGCTCCTAGGTGGTTATTGTCAAGTTTTAAAAAAAAAATATTTTCGCGGTCCAAGGCCATTTTTTGGATTTATTAAAAAGATAATTTTTTCAATAAATTAAACCATTTTTCCTATGGTTTAATTGAAAAAATTCAAAATGTAATAATTAAGTGGTTTATGGGTGGAATTTGACAATGGGATGCTCGCTTTCTAAGCCAGAGCACCCATTTAACCCATAAACCCACTTTTCCTGAGTTTTGAGTAAGTATTTATCTCAAAAAATGATATTTACTCAAGCAAATCAAAAAAAACAAAATAAATGTCAAAAAAGACATTAAATAATAAAAGGACAAGTTCCTAAAATAGTGGGATTGGTCTGGATTTGGTTTGGAGTTGAAATAAAGACATTGTACAGTCAACTGGTGACTAACTGAGCTCCGAAATAGATTGATCCAATCAATTCAGTTAGCATTCAATCAAGGAATCCACCCTCCTCTCTGCATGGGCGACTTTCACATGTGGCAATTTGTGGTTGGAGGTGATGGTTCCAAGGAAGAGGGTGTACCTACCTCTTGAGAGATGGCGCATCCCTCATTAGTTTAACTCTCTTCAACTCAAAGCTCAATGCTCCAAGCATTCAGTTAACTCCTCAATCAAGAATGCGCCCCTCCTTTGGTAGTTGTGCCCTACTCTACATGGTTTTTGCTACTTAAGCAAAGCTTTGCTCCATTGTTCAAGGTGTGAAGGTGGAACCTCTACTCTGATTTTATTTGTAATATATTTTTTTGAGAATTGGAATAAAGAAGAAAGGCTTTGGAGGCTTATGCATTGTGTGGATGTCTAAGGCTCTGAACCATTGAGGTCAACTATGTCTTTTCGCAACTTTGTTCATTGTTGGAATTTTATCGATTTTTTAAGGGAATATACATTCTAGTAGGGTAAGAAGTAATATTTTACAATTTATTTCTTATTGGATAGCCATATATGATACTTTGAAATTTGTTAATTCTTGTTTGAATGAGCAATTCTTTGTAAGTCTTTTATGTGGTGAAGCATCGGTATTTTGATTCTCTTGTGCAAGTTGTTGTGAGTGTTTACAGGTTATCTAAGTTGGAGGTTGTAGCAAGCGTGCTAGCATTGCTACCTCTCAAGTACATTCGAAAAAGGAGCTTAGTCCCTCTCAATCCCACTACCAAGAAGACTCCATTCCCCCAACTTCCTCTCTGTTCTTAGTTCTATCCTTCTACCTCAAATTCATAACTCTACTTTAGTTACTGTTATCACATCCATAGTAGCCGGGCTACCATGATTGCAGAGTAGTTATCTACATATTTTTGAGTTTTTCCTTTACACAGCTTCAATGAGATCAGCTATGATGAGCGGTATTATTTATGATCACTCACACATCAGAGCAGCCCTATATCAGAAATGCAATAGACCTTATGCCAAGGTTGAGCCTCTTGACCTCAGATTTGATGACCGATATGACCTTTTGTTCCATACAGATGCAGTGTAGTGATTAGAGTTTCAGCAGTAGTGTTCTTAGTAGTTACAGTTGGTCCAGATTACAAATTACAGACACAGGTATATGACCTAGCAGGTATATGATGTGCATTGGTATTATTATCTTGTTGTTTTGGTCATTTTGATAGCTTGACTTAACATCTAGTGATTATGATCTGGCAGTATATCTATATAAAATAAAAGTGGTTATTATTGATTATCTAAATGATTGTATTACTGACAATTAGAAGCTCTTGTTTTATACTCATTGGTTTTTACCCTCTTAGAGTGTTGACATGATCATTCCCGCCTTTATGGCTTGCTAGCTTAGGCATCACCTTCACTTTCTCCATCCATCCATTGTCTTTCCCACTTTTGGTTTTTACCCTGACTTACACCTTGACCTATGATATGGAGGACTTCCCCATTTTTGCCTCTATGTTGGATAGCATCCCTGTTAGTTTGTGTCTCGGCTCTGAGTTGGCAACAAAACTTACCTTTGGTGAGTTGGATTTGATACCTTGATCACTCTAGTCGGTTGCCCCGATGTTTGGTCTTGATTGTGGAAAGTCCCCATAGTTGCTTCATTTGTGTTGACTAAAACCTGAAGCAAATTATACTACCATCATTAAATATGGAAATTATGGTTATATCTGCTATAAAAGTCCATGAAAATGCTTTTGAAATGAAAGCACCCTGGATGTGAGTTGCGATTAGTAGTGCTTCTAAGCACATGCAAAATCCAAAAAGGGTCATAAAGCCCTAAAAAGCAGTGGTTAGATGTATGCTAAATCCAAAGACTATTGGCCAAGGAAATAAAATGTAATGATTAATTCCTCATGGAGCCTACGGGTTGTGATATGAGATGGAGCAAGGGACAGCTAATTCTAAGTGTCCCCTAGAACCTCAAGTTACGGTTAGTCGGGCACCCAATCCACAGCAGTTCTAGAAAAAATCCTCACGGAGCTGATATAGCTTGGATGTGAGTCATAGATATTTTCCAAGGTTGAAAAAACACCTATCTAAACAACTTAACCATTTGTGAGACACTGCCATCCCCTATGTATTCTTTATCTAACATATGCTTAAATGTGTAATACCCTTTCCCTTATCCAAAGTATCACAATGTTGAGTCAATCAAGTCATTCCCCTTTGCCTAGCCTTGCATCCTTAGCCTTCACCTTCTGCTAGCAAATTGATCATGTTTACAAATGAGTATACCTTGAGGTTCTTTTTAAAGTAAATTATTATTATGCTTAATTATAACTAACTATTAACTGCCAGCGAAATGATGCTTGATGTTTTAAAAGTCTTGCTATGAAAATGATTAAAAGAGCATGTCTTAACCATTTGCACTTGCAGTAGCAGGCTTCTCTAGCCTGGGTCATATTTTGATCAGTTTGATCAGTCAAACCTAGTTTGACCAAGGTCAACCTTGGGATCAGTGATGAGTTGGACCAGTTATGTTGTATGATGTTGCTCCATGGTCCTTGATATACCTTTTTGATGACTCCATATATTGGACACAGGTTTCAGATGATGATTGATGCACTTTCTAATGATTATTGATACTTCTAGATCATCATATTTTTATTTGTCCGGGTATAATGGATGCTACAGATGATCTTACAGGTTACCATGAGGTGTATGAGTACTCATCTCTAGTAGACTTGGGTCTTCTGGATCCATTGAGACACTTAGTTTTCAGTTTCAAGCACTGGCAGTGATGATATGAGCAGTTTTTCACTTAGTCATCAGTTTGGCCATACTGATGTGGCCTGTCCAGCAAATGCTTTGATGGAGAGTTGTTTCCTAGGGCGCTACAGAGGAGAGGGGTGGTCCAGCCACTTTTCATTACCATATTACCCCCTTTCCGGACATGATGGTACAATCAGATTTTGTACCCGGGCACCAGGAAGTGAGATATGGGCAGCTTGATGGTTTTTCAAGTGGAATAAAAATTGAATTAAAAGGTCATTAAGGAAATCGATTTGGGCAATTGAGGCAAGGTTTTGGCATGAGGTCTGTTCAGAGGTCATCTATGGTGTATACCACTCCTACCAGATCAGCTTGCAGCATTCAGTGGGGTCCACACAGTCACCGGGTTGTGTTTTGATGCATCTTTCTCTAAGTTGAGGGGGCCAGGATTTGATCATTTGGGTCACCTCTTTAGTTGTCCAACACCTCTACCATCCTGGATAGGATAACCTTTTGGGACAACTACAAGTTGTGTGATAACAGTTACTTTGGTGTTTTATTTTCAGATCTACAACCATTGCAACATTTAGAATAGATCTGATTTTTGCTCATTAGATCTTAGATTTCGATATTCATAAACCTCTTATTTAGATCTAGTGAAACAAATGTCATTTACAAGGTTCATTGTCATAAAAATCTAAAGTCTTGTTAGGATAATTTGCTTGTGGTTAAAAAATTGTAATTGGTTGATTTAAGAGTCCTCTATTGGCTGCCCTAAAAGAGCAAGCCAAGATCCCAAGAAATGAACTTTCTAGTTAATTCTCTTGGTTCATTTTTTATTGTTTTCTTTCACTAATTAACTTAGGATTTATTTGCAAATTTTGTGGTGTGGCCAAAAACACTTTTTAAGTGACTTTCTAAGTGTTTTTTGGCAATTTCATAACAAAAAGAGCTCGCTGGTTTTTTTGCATGCTTAGCAGGTTTAGATATATAAATGATAAAAAAAATTGATTTAGACGCTTCCGAGATCATTCAAAAAGCCCTTTGTACATACTAGTTCATTTAGAATTTTTGTAGTAATTTGTAGTATTGCCATAAACACTCTTAAAGTGTTTTTGGCTATTTTTTTAATAAACTAAGCTCGTAGTTTTTTATTGCATGCTTAGCAGGTTTGGACTTTTCGAGCATAAAAAAATTGGATTCAAGAGCTTCCAAGACCATCTAGAGAACCCATTTCAAACACCTTTGTTTTCCATCTGATATTGTAAACTGTCTTACTTCCTAATGATAAAGGACCAACAGTAATTCTCCCCATCCTTGAATGTAACACAAAAATAAAACAAGCACTGTAGGCTATTTCAGTGCCTGCCCCCATCCCCCCAGGGGGGATTCTCATTTTTTTATTTTTTTTATTTTTTTTATTTTTAATTTTTTGCTTTAGATTAGTTCATTTAAGTTAGTAGTAATTAAAAAACATCACACAAGCACACAAACGTCCTCAAAGGACCCATTTCAATTTGATCTATCTATCTTATGTTTTGTGCTTCTGTTTAAACAATTGTTCAAATCAGAGCAGCTGGGAATCGACACCCCCCCCCCCTCGAATCGATCCCGAATCACGCTCCGGACGGAATCGATGAGGGATCGATTTTGGAAGCGCGATTCTTCATCGTTCCGTCCGGAATCGATTTTGCAATTCGCAAATTGAGGGAAAAAAAATGCTCCCTGCCTTTCTATAATTCGACTGGGAATCGTCGCTCCCAAGTCTATCCCAGGTCGATCCCGAATCGATTCCGAATCGAACCTGACCAAAAAAATCGATTCCTAAATCGATTCCGAGAACGATTCCGCGGACAAGCGGATTTTTGAAATTTTTTTTTATTTTTGGAATTTTTTTTAGGGTTTTTTTGGTGGGATAGGTCACTTTGGGCCGTTAAAAGGTGAATGAATCCATTTGGACTCATTCCATTACTCATTTGTTTGATTGGGAAGAGTTTGAGCTTGGAGTGAGTTTGCTAGTTGTTTGAGAGCTTTGAGCATTGAGTGGGAGATTGAAGGGGAGATTGAAGGGGAGAGCTTGCAAGGGAGATTGAAGCTTCCATAGAGACATTCAACCACCATTGAAGAGCTAAAAGGTAGGCTCTATAAACTCATCTTTGTTTGTTTTTGCAATTTTTTTTCACTATGTTAAAAAATGGAAAACTTGCAATGTTCTCTTCTCCTACTCTTTCCAATATCTTCTTCTCCATCATTCTATTGCAGGGAACAAGTGACTCTCATCTTGAATCAAGAAACATGATGGGTATGTGGTTTTGGTTTTTCATTCCACTTCTTCTCATTATGATGGTGTTGGGAAGTAGATGTGGTGGTGGTAGTGATGAGGGGGAAGAGGTAGAGAGTGATGCATACCAAGGAGAAGAGGAGGAAGGGGAAGAGGGTGATGATGATGAGGATGAGGGTGAGGGTGATGTGGGGCAAAAACAAAAAGACACAACACCTTTGTGGAAGTATGTGACAAGGCAAGGGGGAGGGAGAGGGGGTGGAACCACAAAGTTTGGATGCCCCCATTGTGGGAAAACATACACAGGTTCATATACCCGGGTGAGAAAGCATTTGTGTGGGGTTATGCCATGCGATGTAGGTAAGTCTCATGGAGTCAAAACTTGTGACAAAGTGGGAGCTAAAGAGAGAAGCAAATACAAGATGGAAGAAGAGGCCGCTCAAAACAAGTCCAAGAGATCGAGGGTTGATTCTGAATCCCCACAGAGAATGTTTGGTAGTGGAGCTGCTGCTGGATCATCATCGGCTCGATTGGGAGCCTCATCTCCCCATGGAGTCTCGCCTATACGAAGAACATTATCCGATTTCCTTGACCAAGGTTGTAGAGATGATGTGGATTCAAAAGTTTATAGGTTTCTCTATGCATGTGGTGTGCCATTCAATGTTCTTCGCTCACCCTATTGGCATGAAATGGTACAAGCCATCAATGGTGGCCCTCAAGGATACAGAAGCCCTGGGTATGACAAAGCTAGAACCGTGGGACTTGACAAGGAAAGAGCCAAAATCAATAGTGCTCTTGGAAAGTTCACAAATGATTGGTACAACTATGGGGTATCCATTGTATCTGATGGGTGGACAAATGTTAAAGGCAAGCCGTTGATAAATATTCTTGGCGTTTCTGCTAGCGGTGCGGTCTTCCTTTTAGCCCATGACTACTCAGATCGCTACAAGACCACTATTAATATTGCACAACCTTTACTTAAAACCATTCAGGAGATTGGGCCATACAATGTCATTCAAGTCATCACTGATAATGCTGCTAATTGTAAGGCAGCAAGAGCAATCATTATGGATAAGTATCCCAACATATTTTGGTCAGGGTGTTTGGTTCACACATTGAACCTTTTGATGCGTGATATTGTTAAGATGAAGGACAATAATTACCGATGGATTGGTGCCTTGTACAAGAGAGGTAAGAAAATGATCAAATTTATTACCAATCATAGCATGGCCCACCACATTTTTCGCAATCACTCTAAGTTGGAGCTATTGAAGATTGCAAAGACTAGATTTGCTAGCTACTACCTCACCTTCAGGAGGCTTTTGAAGGTAAGAGAGGCATTGGCTAGTATGGTATCAAGTGATCCATGGCAAGAATTGAAAGACAGAGTTGCAAGTGCATCGGATAGAAGTGACTTTCAGGAGGTGGAGGACACCATTCTTGAAGGTCATTTGGTCACAGGTTAGGTATGTTCTGTAGTTCACCAAGCCAGTTTATAACATGATTCGTTTTGCAGATACAGATCAGCCAGTGATTAGGGAGGTATATGAGCAGATGGATAGCATGCTTGGTCAAATCAAAGACATTGTTGAGCAAAGAGATGCAGTCTTGTATGACCATATTCATAAACTTGTGGTCAAAAGGTAGGATAATCTAAATGTTCCACTCCATGCCCTTACATATGTACTCACCCCAAAATACTATTCTCCAGTTTGGTTGGCCCAACCTGCACCTGGGGGGGGAGTCAGGAAAAAACCCCACACAAATCCAGAGGTTGCTGCTGGGTACATGCTTGCATTAGAAAAGTTGGTCCCTGATGAGGAAGAGTGTGCTCAAGTACGAAGTGAATTGAGCATATACATAAGTGAGCATGGACGCTTTGGTTCCCTGTTTGCAACCAAAGATCGAGACAGATTGGATCCTATCCATTGGTGGAACATGCATGGCTTTGGAGCCACATATTTGCATAAATTGGCGCTGAGGGTGCTATCACAGGTTGTTAATAGCTCTTCTGCAGAGAGGTGTTGGAGCACCTACAACTTCATCCATAGTGTAAAGAGAAACAGTCTGAATGTAGATCGTGCAGAAAGCTTGGTTTATGTGCACTACAACTTGAGGTTGTCCCATTATTGTGAAGCGGCCAAGAATGATAGAACATTTTTGACTTGGGACAACAATCCAGAGGAGGCTAATGTGGAGGATGGAGCCATAGCATTAGAGCGCTTGGACGCTAAACTATTGGGTGATCATGATGATCCAATTCAGACTACCCATACAGAGATGCCACCCCCAAGCAAAAGCAGTTTTCCGGATGCAGGAGTTTTGCCTTTAGCTTCACAACGTCCAATTTCAGCCCACGGGGGCCATTCATCTTCTACTCATGTTCCACGATCACTTCCACCAACACCTATTCCACCTAGAACACGAGAAAAGAAATTGGAAGTTACTCGTGGCAAGTGGAAAGCTTAGTAGATTCATAGTACTTTGTAGTTTGTACTTTGTACTTTGTATTTCATTTTCATGTTTATTTTGGCGGTTGGCCTATTTTGTAAACATTATGGCCTAGTTTGATGGCAAATATTATATGTTGAAATTTGAAGGTTGATGTTGTTGATGATTGATGATTGATGATTTGATGATGATCATTTAATGACAATATTATAAGTTATAGCTCCTAGAATCTAGAAGACGAGATGATTAATGTTATATCAATGTGTACTAAATGGTTATATGAATATCTAGATTCTATGTTTTGATGTTTTCTATAGCTAATTTGGCATAATACATGTTTTTTTTAATTTATATGCATCAAAATATATTAAAATATATATTACATAAAAAACGCTCCCGAAACGGAAGCTTTTGAAAATTTTGTTTTTCGCTCCCGAAACGGAAGCTTTTGAAAATTTTGCTTTTCGCTCCCGCTCCCCGCTCCCAATAGCACAGGTTCAAATAAACTTAATAAAATTTTCCCCTTGCTTTCCCGAAGTACTGCACCATTCTTTGGTGTGTGGAAAAGAGATTCTTAGGGCCTTAGTTTAGTTTAACAATCCACTGTACATTTTTTTAATAAAATAAACCAACACTCAAAACCTGAAGTATGCTCTTGACCGTTGCAGCTTAGTCTGAATAGTTGGGTCAATCAAAAAAAGGTGTAGAGCAACTAGTTTTAATAGGAAAATCCAATTAAACTCAATTTCAAAAACTCGAGAGGTTGCATGGGTGGACACCATAGAGTCAGAAAGCTACTGTAAGCAAGTTATGCCTTGCCTTGTTGGACACTTGGTTAAGTCGCTATAGCACTCGGTTCAAGAGGTTAAGTTTATTTTGGGCCAAACCAAGAATTAACCCACTCCCATAATACTCATTAATATATAAAATTTACAACAAGCCTCTGCAATACTTTCATGACACAACACAGCAAGCATTTCAGATTTCACAATCATATTCTCGGCACTAGTCTTTATTTTTCAATGTTTAATCTCAATTATAAAATGTCGTGAATGCATCTATATCATGTGTTGTCTAATTAAATCTTAATTACAGATCTTTTTTAGTTGTTATATTTTTCCGTTTTATCATATTAACTCCTAGAAATAGTTTTTTTCTTGTTTTACTAGATAAAAGCCTTGGATTATTTTCATAGGAAACACCCACCTTGGCTTCGCTAGGAGTAGCCTAGACGGAGGAGTCGAGTAAGCAGGTGACAGCACTTGACTCTGACTTGCCCCCAAGGACACACCGGGTGGCTTGAAGGTTTCTTGTCGTGTTCCCCCCAGGTGTGTACTAGGCGGCAACACCCTCTATGACCTCTTGTTAAATTTTGTACCAAAGCAAGTGTTTTTTCACCTTGAGATACCTAGGGGTGGATAAAACATTAAAAGTGGTCCCTAGCACTTTAATAAAGTGAGTTGTACTTTATGTTTATAAAGTCTCTTTAAGTGATTTTTCTCCTAAGTTCACTTTATGAGAAATAAAGTGAGAGTTTAATTAAAAAAATGGAACTCACGTAATTAAATGATATTTGAGCATTAAATATTATTTATTGAGTTTTTAATGAGCAATTAATGTGAACCCTTGATCATATTTAATCTAAGCCATTGGATGAAAAGGAGAAAGTTGCCATGAACAAAAAGGGAAGAGTTAAGGATTGAAGGCATCATTGTTCACTTTCACCAAAGAGATTTTGGAGAGAGAAGAAGAGAAGAGAAGAGGGTTTGGAGAGAATTCAACCTGTTACCAGTTGAACTAGCGGGGCTAGCCTCCGATGACAAATATGAGGGAAGTGACCATTGTCACCTTAGCCAATTCCCCAACTTCTTCGGAGAGTCGGAACCTCCAAGGGGAAGAGCCCTTATGTGGCATGCAAGATAGCTTAGCACGAGAATACTTATGTCTTCTTTGACAAGAATATTAGTGACTAGTGCCTTTGATCAATATTATCGTTGAATGCAGAATACATACTAATTAAGAAAGGCGTTTGTAGATGCTAGATGAGATATAGCAATCCAATATATGTGCTTCAAGTCAATGTATCCAGTGAAGTAATGGCAGAGATCACTTAATAATATTTTGACAAAAGGAAATCATTCATCAATTGATAAGGATTGACCATACAACATAGATCATTCAATGAAAAAGTAATAATATAAGTATATGAGCAATTGATTTCCTTCAAATAGCAAATATAGGGCTGTAGTAATATGATAATTTGACAGTCAATACAATAGTCTTAACAGTATGATAGCATTAGGTTGAATGCAAGGTATGTATTTCAAGTTGTAAAATTAACAATATATGATATTCAATGACACCCAACCACATTAAAGATCAATGTCTACTTTAAGTTATTCAGTGATAGCAGTAGTACATGACAGTCATAATGATTAGATAACAGCAGTTGGAAACTAGTCTTTGGATAGATGTATAATCGATGAAGTTCAAACACAAAGATTTCAATCATCAATTACTCCTTCATGAATATTTATGCAATTAATATAAGACATCAAACTAGTATATCAGACAAGAAACAGTGTTGTTTCAGATTGCATGAAGTACCAACAGTATTAAGACAATCACTTTGATAGTAGTAAATAAAGGCAGCTTGACATGTAAACAATTTGTAATTAATCCCGAACCATATTATTCATGCAACAATTACCGGTTTTATGACTGTCAAATAGACTAATTTCAGAACTTAGTTTATTAACAAATAGCAGACTTTAATGCAATGCAAGAAGACATGACCAACACCTAACTTTGTTTGTTGCTTTGTGTGTAGGAAAGCTTGCAAATGGAGAGGGAGCGAGCTTGGGAAAAACAAGTCTGCAATTAGGGTTTTAGGGGATAGGATTTAGATTTTTTGAATTTTAATTTTATGGAAAATTATGTACAAAACATAAAATCAGACCTAATTAACAATAAGCACAAATTTAACCCAAAATAATATTTACACATGTAAAATTAGGGTTTTTTATATTTTTAAATTTTTAAGGCTTCTTAAAATTTCACCCGAGGGATTTTAGGGCTAAAAAAGGCAGGGCGAAATTGTAGGAGAGGGGCCGAATTTTTAGGGTCGCCAAAAATTTTAAAAATATATATATATATATATATTTAGGGTGTTTTTAGGAATTTTTTTGAAGATTTTAAGGCTTCTTAAAATTTCGCCCTAGGGTTTTTAGGGCTAAAGAGGGCAAACCGAATTTGTAGGAGAGAGCGCCGAAATTTTAGGAAAGCTAAAAAATCAAAACAATAAAAGAAAAAAAAATTGACTTTTTAGGGTTTTTATCATAAAATTGCAGACCTAATTCTAACCCTAATTCTACCATGAATATGCAGATTTACACATGAAATTGCAAAATTTAACCCTAAATAATATTTACAAAAATACAAACTAGGGTTTGAAAAAGGTAGAAATGCCAACCTAGGGTTTTAAAGGTTTTACCCTAACCCTAGGGCATCAAGGAAGATGGTCTTCCTCTTGAGATGGTACTTGCCAAGTTTGGCAAACTAGGGCCTTCTTCAACAACCACAAAAGTTGGTTAAAGGGGCCCTTGTTAAGGCAAACCTTGGAGACCTAAAGCTCAAGCCTCACAATGCTATGGTGACTAAAGGCTGAAAATGACCTAGCTAGGACAAAATGCAGCATTAATGGCTACCATTCAACCAAGAACAAATATCATCATTCAACATTTAACAAAGAGAAATCAAGAGAATAACTTAGATACCTCCCTGTGCATGTGTTAAACAAACAACTCTAGCATCACCTTAGCAAAGAGCAAGAACAAAAGATACTTCAAAAGATTGCCTCCAAACTAGAAAGTACATCCATCCTCAAGAGGTGCGCATCACTCAAACAGCCCTAAGAAGGGTAAAAAAGTAGCATAATGTTTTATCCCATAAGTTGTTGTGTTAAAATGAAGTGAGGAGTGTTGTCCACCGAGATGCACACCAGCAGCAGAAATCTTTCGAAAGTCGTTCCCTCACTACAGGTGGGGAAAGTATGGCCTTGGGGGCAAGCAATGAGCCAGGTACTGTCACCTAAATCCCAACTCCTCTGTTTAGGCAAACTCCTAACGAAGCCAAGGGGGGTAGACCCTACAAAGAGTTTTCTATGGCTCTTGTGTTTTTAGTGTTTTTTATGGTGTATGGATGCGGATGGGTGTTGTTTAGGAGTTTTTTGATATGATCAAAGATTTACAATGATAGAATAAGATAACCACAAGATAATTGCAAGATATACAGATGCACAACCACTTGATGAATTTAAGTACAAGACACTCACAATATGATATGGAAATTAAATGAAAAATGCTCCAGATAGATATTAAGCAAATAAAATGATGTCAAGGACCAATGCCTTATGGAGTCAAAACTAAAAGTCTTGAGTGCTTGTGTTGCTTGATACAAGAGCTCAGTGTTTGTGAAATGTTTTGCAATTGTTCTTTGTATATTTTATTGTAAATTTTAATGATCATCTTGTTTTAGGTGTCCTGGAAATCTAACAGGAAGAAGTACTCTAGGTGGCCCCGTTCAAAGACATGACGGACCGGCCTAGATCCCAGCGAGGTGTTCAAGGAACTTTAACCAGCCACTGTGTCCGAGGTTGGGTTGCCCGGCGCCCTCACTAGGAGTTTCCCACTTTTGAGTACTTTACGACGAACAACGTCAGTTCGTTGGTTATGGGGTAAAAGATTTTATTATGGTTTGAACTTGCAAGATTAGGCAACCAAAACCGTTTCTGAGTATTCCAACCCCTTTCAAAGTTGGCTAGAGCATACGCGGCAAGGAGAAACGAATAAATTCAAATTTTAAAGGGGATTGTGAGTTGAAAGTGTTTTAACTTAGAGCATAAAACAAACCTCTCCAACAGAGAGGACTCTTGACTTGTCTTATGACAGAGGTTCAAGAGACTTATCTAATCTATATGCAAATGCAAAAATGCAACAATATGCTCTCTGACAGAGAGTGCTCTTGACTTGTCTTATGACAAAGTTCAAGAGACTTTGGTTCCTTTCAGAGATCAAGCGATTAAAACAAGAAACACAATGATAGCTCAAATAAGAGATAAAATGACTAACTAAGAAATTAGTGTTCAAGTATGAAAATGAAAACTAACTAACAATTATTGTTCTAAATGCAAAAATGAAACTAAGCTAAACAATTAGTATTCTAAATGCAAGAATGGAAAGCTAATCTAAGAAACCACCTCAAGAAAAGAGACACTACAAACTTCCCCAAATGGGGGAAGTTGGGTGTGGGGGATTAAAAACCCCACTTATAAACTTTATTAATCAAGTACAATGCTTTTTTTTTGGATTTTCAACCTTTGAGAGAGAACTTGGAAAATAAAAAATAGAAGAAGCTAATAAGCTCTTGAGAGCTTTTACAAAAAGGAGAATAATTATGGTTTTGTCTTCTTGGTTCAAATCTTCTCTTTGGGTTTGATATCTTCTTGGTTTGGATTTTCTTTGGTTTTTTGTACTTCTTCCAATCTTCTTGCTTCTTTGATCTTTACTTCTTCTTCTCTCCAAGTACCTACAATGCACCCAAGACTCAAATACCCATTATTGTTATCAAAAAATAAAACAAATTGAAACTAACAAGTCTAAAATCTAAGTATGAGATCTAAATGCTATATGCAAGATTAACAAAAATGGAAACTAGCTAAGATGCAATGCATTAACTTCTAGTTATGGGATCTAGAAACAAAAGAAAACGAGCTAAGACTAAGATCTAAGCAACTCAAACCAGCAAAGAAGGAAAGGTAGAAGTAGAGGAGGAAGATCAAAGGAAACGAAAGCTAGAAGGAGTGGGAGGATAGAAAACGAAAGGAGAAGAAGAAAAGTGAAGTGAGGGCTGCAAAAAGTAGGAGAAAGGGAGTTGTAAAAGGAGACAAAGAGGGCAGCAAACAATGAAGTATTGGTGGCTGCGAACAGTGAGAAAAAACAGTCCACAAAGAGGGGAAGAAAGAGGCTGAAAAAGAGGGAAGGAGAGGCAAAACCAAGGACCAAAAAGGTAAGTAAAAAGAAACAAACAGTGAGCAGCAAGAGAATGCAAACAGTAAGGAAGAGGCAGTGGAGAGAAAGAAGACCAGAGCAATGGGAGAAGAATCAAAAGGAAGAGTTTGAAAAGAAATGAAGGCAAGGAAGGGGAAGCCAAAGGATAGATCAACAAAGGTTTTAGGGCTTCTCAAGTAACCAAGATGTTTTTTAGAGTTTTAGGATGGAACTTGAAGCAAGACAAACTCTTTGTGCCTCCCTCTTGGAACAATCCAAGCTATGTAGATCCTGAAAAGAAAACCAATGTTAAACAAAAAAACTTGTGATCCTTGGAGATGAGCTAGATGTAGCTAAGCTCACACCCTTCTCCAAGATGGCAAATCTTGTCCAAGATCAAACAACTCAAACAACCCAGTGAGATCAAATTACAACTAGTATGCTAAGCATATAAAGACTTTATCAGCATTAATACAACACTGAATATTTCTTGCTCATATAATCTTGATACAAATAACATAATCACCCAACTTGACAACTGCAAATGGAAGATCTTACGTTCTATGACATAGACTTCTAAAGCAAATTGATTTGATCACACATAAGCATTTAAATTGAAAATATGGAAAGCATTCACCTCACAAAAATCATTCACCAATGGCACCAAGTCGCATGGACCTCCAAAGTCTGATCTTATTCCAAATATTAGAGTATACAAAAATTCTACAGAGTAAGTTTACAATCAAAAGTCCATCCTAAGAGAGCTCCAAGAGCTTCTCTTTATACAAAACTAAGAGCCACCCAACCCCTAATTCAAATTGGCATTAAGGAGAGCCAATGGCACAGAACATAAAGTCGAAACCCAATCAAGATCCAATCAAAACCGAGCTTGGAGTGAGAGCACATGAGGTAACTCAAGCTTGTTGGTTGGTAGGAGTGGGGAGGTGGCCTCCATCTAGGCAAGGTGCTCCCCACTCCTCCTTGAAAGTATCACCAACCCAATGATCAAATTCCACATAGGATTGACGTGAGCTTAGATGAGGGAGATGCATGAGCTTGAAGGAGACAAATTCGAGTTGATGTAGGGAGAGTTTGTGTTAAGTGGGAGCTAAGCTCATGAGGTGGCCACAATCAAAGGAAGGCGCCCACTATGGCCATTAATGCCATCTCAACAATCCATTCACCATTTGCCACTTCACCAAATCATGAATCTCATGCATTGAGCTCCCACGTGAAAGGTTGAAATCCGTACGAATCCGTACGGATCCGTACAACTCAATTTAATTAAAAATTTGACTTTTGTGGCATGGTTTAACATTGTAATGTATTCATACCTCTCCACAAAAATATTTCCATGCCTTTTCCATAGTTTAAAAATCAACCTTTTTTTTTATTTTTGATTTTTGTCTTTATGTGCTTTTGTCATTTTGTGGCCACTAAATGCCAAAATAATGAAAAACTGCTCCCAGAGGCGATGTAATCGCCCGAAACCCTAGAAAAGTTGGCACTAGGGTAAAGAGGACGATCTGAGCATCAAACCGAGCCTCCCCACGCCAAATTCCGCCTCCGGATGAGGTTTTTATCACAACTTGAAAAAATCCATTTAAACCATTAAAAAATGGTCTAAATTACGAAAAAAAATATTTTTCTCAGAATCAAACGAAACTCCTAGGGGACCTAGTGCATGTTCATACGACTCAATCGAAATGGCTAACACGTAAAAAATCCTAGACACAAGACTCTAATAACCACCTTAGGTTTTGACCACCATGGAAAATACTCCAGCTTTGAAGGTTTGAGTGAAAAACTCAGGGATTATACGCCACTAATGAGTAGCGCATAATTCCTAAGGAAAAAACACTCTAGAGTATCCCCCAAATGGCTAGACCTAAGGATAGCCGAGTCTTTTATACAAGGACCCCATTTAGACCAACTTTTTACAAATTCCCCATGGGGGTATGAACATGCAGTTATTACAAATGGGGCAAAATTGCCCTGAAAATGACTTCTGAACTTCTGAACACTGGTGACCAACATTGAACATGTTCATTAAACCGGTGGCTCACAAGAAATTCAGCTATTGTACAAAATAGCTGGTAACAAAGAGAAGTGTAATTATACTTTTCTCACACACTTCACAAAAATAAAAAATATCCAGGCCGACATGCCTTTTAAAGTGTCCATTTGAAATCATAAAATGTCAATTTAAAATTAAAACAATAATAATATAAAATAATCAAATATGTGGGTAATTTGGGGCATTTTCCCCAGAATTTACCCACACATGACTAAAATAACTAAAAATGAGCATATCAATCTATTCTGAAGACCAGACTGCGGAGGGGGGTGTCGTCATGCCCCATCTAACCCCAACAGTACTAAAAATCCCTCAACGCCCCCCCCCCACCGCGAATCAAGCACTGCAGCTTGGCCTGGAGGATGACATCATCATCAAGAGGAGCCCAAGGAGAGAGGGCCCTGGTGAACTTGAGGACAAGGAGAGTGTGGAAGGTGACCTGGAGGAGAGACATATGCCTCAGTACTGAAAGATCTGCCACCAGAATGATAAAAAAAGGTTGGGGTCATGTGACCCAGTGACCCACCCCTGGAATCCCCGAACACCAACCTCAGGGCTTCAAGCCTTTTCATGAGGAAGTCAACAATGCCACTAAGCCATAGTACTTCCAAGGGAGAAACCAAAGGGTCTGGCCATAACCCCTACTCAGAAAAAGCTGGCTAAAACACCCCTCCTGGTCAGAAAAATGGCCCCCTCTCCCTAGGGAACCTCTGCAAGTGCGTTGGTGTTGGTACCATGTAACACAACCAAAGAGAAATTCTGAAAAACTTTGAGAGGAAGAAGACAATCCAGGGCACAAATTCCAAGAAGAGATTGCACAATTTTCAAGAAGGACAGGTGCATTTAATTTAGTCCATACAGTAGAGGCACAGTTTTCGAGACAGGTCGTACAGCAATAAATGCAGCCCGTACAACATGTTTTTCAAGGCACAGAAATTGAGGTGGAGGTACAGCATTTAATGATGTTCATACAGTGATTGTACAGGCAGAAAATTGGCATGATTTTCTATGCAGCATAAGGCACAGAAAACGAGGTCTGTATAGCCACACGTGTGAGGCCGTACAACTCAGTTTTCCATAAATCTGTACAGCAGACTGTTGGCATGTTTTTCGAGATGAAAAGTAGATATGTACTGCTGTTATTAATTTTTGTAATTCTGTCCCTAAAGAAATAAAATCTCTCTCTCAAACAGGTTTTCCCTTGGGGGTTTTTCTTGAGCCAAATTGGCTAAAAATTCATGTGTCTAAATTTTTTCATGTGGCTGATTTAAAATTTATGTAAATGAAAAAGTTGTAAAAATCTCATGTGTTTCAGGCAAATTGTTATTTTTCTGTTTATGAGAAGCTAATGGGGTTTGGGCATTAAACTCTATGTGAACAAAACTTGAAACCGGGTTGGGGTTCAAAAATTTACATGGTATCAGAGCCATTTAAAGACAGAAATCAAAATCAGAGATTGAAATTTCAGATTTGGGAAAGAAGGGAGAACAAATATTTTGTGAAGAACACAGGTACTTGAACATGTTGTAGTCATGGTCACTGTACTTAGACTTGAATATAGATTGGATGGGGCTGCAAATTTTAGCCCATGGAAGGCTAGAATAATGTTGATACTGGAGGAAAATGAACTATGGGAAATAGTGAACAGTACAGCAGCAAATCCAGTCACATTACCTACTGATGCTACAGATAGGGTTGTTTTTATGAAAAAGGATGTAAAAGCGAGAACAATCATACTTGATGCCGTGAAGGACCATGTGATCCCACATATTTCAGTAAAAGTCGATGCTTTTCAGATGTGGACTGCTTTAACAAACCTTCACCAAAGTTCGAATGAAAATAGGAAGATGGTTGAGAGAAAAGTTGAAGAGTGTTTGCATGAGTAAGAGTGAAAGCATAGCTTCCTACCTTACTAGAATCACACAGTGAGAGATGAACTTGTAGCTGTTGCGGAGGTTATACAGGGCAGTGAGTTGGTGTGGATAGCCTTGAATGGCGTGACGTCGCCATGGGGTATCTTCATGCAGACTGTGGTTGCTCATGAGCATATACCTTCTTGGGATCGTCTCTGGGACGACTTCATACAGGAGGAGACTCAGAGAGGATATGTACAGGGTAGTTCGTCTCATAATAGGGAGGATGAAGACAATGTAGCATTGGCAGCAAAGGGAATGAAGAAGAAGTTCAAGAAGGGCCCTAAGGGTGGGGCCAAACAGCACAGTGGCGAGCAAAAGAAAGACATGAGAAAAGTCAAGTGCTTTGCTTGCTAGAAGTTTGGACACTATGCTGAACAATGTTCGAACAAGAAGAAGAAGAAGGGATAGCAGACAGCAGAAGCAGCAAATATTGATGATTTTGCTACTCTATTTGAGGGAGAGTTTTCTCTCTTTGATGGTTGTACAAAGAGGGCATCTATCACCAACAGTGATATGGAGGATCAGATACAGTATTATTTATTGGTTGGTCATTCCTTGAGTGCTTCCACCACTCCTTCCACTTGGTACATTGATAGTGGGGCTTCGAGCCACATGACAAGTGTTCAAGACATGTTCACAGAGATGACTGAGACTGGCTTGAGTCTAGAGGTAGTGTTGGGTGATGATATTGTTGTGAGAGCAGTTGGGCATGGGACTATCACCTTTCAGAGGGAGTCCATGCATGCCATGATATTGAGGGATGTCTTGTATGTTCACAGGTTGAAGAAGAACCTTGTTTCAGTTTCCACTATTGAGGACAGGAGCTTTGGAGTGTATGTCATAGATGGGAAAGTGTATGTTTTTCCCAGAGCAACAAGACCATCTACTTCATATGCCATTGGAGTTAGATGTGGGAAACTATACAAGCTTCTCTTCCAGCCTCATCATGCATTGGCCCACACTAGCAGTAGCAGCGAGACGTGTGAGTTATGGCACAGGAGGATGGCCCACCTTCATCATTCAGCGTTGAGGTTGCTAAGGGAGATGTCTATAGGTTTACCACAATTCAGCATAGAGCAGAGGGTGTGCTTTAGGAAAGTACACCAAGACTGCTTTTCTGAGCAGTGATACCAGATCAGGAGGAGTATTGGATTTGATACATTCTAATTTATGTGGACCTCTGTCTTCTGCTTCATTGACAGGTTTTTAGTATTATATCAGTTTCATTGATGATCACTCCAGGAAGACCTGGATCTACTTTCTGAGAAACAAGAAGTCTGAGGAAGTCTTGAAGAGGTTCCAAGAGTTCAAAGCTCTTGTGGAGAACCAAACAGGGAGGAAGATTCAGGCACTCAGGTCAGACAATGGGGGTGAGTATACCTCCAAGGAGTTTGATGAGTTTTGCAGACAAGAGAGCATCAAGAGGCAGTTGATCGTTCCATATACTCCACAGCAGAATGGAGTTGCCGAAAGGAAGAATAGAGCTATAGTGGGAGCAACTAGAGCCATGTTGCATGATCATAGTCTTCCTTTCTTTCTATGGGCTGAGGCCTGTAGTACTATTGTTTATGTGCAGAACAGGAGTCCACACCGTGCTTTGGGGTGTAAAAATCCTAACGAGATGTTCACCGGGAAGAGGACTAAGATAGGCCACTTCCGCATATTTGGATGCCTTACATATTCTCATGTCCCTTCTGAGAAGAGGACAAAGTTAGAGCCCACTGCAGAGAAAGGCATCTTTGTTGGTTATGATGAGACTTCAAAGGCCTTCCGCTTATACCTTGCTGCACAGAGGAAAATTTTTGTGAGGGAGGTGAAATTTGAGGAGCGGGCCTTCAAGAAGTCTTGCGACACAGATATGATGGAGCAGCAGGTCATTACTCCACAGGTAATAGCATCTCAAAGTTCAGCTAGTCAGAGTGCAGGTTCACAGGTTTTAGGGGTGATTGGTCCACAGGTTTCAGGATCTACAGGTTCAAGGACTCAATCTACAGAGACTTCTAGTAGAGGGAAAGGTTCTCAGGTCACAGGTTCACAAGTTTCACCGTCACGTAATTCAGGTTCACATGGTTTTGGTTCACCAGGCACAGGATCTAGAAGATAATTTCCAAGTGTTATAGATCTGAAATACTTGCAAAATAATATGGATCTACTTCTTAAACACTTAGAAGAATGACAAAAAAGGGAAAGAGAGAGATAGTAGATTTGATGATGGATGGGCTTTTCGAATCCCAATGCTCTTGACTTTGCCAAATGACTTTAGAGATCTCTGAAAAATACACAATCTTAGAAAAATATGGCTGCCCAAAGGAAGAGAGAACAACCGAGTTCTCAAATCTCCTTGAGTCTTTGGATCTGCAGCTAAACAATGTCGAACTTGCAACAAATGAGAGACTTAGTATGTTAGAATAAAATGAGAAGCAATGAATCTAAGTACAACTGAATACTGTTGATTACATTAACATCTCCTATTATCTAAGCATAAACAAACAAGTTACAACTGAAATGTTTGCTTCTATATATTCCAAATAGACTAAATCAACACAAGATGAAAAAATGAAATGACAGATATAAAGCCACAATATCACCTCATGTAGAACTCCAACAAAAATGCACCCGATGGACCTCCAAAGTCTTCAATATCTTATTCAACAATAGCAATATACAAAGTAGCAGAGGTTCAAGGCATCCATCCTAAACATGGAGCAAGAGCTTGCCTTTATAGAGTTTGCAAGCAGGGGAGGTGCTTCCAAGAGAAATAGCACATCACTTGAAAAGGGGAGCCAATTGCTAATCGCATCCATGAAAAATCCCTTCATTTGAGCATGATCTCAAGTGATGGGAAGAGGTGGCGGCCACCTCATAAGAGGGGCGCCCCTCTCCATCTTGTAACTCACGCCCTCCTCGTAAGAATAATCACCCACAACTTATGACGTGAAACTTCGCTCACCCCAATGGAAACAATTGCCCACGTAAATAAGGGAGGGCACATGTCCACTTGAATAGTCAAACTTTGACTTCATATACTTCCAAAAAATGATGCTTTATCTTTCTAATGTATTCGCCCTCTTCATTTGAACATAATGCCACCCATTTTATATGATTTTTTATTCATATTTGTCTTTTTCATTTTTGTCTTTTTGTGCATTTTCTCTTTTTTTAGCATTAAAATGTTAATTTATCGCACTTTTAATGAAAACTGCTCCCAGAGGTGACATAATCACCCGGAACCCGGAGAAAGTGGGCACTGGGTAAAGAGGACACTCTGAGCATCAAAACGAGCCTCCCCACGCCAAATTCTACCTCCAGACGACACAATTATTACATTTTAAAATTTTCCATTTAAACCATTAAAAAATGGGCTAAGTTTACGGAAAAAAAAAAATTATTTTTGTCGGAATGACACCAATCTCCTAGGGGACCTAGTGCATGTCCATACGATTTATTACAGATGGCTAGCATGTTACAAAAATACATTTCAGTAGGCTTTAACAACCCCTCAAAATTTACCATCATGGAAATACTCCAACTTTGGAGGTGTGGGTAAAAAACTCGGGAATTATACGTCACTGAAGAGTAACGGATAATTCCTAAGGAAAAAACACTCTAGAGTATCCCCTTGATAACAAACCCTAAGGTCAGCCAAGCCTTTCATAAAAAATTCATGCATAGACCAACTTATTACAATTTCCCTGCAGGGGTCTGGACATGCAAAAAATTACAAAGGGCCAAAATTGTTTGGCCTGATAGATCTCGGAACACTAATAATGAACATTGAGCATGTTCACAACTTCAACGGTTCACTCAGAATCCACTAAGTGCAATTTATTGGATAACATCTGGCTCCAACTGCGGGATGTGTGCTCAATCAGCCTTCAGGAAAGGAGAGGATGCGAAAACACCAGAATCTATGGTTTTATATAACTTGTAAAAACATCTCAACTTGACAAGAAAAACCTTCAGCGGCACAAGTTTTATGAAGAAACCAATGAATCATAAATTGCATTTATTCATAAAATCTAAAAAAATGGCTAAGGAAAAAAAAAAAGTTATTATTCCTAAGTGCTAGAAAGAAATACGTAAAGTAAATGTTATCTTTGAGGAGCTTATTTTCCTACTCTATACATAATATAATAAAATGCTAAGTAAAATGAAAAATCTAATGTAACCATCTTAACATTTCATCAATATAACAAATTTTTGCCTTGCCTTTGGTTACCAGCCAAAGCAAGGACATGCTTATTAGAAAGTGCAAACCTGCATGGATATTCTGGATGGGAAATCAAAGGCATGTGATAGATCTTTGAAGTGCTTCCCCAAATGGTAAGTCCTCCTGTAGGCTTCTTCTATCCATGACTGGATAGGGTTGAGAAAAAATTATGAATGATAAGGCAGGCCAACTGTCTCATCATAACGATCCGAAGGGCTCTTCTGATAGTAATTTTCTGTGAAACCATGAACCCCAAACTGCTCCACATCATAAGGAACCTCTTTATATGGAGACAATGGCTAAGACTGCTCTTCAATTAGGTGTAGCTGATTCGGCTCTTTACTACAGTGCTTCTTCAGGTCTTCATTGTTGATGCTCATGCATGGCTCATACTGATTATATAAAAAGATTTCATGCTCCTCCATGCAAAGGTATCCCAAGGTCTTAAGGTCCATGCTTCCTTCTTTGAATACCTCATAAATGGGATGTTCAATAAAATTATCAAGAGTTTCTAACTCAAGCTTCCTTTCCTCAGATATGTCATATATGGAATTTTCAATTATGCAAAGGACTCTGGTTCATCATTCACTTCTTCAGACATGGCATAGATGGGGTTTTCTATAAATGTCCAGTTATCATTATCAACATCTATGTCAATCATGAGGGATTCTTCATCACTCATGTCACGATCCAGGCTATTTCTGTCCTCTTCATGCTCATAATCCTCTTTTGGAAGAAAACCTTCCAAACTATCATCATTATATACATTGCAAACTTCTTCATGAATTTCAATATGGGCTTCTGCAATGGTCTCTTCTGGAGGTGGATTAGGAGTACAAATGTGCTAATCATCACTGAAATAAATCTGAGAAAACTCCCAATCTTCAATGTTTTCTGTTATGGTGGCATGAGGAGGGTTTTCAACAATATTTTCAATAACTGGATCTTCGTGAATCTCTTCAATAGGGTCACACTGTGCTTGATGGATAATGGCATGATTTTCTTGAATAAGCTGCCTAATCTCCTCATCACTGAAATAACTCGAAGGCATCTCCCAATATTTTTTGTTTTCCACTATCATGAGGCGAGAAACCTTAGGGTCCTCCTCATGATATTCTATCCAAGGTATCGAGATAGGAAAGAATGTTTCAAGGATCGAGTCCAAGTTTTTCATTCCAAATCCTTTATTATGCCACTGCCTCAAAAATATTCTAAGGAAGCTCGGCAGAGAGGTAATACATTTATCTGGGAGACAATTACACCACCAATAACAAGCATCTCCCCGCAAAGTGCTGACAAACATTTCCATCATATTATCTTCATATAGAACTTTGAAATCGCCCAGAACCTTGAGAAAGGAAATGATATGTTGAGTCTCTGAATCACCATTTCCCCAAAAGGTTGGCAAATGATCAGATATATCTCTACCAGTGTGATAATTAGGGAAACCTGGGATGTTTGAGAAGTCAATAGGAGAAAATTCATCATCAGACTCTTCATCATCCATACTATGTGATCAAGAGCATATATTTGAAATGACCATGGAATGTGTCTGCTACTGCATCAAGAGGTTTGCTTAAATAATGAGCTTTAAAGATTTTTTGTGTTGCATGGGCTCATCTACACACAACAAGTCTCAACAAAATATGAGAAACAAGGGTTTTATCCCTTCAGTGGAGTCTCCATGTGAGAATAAAAATATACATTTTAAAACACTCACAAAAAGTTATATTTTTTACTTTGATAATTTTTATAAAAGAGAAAAAAGTTAGTGGGGTCGCCAAATGAAAAATTAAAGATTAGATCTAGGGATTCATCAAACAAAGCAAAAAACTAAACAGGTAAAAATCAAAAAGTCGTACCCAGGGATAGAAAGATTTATCCCCGGCAACGGCACCAAAAATGTTGCCGCCGGGCTAGCACACCTGGTTAACGCAGCATAAAATCTTTGCTACTGCTCAGTGTGCCCTTGGGGGCAAGTCTCGAGTCAAGGTTCACCTGATCTTGACTCCTCCGTTTAGGCAAAACTCCCAACGAAGCCAAGGGGGGTAGTCCCTAAGGAATGTTTCTAAGGTTGTTAGAGCTTCTAGTGAAAATTATTAAAGTGTTTTATGCTGGTAAAAGATTATTTAAACATCACTGTAAGAAAATAGCAGATGCAAGACACTTGATATTGATAATAAGCAAATAAAGAGTGCAAGGATCAGTGCCTTATGGAGTCAACACAGTGTAAAAATGATAATGCTGAAAAAGGGAAATGTTGTGCAAGTGTCTCTTGGTTAATTTTAGATTTATTAAGTGTGAAACTTGATTAAGGGAAAAGGGGAAAACTCCCGATATACCGTGAGGTATAGGGAGGAATGTCCAAAAATTTAGAAGTTGGTGGTTCCGTACAAGGACATGTTGGCTGCCAGAGTCTCAAGAGCGTGTTCAACACTACACCAACCAAGGATGTAGTCTAACGGTGCCCCCAAGATCTAAGTACAGTGGTTCCAGCGTCTCCGAGCAGAATTTCCCCACAAAGTCTAGTCGAAGTGCCGGATTTTCACTTATCTTAAAGGGATGTTAATTGTATTAAGTGACTGATTAAGTTAAGTGTGAAATGTTAAAAAGTGCTTCCAACTATTTCTGGGTATCCCAAGATGGGCAGAGCATACACAGTGTAAGCAAATGAGTTTATTTCAAGTTTGAACAAGTAACCATTGTACTCCCCGACAGAGAGCGCTCTTGACTTTCTTTTCAGCGAAGTTCAAGAGACTTTGGGTTATTTTTATTAAACAGTTAAGCTATGGAAATTGAAAAGTAAACAAGATACTAAACGCCAAACTTATGCGTCATTTTTCTGATCAACCTCCACTAATCAGCAAATGCCTCTGGGTGAAGGTGAGAGCATACTTCGTGGCGACAAAGTTGGTTTTATCAATAACACTACTTGCAAAAATTTAAATGATTTAAAATTTTTATGAAGAAATGCAAAATGTATACATCCTGCAATAGCAAAGTGAGTGTGTGAAAGTAGTGGGGTTAGAAAAAATCAATCTCACGAAAATGTACAAAATACACAAATCCCCCCAGACGGGATGGGGTGTGGGTGCTGAGTATCCCACTGCTCTCGTTTAATATTTTACAAATTTGCCAAATGAAAAGTGCCTCTTAGTCCTTTTAGACTTGGATCTAAGGGCTTACAAGCTGATATTATGAAATACTGAAAAAATGGGTCCTTTAGAAGGTAATTTTGGCAAGATTTGTCGATTTTTCGCCAAAGCTTCCTCCTCTTTTTCCTTGGACTTGCTAAAAACCAGCAAGTAAAGTGTTTAGAATATGATGGCAAACACAAAAGAAAAGAAAAAATTGAAAAATTTTACACTTAGAAAAATTTCGAAAAATTTTAGGAGTAAAAAAATTCCAACCTCTAGCTTAGATCTAGTGCAAAATGGAACTTTTAAGTACTTGAATCTGATCTAGAAGATAATTTCCAAGTGTTATAGATCTGAAATACTTGCAAAATAATATGGATCTACTTCTTAAACACTTAGAAGAATAACAAAAAAGGGAAAGAGAAAGATAGTAGATTTGATGATGGATGGGCTTTTCGAATCCCAATGCTCTTGACTTTGCCAAATGACTTTAGAGATCTCTGAAAAATACACAATGTTAGAAAAATATGGCTGCCCAAAAGAAGAGAGAACAACCGAGTTCTCAAATCACCTTGAGTCTTTGGATCTCCAGCTAAACAATCCCAAACTTGCAACAAATGAGAGACTTAGTATGTTAGAATAAAATGAGATGAAACGAATCTAAGTACAACCGAATACTGTTGATTACATTAACATTTCCTATTATCTAAGCATAAACAAACAAGTTACAACTGAAATGTTTGCTTCTATATATTCCAAATAGACTAAATCAACACAAGATGAAAGATTGAAATGACAAATATAAAGCCACAATATCACCTCATGTAGAACTACAACAAAAATGCACCCGATGGACTTCCAAAGTCTTCAATATCTTATTCAACAATAGCAATATACAAAGTAGCAAAGGTTCAATGCATCCATCCTAAACATGGAGCAAGAGCTTGTCTTTATAGAGTTTGCAAGCAGGGGAGGTGCTTCCAAGAGGAATAGCGCATCACTTGAAAAGGGGAGCCAAGTGTTAATCGCATCCATGAAAAATCCCTTCATTTGAGCATGATCTTGAGTGATGGCGAGAGGTGGCGACCACCTCATAATAGGGTCGCCCCTCTCCATCTTGTAACTCACACCCTCCTCATAAGAATAATCGCCCACAACTTATGACGTGAACCTTCGCTCACCCCAATGGAAACAATTGCCCACGTGAATAAGGGAGGGCGCATGTCCACTTGAATATTCAAACTTTGATTTCATATACTTACAAAAAATGATGCTTTATATTTCTAATGTATTCGCCCTCTTCATTTGAACATAATGCCACCCATTTTATATGATTTTTTATTCATATTTGTCTTTTTCATTTTTGTCTTTTTGTGCATTTTCTCTTTTTTTAGCATTAAAATGTTAATTTGTCGCACCTTTAATGAAAACTGCTCCCAAAGGCGACGTAATCGCCCGAAACCCGGAGAAAGTGGACACTGGGGTAAAGAGGACACTCTGAGCGTCAAAACGAGCATCCCCACGCCAAATTCCCCCTCCAGACGACACAATTATTACATTTTAAAATTTTCCATTTAAACCATTAAAAAATTGCCTAAGTTTACGGAAAAAATTATTTTTGCCGAAATGACACCAAACTCCTAGGGGACCTAGTGCATGTCCATACGATTTATTACAGATGGCTAGCATGTTACAAAAATACAATTCAGTAGGCTTTAATAACCCCTCAAAATTTACCATCATGGAAATACTCCAGCTTTGGAGGTGTGAGTGAAAAACTGGGGAATTATACGTCACTGAAGAGTAACGCATAATTCCTAAGGAAAAAACACTCTAGAGTATCCCCCTGATAACAAACCCTAAGGTCGGCCAAGCCTTTCATAAAAAAATCATGCATAGACCAACTTATTACAATTTCCCCGCAAGGGTCTGGACTCTGGATATGCAAAAAATTACAAAGGGCCAAAATTTTTTGGCCCGATGGATCTCGGAACACTAATAATGAACATTGAACATGTTCACAACTTCAACGGCTCACTCGGAATCCACTAAGTGCAATTTAGTGGATAACAGGCTTCGTTAGGAATTTGCCTAAACGGAGGAATCAGGATCAGGTGACAGCACCTGACTCTTTGCTTGCCCCCAAGGCCACACCGAGCAGCTTAGAATGATTTCTACTGCGCTCCCTTCCCCTAGGTGTGCAATCTCGGCGACAACAGCTTTGATGGGTTATCTTGCAAGTTGAATATACAATATTTTCTCTGTGTTATCATTGTGGATCTTGCTTGTCCAAACGTTTTCTCTGCAAGGAGGCCGTGTGGTTGAAGAGGAGGACACTCCAGGGGGACGTTATCGTGGGGAAACCCCATATCTTACCTTTGGATCTTCTTTTGTCTCAGGGAGTATCATTATTGTATCTTCGTGACATAGTTGATGCTTTTTGTTTCATCTTTTCATTCTTATAGTCATTATTTTGCTAGATCGATTCTCATATAGATCTTTTCTTGCAAGAGAAGGGCCCACTTGTCACCTTGGAGGGATAGCGATTTCACTTTGATAGGTTGGATCTCACTCTTGATTGTGTCACTTAGGAAGGATTATCAATTTGCAAGGTAGCCACAAGCTTTAGAGGTAAGATCTACAAGGTACGTATCTTATTTCATGTATTTTACCCATTGGTCACTTCAAACCCTCATCCTAAAACCCTAGATTTTAGATCTGATAATATCTGGCAATTGCATGGGCTTAATAATTAATACCCACCTCAATAATAATTAATAAACCTTGGAGACCAAATATGGTGGGCATCCGACTCCATTTACCCCCTGATCTAAGGCACTGGGCCTCTCCAAGGGAGGTCGCACTTGTGGGTAGGTGGGCATTTTCCAGATCTATGATGTGGGTATTGCTTGTTCCTTATCAAATCCATAGATCCATTGAGTAGCAACCCTTCTAGTGCCATTTCATCTTGATCTTTACCTTGTGGACCCCATTTTGACCATTTTCCATATTTTAAAGGTGGGCCCCACTTGAATCTTTCTATTTGGTATTAGATCTATCTACATCTACTAATCTAAACTCATAAGTGGCTTAATATTTCCTTGGTTGAACATTTATCCATCCTATAAGCCTCTTCAACCAAGCCCTAACTCCTTGGGTCCACTTATCCTTCCTAGATCTAGATCCATTCACTCTTGATCTTCTTCTATTTTCACTTTCACATTTCCCTAGGAGGTCTTGAGTAGGTTCGCTGGCCTTCATTGGTTAGCTAGGGTCTCCCCCTTGGTCCTACTTAGGCTAGATCTAAAGCAAATAGTGCCTCGGTTAGCGTGACAACCAATTACATTCGGAACCGTGGCATCTCTTGGGTCACCTCTTTAGTTGTCCAACGCCTCTACCATCCTGGATAAGATCACCCTTTGGGACAACTACAAGTTGTGTGATAACACCTCCATTAAACAACTTTAATTGGAATCAAATTGACCTCCCTTTTATACAACTATCCATCCCTAGAGTCATTTCAAGCAATTCAAAGGTGATTTCTTGCTTCCTCAATATTTTGAGACTTATTTTTCATTGCATTGTGTAATGTTCCAACCCACTTAATACTGGATTTTTCAAATTAGTTAGTGGACTGTCCTCTTTTGCACTTAGCTCCAACACTTCTAGCACTGATATAAGTCTGCTGTAGGTGACCTTTAACCATATTTTAATACTGGCAAATAGTTAAAGTGTGGTTCAGCACCTTAGGTAGACATTTGACACCCATTAACTTGTGATCCCTGTGGGAATTGTTTTCCTAACCAATCTGCTTGAGTGATATTTACTTGTTCTTGAAGCTAGGTTGCTCTGACCGGGGGTGTTGGTCAAATTAGTGCCTACTGCTGCAAATAATGAGGTCCTTCTCATTCAGGAGTTTAGACAAACAGTTTCCTACCCTCTACTGTCCTGTAGGTTCTTGATACTCAAATCTGATTTGTAGTTTGTTTGATGAATCATTAATAACAGCAGTCCAAACTTCAAATAGAGCACAACTCAATATAAGAGTGAAGCTAAAACATTTACGCTGAGTTTGAATCACCACTCAAATAGCAGTCACTAATATTCAGATCTGACTATAATATCAAAGAGCAGTCCTGTAGATGACTGCTGGATACAGTGACTAAATACAAAGCCAAGACTAACTCAGAAAATCAGCAGTATAAGAGAGTGGGTTCTGATTTATATAAGATATCAAACTTGGCAATACTCAATGGGAGATCAGCCTTCATGAGATCTGGAAATGGTGCACAGTATACTGGTTGAGGCAGTCCTGTAGAGGACAGTGTGTTGGAGTATGATGGCCCCTTTTTTCTTTGGTCCCTGAGTAGTGAGAAATGCCTTCCAAAAATCAACTCCACATTACATGAACACGCCCAGCAGTAGAGATGGCATCCACATGGTCAATATACACGGTATTCTAATCAGTAAAAATAAGACAGTGATGCCCACGATTTCCCTGAGATTTATGGTAAGCAAACAACTCCTTCGAAAGGCCACGACTTAGGTTGCAACTCTACTATAGCAGCTTGTAGAGAGTTTGGATGTACACAGTTGATGGACAGTGATCCTCCTCACAATATTCGACAATAAAGAGCTCTCCCTTTTACCTCCATGACTTGGCAGTCAACGGTAGTGCACCTTCTTTGCTAGCTCTGTGGTGTGGCGTTGAAACCAAGCCCTCCCAGTGCTGCGCCCTTCCTCCATGGCCAAAGTAAATGTGCAGATGCGCTCTCTCTAGCAGAAGATCTAAAGACAACAAGTGTGCCCCCTATTCTCAACACTGGAACCCTTGTAAACTGTATATTCTTTCAGATCTGAAATGAAGAAATAAATCTACCTCATGGCAATGAAGTGAAATGAGAAATCTGGTTGATCTCTCCTCAACAATAGCTAGGGTGGGTTTGTCTCACCACTGAAACTATCTCCTCTCCCTTGGGGTTTCGTCAAAGAGAAAGCCAAAGCTCAAGAGCTCTCAAGTTTCGAAAATGCAAATGACAAGAATGAATGAGAGGGGGCTCTCTCTCACTTTTATAACTCTTTTTTTTTCTTGTGACTCTTCAACTTCCTTTCTCCTCTTTTTCTCACTTTTTAATTTAAAAATAACTTTTTAGTGAGAAAGTAGCTTATATTTTCATGTTGACCCTTTTTTGCCCTATTTTACCCTTTTTGCGCCACTTTTAACTTAAGTGACTTTTATAAAATCACTTTAGGAAATAATTATTAAATGTCACTTTATAAAGTTTTTTTGAGATTAGGTGACATTAAATAATTAATTAATTCTTTGTTTCCTCGACTATAGCCTACGGGACCTGGATAGGCTTCTAAGGTGGTCATCCGGAAAGGCACATGACACATTGACTAAATTTTTCCAATCCAGCATCGTTGCATATAATATGTAATTCACTGAGACATATGCTTAGCAAAAATAAGAGGCAACAATTACACCAACAATAGGAGTCAGGACTACTAAAGACAATTCAGCTAAGAAAATATATTTTGAAATGAAATGAAATTGTATTGATGTCCACCAAAGACGAAATTAGGTCAAGGGACTGGAAAGTACAACGTACCAAAATGGCAATAAGGGGAGAGAAAAAGCCATCTCCCAAAAGTACAATAGAAAACATAAAGCTAAGGGAACAAGAAGAAAAAGAAAACCCCGCATATCATTGGAAGCCAGCGAAAAGTACAATCACAATGTAGTAGTGAGATAGGCCGTAAGTAAGAATAAGGATCAGTTTCTATTGTCCTCAAATCCAGGAATAGTAATGTCCAACCCGAGAACCTGTCCAATAGTGTCCCCTGGAGAATGACCTGAACTGATGGACCCTTAAGGAGTGATCGAAGATAGCATCTGGAGGTTCCACCTAGGGTCGAGAGCGGTATTGGAGCTGAGGTGGAACCCAGGGGATTTTAATACAGTTGCACACTTACCAAGTCCAAAAACTGTTTACATATGGGCACTTTCAACTCAATTAACAACCTTCATTTAATAATGAAAAATGGATTTTTTGTTCAAGTAATACTCCATTCCAGAAAATACATTATGTTAGGCATGCACCCTCATCTCACCTATTCCACAGGTATCTCGAATTATCAACTTTCCTTTGTTTCATGTCTTCCTCTCGCCACCTAGCAGTACAGAACGCATTCCATGTTAGAAAAGCCATAAGGTACCAACTCTTACTCAGAAAAATGATGTCAAATTAGCTTTTAAAATAACATTTACATCAATGACCTCAATCAGAAGTAAGCAACTTGATCTTAAACTGTTTTGGATAAAGGCCTATTAAAATGATGCAAGTGAACTACAAATTGTTTAATAGGAAGAAGGCCATTACATTTTTAGTGGCCTGTTAAGCAAGCACCCAGTCTTCTTTATCACCTAAAGATATGATGACCCTCAACATATTTTAAAAGAGAGAAGAAATTAAAAACAAATTAAAGTCCGTTACATAATCTTGAGAATGTTGGTTCAGAATTAGCCATGTGTGTTATGGATCTTCAAAGAACACTTCATAAGAAAAATAACATGACAAAAGACAACCTTGATATAAGGAAAATATGCATTAAAATAAACAAGAAATAAAACTGTATTTATGAAGCATTGAAAAAGATAGTTGTGCATTTCATAGGAGACAGCCTACAGCAGTTAAGTAGGTTATTTTACATATATACCAAGGTTGGCTGCCTGCCAAACCCTACTAGGATGACCTTACCAAGGGGATATATTGACTACTACTAGTATTTATACACTTGGTAGCTACTGGCCATCCTCTTTTCCTACCAACTTACACAGTCTCTCAACTAGTCTTTTTATTGAACTAATGCTTCATATGAATCTCGCATAACTCAGCTAACACATAATCCATAACTCTATGCCCATTGGGGTTTCTACCTGGATCATGGAAAGTCGCAATGCCCCGTCTCAACCAGAGCCCAGAAAACACTCTCTCAATTATTGCATAGTTCTCTCCTCCTAATTTAGAAGGAATGAATAATCTTGAGGGATTTTAACCCGTAACTTTGAGCAGCCATAACTTTCTGAAGTTTTCCAGGGTTTAGAAGTCTGCAACACTCCATGCACTTGAAGTTGAAACCCTCCACTGCAAGTCAATCCAGAGATGTACACTTGTGATGTGACATTTCAACTTGCACCTTCAAGGAAAATGTTCAGATATGATAATAGAATGAAAAGAAAAACATTTGTTGTTCTGATTTGTACTTTTTGCTATTGAATTTCAATTTTCACACACAACTCATCTCCAAATGAAAATATAACTCTGCAAACACTACATCATTCACCATTCATCCATCCACTATTATCAAATAAAAATTATAGATCAGAAATAAATGCTAGAAAGAAGAAAGCCAAACCAAGAAACAAATGGGAGAGAAAGGTTTGATATTCCATGTTGTGATGGGGGGCCATCCATCCAGCAACAAATTTGGTTAACCTCTGTCAGAATAGAGCCACACACACGGATGATCAGACAAAACTTTTGCAAAAGTTTGTTTATATTCCCTGCCTTCCTTTCTACCTCTAATGTGATGGAAGGAAGCATAAAACCTACAATGATTCAAATGTTATAACCATTCATATCTAAACAAGGGGTTTAGTGATTTAATGTGCATAAAGTTAACCAACCCATTATGACATGAACTATGATGTGCTGAATTACATCATGAATACAAATTTGACTCATTAAAAATCCAAATTACATCATGCATAAGTTGCCTATATTCGTGGGGGCGAGGTGTACAAAATGTATGGGAAGAACTTGCCTACACCACAAGTATAGGCAAATACTTAAACTCCTTGGAATCTAACAAAAAATGACTGCAATATGTATCTGATGACGATGGGAGTGTTGCCGCCTAATACACACCTGGGGGTTAACGCAGCAGAAATCTTCAAGCTGCTCGGTGTGTCCTTGGGGGCAAGCCTCGAGTCAAGTACTGTCACTTGATTCTTGACTCCTCTGTTTAGGCAAACTCCTAACGAAGCCAAGGGGGGGTAGTCCCTAAAAGTTACTAAGGCTGATTAAGCTGTTTAGTCATAGTGATTTGTAAATGAATAAGTTTTTTAGGAGTTTATGACGTGAAAAACTAGAACAAAAGATTGCAATATTGAATTTAACACAACAGCATAAACAACATATAAATCATATAACCATTCAACACATGATAGATTGAAGCAAATGATTGTATGATAAAAAGCAAAAGGACAAGTGTTGAAAAATGGAGTTGAATTGGAGTGTTGTAGTGCCGAAAATGTATTGCGAATTGCTCTTGGTCAATTTTAATTTATTGAGAGATGAGTTGATTAATAGGGAGGGGGATTCCCGATATACCACGGAGGTACAGGGAATATATCCAGACTCACTAAGTGTGGCTCCACACGAGAAAATTTGGGCTAGATGGAGTCACGGGGGTGTGTCCAACACTACACCAATCGAGGGTGTAGCCTGACAGGGCCCCGTGGTCACTTTCTAGTTGTTCCCGCTTTCTCTGTGAAATTTTCCCACACGAAGAAAAATGAGACGTTGGATTTTCGTCTTGGGAGGTTAATTTAAAAAATGTGGAAAACTAATTACTAGTCACTTAGTCCCTTTCTGGTTTGATCAACTGGTAAGTCAAAGCTGCAGATATATAGAGCATACGGGGACAAAGTCTTGGTAAATTTTAAGAATTTTAAAACAATGTTTTTCTTGTTTAGATTAATACCCCAAGAGTCTCTTTTTCAGTCTAGTACTCGGGCAAGCCCTTGTCCGTGAACCGTAATTCGGGAAAGCAAGGGGCTCGTTTTAACCAAAATAAAAGACTAAAACTAGAAATGGTTATCTAATTACTACACTACAAAAGTAGTGGGTTAGTATCCATTTACTTTGCAAAAGATAGTTGAAAGAATTATAATAATCAAAGTATACGGCTTGCACGACAAAATTAAAATGTTCCTACATTCTGATTGACTTTGTGGTCTGTTATTGAAACGAAACCAACAAAGGATAAATTTTAGTTAAACTAAGTTAATTTTAATGAAGGAAAACTAAAGAAGCAAAATCGCATGAAAAAGGGACACCAACACAAATCCCCCCAAGGGGGATGGAGAGTGGGTTCTTATGATCCCACTCAAAACATTTTATTATGAGTTTACAATGAAAATTAAAAAGGAAGAAGTCCTCTTTCTCCTTATAGATCTTGGAGAAAAGAGGTCACAAAAGCTTTAGGAAGAAAGAAGAGGATTCAAGGAGGTCTTGGTTTGCTTGATCTTGCCAAAACTAGTGCCCCAAAGGCCCTTTATCTGTTGTCACAATACAAAAACCAGCAAAGATTTTTAGTAGAAAAGTGCCCAAAATCACTTTAAAAGTGATTTGGGCAAGTTAGAAAATTACAAAAAAAATTCTAAGTTAAAAACTAGCCTTAATAAAACAAAGAACTAAGATAAGTTGGCTTGAGAGCAACCTATTAGGGTCTTGGAAAGCCTTTAAAAAGGAAGCCAATAAAGCACCTAGATGCTAGATTTAAACCCTTTAACTCAAAAGAAACTACTTAATTAGCAAGCTAAAAATTTACTTTGAAGGAACTTACAAAAAACAAACTAGTTTCTAAGCCAGATCTAGTTTTTGAATGATGAAACCTTATAAACTTTTAGATCTAAGCAAATTACCCTTATGAATCATATCTAGAATGATATTAGCTTCTTGGAAAGAGTAGATCTAACAAATAAGAGGAAGTAACCAAGTAACCGGAAAGATTGTTTGAAATTTTAAGAGAAGAAGGTGAAAAGAAATGCCCCCTTTGAGAAATGGGCAATGGAATCGCTTTGGTGGCTTCGAGAAGGACTATGTTTCTCACAAAGAACTGGAGAACAAGAGAAGCAAACAAGATCTCTTATAAAATCCAACGAGGCAGCTGTGGACACTTTCACACTTGCACAAAAACTCGTCAAATCTTTTAGTAAAAATCTAAATTGAAGACAAGGAGATCATACCCATAAACAAATAAGCATGCAAAATCCTAAATCTTTAACATAGATATTTTAAATGAGTAATGAATCAACGCTACTCATTCCTATCGATTAGTCCTAATCTTTCATCAGGCTAAAGATTGACAAGAAAGTAGCAAATGCAAAAAAAATCCTACAGTTACCTCAATAAACAAATGAAACAATGCTCATCCAACTTGAAAGAAGACACCACTTGAGACCTCCAACGCCTTATTTCATTAAACAAATATTCAAAAAAGAAAATTACAATAGGAGTAGAGGTTCCACGATTTTTTTTCAAATGAAGGAGAAATGCCTTGCTTTTATAGAGAGTTCAAGCAAGAGGGAGGCAGAGAAATGCCTTTCTTTTATAGAGAGTTCAAGCAAGAGGGGGGCGCAACTCCCAAGAGAGGGCACATTTCCTTGATTGGGGCATGAATCTTGCCTTGAATGATTTGATTGATATGCATTTGAGTTGCAACCATAAAGGATGCGCCACCTCTCAAGAGGTAGGCGCATGCCTTCCTTGGAATATTCACCAGCGAACAGAGGGCTGCCACATCACAGAAGTCGCCCACCTTTGAGATATGCGCCCCTCCTTTAGTGGGAGCTAACTTGAACTCATGAGATTGGATCCCAATCTCCTCTAATTTGGCAATCAATCAAATCCTCCTCACTTTAGTTAACTGAGATCATGTCTTAATCACCTTTCCTTGATTAATGGAATTTTGATTTTGCCTTTATTATGTCTTTTTGGCCAATTAAATATGTCTTTTTGGCCTTTTTTGAGTGAATATTATTTTTGGAAATAAATATTCACTCAAAACTTAGGAAAAGTGGGTTTATGGGTTTAATGGGCGCTCTGGCTTAGAAAACGAGCTTCCACTTCACAAATTTAACCCACAAACCATACTTTTATTACATTTTTTATTTTTCCAATTAAACTATTAAAAAATAGCCTAAGTTTATAGAAAAATTTATTTTTTGCGAAACATAAAAAAAACTTAGGGGGGCCTAGCACAAGTCCATATGACTCAATATTAATGCCTAGCATGGTCATATACATTGACATATGAACTTTAATAACCTCCTAATGCCTAACCACCAAGATGGACATTCCAGCTTTGAAGCGGGTGAAAAACTTGAAAATTATACACAACTTGTTAAGCGGTGCATAATTAACAAGGGAAAAAACACCTTGGAATACCCGGATTGATGTTTAAATCCTAGGAAAACCAAGTTCTTTACAAAAAGTCATCATGCTAGTACATTTTATTACAATTCCCCCAGGGGGTATGAACATGTGGAAAAAATAAAAGGGCCTAAAAGGCCTGAGGACTTCTAAACTCTGATCATGAACAAGTATCCTTGTTCAAACTTTGTCGGCTCACTTGAAGGACAACTTAGTAGGCAACAGGAGGTATGTTATAAAATATATGGGAACAACTTGCCTACATCACAAGTGTAGGCAAGTACTTAAATTCCTCAAAATATCACAAAAACGGGCCGAAATATGCAGATGATGATGCTAACTCTGATTCCATGCGTCAAAGCCCACAAATCTCTTTCTGAGTATTCAAATGTACTCCATATGAAGGGAAAGTAAATTAAAACTAGATAGAAGTGATGTCAAAATGGTGTTGCATGATCTAGCATTACGAGGCACTTTTGCATCCCATCAATCCTCCCTCCTTTAAAACGCATGCCCCAAGTGTTATCCTCCAAAAAAATAACTCCAAGGAGGTACTTGTTGTCACACAATCTAGCAGTTCAATGATTGCAAGGATAAACCAACTACTAAACTGGTGGAACGTCAGGACACTACCCTAAAGTGTCAGACGGGCAGGGTACCCTCTCTTTAGGTCTCCTGAATCCACCCAAGGAAGACTCAGACTAACCACGAGAGGTGTCCCCAGTCGAGCTTTTCCAAGCACTTGCCAGTAAAACCAGTTTTCCCACAGTACTCACAAGACTGATTTGTGAAGGGAAATAGGGCAATGAAACTAATTAGCAAATGAGAAAATGTATACCCTGTGGAAATGGCTAAGGGGACGAAGGGTTTTGAAGGTTGATTGATCCCCTACGGATTGGAAGTAGCCTATGGTCAATTAAATCTTAGATGGTTGAACGCTATAGACCACTTATATTAACTGTAGGTTGAGATTAAAGAGTTTCCAGCTTGATTAAACTTCAGATTTTAAATGATTTAGGAGGTTAAATGCTCAAAACCTGAATGTTAAGGGTATGGTTTGAATGTTGGAATGTATTTATAAGAGGTCTCAGCTGTAAAACAACTTGTTGTTTTAGGTGTTTAGGTTCAACAATTTAATCTTCAGCAAGCATAAATTTCACTAAACACTCGAAAATAATTACTAGACTGAATATTCAAAGAAATAGATGACCAGTGATTTAGTAAGAAGTTTCAAATTTAAAGTATGAGTGCCTAGGGTACGAATCTTATCCAATCTAGCGAATAAATACCAAGCATTCAGTGATGAAAACAGGCAGAAAATAAGAAGTGCAATTTGACAATTGGAAGAGAAATGAAAACCAGCAAACAAATGGGAAACCAGCAAACAAATGGGATAATACGCTGACCTGGTGCCTTGTTCTTGGGCTATGGATTTGTTGCCTCTCCCTAGCAATGTGTTGTCTTGTATTGGCTCTGTTTGGTGATGACTTTTCCAACAAATTCACCAAATATCCAACCTGAAGGCACCCTTGAAGATCGATTTTCACCTACCTGCAAAAGAATAAAATAACTACGGAGTATCAATCAAATTTCTAAAGTAGAAACCCAAGCTATTATATTCATTAACAAGTGAAGATTGTTGTATGAAAGAGTTAACAAATAATTCAAAAAGAAACCAGCACAAGTGAAGATTGTTGTATGAAAGAGTTAACAAATAATTCAAAAAGAAACCAGCAATAATGCAGACATAAATCGCTTGAAATTTGCTCATTAAACCCCTGGGATGCGCCAGCAATCCAAGGGGGTGATTTCACACAGTAGAAACACTAAAATTTGCTTCAGATCTGATCAGCAACACATGCATACACAAGGAGGAAGACAAACAACAAATTCTTTGCTCGAGGATTTGCTCAAGACACCAAGAAATGAAGTAGAAAATATGTTTGTATTGCTGTAACAAATGGCTCTCCAAAAGTCCTTTACAATGAGCTAGCTTTTCTCTTTTATATAATAAGAGAAGGAAAATCCCTAATCATAAGGATTGAGGGTTGAGATTAAAACATAGATGAGCCAAATCAATGGCTGAGATAATCACCACTGATTACATTTTTTAAATTGTTGGAAATGATTGTTTTCCTTGGGGGAGGGAATTGCCTCATTGAGCCCATATTATATAGAAAATTACAAACAATTTGCCAAAATGCTGAGTTGGGATCATTAGTGGGTCCCCCTGGCAATCTCCTTGCTGACTTGGAAGAGCTGAAAGTGAAGATTAGTTGAGTTTTTTAATCAAAAGCGCCCCCTTGGAGAGAAGTGTGACCCCCTTGGAGAGAGCAAGTTGAAATGTGGTCAACACTTGATGTTCTTCACGAGGAAATGATCACTTTGTCACTAGGAACATATTTCATGAGGACCCATGTTAAAACTTTGCACTTTAGATTTCTCATTGCCATGTTTTTTAGATTTAGGAATTTTTTAAATCAAGACTTAGGAAACTTGAATAATTAATTCCTATTAATTAGATCTTCATGAATTCTTGCCCAAATTACCTGTGAGTTTCCTTGGATGGATTCCTTGCTGCTCTAATGTCACATACTAATCAAAATCATGCCACAAACCAATCTGAAATATCCATTTTGAAGTTGCTCCAAATCATTAAAGTAAGACTTAGGCTTTTTTAATCATAAACTTAGAAAACTCCATAAATTAAAGCCTATTAGTCCATAATAGATAAAAAAAACACATTTGGAAGGGTCCAATTGGCTAACCACATATTGCTGGTTGGTCCTGTTGACCAAGTCAAACCCCCTTTGACCAAGTCTAAAAGTTGATAAAGTCAACTTTGGTCAAAGTTGAATAATGATGTTCAATTAATGAAAGGGCATATCCAAAGCCTCTAGGAGAATAAATTAGCATCTCAAATGATATATATTGATAGTGCACTAGTGCTACAATACTCACATTACACAAGTAATTCATATGACTCATCACATAGCTTCAAACATAGGAAATATTGCATAAATAAATATATAGAATGAAATCAATGTTTTATATTCATGCCACCATCTAAACAATCATTAAGAGCATTATTCAAAATCAACAAAGCTAGTCAAGTGAAGAACTGGTCACAAGTGGTTGATTAACTTAAGATAAAGGGGAAAAGGGGAACTCTATGATATTCATTAGTCAAGCAAACACAAGGGAAGTGTTATCACACAACTTGTAGTTTCCCAAAAGGTGATCCTATCCAGGATGGTAGAGGTGTTGGACAACTAAAGAGGTGACCCAAGAGAGCTTCCATTCCCAAGGATAAATGGTTGCCACGCTAATCGAGGCACTCTTCACTTTAGATCAAGCAATGCGAGACCAAGGGGGAGACCCTAGCTAGCCAATAGAGGCTAGCGAACCTACTCTGGATACTCTAGGGAGATGTGAAGATGAAGAGAGAGGGAGATCGAGAGTAAGTAGATCTAGATCTAGGGAAGACAAGTGACAAATGTAAATTTTAATTAATCCAGAGTTCGCTACTCCCTCTGGATAGCCATGAGATCTCAAGCGGTTTGAGTCTCGTATATCAATAAACTCATAAAGACATAAAACTCAACAACTAGATCTCTTTACAACATAAAGACAATCATTCACACATAAGACACTGTATATACCCTGGAAACCCCAAACGAGGAAAACCAGCAATCCTGAGGGGCTATCTTCAGTCTAGAGCCCAGAGCAATATATGAAAGAAACAAATACAACAGTGTTTCCTCAGATGTAACACTCAATCCCTGAACAGGTCAATGCCCTAGGTTTGCATGCATTAATTGATGCATGCACTGGGAGAATCTGGATCTGAGTCACCCTGCAAGTAGCTCTGACTGTACTGCCTGTTGCCAATTAAGTTGTACTTGGTTCGATTGTCAAGTGAGCAGGCAAAGTTGAACATGTTAAATGTTCATTTTCAATGATCTGATGACCATCAGGCCTTTAAGAGGCCCCCTTTTTTAATTTTTTCCACATGTCCATGGCCCTGCAGGGTTTGTAATAAAATGTACTAGCATGGTGTTTTGTAAAGGAATTGGTTCTCTAAGACTTTTTGGCTAAGTCAGGTATTCCAAGGAGTTTTTTCACCTATTAATTATGTCTTGCATTAGTGCATAACATAATTTTTGGGGTTTTCTCCTGCTCCTCCAAAGCTGGAATGCCTGGGGAGGTTAACAAGCCTTAGGGGATTGTTAAAGTCCATGGGTCAATGTATATGAACATGCTAGACATTGTTTTTGAGTCATATGGACATGTGCTAAGTCCCCCTGGGTAGTTTTTTAATTTTCGGCAAAAAGTATTTTTCCCGTAATTGAGCCATTTTTTAATAGTTTAATTAAAAAATTTGTAATCGACATAATTTTGTGGTCTGGGGGTCTTACTTGGCTTGGGAGTACTCGTTTTCTAACTCAGAGCACCCACCTTACCCCTAAACCCACTTTCCATAGTCATTGGGTTGTTTATTTTTCACTTGTGGCTAAAAAATAAAAAATAAAAAGAGAAAAATGCAAAAAAGTCAAAAATCATAAAAAATTAACTTCCAAATTTTATGGGATTGGAAGTCAAAATTATTTCAACTATGTTTTAGGAGTTGTAAGAGCTTATTTTGGAAAGATTCCGGGCAGCTATATTAGTGGGATTATTTCCCCACTTGAGGGAGGCATATTTCCTAAAATTGGGCCCCTTCAATCATGGAACTTGCAGCTATGTTTATGGGTTGTCACATAGTTGATTTTTAGCTGATTTGGGGTTGATTTTGGCAACCCATTACATGGGAGTGGGTAGCCCCATTTTCTCCACGAGTTATGCCACTCATTCCACCCATTTCTCTCCATCTTTGGCTATTTAAGCATGGCATTCCACTCCATTTTCTAGAGTTGGAGTTTGGGAGTTAGAGCTAGCACTTGTTATTCGATTTTGTACTTGTCATTTTGCTTAATGAATAAAGAGACTTTGGAGGTCAAGCTTGGTGTAGTGCTTTTGATGAGTGGGTGAATGTCATGGTTTTCATTGAGGTAACATGTATTTGAGCTACTTGTTTTCTTTTGCAACTAAATCTAGCTTTGGGAAGGATCAGTATTGATTTATAAGGGAGGTTAAGTAATTTGTTTATTATTTAATCTTTTATCTATGCATGTGTAGAGATCTGATTTAAATGTGTCATTTGTTTATGAGCATTTCCTTTTAATTTCTCATATGTATATTTCTAGATTTGATCATTTGGTTTCAAGTTGATGTGATTTGCGAGTTATTTCAAGTGGATGAGTGAAGGATCTTGTTTCCTTTACTTTTCTAACATCTTTTTTGCAGACGTAGCCCCTCAGTTCTCCACCAAGAAGGCTCCAAGGCTTCTTCAAGGAAAAAATTGATAAATTGATCAAACTCTCCATATCTCCTACTCTTCTACTTCATCCTTTCACCTTCGTTACTAGTTACTTTTTGAAGGAGTAATAGTGGTTTGCAATCTGAACTTTACATTCTGATTTATTACTCTTAAAGGTTTGATCTATTTTGTTTACAAAGAGTTCATCTCTAATAGATTAGATCTTTCATTTATCTAGCATTTTACTCTTCCAAACTTGAAAAAAAAAATCGTCAATTTTCCAAAGAGTTTAAAGGGTAGTGTTAGATCTGATTGAAATGTATATCTAGTTGATTAAAAGAGCTTAGAATTTGCAACTCTTAAAGCTTGCAAAGATCCCAAGTAAACGAGCCCCATTGCTTGATTTACTTGGTTAAATTTTGTCATTTTTAACTAGTTTTAACACTTAGATTTTTTTGGGTTTATTAGGAGGTGTTCCAAAGACACTCTTAAAGTGTTTTTGGGCATCTTATACTAATGTTTGCTTGTTGGTTTGCAGCAAAAGACGAACAGGTAGGAGGAAGCACTGCCGAAATTTCAAGGATCCAGGCAATCCAGAGGACCAATACTGAATTTTGTAAAACCGATTAATTTTTTCCTTCAAAATTGTAAGCCACCAAGTCACTTTAAGTAGACTGGGGCACTTCTCTGGTCATTGTAAAACATTATTAAACGAGAGCAAGTGGGCTAGCCAGAGCCCACACCCCACCCCCCCAGGGGTGGCCTGTGTCGTCTCTTTTCATGGTGTGATTTTTAGAGTAGTTTATTTCTTTTATTTTCGGCATTTAATAAAACTAACTAGGGTTAAAATTTACCTTGTTGGTCCTGTTCTCCGCCAAACTGCACACCAGCAACAGAAATCTTTCGAAAGCTGTCTCCCTCACTAGAAAGTGGAGAGAGGTGTGGCCTTGGGGGCAAGCAATGAGCCAGGTACTGTCACCTGAATCCCAACTCCTCCGTTTAGGCTAACTCCTAACGAAACCAAGGGGGGTAGTCCGTACAAAGAGTTTTACTAAGGCTCTTGTGTTTTTAGGTTTTAAGTGTGAATGATGCGGATGGGTGTTGTTTAGGAATTTATTATGATGAGACCAAATTAAAAGATGAGATAAGCACAAGATAACAACGCAATCCACGTTGCTAAAATGAAGTAACAAGACTAACAATATATTTCAAGACTTATGATCAAATAAAGCATTCACAACATGAAAATTCACAGAAGGACAAATGGTCCTGATTAAGATATAAATTGTAAATACCAATGCCTTATGGAGTCATAGAAAAGATGATTGTGATGCTGAATGTGTGGGTCTTGAAAGAATGTTGTTTGTGAGATCGTTATGAAAATTATCTTGGTAAATTGAATATTTTAATGGTCTTGATTATTAGGCTAAAACCAAAGATATCAAAAGAGTAGAACCTTAACCAGGAGCAAATACTAGCAACCTCTTAGATGATAGGTCGGGAGCACCCAGATTGTAGAGAGAATAAGTGTACAATGGCTTGACCACCCTCGAGTCTGACAGTGGATTCCCGGCACCACCTGTTTCAGGAAGCAATCTCAGTGATTTGATGCTGGTTTTGGTTTTGGTTAAAGTTTTAATTATGTTATCACTTGTAAGTTTAGCAAGTCCTTCACCTTTCTGAGTACTAGTCCAACCTTTGCAGATTGGCAGAGCATACGGGTGTTGGATAATCAACCAAAAATAAATTAATTATGGGGGATGTGAGTTGAAATGTTTTACTTATTGAGAGCACCGTTCAACCCTCCGATAGAGAGCACTCTTGACTTAGTCTTAAGACCAAAGTTCAAGAGACTTTTCTAATCTAATATGCCTAGCGCAAGGGGAAAATGCAAATCTAAAATGCTCTCCGACAGAGAGTGCTCTTGACTTGGATTTGGCCAAGTTCAAGAGGCTTTGTTTATTTTATTTGCAAGTAGAAGCAGTTGTAAAGATAAACCACACGATAGCTCAACAGATATAAAAGACAACTAGCATGCTACTTGCGAAATGAAACAAGATAAAAAGATTTAGTGTTCTACCAACAAATTTAATCTAAGGTGGGGTCTTCCTCCGAACAAGGTCGACCACTAAGAACTGCTAGCACTTGAGCACTTCCCAGCTAGCTAAGCTAAGATTTCGACCAAGGCAACTACTAGGGAGAGAGGAGTAACCACAAAGTTATGTGGTCCTGCCCTTGAGATGAAATCCCAAGGATACTACCTCCGATCAAAACTTGGAAGAGAAGTATGACAAAATGAAATAAAGACTACTCTAAAGCGGAAAATGAAAAATCTAATCTAACCAATCAGAACACTCTTCCCCAAATGGGGAAGAATACCAAAAAAGTGGAGGCCTCCTCAAGTTGAAATTTTATTAACTTTTACAGATGCCTTGGGTTTTGAAACCTTGAAGGACTTTTGAGAATGAAGCAACTAGGAAAACAAAGCTAGCTCTTATAAGCTTATTACAAAGGATAACAAGATTTTGTATACTCAATCACTCCTCATGGCATTCATGTGATTTTGCTATTATTCCTTGCTTCAAGATCTAGAAAATATCTGTCTCTCAAAACCACCTATACAAGCTCAAAACAACTCAACAATGTACCCATTAACCATTAGAAAAATAAAACAAATTTGAAACTAGTTAAGCCTAGGTTTGAAGATTGAGCTCTAAAATGTAAAATGCATGAGATTTTGACATAAAACTTTTAATATGATGAAACAGACCAGCAAGCAAACAATGCCTAAAAATACTAGGAACGAAACTAAATCATGAAATTTTTGAAATATTTTATATGAAAAAATATCTATCTTTTGTATGAGAAGAAAAATGCAACAAGTTGTAAACTAAATGCAAAACTTTACTACCTTATATGCTCAAGACTTTTTTTTTTCGAAATGCATGACGTGAAACCTCCAAGATGAGATCTAACTACTTATGAGATGTAAATAAAGAGATACAAGATTTTAAAACTTTGAAACTATTTGTGAGATTTAAAATTTCCAATAGACTAGATACAACCTATAACAAATAAATTGAACACTAACTTTACTTGTTTTTGTTGTTTTTTGTGTGTAACTTCAAAGGTGGACGAGAGGGCTGCCAAAAGAGAGAACAAATAGTCAAGTGAATGGATAGTTGGCTGCCAACAGTAGGGTGATGGACAGTCAATAGGTAGGCAGCCAATGAAGTGGCTAATGTGCAGCACACAGTCCAATAGGTGGGCAGCCAATGAAGTGATAAGTGGCTGCCAAAAGATGAATGGGACAGCAGCTCAGGATGGACGAATGGAAGATATGTGAGAAGAGATGAAGGCCAAGAGATGAAGGGGATGAAGTGGGCTAAGGTAGGCAGACATTGAGAGGAAGATAGAAGAAGAGTTTAGGAAACGAATGGGAACTAGGAGGAGAAAGAACAAAAAAACGAAAGGAAGAGAGCTTAGGAAGGGTGGTAGAAATGAGAGCAAGGGCTAGCAAGGCAAGGCAAAAGTCAAGGAGAAAACAAGAGAGGGAGAGCTAGAAGAGAAAAGCTCTTAGGACCAAGTAACCAAGATGTTTCTTTAAAAATTGGAGATGAATTAAAGTGCGATACTTAGCTCCTTTTGGAAATTTTGAAAGAAAGTTGGAGTCCACTTAATGCTTGATTTGGATCTTTTACCTAGCTTCGAGAAGAGGGGATGCAAACTAGCTCCACAAGCTTACTCGAAATGGATGAGAAGATCTGCAACATAAACAATCAAATGCTAACAAAATAGAGAATTAGTCATGTATTATCCATCAATGGAGATCAAAAGACATGAAATACAAACTAGTAACATGCATGTACTCTTAGATCTCTAAAGAGAATGAATATTCAAATAAATTGAAACTACAAATATTTGACTTATGTGCTTGAATAAAGCCCTCCCAAGCATGAACCAATTAATCAATATTGAAATAGACAAAATGAAAGTATGAAACAATATCACCTCATTCCATAAGCATTAATCCAAATAACACAAGATGAGCCTCCAAAGCTTTAAATCTTATTTCACATGAGAAGTATTACAATAATTTGCCAAAGTTTTTGTGCACAAGAAATCCATGAGAAGAGAGCTAAAATGCATCTCTTATATAACAAAGCACTAACCTAAAACCCTAGGTCAAATTGGCAAGAGAAGAGAGCCAATAACCACCCAACTAAAGTCGAATTCCAATCTAGAGTCAATCAACACCAAGCTTGGAGCTTGATCCACCAAACAACTCAAGTTGCAAGTCTATGTGGATGGGGAGGTGGCCTCCACCTAGGCAAGGCGCCCCCCATCCCAATCTTGGGAACTTCACCATCCAATTCGCATGAGCCATGTAGGATTGACGTGAGCACTAAAGGAAGGGCGATTTTACCACATGGTATGGCTTGGAGTGCAATGGTTGGTGGTGACTCGAGTTATGAAGGGAGCCAATGCACAAATCAAGGAATGGCACCTACCATATCCACTTGTGTTACCACCAACCCAATAACCATGTGCCAACACACCAAATCGACTTTTAATTGAAGGAGGGCAAATTCACTTAGAGAGATCCACTTGTGTTGACTGTGTACTTGATTGAATGCTGACTGAGATGATTGGAATCATCTTAAATGTTGAGTGCCATGTCAATTAGCCTTTTACTTTATTCATTTCTGATTATTTTGGAGAGATTTGGATTTCTTCAAAATATTCAAAATTATTATTTTAATTAATAATTTCTCTGTAAATGGTTTTTTGGAGAAAATATTAATTATGAGGCTGAATTGACATTCAAAAGTTGGGTTTAGCTAGTCCATAGGTCATGTGTGATTTTTGGCTTATGAAACGAACCATCAATCACTGAATTCGGACCTCAGATGACTGACATATTACAAATTAATACTTTTCTATTTAAACTATAGAGAAATTTATTAAATTTAAAAATAATTAAAAACCCAAATTCGACGGAGTCGGTAAAAATTTTCGAAATTTTTTTCTGGGGGTCTTAGGGACTTGGGACATGACCAACACCTATTCTAATAGTGTCTAGTAGGCTTATATACATCAGTTGGACTCTAATAACCCCCCATGGCTAAAATTTTCAAAATCGGGCATTCCAGCTTTGAAAGAAGCGGGAGAAAACCTCATCGATTATAGCTCGGCTACAAGCAAAGTATAATTGACAAGAGAAAAAGCTCCCTGGAATACCTTAGTTGCTTAATCAAGTCATGGGGAACCGAGACGCTCAGATCCTACTAGCACACTTTATTACAAACCCCATGGGGCCATGGTCATGTCGACACAAAAACAAAACTAGCTAGCCAAAATTGGCTAACAGCTGCAATCTGAAACCCAGATACTCTGGAAGTGAACACTGATGTGTTCCAACACTGGCGGCTCAATAAGGTTTCAACTATTTGTACAAAATAGGTGATACAGGTCCGTTCCACTAGCGGTCCACAAGTTCACTCAGGACATAGATTTTTATCATTTTTTTACAAACTCAAACGCCACCTTGCTTTCCCGAAGTAGGGTTTCAGAACAAGGGCTTGCCCGAGTACTGGCCTGCAAAGAGACTCTTGGGGTTTTAAAAGATAAAAAAAATTTTAAATTTCCAAGGTCTTCTCCCGTATGCTCTATGGCCAACTTGCAGCTCAGTCTGATCATGTTGGTACGCATCAGAGAGGGGAAGATGGCTAATAATAGGATCTAACACCACCCCAATAAAAAAACATTTTTGTGAAAATCCGGCACAACACGAGTATTTTGTTCTCGTGGGGAAATTTTTCAGAGGACTTGGGACAAAACTAGGTAGTGACCTCTTGGAAACCGTTAGGCTTGCCCTCGTTGGTATAGCATCTGAACAACTACTTGAGACTCCAATCCAGCCCAAGTCTCAATGAGAAGCCACACATCAAAATTCCGGACATATTTCCCCGTACCTTTGCGTATATTGGGAACCGACCAGCCCTAATAAAAAGATCACTACCACATTAAATTTAAAATAAACCAAGAACACTTGCACAACATTTACTTTTTCAGTTCATGCATCTTTTTCGACTCCATTTAGGCACTGGTTTATATTGCTATATTTCATGTTATTGATGAATGTTGTTTATGATGATAATGTTGAATATTTGCAAATGAAATGTTGATGAGTGATGCTTTGCTTTATATGTATAAATGTATGCTGCATTAGCTTGGTTTCAAAAGATATTTCTAACTCCTAGATTAGACACCATAGTTTCTTTCATTTTTAGGGTCCACTACCCTTGGCTTCGCTAGGAAAGCCTAGACAAAGGAGTCGAGTCCCAAGTGACAGCACTTGACACTGACTTGCCCCCAAGGCCACACCAGCAGCTTGAAGACTTCTGCTACATTTTCCTAGGTGTGGAACCAGGCGGCAACATTTTGGCGCCGTTGCCGGGGATAAGTCTTTTTATTCCCGAAATACGACTTTTGAGTTTTCATTTTTTGTTTTTCCTTTGTTTGATGAATGTTTAGATTAGATTTTTAATTTTTCATCTGGCGACTCCACTAACCTTTTTTCCTTTTATAAAAATTCAAAGAAAAACAAAAAGAGAGAATTCTTTGTGAGATTGTTTTATATGCATAATTTTTTTCACATGGTGACTCCATTGAAGGGATTAAACCCTTGTTTCTTATATAGTTTGTTGAGACTGTTTGTGTGTAGATGAGCCTGATGCATTACAGTAAAATCTATAAAGCTCACCTTTTGACAACTCCACTGATTCAGTACCAGATATATCCCATGGTCATTTCAATTGCAGGCTATTGATCTTTGAAAATGGATAATAAAGTTTCTAGTGAGCAAATTTCCGATGCTCATCCTCCCATTGACTTCTCAGGCATCCCTGGTTTCCCTAATTATCATAATGGTGAAGATGTATCTGATTATCTGTCGGTCTTTTGGGGAGATGATGATGATGTAGAAACCCGACATGTCATGTCTTTTCTTAAAGTTGTGGCTAACTTCAAAGTCTTATATGAAGATAACATAATGGAGATGTTTGTTAGTACATTACAGGGATCTGTTTATCAATGGTATTCTAAAGAGCTTCCCAATAAATGTATTAACTCTCTTTCGAGCCTCCTTAGAATATTTATAAGGCAATGGCATAATAGAGGAACTAGTATGGAAGACTTGGATAGGATCCTTAGAAGGTACTTTCTCTTGTTCATACCTTGGTTTGAGTATCATAAGGAAGACCCCAACTTTCTTCGTATCATCATGACAGAGAATGATAAATATTGGGAGGTGCCTCTAAGTTATATCAATATTGTTGATCTCCCTGTAGCATAGTATGGATTTAAAGAAGAGATTCAACATGACCCTATCGAAGAGTTCCATGAAGCACCCTGAATTGAAGATTTTGTGGAAAACCATCCTCTTGTCACCATAACTGAAAATATAAAAGATATGGAGTGTTCTCAAATCTATGAAGATGACCACATATGTATTCTTGATTTACCTAAAGATGAAGCCATTATAGAAGTTGACAAAGAAATTCATGAAGGGTCTTCAATTGAAGATTTTTCAGAAGAGCTTCCTCAATTTGCCATTGAAGATTTGGGATTTCAGGATTACTTCAATGAAAATGGTGACGTTTGTACTTTAGATTCTCCTCAGGAAGCAACCACTACAGAAGCCTCTAAAGAAAGTTGTGATGAAATTTGTATGGTTTATGATGACACTCCTCCTTTTTCTCCACATACTGTTGAAGTCTTGGACAACTTTATGCCTTGTAATATCTTTCAAACCAAACCTTCTAAGGATGACTATTATGAACATGAGAATGGGTATAGCCAGAGATGTGGTGCCAACGATGAAGACTCGCTCATATCTGACATAGATGGGAATAATGACTGTTTGACTTCGATTGAAAATCCAATTTATGACACTTTTGAAAATCTTGTTGAGAATCCCATATATGATGTAGCCAGTAAAGGGAGTGTTGGTTTTGAGACCGTGGGGAATTTTGATACTTCTCATGATCAATCAGAGCCATTAATGAGTATCAATATTGAGGATTTGGATCAGCAGTATAACGAAGAGTTAGATATGGTGCAATCAGTGAAGTGTCAGTTTCAGCCTTCATCAGCTCATTCGGAAGTTCCTTATGATTTGGAGCAGCTTGGGGCTTATACTTTCACAGAAATGAACTATCAGAAGAGCCCTTCAGATCAATATGATGAGGTAGTTGGTCTGCCTTATCGTTCCAAGTTTTTTCTCAACCCTATCCAGTCATGGGTAGAAGAGGTCTGCATGAGGACTTACCATTGGGGGAAGCACTTCAAAGATCTATCATATGCCTATGATCACCCATCCAATCCTTCAATCCAAAATTATCATGCAGGTTTTCATTTTCTGAATAAGGTATCCTTGTTTTGGCTGGTAACCAAAAACAAGGTGAAAAGTTTTATATTGATAAAATGTTAAGATGGTTGCATTGGATTTATCATTTTACTTGGCATTTTATTTTGTTATGCTTAGAGTAGGAAAATAAGCTCATCAAGTGAGCATTTACTTTCAGCATTTCTTTTTCAGTACTTTCATTTTTTTTACTTAGAGGTTTTTAGTTAATTTTGTTTTGAAAAATACAACTTATGGTTCATTTGCCTCTTATAAGAACTTGTGCTACTGAAAGGTTTTCTTGTCAAGCTGAGATGTTTTTACAGGCCATAGAAACCGGAGATTCTGGTGTTCTCATATGCTCTCCTTGCCTAAAGACCAGATCAAGCACACGTCCCACAATTGGAGCCAGATGTTGCCAATTAAGTTGTACTTGGTTGGATTGTCAAGTGAGCGGGCAAAGTTGAACATGTTACATGTTCATTTTCAATGATCTGATGACCATCAAGCCTTTATGAGGCCCCGTTTTTAATTTTTTCCACATGTCCATGGCCCTACGAGGTTTGTAATAAAATGTACTAGCATGGTGTTTTGTAAAGGACTTGGTTCCCTAGGACTTTTTGGCTAAGTCAGGTATTCCAAGGAGTTTTTTCACCTATTAATTATGTCTTGCATTAGTGCATAACATAATTTTTGGGTTTTTCTCCTGCTCCTCCAAAGCTGGAATGCCTGGGGAAGTTAACGAGCCTTAGAGGATTGTTAAAGTCCATGGGTCAATGTATATGAACATGCTAGACATTGTTTTTGAGTCATATGGACGTGTGCTAAGTCCCCCTGGGTAGTTTTTTAATTTTCGGCGAAAAGTATTTTTCCTGTAATTGAGCCATTTTTTAATGGTTTAATTCAAAAATTTGTAATCGGCATAATTTTGTGGTCTGGGGGTCTTTTTTGGCTTGGGGGTGCTCGTTTTCTAACTCAGAGCACCCACCTTACCCCTAAACCCATTTTCCATAGTCATTGGGTTGTTTATTTTTCACTTGTGGCTAAAAAATAAAATAAAAAAGTGAAAAATGGAGAGAAAAATGCAAAAAGGTCAAAAATCATAAAAAATTAACTTCCAAATTTTATGGGATTGGAAGTCAAAATTATTTCAGCTATGTTTTAGGAGTTGTAAGAGTTGATTTAGGAAAGATTCCGGACAGCTATATAAGTGGGATTACTTCCCTACTTGAGAGGGGCATATTTCTCAAAATTGGGCCCCTTCAATCATGGAATTTGCAGCTATGTTTATGGGTTGTCACATGGTTGATTTTTAGCTGATTTTGGCAGCCCATTACATGGGAGTGAACAGCCTCATTTTCTCCACGAGTTATGCCACTCATTCCACCCATTCCTCTCCATCTTTGGCTATTTAAGCATGGCTTTCCACTCCATTTTCTAGAGTTCGAGTTTGGGAGTTAGAGCTAGAACTTGTAATTCAATTTTGTACTTGTCATTTTGCTTAATGAATAAAGAGACTTTAGAGGTCAAGCTTGGTGTAGTGCTTTTGATAAGTGGGTGAATGTCATGGTTTTCATTGAGGTAACATGTATTTGAGCTACTTGTTTTCTTTTGCATCTAAATCTAGCTTTGGGAAGGATCAGTACTGATTTATAAGGGAGGTTAGGTAATTTGTTTATTGTTTAATCTTTTATCTATGCATGTGTAGAGATCTGATTTAAATGTGTCATTTGTTTATGAGCATTTCCTTCTGATTTTTCATATGTATATTTCTAGATTTGATCATTTGGTTTCAAGTTGATGTGATTTGCGGGTTATTTCAAGTGGATGAGTGGAGGATCTTGTTTGTTTCCTTTACTTTTCTAACATCTTTTTCGCAGACGTAGCCCCTCAATTCTCCACCAAGAAGGCTCCAAGGCTTCTTCAAGGAAAAAATTGATAAATTGATAAAACTCTCCATATCTCCTTCTCTTCTACTTCATACGTTCACCTTGATTACTAGTTACTTTTTGAAAGAGTAATAGTGGTTTGCAATCTGAACTTTACATTCTGATTTATTACTCTTAAAAGTCTGATCTATTTTGTTTACAAAGAGTTCATCTCTAATAGATTAGATCTTTCATTTATCTAGCATTTTACTCTTCCAAACTTGCAAAAAAAAAAAGGTCAATTTTCCAAAGAGTTTAAAGGGTAGTGTTAGATCTGATTGAAATGTATATCTAGCTGATTAAAAGAGCTTAGAATTTGCAGCTCTTAAAGCTTGCAAAGATCCCAAGTAAACGAGCCCCATTGCTTGTTTTACTTGGTTAAATTTTGTCATTTTTAACTAGTTTTAACACTTAGATTTTTTGGGGTTTTTTAGGTGGTGTTCCAAAGACGCTCTTAAAGTGTTTTTGGGCATCTTATACTAATGTTTGCTTGCTGGTTTGCAACAAAAGATGAACAGGTAGGAGGAAGCGCTGCCGAAATTTCAAGGATCCAGGCAATCCAGAAGACCAATACTGAATTTTTGTTAAACCGGTTAATTTTTTCCTTCAAAATTGTAAGCCACCAAGTCACATTAAGTAGACTGGGGCACTTCTTTGATCATTGTAAAAGATTATTAAACGAGAGCAAATGGGCTAGCCAGCGCCCACACCCCATCCCCCCAAGGGTGGCCTGTGTCGTCTCTTTTCTTGGTGTGATTTTTAGAGTAGTTTATTTCTTTTATTTTCGGCATTTAATAAAACTTACTAGGGTTAAAATTTACCTAGTTGGTCCGTTCCACTGGCAGGCCAGAAGTTCACTCAGGACATAGATTTTTATCATTTTTTTACAAACTCAAACGCCCCCTTGCTTTCCCGAAATAGGGTTTCAGAACAAGGGCTTGCCTGAGTACTGGCCTGAAAAGAGACTCTTGGGGTTTTAAAAGATAAAATTTTGGTTCATAAAACAAATTTTAAATTTCCAAGGTCTTCTCCCGTATGCTCTATGGCCAACTTGCAGCTCAGTCTGATCATGTTGGTACGCATCAAAAAGGGGAAGATGGCTAGTAATAGGATCTAACACCACCCCAATAAACAAACCTTTTTTGTGAAAATCCAACACAACTCAAGTATTTTGTTGTCGTGGGGAAATTTTTCAGAGGACTTGGGACAAAACTGGGTAGTGACCTCTTGGAAACCGTTAGGCTTGCCCTCGTTGGTATAGCATCTGAACACCTCCTTGAGACTCCGATCCAGCCCAAGTCTCAGTGAGAAGCCACACATCAAAATTCCGGACATATTTCCCCGTACCTTTGCGTATATTGGGAACCCACCAGCCCTAATAAAAAGATCACTACCACATTAAATTTAAAATAAACCAAGAACACTTGCACAACATTTACTTTTTCAGTTCATGCATCTTTTTCGACTCCATTCAGGCACTAGTTTATATTGCTATATTTCATGTTATTGATGAATGTTGTTTATGATGATAATGTTGAATATTTGCAAATGAAATGTTGATGAGTGATGCTTTGCTTTATATGTATAGATGTATGCTGCATTAGCTTGGTTTCAAGAGTAGATCTAGATCGATCTAATGCCAATCTAAAAGACCCAAGTGGGGCCCACCATTGATTTAGTCAAAGTGAAGTGAAATGGGGCCCACTAGGTGAAATTAAGGTAGGAATGGCACTAGGAGAGTGGCTAAGTGACAGATCTGAAGTTTGAAAGACAAAATAGCAACAACCAGATAATAGATCTAAAAAGAGACTAAGAACCCACAAGTGCATCCCCCCTTAGAGATGGCCAGTGCCTTGGATCGAGGGGTAAATGGAGTCTGGTTTCCACCAAATTTGGTCTCTAAGGTTATTTAATTAATTAAGAGGTGGGTTATAGTTATTAAGCCCAAATTATCGCCAAATCTATCAGATCTATAAAACTATGGTTTTAATAATGAGGGTTTGAAGTGACCAATGGGTAAAATGCACGAAAACCTATACGTACCTTGTAGATCTTACCTCAAATGCTTGCGGCCGCCAAGTACATTGATGATCCGTCCGTTTAGTTACAATTCCAAGCTAGATCCAAGTGATTCCAAGCAAAAACGTCCTAACCCAAGGAGGAGAAGTGTCTTCTTTTACCTGCAAATTCAAACTACCAAAGTGATATTTGATCCACAAATAAAAGATGACAACTCCCTTCAAGATGAAGACGTCATGCCCAAGAGAAGATGGGAGAAACCCTTGCAATCGTCCCTCCAAGCAATTCGCACCCCTGTAGAAGATGAATTCGGCCTCCCTCTAAAGATGTTGGAAATCACCTGTGAACAACCTAGATGTCTAAAGAAAAGATTTACAATCATGTATGAGAACATTCATCAAAGCATGAGAAACAGATCTGCAAAATAGTATTTTATTCCAAGAGTTCAAGAGCCCAAAGGTGCCTTTACAATGAGGGGGTCTCTTTCTTAAATAGGAATGAGAGAGACCAAAACCCTAACCACTTTATGAATGAGTGGTGGAGATCAAAAAATAAAAATAATACAATCGACGGCTATGATGAGCCGGAGCTATAACACATGGATCAACTCACTAAGGAGGGGTGCGCACTCACTAAAGTGGCCCTAAGGGGGTCGCACCACATAAAATATGACTAAGACAAGTGTAAGGAGCACATGGTGGGGCTAGGAGGTATTAATGTCCTTCACTAGCATCACCCCATGGCACAATAATAAAATATATGACTCAATAACATCATAAAGTGACCAAGTGACCAAATCGTGGCCCCCCTCAATAGTAGAATAATACATCAAAATAGTGCCCCGAAGTGTGTGTGGACCCCACTAAATGATGAAAGTTGTGCTGGAAGGTGTGGGATGCATCATGAATGACCTTTGAACAAACCTCATGCTAATTCCTTTCCTCATTTGCCCAAATTGATTTCCTCAATGACCATTTTATCCCATTTTTTATCCTCAGAAAATCACTTGTAAATCAATAAAATGCTTGTAGCTCTCTGCCTGGTGCTTCGAGCACAAATCTGACTGTACCAAAGTGTCTGGGAGTATGGCAATATGGTAATAACAAGTGGCTGTATCCCATACTCCCTCTATAGCGCCATAGGAGAACCAAATAAAAACTCATATGTGCTGCCAGGCCATTTTATAATGGCAAATCTGCAGTAAAGTGACAACCTAAGTGAAATCTCGTCCAGGAGTGCCTGCAACTGAAATCTAAGTATACCAGTGGACTCAGAAGGTCCAAATGCACTAGAAATGAATACTCATACACCCTGTGGCTACCTAGATAATCAATCTGTATTCTCAACCATGCCCGGACCAATAAAAATAAATGGTCTGTAAATAATAATAACTATAAAAATCCATCAAACCATCAAGTGAAGCCTGTATTTGCTACATGGAACCATCAAATGGGCATCAAAGGACCATAAATCATCAATCTCAAACCTCACTGATCCAACTCATCTCAAATATTGTGGTTGACTTGGTCAAACTAGGTTTGACCAAGTCAAGACTGATCAAAATATGACCCAGGCTAAAAATTCCTGATGCTGCAAGTGCAAATGGATAAGGTATGCTCTTTTAATCATTCTAATAGCAAGACTTAAAGTAAGAAGCATCATTTCACTGGTGGTTAATCAATAATTACATCAAATATAAGTTTAAATAATCATTTACTCAAAATAGAACCTCAAGAATATACTCATTTCATAGACGTGAGAACATTTTGCTAGCAAAGGGTGAGGGTGAAGAAAGCAAGGCTAGGATAAAGGGATGACTTTACTGACTCAACACTGCGATACTTTGGATAAGGGAAAGGGAATACACACTTAAGCATATGTTGGATAATAAACACACAAGGAATGGCAGTGTCTCACAAATGGAATGAGTTGTTTAGAGAGGTGCTTATTCAACCTTGGAAAATGTCTACAGCTCACATCCAAGTTGAATCCAGCTCCATGACGATCTTTGCTAGAACCATCGTAACTAGGTGCACAGCTAACCGTAACTTGAGGCTCTAGGGGACACTTAGAATTAGTTGTCCCTTACTCCATCTCACATCCCAACCCGTAGGCTCCATGAGGTATTATCATTACATTTAATCATGGCTAGCATTCTTTGGATTTAGCATACATTTAACCACTGCTTTTTAGGCCTTTAGGACCCTTTGGATTTTGCATGTACTTAGAAGCACAACTAATCGCAGCTTGCATCCAAGGTACTTTAACATTTCAATTTCCATATCCCTCTTTCATTGTGCTGAGAAGCACAATTTTAATTTGTTTCCATGGGCTTGCACAAAAGATAAGATAGTAGTTTCCATATGCATGTAATGATGGTAGTACAGTTTACTTTAGGTTTAGCCAACACAACTCAAGCAACAAGGGAGATTATCCACAATCAAGACCAAACATCGGGGCAACCGACTAGAGAGGTTAAGGCATCAAATCCAACTCACCTAAGCTCAGGAACCAACACCAGCGGGTTCTCCTGGCCCAGAAGGATCAAGGCTTCGATAAGTTTTGTTGCCAACTCGGAGACAAAACACAAACTAATAGGGATGTTATCCAACACAGAGGCAAAAGTGGGGAGGTCCTCCATATCACAGGCTGAGGTGTAAGTCAGGGTGAAAACCAAAGATGGGAGAGAACGGATGGATGGGGAAAGTGAAGGTGATGCCAAAGCTAGCAAGCCATAAATGGTGGGAATGATCACGTCCATACTACTAAGAGGGTAAAACGAGTATAAACAAGAGCTTCTAATTCTGAGTAATTAGACCATTTAGATAATCATTAAGCAACCATGTCCATATAACATATATATATATATATACCGCCAGGTCATGACCACTAGATACCAAGTCAAGCTACTATGATGAGCAAAAGAGCAAAACAATCATAGCCAATGCACACTATATACCTGTTGGTCCATATACCTGTACCTGCCATCTGGATCATCAATAATCATTGGAAACATTGCTATTGAAACTATGGGCACTGCACTACTCTCTATGGAATGAAAATGGTCACCTCGGTCATCAAATCTGAGGTCATGCGGCTCAGTCTTGGCATAAGGTTCACTAAGTCTAATTTGGGGATGCTCTGATATGTGAGTGATCATCAAAAAATACTGCTCATCATAGGCTAATCTCATCAAAAAGATGTAAAGGCCTAGCTCAAAAATGTACAAGAATCTGCTCCGCAATCATGGTAGCTCAACTACTATGGATGTGATAACAGGAAGGTGTCTCACATATGGATAATGTGTTAGGATAGGATACTCCTTTTGACCTTGACAATTAGACTCAGCCCCTTTTTCTTTGACTTTTTACTTTTCAGCTCCATCTTTGACTTGTCTTCTTGGACTTGTCTTGGACCTCTATCTTGTACCTTTTCTTCATTTTTACTTTTCAGCTCCATCTTTGACTTGTCTTCTTGGACTTGTCTTGGACCTCTATCTTGTACCTTTTCTTCATTTTAGACCTTGGCCTTTATCTTCTTTAAGGCATATGCAAGTTTCGACTTGCTTCTTTTTCTTTATTGCTTGATTTTATGCAATTTTACTTGGTCTTCTTTTGCTTTCTTTCATTCTGGTACAAGGAATCATGGACTGGGAGCTACTTCATGTGCCCTTTTTGAGGCACTTGAGGGGGAAAAGCCTTTCATGTTTCAAATCTAGGGAGCATATTTCTCTAAGGCAACTTGCCATCCTAGCACATAGCCAATCCACAAGGCTTTACAAGCAAAAAAGCATAAGGCATCAAAAGGCAATAATCCTAGCTCATAAACAATCCACGGGGCTTTACAAGCAAAAAGCATAAGGCATCAAAAAACAAGTTTTGTTAGTGCAAAGCCAATCAATAGGGCTTTACAAGAAAAAACGCATAAGACATTTGAAAACTTTGTTGCCACATTAGAGCCGAGACACCAAGGGATAACAAGGAGGCCATCAAAATGAAGAAGTCGCAAAGGGAAGATCAAGAATCAATCTGCCAAATCCAAGCCAATGGGTTTAAAGGTACAGGGTGACATGACATCAAGATGAAAAGGTCAAAGGTGGAACTGAAAGAGGTTTATGATCCTGTTATCACATCCATAGTAGTTGGGCTACCATTATTGCAGAGCAGTTCAGTATATATTTTTGAGCTTTGCCTTTACACAGTTTCAATGAGATCAACTATGATGAGCAGTATTACTTAAGATCACTCACACATCAGAGCAGCCCCAGATAAGACATGCAGTAGACCTTATGCCACGACTGCTCTTGACCTCAGATTTGATGATCGAGATGACCTTTTCTTCCATACAGAGTAGTGCAGTGCCCAGAATATTAGCAGCAGTGTTTCAATGGTTACAGGTGATCCAAATAGCAGATACAAGTAATTGGCCCAGCAGGTATATGATGTGCATTGGTTTTATTATCTTGCTCTTGTGGTCATTTTGATAGCTTGACTTAGTATATAGTAATCATGATCTAGCGGTATATCTATAAAAAATTAATATGGTTGTTAGATTATCTAAATGGTTGTATTACTTACATGTAGAAGCTCTTGTTTTATACTCATTGGTTTTACCCTCTTAGGAGTGTGGACATGATCATTCCCGTCTTTTATGGCTTGCTAGCTTAGGCATCACCCTCAGTTTCCCCATCCATCTGTTGTCCTTCCCACTTTTGGGTATTGCCCTCACTTACACCTCAGCCTGTGATATGGAGGATTTCCCACTTTTGCATCTTTGTTGGATAGCATCCATGTTAGTTCGTGTCTCGGCTCTAAGTTGGAAACAAAACTTACCCCTTTGTGAGTTGGATTTGATACCTTGATCACTCTAGTCGATTGCCCCGATGTTTGGTCTTGATTGTAGAGAGTCCCCCTAGTTTCCTGAGTTGTGTTGGCTAAAACCTTAAGCAAATTATACTACCATCATTTATGGAAACTGAAATGAATAAACACCCTGGATGAAAGATTGAGTAGTTGTGCAGCTAAACACATGCAAGATCCCCAAAAGGGTTGCGAAATTGAATGAACTAGAAACTAAAAGCACCTTGGATGAAAGCTTTAGTAGTTGTGCTTCTAAGCACATGTAAAATCCCCAAAAGGGTTGTCAAATGAAATGATGTGGAAACTAAAAGCACCCTCAATGAAAACTTTAGTAGTTGTGCTTATAAGCACATGCAAAATCCCCAAAGGGTTGTCAAATGAAATGATGTGGAAACTAAAGCACCATGGATGAAAGCTTCAGTAGTTATGCTTCTAAGCACATGCAAAATTCCCAAAAGGGTCATATAGGCCTAATGAAAGCAGTGGTTAAATTTATGCTAAATCCAAAGACTATTGGCCAAGGAAATGAAATAAAATGATGTGATTTGTAGACATTTGCCAAGGTTGAATAAACACTCCTCTAAACAACTTATTCCATTTGTGAGACACTGCCATTCCATGTGTGTTTATTATCCGACACATGCTTGAGTGTGTATTCCCTTTCCCTAATACAAAGTATCACGGTGTTGAGTCAATTGAGTCATCCCCTTGTCCTAGCCTTGTATTTTTTACCTTCACCCTTTGCTAGCAAATTGATCATGTCTACAAAATGAGTATATCCTTGAGGTTCTTTTGTAAAGTAAATAATTATTTGAAGTTATGCTTTATGTTATTATTAATTAACTGCCATTGAAATGATGCTTAATACTTTAAGTCTTGTTATGAAAATGATTAAAAGTAGAATTAGCTGAGAATCCGCAGTAAAAATTCATGGCATCTTGTGGAGAGTCTGTGGTAGATGAAGCAATGTTGTCAACGTTTCGAGCCATCCTTGGCTCATCATCAGGACATTAGCGATGCCTAATGATAAGCCAAGGATGGCTCGAAACATTGACAACATTGCTTCATCTACCGTAGACTCTCCACAAGATGCCATGAATGATTAAAAGAGCATGTCTTAACCATTTCCACTTGCAGCAGTAGGTTTTTTCAGCCTGGGTCATATTTTGATCAGTCTTGACCTGGTCAACCTTGGGATCTGTGATGAGTTGGACCAGTGAAGATTTATGATGATGATATATGGTCCTTTGATACACCTTTGATGGCTCCATACAGTGGAGACAGGTTTCAGATGATGGTTGATGAACTTTTTTTATTGATTATTATTATTTCCAGACCATTATATTATTATTGTCTGGGTATGGCTGAGGCTACAGATGATCTTCTTACAGGTAGCCACAGGGTGTATGAGTACTCATCTCTAGTAGATTTGGACATTCTGAGTCTATTGATACACTTAGTTATCAGTTTCGGGCACTCTCAGAGATTATATTGTCATATTTCCACCTTTTTCTAGTTTTCCATGTAGAAATGGCCTATCCAGCAGCAGCATTGATGAGGCACGTTTGCCTAGGGCGATACAGAAGAGAGGGGTGGTCCAGCCACTTGTTATTACCATATTACCCCCTCTCCAGACATGATGGCACAGTCAAATTTTGTCTCGGATTAGCCAGCAGTGGGTTTCAGGCATTTTGATGGTTTTTCAGGTGGCATAAAAATGGAATAAAAAGGTCATAAAGGAAATCGATTTGGGCTATTGAGGCAAGGATTTGGCATGAGTTCTGTTTAGAGGTCATCTATGATGTATCCAGGTCAGCTTGCAGCATTCAGTGGGGTCCACACAGTATCTAGGTTGTGTTTTGATGCATTCTTCTCTCAGTTGAGGGGGCCAGGATTTGATCATTTATTCACTTGGACATGTTATTGAGTCATATGTTATATCATTGTGCCATGGGGTGATGCATAAAGCCTCCTAGCCCCACTATGTGCTCCTAGTCACTTGTCCTTGTCATCTTATGTGGCACACTTGTGTTTTAGTCACTTTTATGTGGGACGCACCCCCCTAGGGCTTCTTTTAGTGAGCGTGCACCCTCCTCATGTGAGTGGATCCATGTTATATTGTACCGACTCATCTTAGCCGTTGATTGTATTGATTTTATCTTTTGCTCTCAACCACTCGTTCATAAAGTGGTTAGGGTTTTGATCTCTCTCCTCCTATTTAAGGAAGAGACCCCCCTATTGTAAAGGCACCTTTGGGGCTCTGGAAATACTAGAATAAAATACTATTTTTGTGGATCTGCTTCTCTTGCTTTGATGGGATGCTCTTGTACATGATTATACATCTTTTGCTTTAGACATCTTTGTTGTTCACAGGTGATTTTGATAGTTACAGAGGGAGGTTGAATTGATTGTTGCAGGGGTCGAATTGTTTGGAGGGAAGATTGTTGGGGTTCCTCACATCCCCCTCGGGCAAGACGTTTTCATCTTGAAGGGAGTTTTTCAATTGTGCTTTGTCCATTGATTTACTTCTTTTGATATGCCATGCTTAGATCTTGCTCATTTGTGAATCAAATCTCACTTTATGTAGTTTGTTTTGCAGGTGAAGTAGGACCTTTTTTCTCCTTGGGCTAGGACGTTTAGCTTGGAATCACTTGGATCTAGCTTGGAATTGTAACTAAATGCAAGGATCATCAATGTACAAGGTAGCCGCAAGCATTTGAGGTAAGATCTACAAGGTATGTATCCATTTTCATGTATTTCACCCATTGGTCACTTCAAACCCTCATTTTTTTATTTTTTAGATCCGGTGAGATCTAGCAATTGCTTGGTCTTAATAATTAAAATTTAAAACCCACCTAGATAATAATTAATAAACCTTGGATCTAAAGTTTGGTGGGCATCCGACTCCATTTACCCCCTCATCTAAGGCACTAGGCCTCTCCAAGGGAGGACGCAGTCGCACTTGTTGGGTAGGTGGGATTTTGCTAGATCCACATCATGGGTATTGCTTGTTCCTTCTCAAATCCATAGATCCATTGAGTAGCAAACCCCCTAGTGCCATTTCACTTCAATCTTTACCTTGTGGGCCCCATTTTGACCATTTCCCATATTTTAAGGGTGGGCCCCACTTGGGTCTTGTTATCACATCTATGTTAGTTGGAGCTACCATACTGCAGACTGTGCGGCCGAGGACCGCACAGTACCTTTTTTTCCAGATCAGAGATCAACCACCTTCAGACGAGGCACTTTTGTTCAGATTGCCCCTAGCAGATATATCAAAGGGGACAGACAGTTATACAGTGTTACAGACATTGTCACTTACCATCTACCACAGGGTCACCTCTTCCTTGTCAGGCTTTGACATAAGCCCATTTGAGACAGTTGCCCAGTCTTGTTTTGATCGAGACTATCACAGTATATTGTTGGTTTACTATGTTGCCCGGATTCAGCAGAGATCCAGCTCAGAGATAGCTTTAGTAGCAGCAGGTATATGGTGTAGCAGGTATTGCATTTGGTGATTATTGCTCATGTTGTAGATTAGACTTCTTTATACATTTTAGTACACTAACTTTGCATGAGATGATATATTTGGTGATCTAGCTATTGTATGATGTGATTGGACCCTTGATGATGTCAGTCCACCCCTCCTGTTAGACTTATGTATATGCACGTTGGGTCATGTCCCCTACACTTGGCATAGACTTGGTCACTTAGTCCCTCTCGGTAGCTGACTTTAGCTCTACTCTCACTTTCGCCATCCATCCGACCCATCCATGATACTTGTTCCTGACTTGGTTTCTGATTTGTGATCCCGAGGACCCCTTCCCCACTAATCTCTGAGTTTGCCATGACTCCCCGTTTATTGTGCCTCGGCTCTTTAGTGTGTGAGATACACTTTTAGACTTGGGATTTGCTCCTGTCGATTGCCCCCGATGTTGCAATGTAGTTAGGATTATGTAGCCTCACCGGGTGTTCCCCGTTGGTCATCGAAGCATGTATTGCTCACCCCCATTACCTTTGCAGTATGAGCACCATGTTTATATCTTTTGAGATATGTATGTAGCCCAAGAGGGCCTTGATGTAAATGAAGAAATGAAGAAATGTAAATCAAGCCAAAAAGGCTATTATGTTGTAAATGTAAAATCTAGCCAAAAAAGGGCTAAGTATGAAACTCATTGTAAAATCCATGCAATGTGTTTATAAACACACATGGACACAGGTCAACCATACATGTCAGCATTTGTAGTGGTTATTCCTCACTTAGTCCTGCGGGGCAAGGAGGTGAGAGGGAGCAAGGGACAAGCTCAAGATTGTCCCCTAGAGTCTCAAGTTACGGTTTGCCGGACACCCAGTTTGGCGGCTCTAGAAAAGAACCTCACAGAGTCTTCGGGCACGGATGTGAGTTGTGCGATACTTGTTAGATGACTAGTGGTGGTTTCCCTGCACTATACCCATTTGTGAGGCACCGCCCTTCCCCGTGTTCTGTCATGGCATACTTATCTCAGTGGACCCCGCTTTCCCGAGTTGTCCAAAGGGTCACATGATCTTTATCCTTGTCTTCCCGTGTCCTTCGCCTTGTTGCCCACATCACCTAAAGTTAGCAAAGTGGTCAACTCTATAAGATGTGCATAGCATTTTAGTCTTTTGGAGGTGGTGGGCCCACCTCACTGGGGCCTTGTATTATCTCGGGATTTAATGTATTTTTTATCACCATGTTATCATCATATTGCTTAGTAATGTACTAACTTGTATAATTGAGCCTTGTCACTCCATGTTTGCACACAGGTATTCAACTAGCACTATTGTTGACCAGTTTTGACTTGGTCAAACTGAGTTGACTAGGCCAAAAATGGGCCCGAAAAAATGTTGCGACTGAAATTTCGATTTTGGTCAATTATTATCTACAGGGGTCCCATATGAGCATGCAGGTGTCAAAATTACAAAAGATTGAAGTATTTGAGAAATTTTTAATTATTATTGGTCAATTTTGACCTGTTTTAATTAAAAATTATGGATTTTGGGCAAACAATGCCTAAGTGATGGATCGGGGTCATTCGAGTGGTCATTCCTACTACTTTTGGGGCCCACGATCACATTACAGCAGACGGTTCGGCAATCCGGGTACTAAAAATGGGTCAAAAGACCAAATTTCATCTTCAACCATATAAACCAGCAAAAATTACATGGAAAATCAAAATTTGACTAAGGCAACTATGGGCAAATGGCAAAATCAATGGTTGGCAAAAGAAAAGGTGAATCCTAAGGTAAATTGGTAATGTTTGACATGGCATTTGGGCATTGTGGGGCCCTCCATTTGACAGCTCATCCTAGAGGTCGAATTGGCCCATTGGGGGCGTTTTTCCTCACTTGGCACAATTCGATTTTGGTATATTTGGTGGTGGGACCTTGTTGTATTTTCTAAGGGGGGTAAAACATGTTATAGACACCCCCTTAGCATGTATCTTATGTAGCGTAGGGGCCCCACAAGGGGACCCCCTCTCCACTAGTGCGCTTCCTTGGGCAATTCGCACCCCCACATAGGGAGATCTCCACCATTCGTTTTGGTTGATGGGGGAGTGATCTCCACCCTCCATTTTGGAGGGAATAGGGTTTGAGGATGCCTCTTTCTCTATAAGAGAAGGCACTCACCCCATTGTTGCCTCCTCTCTTGGCATTTTTTTGGACTTGGAATAGAAGAGAAAACGACTTGGAGCTCTCTACTTGTGTCTTGTGGTGATGTTGCTTTGAGTTTTGTTGATTGCTCAGCTATCTTGATGCACTAGTATAGATTGTTGTTTGTTTCCAGCATTATTTCTCACCATCGTTTGCAGCAAATACAAGTCTTGGAGGAGGGTGCACCATTTGGCTTCCACTGCTGCTCCACTCTTCAAGATCGGCAACAAAGGGAAGTGTTTTTTGCCATTTCAGCCAAACATTTTTTTTATTCTTATTTGTATTGCTGTAGATTTACTTATTTGTCAATACTAATCTGATCTATTTGTCCATTGGTGTTGACAGGTAAGGAAGGCGAGCTGGTGGAGCTGGGCAAATCGAACTCACTTGGGGGCTTCAGCAATCCGTTCTATTTGATCTTCGAGACGCTATAACCTCAGCAAAGTCAACAACTTCAACTCATTCCAAGTAGGTGTTCCATTTCTTCCTCTTACATTTCATTTTCTGAAATAGTCTTAGAGAGAAAATTCACTAAAACCCCTAAAAATTAAAATCTACAAAATCAACCGTTAGAATTAGTTTATTTTGCAAACCCACAAATGATATATGCTTAAACCTCCATATTTCAAGTTTCAATTGATTCCAACTCCATCTACCCACTTATCTAGGCACTAGTCTCTCACTGAATTCGCCCCACTTGGGCAAACTGGCCAATCACGTTGTCTGGTAGATTTTTGGGTTCTAGGTACTTGATATTCGGTTTTAAAACATCATTTTACCTTAAGATATCAAGTATCGTTGGCTGGAAGTGAGTATAAACGCTTATTTTTCACTGCCCTAGGTCCATTTGTTCATTGCTTAACCCATTCCCCTTGGGCAGTTCACTTCACTTCTTGCTGGTCTGTTCTTGTTTTTGTTCTAAATCAGATTATTATTCAGTGTATGATTGCTAGAAGACGTGTTGAATCATCTAATTTGCCTCTGCTATGCTTGAGTAGTCACTATGTGCTTCATTCCCCATAGGCAAAACTTTCAGCCACTCTTCTAGTCGATTTCCATTTTCTGATTTGGTTTCCAGCCTTATAATCTTTCAAGTATTCATCATTAGACACTCATAATCAGATCTGAGATCATTCCACTTGATCCACTCTCCAATCCAGAATCTCGATTTTTTTAGGCTGGAAGAAATCTCACACTTAGGCACTCTCCTTGTGTTTTGCTTTGCTTATCTTTTTTGGGGTTGGGTGTCTGATTGTTGAATCTCAACCATCACTGGTTGAGTAGGGTCTCCCCCTTGATTGGGCCAAGTGCCTTGTCTAAAGTGACAATAGCCTTGTCCGGTGTGATTTCTGTTCTTTGAACGGAGGACCTGGCTATTGCTGGTTACACCTCCCTAACTGTTCACCTCTACCATCCCTGTTGGGATACCTCCTTTAAACAGCTAGAGTTTGTGTGATAATAGGTCTTTCTATTTGGCATTAAATCTATCTAGATATACTAATATAAACCTATAAGTGGCTTAATTTTTCCTTGGTTGAACATTTGTCCCCTCTTCAACCAAGCCCTAACTCCTTGGGTCCACTTATCAATCCTAGATCTAGATCTATCCACTCGTGATCTCTTCCTATTTCATCTTTCACATTTCCCTAGGAGGTCTTGAGTAGGTTCGCTAGCCTTCATAGGTTAGCTAGGGTCTCCCCTTTGGTCTTGCTTAAGGCTAGATCTAAAGCGAAGAGTGCCTTGGTTAGCGTGACAACCAATTGCATTGGGAACCGTGGCATCTCTTGGGTCACCTCTTTAATTGTCCAACACCTCTACTATCCTGGATAGGATCACCTCTTGGAACAACTACAAGTTGTGTGATAACAGATCCATGTAATAATCAAGAGATGTAAGGTATGATGGTATATGCATAAAACACTGACAACTTTCTATGCATTAACCTACACAACATTCCTACTAACCATGCTCATCAGAATCTCAAGTGCATGCAGCATAAGCAACAACTAGTATAATTACCACTATACACCATATGATCCATAAATGTAATCCTCAAGGCATGCAACTGGTACTGCAAATATAATGGCATGGAAATATCCCAAGGCAACACATGGCAACAGAAAAAATGACAAACTCAGCAATCATAAGCATCCCTGCTCTGAAAAATGGCTCTGCTCAGGCAAAAATAACCTCAGCCTGATCTGATCAACAAAAATGAGGATACAACAACCCCATACATTATGTGGTATAACAGTATCCATAATGCAAAATCAAAACTCAGCTTGCCATCCGAAAGGTTCACCATCAAAAAGACCAAATACAAAAGATAAAAAAACTGAAATTTACTTCTTTAGAAAATCAGTATCTGAAGCATGAGAGGGATAACCAGCAGAAGAAACAGAAACAGCACGTGCAAATGTAAATCTAGAAGTGGAGGTAGGAGTGAACACTTTTGCTATCTTCAGAAATTGCAACTATTGTCATAACAGAGCATTTTCATTGAGCAAACCTTGTACATTGTTCTCCAGTTCTTCGGGCTTGAGAGACCTGTTGCTTCAGCATCAATTTTTTAAACTCTCACTCTGTTGCCTTAGCCTTTGACTTAGTTTTGGCCATTTCAATTTCAAGTTAATTAAAACCTTTCATTCATTCGATTTGAGCTTTCAAATCATTAGATTGTGCTTGTAATCCTTTTTTCTCTTTGGCCAGGTTACTGATGTTTTCTTTCAAACTTTTGTGCTGCTTCTTCCATTCAGAGGTAGCTTTTGTGAGGCTTTAAAGTTTTCACTGATTGAATATATGCTATTTCGATTCTAGCCATGGCATCCTCAGAACACTGGATTTCTCTCTTTTGGAATTTTTTTTCTGCCTCATAATGTTCTACATTGAATTTATCTCTGCTTCAGTCTATTTCATTTTATAATCTCCCATACTCTCTGGACTGCAGGTTCAATGAATTTATGACTTATCTCCATGAGCTGAGTTTTAATGAGATAATGTATGGATTTAATTCCTCTTATATCTGGGCTGCTTTTTCTTGTGGAAGGATGGAATAGGCTTCAACGATCAATTTGAATCCTTCAAACTTTTCCAAATCACAAGGCATTGCTTGCTCAAATTGTGTGGCTGAATCAGCATGCTAATATTTGTTTCTTTTATCTCCCGAATCTGTCTTTTCAATCTAACTTTGAGCTGCATTCACAAGATCATCAAGTGTGTTCTTCCTTATCTCCACTCGAGGATCAGATTCATCATTTCTTATTTCATATTTCCTGTGTCTTCTGCCAGAGAATTTCTGACCAACTCCTCCACATCTGCAATGATCAGATTCACCATGTCATCATCTTCATAATTTAAACTCAAAATCAGTCTCCTTTCCTTGTCTGCTAGCAATGATGGAAGACATAGGAGAAAGCATGATAGCAGGAATTGCTGAAGGGATTGGAAGCTCTAATGAAAATTGATTAGAAGCTAGATGAGAAATACATGCATTATGTTCTTGATGGTCCATTCTGTCTAGCTCTGAATCCTGATGAATCAATTCACTGAGTACTGAGCCAAATTCACTACTTTCCCCTGCCTCCAAGCATTCATGAGTCTCATGTAAAATGAACAAGAGAGAGGGATGTTTCTTATACAATATGAATCAATAAACAATACGTGCAATTCCTTTCCATCCCAACTCTAGGCAACAGGCTGTAAGACCTTTCTTACTTGATAAACCATCTGGCAGCTCTCTGTCAAAGAATTCCATGCAAAAAGAAAAGAATTCCTTTTTAATTCTTGTTGTCACCCACTGTTTCGTTTTTACCTATATTCAGAACTTTGGCTGCAGTACTGATCAAATTCATCTCTACCATGTATTGAAATATAAGCATGGCAAGGGATTTGTTCCTATGTTGAAGAAGCATCTTCTTTCAATGTCTTGTATGACAGATATACATTGTAGAGTTTCTTTTGACGAACAGCAGTGCACCATCAAAGATTGCAAACTAGCTAGTCCGACTTTGGCTAGAGGGGTGAGAGAGGGTGGCCTTTACAGGCAACTTGCTTATCCAATGGCACTTGTACATTCCAGTGGGAAGTTCGATGAGCCTTCTAGTTTTGAGGAGGCAGATGTAGAGCATGCATGGTGGGATGCCATGGAGATAGGTTCAGAGCCTCTGATGGATTCTATGACTGATTATAGGATTAGATATGTTGTGATTACATCTTGTGATGGATACAGTGATACTTTTACATCTTACAAGATTGAGATTCCAACACAATGGGAGTCTATGGTGCACAAAGTGAAGAAATTTGACAAATGATCACAAACTCTCTTATTGTACTTTTGTCAAACACTTTGACTGCAACCAGATTTGTGACTTTTCTGAGCTAAAGTTCATATACAACTTAATGATGAATTTTACTGATAGCTTAAGCACAAATACAATGTAATCAACCCTCTGATCTAACTGAAGATATATGAACAAGAACACGAACACAGAAATTTAAGGCCAAGCCCAGGGCAAAACCTCAAAAGAGGAAAACCCAGAAAACTTCCTTCTTAATTAATGAATCTTTTCAGTACAGTATGAGAGAGAAAAATTGACTGATCATTTGCAGAAATCCGAGACTAAATTTGCAGAGGAGAAATACCAGACTTAAATACTGCTGTACGGACTGTTCATGAGGCTGTACGGACAGATTCTTCAGCAGTATGTTCCCATGATTTCTGTGCCTAAACTGCCTCAAAATTCATGCTAATTCTGACTGAAACAGCAGCAGATCTGAACCTCGAACTTTTTGCCAATCTGAAGCAAATCAAGACTGTACGGAATGGTACTGTACGGCCTGTACGGAATAGTAAACCCAGCAAACTTTGTCTCCTCGAAAACTGTGCAAATGGACTGATTCTCAAATAATAATGACTCTTTCTCTCTTCTTTAACTCTGACTGTACTTTCTCACTTCATTAATGACTGCATAAATGCCCTAGCTGCATTTAATGTAGAAGTTCTATCTTTCTCTCGATGCTCTTGCTTCTACTTTCCAAGTGATTAAATAGTCACTTAATACCCTCATCAACCCTAACTACCTTCAATAACCCTAACTTCTTCAATGAATGGCTAGGATTAGAGATAATCTAAGGTCATCATTAATTGCACATTTAATTTCTTTTAATAAATAATAAATGCACACTTACATAAGGGACCTATTATCACACAACTTGTAGTTGCCCCAATAGATGATCTTATTCAGGATGGTAGAGGGGATAGGCAACCAAAGAGGTGAACCAAGAGGGCCTCGATTCCCAAGATGGATTGGTTGTCATGCCAATCGAGGCACTCTTCACTTTATGCTATCCAAGCCCTAGATAACAATGGGGGAGACCCAGATCAACTCCAGACAGGAGAGATCTAACCAGAACACCGGATCAAATCAGATAAATGAAGTACGTAAGGTGTAAGGTATAATGAACCCTACATCTATGGATGAAGTCACAAGATGAGTTAAGGTTGGATCAAGAGGCTTATGAGATATAGATATTGATCCAATGTGATAGTACAAGTGATTTAAGAGTTTTAAAGAAAGTGGGCAAAAGAACAGTGCCTAGGGAATTGGGCAGGATGGAGTCCCTTAGGGGTGACGCCCTAGGAAACCCACCTGGGGCTAGGCCTTAAGGTTAAAACCCAGAAATCGCCACGATTTTAAGTTGTTTGAGCTAGAGAATTTTTATAAGTTTCTGCAGTCAGGGTTTTGACAGTAAAATAAAATGGCCAATGGTGATTTCTAAGTTCTTACTTTCGGCCTTTGGGTGGTTCAAGCTGCAAGAGGCTTTTTGACGATATTACCCCAATGAGATTTGTTAGGCAGCACAGACCTCAAAGGCTTCAGCCAACTGTCCAGCATGAGTCTCATCAGCAACTTTTTCATGACCTCGTATGTTAGGAGAGCTGCTGGTTGTCACTGTACTCAACAAGCCTTTGTCAGTTGTTGCTGGTCTAGGGCTTCTACCTCAATGCCCTCCTTTTGGTCCTCGACTCTTTTTACCCATTCTGCTTATCATTTTGTTTCATTGTATTTCTTCAACTGAGACTTCGTCGGTGCGACTGTATGCTGAAGATACATTATACAATCCCAAGGTACACTCTGATCAATGTACTTTTGCAGTAGCCTCTACTGGACATTAAAATTTTAAATCAATTCAACATTCTTAACCGAAATTTTGCTGGCTAATATCACAGGGCATGTTCAAAATATCTGTGCATTTACGTCATATTTAAGAAAACAAATCCTCTGTAAAAACTGCATCGGTTGATTTTGTAGCAAGACTTCAACCAACCACAAATTACTTTACTAGCTAGAAGTGGGAGAATGTATTACCAAATAACAAAATGCGTGGCTCTTATACACTCGTGTCAACAAAGAACAACATAAAACCCACGCTTGCATGTACCATAACCACTTAACTTGTATTGATACTAATTATACTAAGGAGGGAAGAACATCGCAACTCTTTTGAATCCACCACAATTGAGGCATTGAGGCGTTCTAAATAAAGAGCGTTTAAAAACTATTGGGTATATCCTAAAATGCAAAATTTATATATAACCCAAAATCCAAAAGTAAAATAAAATTCAATAACAAAGAAAACAACCTGGAGAATTCAAAATTAGTTTATTTTTCAAATTATTGATTCTTTAAAAAAAAATGCGACAATTTCAAGAGAATTTGGGCGATTACCTCAATCGAGCCTGAAAGAAGTCCTGTTCCTCCTCTCGGAGGAAGATCTCCTCACACCGAAACTGTATATCTTCAGCACGCCAATCAGTACGTTGCTGACGCCAACACCGCTGCTTTTCTCTCCATTTCCTTGACATCCATGTGTCCAAACCTGTCAATACCGCCTGCACCATCGATCTTCACTTCACTTTTATTTTTGCACTCTTGAATTGTTGAATTGTTACATAAATTTTGCTGATCAAATCCGATCCTTCATCGTCCTAATATTTTTTCTGAGGCAACATACCAGTACAAATGCCGAAATTAAACCTCCCACACATTTCCGACTAGTATACCCAAGTCGACTCGAAAGGTGGACGGTCAAATATCTACCCTTCGATTATGCACGGGATATATATCAGTTACTAGAATTTGTGTTAAATATATATTGAGATGTATGCAGTTTGTGCATGTTTCAATCGCTACAATACCACCGGCACACCAATATCAAGGTCATTGGGATTTTTAGTGAAGGCCAAGGTCTCAGCAGAACTTTATTAGAAAATGTGTGTAGGTTTAGCATTGTTTTAAATAAATATTTATCTTTAATTGTTTCCTGTAATTTTTAGTGACGGCCAAGGACTCGGCAGAACTTTCTTAGAAAATGTGTAGATTTAGCATTGTTTTAAATAAATATTTATTTTTAATTGTTTCCTGTAGGAGTTTAGAAATGTTTCAATCTTTCATGTTAATACTTCATTCTTCATATGTAATAAAATAAAATAACATAGATTATGTAAAATTGAGGAATGAGTTCCCTGGATTTGGGTGACACCGACACAAACATGGGCCAGCATCCTTCCGGAGCTTGCCACCTGGACGAGTTCGCTCGCTTGCAAGGAGACTCCTGTCAGCACACGCACCCAGACAACGGCGAGGATTCAATGCAGTGTGATCGTAATCGAGGCAGGGCATTTAATCGGCACCATGCAGAAGGCGTTTCGACGATAGGGAATGAGCTGGAAGGCACCCTACGCATTAACTCGCCACCTTTTCCAAGATGACAGCCAGAATCATTAACTCCATCAACTAGGTTAAAGTGAGTTTGTTGGCTTGCATTTGGCCCCGCGTTTGCATTCTGGATACATCCACTGATCCTGCTCTAGCTCTGGTCTATATCATTGCTCGTCTGAGAGCCATCTACATTGCTCTTGCCCCGGCTCTAGCTTGCGACTCTCTTTGCTGGTCCTTTGCCATGACATGACCAAGAGGAACTCCGCGGAGGGGCGGGTAGCAGGCAAGGCACGGGCAGACGTGCCAGAAACACCACCGACTGGGTAGCTATGGACGATTATGCGGAGAGCGTCTATGCCTCTACCCACGGCCTTATTGACAGTTGGGAAGCTCACAGAGTGACGACAATTTTAGCCTCGGGGAGGCATGGAGGAAATATCAATCACTACTAGTTAATTAAGAATATGATGAGCACCCTGGTGGATGAAATGACGGCAAATTGGAACGCCAATAAAGTCACACTCAAAGACATCAGAACCAACCTGGTTAAGATGGGAGAGCGCCTTGAAACCATGGACTCCAGTCTGGTTTGGGACAATTTCTCCTTAGGGCGCAGCAATGAGCTTGATGTTCTCCAGCAGGCTGAGGATACTGAAGGTCATGCTGGTCTCTCTGGTGGGTCGAAGGCCAAGGATACTCTGGACACTGCCGAAGAAGGTCTCCCTTCCGCAACGCCTGCCACTACAGGCCCTCCCCAGAATGGCAGCAACAAGGAAATGGCGAACGTCCCCACACCCCCTGGATGCAGCACCAGACCTCTGTCACCCACTTTCACCTCTCCAGGGATGGTTGAAAATTTCTTTGGAAGCTGCCCCATAGTGGAAGAAGCGCCAGACCCGCACTATGCTGAACCAAACTCCTATAAGACATCTGAGGGCACCGGGTTATTATTGTGATACTCAGCGTTTTTGTTATAACTTACTCTACTGTCTGTTTTTTAGTACTTTCATTACGCATGTCATGTATATTATGAACCAGACCCAGAACTACTATTGGGCAGGTCTACTCTTCATGGCCTTTTTTTGGTATAATTTTAGTTTTTTTAGCATCTTTGAGCACCTAGGATGGTGGCTTCACTACTTTAGGCCTCCCCAGATTGTTGATAGACATGTAACTTCTAATGTATTTTTTAACTCTCGGAATTAATATACTACTGCAACTTTACAAAAAAAAAAAAATAAGGAATGAGTTGATAAGATTAAAGGTTGGTTAATAATTAAAATAAGGAATTAGATTATCAATTTTAATTAAATTAATTAGATTATAATTAATGATAAGAATATTGAAAAAAATTAACTAAATAATTTAGTTGGATTAAATAATAAAGGGATTCAAATGATGTATATAAATATTCAATAAAAAGGTAATGGAGAATATTAATAGATTTATTTAACTAATTTGTATTAATTTAAAGAGAAGAAACAATAAAAGCAAGGTCAACAAGAAGAATAAGGTCTAAGGTCTAAGATAAGAAAAAGGTGTAGTCTAAATATTTTAAGTTTTCAACCTTTTATGAGTATATTTGCCGTCTTGTTTTGTCTTGTTTTGTTCTGAGTCTTGTTGGAAATCTTTAAAAAAGATTAGAATGACACATATTAGCTATGGAAATTGTGTAATATTGGGGTATTTGAGGGTGCTAAATCTATTTATGGATTCAAAAACATAATTTGAACACTTCCAAATTTAGATTTACCCAAAAAGATTTACCATTTTCTTACCAAAACTCATTGGAAAGTCCAAAACGTAGAATAAATAGACTGCTCCTAAGAAAAACACAATGGAAGATTAATAACAATTTTAGGAACATGAAGTAGGGCCTAATTAAATGGGGAGAAAATTAAAAAAGGAATGAGATGATATGGAATGAAAAAGAGGGGGCTTATAGTGTCAAAAAAAATGAAAACATAATTCCTAACAAAAATTCAACAAATTTTCTTGTTGCATCCATGCAACTTCAATGAATATGAAAGTGGTTGGTGATGAAACTGAGTGGAGACTACGGTTTGGGGTTACACATGGATTTGAATGAGGTTGATTTTACACTTTATCCATATAATGGATAGGATATTTGGGTGCCTTCTATCAACATCCAAGGGATATATCACCCATGCAAATTAATGCTAAGGAACTAGTGGGTAGGAACAAAAAGCAATGGGGAATGGGTGAGAGTCATAACTCGTTCATTAAACCATATACATAGGTGGTATGGATCTCACATCAATTACTGGAGGTAGTAGAGAAATAGGTGGTGTTGTCACTTGATTTAGCAATCTTTATGTCAGCAGACAATAACGATTGCCGGACCGGTGGAACCTCGAGACTCTACCCCAAAGTGTCACGCCAAGCAGGGTCCCCTCTCTTTAGGTTTCCTAGATCCACTAAAAGCGTATCTAGATTAACCACAGGAGGTGTCCCATGTCCAACTTTCTCGGATACTTACCAGTGAAACCAACTTTCTCACAATAGTGGTAGGACCGATTTGTAAAGGAAACAGGGCACCTTGAGGTTTAACAAGTTGGAAATGTGGTACCCTAGTGGGATTCATCTCTAAGGGGAAAAGGATACATGATTTAAACACTGAAATAAAAACCCCTAAGAGAGTCAAACAAGCAACAAATACATTAAATAATTAAATAAGTTACTTGAATGAAAACAAAACAAAAGACCCAAGAGATGTCAATACAAGGAGGCTTCAAACACATAGATACCTATAGGGTAAGATCTGTTAACCAGAACGGTGCCTTTCCCTACTAGTATGGAATCAATTTTAACCATTTAAGGTCTCAGGATGGGTGTCATTCCTGGTTAAAAAAATCAAAGGTGGACCTAGACTCTCAGCTCAAAATTTACTACTAGACTTGGGTTTTAGGGTGGTTGTCTTAAGGGTTTGATTATGCAGAAAATGGAATAGCTTACAAATCAAATATAATATTGCTAGAAACACAAAGCCTAAAGAGGATTAGACGTTAGGCTGAATTCCAGGTCTTATATTAATTGATTTTGACGTAGATTAAACTTTTAAAGGGTTGAAAAACAAAGTTTTCTTCAAGGTTTAAAAGCTAGGTTATCTTTGAAGAGTGTCTTAGCCTAAAATAAGTCTACTATTATAAGAAATCAGATCTGAAAAATATATAATAGTAGACAAAAACAAAAATGCAAAGGGATTCTAATAATACCCAAATGGTCGAAATGAACATGCAAAGACTAGTGCCTATTTCTAGGGTAAATGGAGTCATTTTTTAATTATTTTCAGTGGAAACTAACTCTAGGAGGCACACAGTAAGCTACAGCCACAAGAAAACCCATAAAATCCCAAGCATGCAATACCAAAACCAAGAGAAAGCAACGAAAATTTAATAATGTGTTAATGGAGTTTCAGAGGTATAAAACCATGCATATAATACTTACCTAAGTTTTGAAAGGTTGTTGAAGTCGTCCCACCCTTCCTAGCAACAATTTGTGTAGATCCTATGAACTTTGGTTGTCATTGATTTCAACTAATGTCAAAGAGGTTTCAATATTCTCGTTCCAGTCTAAATGAGTATATCCAAAAGTATATCAAGCATATCAAGTTTGAAGAAGTATATAAGGAATACATTCAAAACATGTAAGCAAGTCCCGAAAGTGCGCAAGACTCACTAATCGGAAGAAGCATTCAAGTTGTTGAAGCGCACAAGAATACCAGAAGAAAGTAGCGGCTGGAAAAAGCAAGGGTGTAAGACCACACCGCAAGGGTGCAAGTCCCACCAAGGCAAGGACCAAGTATGTGCAAGACCCACAAGAGATGACACCTCCGTGGCACAGAACATGACAAGTGGCAGAAGAATGAAGTAAGAAGAACCATTAAGTAAGGAAGAAGAGACGTTATGACCAACTTGTGGACATCACCATCCACGCAGGACAAGTATAAATAAGAAGCCAAGTTTGAGAGTTGATGTAAGCTTGTGAGCTCAAGACTAGAAAATACAAATTTAACAAGCTTCTTATTTTGGGGCATCAAGGGCTCATGGAACCATAACAACATGATCTAGCAAAGAGCCGTGTGCGCACAAAAGAAACATAATTTCTGATGGTGCGTAGGAAGATGTAGTTTATTTGTGATATTTGCACGAAGACAGAGATGCAGAACTACAGAGGATGCACAAGTGCATGATAACAAATTGACAGTATCGCAGATAATACGCAGACGGTCACAGATGAACTAAGACAGGCGTGCGAAGACTGGCCTGATGTACAACTAGTGATGCATGAAGTAGTTTATCTTATGCGCCAAGACATAATTGTTGCACAGTAAAGGATGCACATTATGATAAGGATGATCTGAGACAAGTGCGAAGAACAGAAAGGCCGAATTGCAGATGATGCATAGAAGGTCTCATATTATCTAAAGACTAATGCACCAAGACAGAAGTGTGGTATCTCAAAAGGTGCGCATATTAATCTAATACTGATGCACAAAGTCAAAACAACAACACAATAGAAGATGTGTAGTATCAGTTGAAGTTGTAGAAGTGCAAAAACAGAACACATATAGAACCAGAACGCAAACTGTAGAATCTGATGAAGCAACACTCAATCTGTGAAGTATGAAGTCAGATGTGATGTTGTAATGAGATAAGTTAAGTGTGAAGTAAGTAGTTCAGTGACGGTGTGCATAGCATAATGAACAACAATTAATCTGAAGAGTGTGTAGATCAAAAGAATACCAAGGCAATATATTCTACACTTATACCAAGGCAGCAAGACGGGGCAAGGAGCAGGGAGTCGGTGCCTCCTTCCAGTTGGACCTGGTAAATCAGGGAGTCATTGCTTCCTTCAGGTAAGTGCCTGTAAAACTAGTGGGTCGGTGCCTCCTTCCAGTTGGTGTTGGAGAACTTCGGAAATTGGTGCTTCTATGAATGTAATATTTATATTATAAGAAAGCATTTCGTGGTTTTCTCCCCTTTAGGTTTCCACGTAAAAATCTTTGTGTTTTGTGTTTTGCGCATATGTGGATGAATGTTATTGTTTATGTGAATACATAACTTAAGTTCAAGTTAAATCTAGTATGAAGTAAAAATTGTTCATAATTGCGCTAATACTGATTCACCTCCCCTCTCAGTATTAATAAGATTCCAACAATTGGTATCAGAGCGGGTGTCTTCAGTAACAACTTAACATCTAGGAGATAGATCTGTGTGCAGATATGGACAAGCAGGAAGGTCTCTCCACTAACAGAGCACCAAGGTTTGATGGTAACAACTACACCTCCTAGAGGATTAGTATGGAAGTATATCTATGTAACGTCCCCATTTTGACCCCACTGCATTAAAATGTAAATAATGTAATATTGTTATAAAATCGTGGTGAGGAGCTCAAGCCCAAGGCCGCGCCATCGATTTATTGATGTATATGGTTTATGTGCTAGCCAGGCACATTGGAATTTCGATATCATGTAAATATGCATTTTAAATAAAATACCCACAACTAGTTATGCAATGCAAAAAGAGATGGGGGCATGATTTTACAAGGAATTGGGAGGGAAATATTCAAACCCTTGGGGCCAATCCAGTCAAGCCAAGTGTCAATCAGAGAACCCATAAAACCCTCAACTACCCATGTGGACTTTTGTACCCAATCATTCTTTTCTCCCAAGAGTTGGGTGAAGTAGTTAATGCCTTGGGAATGGAGAGGTATGGCTGTCCAAATTTGAGTCTGGGCAAGCCACCCTTCATGGAAAAACGTGTTTTGCTTCTTGGGAAAGAAAAGAGCCATGAATTGCTCCCCTAGCAATTACCCATGAAGCGGTTTTAACTCTCTCACGTTTTTGGAGCTGCCTGGGGCGTTTTTCCTCCATGTTTTCCTCCGTTTTCCTTGTTTTTCAGTTGGGAAGAGGGCATTTTTGTGTTGCAGAGCTACTGGAAGAAGAGGGAACTCGATTGGGGTTTCAATGAGGTCGTTTTGGGCAATTTGAAATGCTCATAACCTGTGGGAGAAATCGGGTTTGCTCCCTGTGGTTGAATCCCCCTTTCCACAGTCCATTTTGGTGTGCCCACGATTTGGGGAAAACCCATGGCCATCCTAGGGCCATCGGGTTTGCTCCCTGTGTATCCATACCCAGTTTTGAGTTTGCTGTGTGTAAGTGAGTGTTGGGATTGAGATGGGTATATCTTGCTTTGGCTGTACATGAGCTTGAATGTCCCCTTTTCCTTGTAAGAATCATGCCCAGCTCGGGGGTGGCAGTTGTGTTGAGAGAATTAATGAACACAATTGGCCTATGGTTGGGTGGAACGTTGCAACGACATAGCTAGTTGTTTGGGACAACATTACATCAAGATGAGTATTGTCTTATGTGTAATTACTTCTGCAAATGTATTAATTTGTTGACTGTGTTAAATTTAATGGCATCATGTAATGTGTGTGGATGATGTTATTCCGCTATGTATGTTTGCTTTAAATTACATCTGCACACATTTGATTTTTTTAATTGCTGTGAATCGAATGAATGGGCTGAGTTTATGTAAAAGCCCCAGATTGGCATCATGTTCCCTTCCTTGCATTGGGACCACTGGAGGGTATGTTACAGAATGGTATCAGAGCTGCTGGTTGCAGCATTGGGCCTTCATGGGCTACCTATCACAGTGCAGAGGTAAGTATGCTTCCTGTTCAACACTTAAAATTAAGAAAGATTTCAAAATTTGAAAATTTTCTAAGTGTTTATGAGTTTCTGCCAAAGACTCTATCGGCAAAGGATAAGCCAGAAGACGTCGAAACAAGAGGCAATTTTAATCTTAAAAGTTGCGACGCGGCAACAACTTTAGGCTTAAAATTTGTGACGCGGTTGGCAAATTTAGCCTTAAAATATGCAACGCGGTCGGCAATTTTAGCCTTAAAATTTGCGACGTGGTCGGCAATTTTAGCCTTAAAATCTGCGAAGTGGTCAACGATTTTAGGCTTAAAATCTGCGACGGTCGGCGGAAATTAAGTCAAAAAATTTGCGACGCAGTCACAGCAACGGAGGCTTACAGGCGGTGAAGATAAGGCCAGGACCGCTGCAACGGTCGCAGAAGTTAGGGTTAAAATCTGCGACGGTCGGCGACGGCACTGGCGAAACGATCGTAGAAGTTATGGTTAAAACCAGTGATGCGGCGACAGTTTTAGGGTTGAATCCAGCACCAAGGTCGGCGAAGTTGAGGTTAAATCCAGCGACGGTCGCAGAGGTTGAGCAGCGACCAGCGATGGGAGGAGCAAAAATAAAAAATAAAAAAAATATAGTGCCCAAAACTTGATTTTTGGGTAGAAGGAGCAGTTGGGCTCAAAATGGGATGATTCCTATGGGGCTCGGAGGCCATTAACGAAGGCCATGAAAGAACCAGAGAGGGTCCCGAACCCAGTATGCTCCAATTTGACAGAAAATGAAGAATAGTGACTTTTGTAAGACGGTGTCCCGAGGCTTCACGGAAGGTCGGATTGAGCTGAAACTGATATGGCGCGGCCATGGAGTAGGCACAGTGTTAAGTTTGGAATCTTAGAGCCGAACTCCAAAGGGTGTGGAGTTAGGGTGAACCAGAAGGCCAAAAAGCACTGTTCCGGGCCACTTTTTCGAGATTTTGAAAAGCTTGTGGACAGTAAAAGTGACCCTAGATGTTGGAATAAAATTTTTTACTGAACTAGACATTTCATCTTCTCATTAAGACAGACAGTTTCTGTTAGATGAAAAATTTTCAGAAATGCATAGATTGGGAGATAGCCATTTTTGGCCAAATTTTGAGATTTTGGGGAAAAAGTGAAAAGTAGCCAAACCTCGAATTTTATAGAAGTTGACTGGTGCATCAAAACAGGGATCCGAAGGTTGCTGAGTGTTTCTTTCTATATGGACTACCGTCGCCCGGTAGATAAGTTTTCATGATTCTTCCCAAATTTGCTTCTACAAGCAGCCGAAGTTGGCCTTTCAGAATAAATTGCAGCTGTGTAAAAGTGCAGAAATTTGGGCAAAATTTGCATTTTTGGAAGAATGTAAATTCCATGTCCTGGATCAGAATGGAGCACGGGGATGGGCGCTGGAAAGCTTATCCATAGGAGAACAAGGATGCATGACCAGAATTTGAATGAGGTCTACATATATCATAGATAATTGGTACAGAAGAGTGCCAGTGGTTGTTTTGACAAAAAAATTGTTGTCAATATGGGCAATTTCTAGAATGGCATGACTGGAAGGAAATCAGGTCAACTATGATATGGAAGAGAGATTCCACACTACAATGAGAGATTGGAAAGGGAGAATTCCTTAACCCCTGTTTTGCTATCGTATTTATAATGATGAAATTGTCATGCATATAAACTATGGCATAAGAATGTTGAAAATGCAAGAGATTACATAGATGAAATAAATATGCAACAGATAGCACATTAATAAACATTGCACAGTGCATGTGAAAATGTTTGTGCATGAATAGGATATTGCATATTGGTAAAATAGTGAGGTTTTATGCAATGAGCCACTTGAGGTAATTTTGGTGGTTGCTAATAATTAGTTGTGTCCGCATTGGTTATAGGACAAAATACAATCAAAGCATGGCTAAAGAAGTTGATGACGTTGTTGCACGAGACCAACAACTTTATGAAGAGGGGATGGTGCAAAACATCCGTGGTCATGATGTTGGAAAAAGGACTGAGTAGCCTCGGTAAGAGGCCAATTGATCAGGTAACATCAAGCGATGTTAATAGCAGCCATGTAGGTTGTGGTTATTTGTGCTTAATTGCATGAATGTTGCAAGAGGATTTGGTAAGATCCCTTCAACTATGTTTTAACTATGTTGATTGATTTGCATGTGGTGTTGAGTTCCTGAATGTGAATGTCAACCTACCAAGTATGGTGAGGTGTGGGTAAGAGATGGCAAGGAGCCTTGCACCCTATAGTTCTTAGAAATCTCAAAGCATTCATATGAAATTATATCAGGCCATTTGTGTATGCTGGTTGTGAGTTCAACAACCAAAGCAAGTGATGACTTATGGTCCTGTTGTAGTGTATGCCATATGAGACAAACATGGTTAGGCCATAATATGTTGGAATGCATAGTATTTATGGATTAATGCAATGTTGTATGGAGGGGTTATGCATTGAGTGAATGCACATTAAAAGATTATGTAAATGTTGTGAATGTACATGCATATGTGTGGGTGCACATGTTGAGACGCATTGTGTGAATGCATGGGTGTGACATATATATGTTTCAATACAGTTATATAATAGATGAAATGGTGGACTATTGTTAATCCTGATACCATTTCATGAGCTGCTATGAATGTGGGAGAAAGATTGCATGAAGAAGGTAGACATGTGATGGGCTACCAGAGCACTCTGTTGGAAAGACAACGTTGCATGCAATGTGAAGTAATGAGTATTTACAGTTTATTTAAATTGCATAGATAGTGTGACTGTGTCTTGCAATTTTATTGTGATGATAATGCATATATAGAAATGTATATATTTCATTGCATTTCAAATGTTAATAGCTAAAGGTGTTTGAATTATAGTGTTATAATTCTGAGATCACTTCGGTGACTTTTGTGGCAATGGAAGGATCATATGCATAGATACTCACAACGTGTTTGGCTGATTGAAGTTTCAGTTTTCAGGTGGAAAAGTCTTACATATGGCAATGAGGATAAGTCTATAGTAAAGACCAGGATCTACCATGTGCAGAAGCCAAAGGTTATGAGAAGGTTCTCATGGTTGTAACTTATGCATGAAACAAATTTGAAAATTGTCTGATTTAACCATCTCATGGTTGCGAGTCTAATTTCTGTAGTAGAGAGAATTACAAATTCATATTGAATTTAATTATTAATGACATTGATGGGTTATGGAACAATCATATTTGAATTGTTAAATGTTGCTGATTGTTTGGCTATTTGATAAGTGTGCCAGGATGACACATTGTAGGAAGACCATGTGTGATGGCCTGCATAAGCCAAACTAGATGGGAAGGATCCCATGCTTTGGAAATGGGTTTCGGGTGAAACGCTATTGTAAATGTTGATAATGTCTCAACCAAACTGCATGTTGATAAAGCATGTGAGTGAGATAGTAAAATTATGCCAAGAAGGCATGTGTGGGTTATGGAATGTGAAAAGATTGGGGTGGTAGACCGAAGGACTGTTGACTTAGAGAAGGAAGCCCCCATTCTTCACAAATGAAGAAAAGATACATATGTAAAATGGATGAGTATTCTGTAACCCTAACTAAGAATATACATGTCTCGTTATTAGATTTAAAATGTAGAGCATGTTTTATTACTTCATTGTTATTCCAGACTGCTTTAGTGTGATTAAGGCCTACATGTCTCACATCCGAAAGGGAGTGCACACCTTTCTGGTGCTGGGTTATGATAGGGTTGTCAATATTGACTACACCCTAAGGGAATGGACGCATTCTCGGTGTTTCAATACTTGATATTGAATGTTATGAAATATGGTTACAATTTTAGAGCAGTAATACTGATGACCCTGCTTATCCTTCTTGTGCTATCAGCTTACACAGATGCAATTTGGTGTTGCGCGTTAAGAGGCAAAGTGAAGAAAAAGTGCTCAAGAGGACTATATGGGCAGTGGTAACCTTTCTACGCTCACACTAAAGGAACTGTGTTGCAGAAAATGGGTATCATCCTTGTGTAGTGTGAGTGGGTATTGTGGGGGCCATGCTGGCTTGCAGTCAAGTGAGTCACCTATGGAGTTCCTAGAGGGAACCACTAGTTTGCATAAGAGAAGGAGCCACGTAATCATATTATGTTGTTCTTATTGCCTAATAAACCCAGTCGATGTACTGGCTTGGCATTGGCTATTCGCATGTTGTGGATGTATTGGTGAAGGGTGTTATTTCCTGACAAACCCAGTTGGAGAAATGGCTTGGAAATGATTGTTGTATGCTTGATAAACCCAGTCGGAATATGGCTTAGCATACTGATTTTTGAAATGCTTGATAAACCCAATCGATGTACTGGCTTAGCATACTAACTTTAGGGATGCCTGATAAACCCAGTCGACGTACTGGCTTGGCATTGCCTATTCGTATGATATTGTGGAGCAGCATGTTTGTTGGCTAAGGATCCACCCCATAGGTGATCCAAGGCTTGTAAAGCAGAGAAGGAAACCTGTGGAGTACCAAGGAAATGCACAATACAGATAAGTATTCAATTTCATTTATTTCTTACTTAGAATAATGGAGATTTTAGGTATAAGTTTTCTAACAGCTAAGTTGATACACTATTGTTTCTTTGTTGGAAACCTTGGTCTCTGCAGGAAGCAAGGACCCTGAAAGAACTATAAATGCTTGGTAAATCCAAAGAGTAACTGGTTGGGCGCTATAAAATTATTGGTAAAGCCAGAGAGTAACTGGCTGGGCGCCAAAAAATTATTGGTAAAGCCAAAGAGTAACGGGTTAGGCATTAACTACATGATGTAGTGGAGCAGCCCGTGTACTGCCCAACATTGATTATTGTATCCACGGGCAATCCAAGGCTTATAAAGCGAAGAAGGATCCCGTGAAATAAAGTGAAGACATCCAATGCAGATAAGTATTTGCTTACCTTAAAACTTCTTGCTTATGAATATACGTGTGTATATGATTTGGTTATAATTTTTTCAAACTCTTGTTTAGAGATAAACCCTATGAAAATAAACTAAACATGTGAATTAATTCAATGTTTGAGTATAGGTATTGATGGGAGCAAAGAGTATGAAGGCATGATAGGGATGCATGCGGACATGTGATCGTCCTAAGGAGATCAGTATGAACAATAATGAAAGAAGGTGCTAGTGGACATGTGTGGGTCCTAGCAGCCAAAGGTTCTATAGGTAACCATGGGGAAGAGTTCCCTGATGGAGAAAAGCCTTAGACAGACCTTAGACACTAAGTGTCATAGCCAAGAAAGGAAAATTTAAGCATTTACATTGAAGTGAAAGAGGCTAAAGAGCATGAAACCAGAGTTGTGGTGTGGCTCCGGATTGGAACAAGACTAAGAGGGGGAAAAAATCTTGCTCTTCTCTTTCCCTTTTGACTCATGCATTTAAGAAACAAAGGATTGTTGAATGCATGTTGTGACTGAAAGTTGATTGTGTCAATTGCTTGAAATGAATTGTGAATGCTGAAATAGTAAATTTTCTGTGAAAGGATGAACATGAATGAGTTCATGTGTATGTTGGGAAAGCATGAAAAGTATGGAAGTCTCATGAGTAAAGCATGGACGTTCCATGTCATTTGGGAAAATAATTGACTAATTTTAATATTGTGTTATGCTTGTCCTAACAGGAATTGTCATGATGAATCTCATAGTTGAGAAATTGAAGGCATTGTTTACAGCTAGTACTAGCCAAGTGTTGCTAGTGAGAGCCAGTTGTGCACATTGATCATGGTAGCAGACCAACAGCTATTGATTTGGCTGAAAATATTCCTCAAATAGTTGTCAGGACAGCAAGAAAGATGGCATCCATGAAATTCCAAGACTTGTAGATCAGCTAGAAGGCAAATAAAAGGAAGAGATTGTTGTGGAGCAATGCCCACCTGTAGAGTTGGAATATCAAAAGCCAACATGAGAAACTTGTGGAAGCCAAAGGATTGGATCTTGAAGGTTCAAAGTAAAATGATGAACACAGGACAGACTTGCCACATTGTGCGAATTTTGGACATGTTTAAAGTGGGTATTTATTCCTAAGTATTGGAACACTGAGGACGGTGTTATTCCAAGGGGAGGGGAATGTAACGTCCCCATTTTAACCCCACTGCATTAAAATGTAAATAATGTAATATTGTTATAAAATCGTGGTGAGGTGCTCAAGGCCAAGGCCCCGCCATCGATTTATTGATGCATATGGTTTATGTGCTAGCCAGGCACATTGGAATTTCGATATCATGTAAATATGCATTTTAAAAAAATACCCACAACTAACTATGCACTGCAAGAAGAGACGGGGCCATGATTTTACAAGGAATTGGTAGGGAAATATTCAAACCCTTGGGGCCAATCCAGTTAAGCCAAGTGTCAATAAGAGAACCCATAAAACCCTCAACTACCCATGTGGACTTTTGTACCCAATCATTATTTTCTCCCAAGAGTTGGGTGAAATAGTTAATGCCTTGGGAATGGAGAGGTATGGCTGTCCAAATTCAAGTATGGGAAAGCCACCCTTCATGAAAAAATGTGTTTTGCTTCTTGGGCAAGAAAAGTGCCATGAATTGCTCCCCTAGCAATTACCCATGAAGCAGTTTTGCCTCTCTCATGTTTTTGGAGCTGCCTGTGGCGTTTTTCCTCCATGTTTTTATGTGTTTTCCTTGTTTTTCAATTGGGAAGAGGGCGTTTTTGTGTTGCAGAGCTACTGCAAGAAGAGGGAGCTCGATTGGGGTTTCAATGAGGCCGTTTTGGGCAATTTGAAATGCTCATAACCTGTGGGAGAAATCGGGTTTGCTCCCTGTGGTTGAATCACCCTTTTCACAGTCCATTTTGGTGTGCCCACAATTTGGGGAAAACCCATGGCCATCCTGGGGCCATCGGGTTTGCTCCCTGTGTATCCATGCCCAGTTTTGAGTTTGCTGTTTGTAAGTGAGTGTTGGGATTGAGATGGTTATCTCTTGCTTTGGTTGTGCATGAGCTTGAATGTCCCATTTTCCTTGTAAGAATCATGCCCAACTCGGGGGTGGCAATTGTGTTGAGAGAATTGATAAACACAACTGGCCTATGGTTGGGTGGAACGTTGCAGCGACATAGCTAGTTGTTTGGGACAACATTACATGAAGATGAGTATTGTCTTATGTGTAATTTCTTCTGCAAATGTATTAATTTGTTGACTGTGTTATATTTAATGGCATCATGTAATGTTTGTGGATGATGTTATTCCGTTGTGCATATTTGCTTTAAATTACATTTGCACACATTTGATTTTTTTAATTGTTGTGAATTTAATGAATGGGCTGAGTTTATGTAAAAGCCCCAGATTGGCATCATGTTCCTTTTCTTTCATTGGGGCCACGGGAGGGTACGTTACATAATGGTATCAGAGCTGTTGGTTGCAACATTGGGCCTTCATGGGCTACCTATCACAGTGCAGAGGTAAGTATGCTTCCCATTCAACACTTATAATTAAGAAAAATTTGAAAATTTTCTAAGTGTTTATGAATTTCTGCCAAAGACTCTGTCGACAAAAGATAAGCCAAAAGACGCTGAAACAGGCAGCGATTTTAAGCTTAAAAGTTGCAACGCGGCGGCAACTTTAGGCTTAAAATTTGCGACGCGGTGGGGAAATTTAGCCTTAAAAGTTGCAATGCGGCGGCAATTTTAGCCTTAAAATATGCGACGTGGTTGACAATTTTAGCCTTAAAATTTGCATCGCGATCGACAATTTTAGCCTTAAAATCTATGACGTGGTCGGCAATTTTAGGCTTAAAATCTGCGACGATCGGCAGAAATTAAATAAAAAATTTTGCGACGCGGTTGCAGCGACGGAGGCTTTCGGGCAGCGAAGATAATGCCAGGACCGCCGCAACGGTCGCAGAAGTTAGGGTTAAAATCTGCGATGGTCGACGGCGGCACTGGCGAAACGATCGCAGAAGTTATGGTTAAAACCAACGATGCGGCGATAGTTTTAGGGTTAAATCCAGCGCCAAGGTTGGCGGAGTTAAGGTTAATTCCAGCGACGGTCACAGAGGTTGATCCGCGACCAGCGATGGGAGGAATAAAAAATAATAAAAAAATATAGAGCCCAAAACTTGATTTTTGGGTAGAAGGATCAGTCGGGCTCAGAATGGGATGATTCCTGTGGTGCTCGAAGGCCATTAACGAAGGCCATGAAAGAACCAGAGAGGGTCCCGAACCCAGTATGCTCCAATTTGACAGAAAATGGAGAATAGTGACTTTTGTAAGACGGTGTCCCGAGGCTTGGTGGAAGGTCGGATTGAGCTGAAATTGATATGGCGCGGCCATGGAGCAGGCACAGTGTTAAGTTCGGAATCTTGGAGCCGAAATCCAAAGGGTGTGGAGTCAGGGTGAACCAGAAGGCCAAAAAGCATTGTTCCGGGCCACTTTTTCGGGATTTTGAAAAGCTTGTGGACAGTAAAAGTGACCCTAGATGTTGGAATCAAAATTTTTACTGAACTAGACATTTCATCTTCTCATTAAGATAGTCAGTTTCCGTTAGATGAAAATTTTCCAGAAATGCATAGATTGGGAGATAGTTATTTTTGGCCAAATTTTGAGATTTTAGGGGAAAAGTGAAAAGTGAAAAGTAGCCAAACCCCGAATTTTATAGAAGTTGACTGGTGCATCAGAACAGGGATTCGAAGGTTACTGAGTGTTTCTTGTTATATGGAATACCTACGTCCGGTAGATAAGTTTTCATGATTCTTCATAAATTTGCTTCTACAAGCAGTCGAAGTTGGCCTTTCAGAATAAATTGCAGCTGTGTAAAAGTGCAGAAATTTGGGCAAAATTTGCATTTTTGGAAGAATGTAAATTCCATGTCCTGGATTGGAATGGAGCATGGGGATAGGTGTTGGAAAGATTATCCAAAGGAGAACAGCGATGCATGACCAGAGTTTGAATGAGGTGTACATATACCATAGATAATTGGTACAGAAGAGTGCTAGTGGCTGTTTTGACAAAAAAATTGTTGTAAAGATGGGCAATTTCTAGAATTGCATGACTGGAAGGAAATAAGATCAACTATGATATGGAAGAGAGATTCCATACTACAATGAGGGATTGGAAATGGAGAATTCCTTAACCCCTGTTTTGCTATCATATTTATAATTATGAAATTGTCATGCATATACACTATGGCATAAGAATGTTGAAAATGCAAGAGATTACATAGATGAAATGAATATGCACTAGATAGCACATTAACAAACATTGCACAATGCATGTGAAAATGTTTGTGCATGAATAGGATATTGCATATTGGTAAAATGGTGAGGTTTTACATATGCAATGAGCCATTTGAGGTAATTTTGGTGGTTGCTAATAATTAGTTGTGTCCATGTTGGTTGTAGGACAAAATACAATCAAAGCATGGCTAAAGAAGTTGATGACGTTGTTGCATGAGACCAACAACCTTATGAAGAGGGGATGGTGCAACAAATCCGTGATCATGATGTTGGAAAAATGACTTAGTAGCCTTGGTAAGAGGCCAACTGATCAGGGAACATCAAGCGATGTTAATAACAGCCATGCCGGTAGTGGTTATTTGTGCTTAATTGCATGAATGTTGCAAGAGGATTTGGTAAGATCCCTTCAACTATGTTTTAACTATGTTGATTGATTTGCATGTGGTATTGAGTGCCTGAATGTGAATGTCAACCTACCAAGTATGGTGAGGTGTGGGTAAGTGATGGCAAGGAGCCTTGCACCATATAGTTCTTAGAAATCTCAATGCATTCATATGAAATTATATCAGGCCATTTGTGTATGTCGGTTGTGAGTTTAACAACCAAAGCAAGTGATGACTTAGGGTCATGTTGTAGTGTATGCCATATGAGACAAGCATGGTTAGGCCATAATATGTTGGAATGCATAGTATTCATGGATTAATGCAAGATTGTATGGAGGGGTTATGCATTGAGTGAATGCACATTAAAATATTATGTAAATGTTGTGAATGTGCATGCATATGTGTGGGTGCACATGTTGAGACGCATTGTGTGAATGCATGGGTGTGACATATATATGTTTCAATGTAGTTATATAATAGATGAAATGGTGGACTATTGTTAATCGTGATACCATTTCATGAGCTGCTATGAATGCAGGAGAAATACAGCATGAAGAAGGTAGACATGTGATGGGCTACCAGAGCACTCTATTGGAAGGACAGAGTTGCATGGAATGTGAAGTAATGAATATTTACAGTTTATTTAAATTGCATGGATAGTGTGACTGTGTCTTGCAATTTTATTGTGATGATAATGCATATATAGAAATGTATATATTTCATTGCATTTCAAATGTTAACAGCTGAAGGTGTTTGAATTATTAAATGTTATAATTCTGAGATCACTTCAGTGACTGTTGTGGCAATGAAAGGATCATATGCATAGATACTCACAACGTGTTTGGCTGATTGAAGTTTCAGTTTTCAGGTGGAAAAGTCTTACATATAGCAATGAGGATAAGTCCATAGTAAAGACCGGGATCTACCATGTGCAGAAGCCAAAGGTTATGAGAAGGTTCTCATGGTTGTAACTTATGCATGAAACAAATTTGAAAATTGTCTGATTTAACCATCTCATGGTTGCGAGTCTAATTTTTGTAGTAGAGAGAATTGCAAATTCATATTGAATTTAATTATTAATGACATTGATGGGTTATGGAACAATCAGATTTGAATTGTTAAATGTTGCTTACTGTTTGGCTATTTGATAAGTGTGCCAGGATGACACATTGTAGGAAGACCATGTGTGATGGCTTGTAGAAGCCAAACTAGATGGGAAGGATCCCATGCTTTGGAAATGGGTTTCGGGTGGAACGCCATTGTAAATGTTGATAATGTCTCAGCTGAATTGCATGTTGGTAAAGCATGTGAGTGAGACAATAAAATTATGCCAAGAAGGCATGTGTGGGTTATGGAACGTGAAAAGATTGGAGTGGCAGACCGAAGGACTTTTGACTCAGAGAAGGAATCCCCCATTATTCAAAGATGAAGAAAAGATACATCTATAAAATGGATGAGTATTATGTAACCCTAACTAAGAATATACATGTCTTGTTATTAGATTTAAAATGTAGAGCATGTTTTATTATTTCATTGTTATTCCAGACTTCTTGAGTGTGATTAGGGCCTACATGTCTCACATCCGAAAGGGAGTGCACACCTTTCTGGTGCTAGGTTATGATGGGGTTGTCAATATTGACTACACCTTGAGGCAATGGACGCATTCCTCATGTTTCAATACTTGATAGTGAATGTTATGAAATATGGTTACAATTTTAGAGCAGCAATACTGATGAGCTTGCTTCTCCTTCTTGTGCTACCAGCTTACACAGATGCAATTTAGTGTTGTACGTTAAGAGGCAAAGTGAAGAAAAGGTGCTCAAGAGGACTGTATGGGCAGTGGTAACCTTTCTACGCTCACACTAAAAGACACTAGAAGAGATGGATAGGCCCGTGGAGATGTGTTGCAGAAAATGGGTATCATCCTTGTGTAGTGTGAGTGGGTATTGTGGGGGCCATGCTATCCTGCAGTCAAGTGAGTCACCTATGCAGTTCCTGGAGGGAACCACTTGTTTGCATAAGAGAAGGAGCCACGTAATCATATTATGTTGTTCTTATTGCCTGATAAACCTAGTTGGTGTACTAGCTTGGCATTGGCTATTTGCATGTTGTGGAGGTATTGGTGAAGGGTGTTATTTCTTGACAAACCCAGTCGGAGAATTGGCTTGGAAATGGTTGTTGTATGCTTGATAAACCCAGTCGGCATACTGGCTTAACATACTGATTTTTGAAATGCTTGATAAACCCAGTCCGCATACTGGATTAGCATACTGACTTTAGGGATGCCTGATAAACCCAGTCGGCGTACTGGCTTGGCATTGCCTATTCGGATGATGTTGTGGAGCAGCATGTCTGCTGGCCAGGCATCCACCCCACAGGTGATCCAAGGCTTGTAAAGCATAGAAGGAAACCTGTGGAGTAGCAAGGAAATGCACAATACAGAGAAGTATTCAATTTCATTTATTTCTTGCTTGGAATAATGGAGATTTCAGGTATAAGTTTTCTAATAGTTAAGCTGATACAGTATTGTTTCTTTGTTGGAAACCTTGGTCTCTGCAGGAAGCAAGGACCCTGAAAGAACTATAAATGCTTGGTAAATCCAGAGAGTAATTGGTTGGGCGCTATGAAATTATTGATAAATCCAGAGAGTAACTGGCTGGGCGCTATAAAATTATTGGTAAAGCCAGAGAGTAACGGGTTGGGCATTAACTACGTGATGTAGTGGAGCAGCCTGTGTACTGGCCCAACATTGATTATTGTATCCACGGGCAATCCAAGGCTTATAAAGCGAAGAAGGATCCCGTGAAATAAAGTGAAGACATCGAATGCAGATAAGTATTTGGTTACCTTGCAACTTCTTGCTTATGAATATACGTGTGTATATGATTTGGTTATAATTTTCTCAAACTCTTGTTTAGAGATAAACCCTATGAAAATAAACTAAACATGTGAATTAATTCAATGTTTGAGTATAGGTATTGCTGGGAGCAAGGACTATGAAGGCATCATAGGGATGCATGAGGACATGTGATCGTCCTAAGGAGCTCAGTATGAGCAGTAATGAAAGATGGTGCTAGTGGACATGTGTGGGTCCTAGCAGCCAAAGGTTCTGTAGGCAACGATGGGGAAGGGTTCCCTGATGGAGAAAAGCCTTAGACAGACCTTAGACACTAAGTGTCATAGCCAAGAAAGGAAAATTTAAGCATTCACATTGAAATGAAAGAGACTAAGGAGCATGAAACCAGAGTTGTGGTGTGGCTCCGGATTGGAACAAGACTAAGAGGGGGAAAAAATCTTGCTCTTTGCTCTTCTCTTTCTCTTTTGACTGATGCATTTCAAAAATAGAGGATTGTTGAATGCATGTTGTGACTGAAAGTGGATTGTGTTAATTACTTGAAATGAATTGTGAATGTTGAAATAGTAAATTTCTTGTGAAAGGATGAACATGAATGAGTTCATGTGTATGTTGGGAAAGCATGAAAAGTATGGAAGTCTCATGAGTAAAGCAAGGACGTTCCATGTCAATTGGGAAAATAATTGACTAATTTTAATATTGTGTTATGCTTGTCCTAACAGGAATTGTCATGATGAATCGCATAGTTGAGAAATTGAAGCCATTGTTTGCAGCTAGTATTAGCCAAGTGGTTCTAGTGAGATCCAGTTGTGCACATTGATCATGGTAGCAGACCAACAGCTATTGATTTGGCTGAAAATATTCCTCAAATAGTTGTCAGGACAGCAAGAAAGATGGCATCCATGAAATTCCAAGACTTGTAGATCAACTAGAAGGTGAATAAAAGGAAGGGATTGCTGTGGAGCAATGCCCACCTGCAGAGCTGGAATATCAAAAGCCAACATGAGCAACTTGTGGAAGCCAAAGGACTAGATCTTGAAGGTTCAAAGTAAAGAGATGAACGCAGGACAGACCTGCCACATTGTGCGAATTTTGGACATGTGTAAAGTGGGTATTTATTCCTAAGTATTGGAACACCGAGGACGGTGTTATTCCAAGGGGAGGGGAATGTAACATCCCCATTTTGACCCCGCTGCATTAAAATGTAAATAATGTAATATTGTTATAAATTTGTGGTGAGGAGCTCAAGGCCAAGGCCCCGCCATCGATTTATTGATGCATATGGTTTATGTGCTAGCCAAACACATTGGAATTTCGATATCATGTAAATATGCATTTTAAATAAAATACCCACAACTAGCTATGCAATGCAATAAGAAATGGGGGCATGATTTTACAAGGAATTGGGAGGGAAATATTCAAACCCTTTGGGCCAATCCAGTCAAGTCAAGTGTCAATAAAAGAACCCATAAAACCCTCAACTACCCATGTGGACTTTTGTACCCAATCATTCTTTTCTCCCAAGAGTTGGGTGAAGTAGTTAATGCCTTGGGAATGGAGAGGTATGGCTATCCAAATTCGAGTATGGGCAAGCCACCCTTCATGAAAAAACGTGTTTTGCTTCTTGGGCAAGAAAAGAGCCATGAATTGCTCCCCTAGGAATTACCCATGAAGCAGTTTGCCTCTCTCACGTTTTTGGAGTTGCCTGGGGCGTTTTTCCTCCATGTTTTCCTTGTTTTTCAATTGGGAAGAGGGCATTTTTGTGTTGTAGAGCTACTGGAAGAAGAGGGAGCTCGATTGGGGTTTCAATGAGGCCGTTTTGGGCAATTTGAAAGGCTCGTAACCTGTGGGAGAAATCGGGTTTGCTCCTTGTGGTTGAATCCCCCTTTTCACAGTCCATTTTGGTGTGCCCTCGATTTGGGGAAAACCCATGGCCATCCTGTTTGTAAATCCAATTGCTGGAAATGTGTATCCATGCCCAGTTTTGAGTTTTCTATGTGTAAGTGAGTGTTGGGATTGAGATGGGTATCTCTTGCTTTGATTGTGCATGAGCTTGAATGTCCCCTTTTCCTTGTAAGAATCATGCCCAGGTTGGGGATGGCAGTTGTGTTGAGAGAATTGAGGAACACGACTGGCCTATGCTTGGGTGGAATGTTGCAGCGACATAACTAGTTGTTTGGGACATCATTACATCAAGATGAGTATTGTCTTATGTGTAATTACTTCTGCAAATGTATTAATTTGTTGACTGTGTTAAATTTAATGGCATCATGTAATGTGTGTGGATGATGTTATTCCATTGTGCATGTTTGCTTTAAATTACATCTGCACACATTTGATTTTTTAATTGCTGTGAATTTAATGAATGGGCTGAGTTTATGTAAAAGCCCCATATTGGCATCATGTTCCCTTCCTTGTATTGGGACCACGAGAGGGTACGTTACAATCTACACTCCCTCAAAGTTGATGTCTGGAAGTCTATTGTGGATGGTTATGATGTTCCAGCAATAACACTTGTTGATCCAGTTGAGAAAAGACAATATGAATACAATGCAAGAGCCAAAAATGCACTTATGTGGGTTAGCAGACACTGAATTTATTAAGGTCATGCATTGCGCCTCAACTAAGGATGTATGGGATAAACTCATAAATGTCTATGAAGGTGACAATAAAGTAAAGAAGGAAAAGATGCATAATTACTCTAGATTGTGTGAGTACTTGAAAATGAAAGATGAAGAAAATATTGCCTCATATTTGCTTTGAGTTGATGAGTTAGTTAATGCCATCAAAAGTCTTGGAGTTACACTAGACGAATAATCAGTTGTGTAGAAGATACTAAGAACTCTGCCTCCAAGATTTGATTCAAAGGTATCTATGTTATAAGATAGAGCCAATATTGTAGATATGACAAAGGACGAGTTTCAAGGAATTCTGACTGCGTATGAGATGAGAACTAAAAGGGAAAATCCCATCAGAAAGGAAGCTTCTTTTAAAGCCACCAGGAAAGCAAAACTCAAACATGACAAAGGCTCTTGTGATAATCGGATGAGGAAGAATCAAACTTCGTGAGAAAGATGAAAAGAGGATGTGGTAAGTATAAGAATAAATTTCCATTCAAATGTTTCATATGTGGAGGGATAGGTCACTTTGCTTCGAAATGTCCATACAAGGAAGATGGAGATAGTGACAACAAGGAAGAAGCTAGGTCCCATGAACGAAGGATGGTGCGCACTCAGGATAGACCTAATAACAGGAAGAATGTTCCAAAGCAAAGCAAGAGTTTGTATACTAAGGAAGAAAACAATTTATCCGAAGAAAGTGATTGCGATGATAAGCCAAAATAGGTATTGTTCATGGCCTTTTTGGAAGAAGAAAGCAGTGAAGAAAAGGAAAAAGGTTTTCCGTCAGTCAAGAAGAATACACTAGTTGCGCAAAGCAAACCAGGATCACTGGATAAGTACTTCTTTAGTGGATCCTTCAATGCACCTCCAAAGCTTGTCGCGGAAATTAAATATGATAGTCAATCTGAAGAAGAAGAAGCTATAGAGGTTGATTGGGAAGGTGAACTGGTTAGTTCCTTGGATGAATTGAAGAAGTCAAGAAGGAAGAACAAACTCTTGCAGGACCAACTATCAAAGTATGGAGGACAATTCAAGCAACCCAAGGTGATTCAGAAGTCTCTCGAAAAGCAGATTAGTGAAAAGTCAATAAATTTTGAGAAACAGCTAGACTGCGCAGTAGACAAAATCATAATGCTTGAAGAAGAGAAATCAATATTGAAGATATCATTGGAAGAGTCAGCGCAGAAAAATAAATTGATAACGGGTCAACTTGAACAGAAGGATAGAGAAGTCTCTCACTTAGAATAAAATTTGACTGAAATAAAAGGGAAGAAATAGGTTCAAGATCACATTACTATTGATACTCTAGACTATGCACATTCAGAAAGTGACAAGGCTCGTCTTGAAGAAGAAATGAAGAACAAATTCAAAGACAACACATCTATCCTGAATAAGATTTTGAATGATCAAAGGTCAGCAGCAGACAAGTCAAGACTTGGCTATGACAGAACAACTGAGAAGGTCTACGACAGTAAGCACCGTCCAAATCAAATGAAGGAATTCATGTATGATAATTCTTTCAGTGATTACAACTCTTCGTTACACTTCCAGAAGAAGGATTAATATAATGAAGTACACAAGGTGCAATTACATTGGTCATATTGCGAAGTATTGTCAAACTGTGAGATGTTATGCATGTGATGGCTTTGGGCACAAGGCTATGTATTGTCGAAGAACAATGAGCTATCCATATGGTAATATTCTACCTAATCGCAATACAAGGACCAAAAGGGAAGACAATCAGGCGCAATGTCAGAATGGAAGTACGCACATGAAGATATGGGTAAGTAAAAATCCTCAGACATGCGAAAATAAGCTAACAACCCAAGTACTTCTAAACCGACAAAAAATTGCTACCCAGCTTGCTGATCTCCAAGAGATTAAGTAAGATCCTTGAATTCAATACGATGTTCATTAGAAATTCAAGGAGTGTGATATTGATGAATTGTAGTTAAAGAATATTTGAAGTTGATTATCGAATTATTGTTATGTTGCCAATATATTCAATTAGTTGTTGTGATATGTTGAAGTTAAATTGTCGCATAGAATGCACATACATGTAATATAATAAAGAAAAGTTAACATGAGCATTGTTGAAGAATAAACATGAGTATTCGCAGATACATGAATGAAGTTGGTATTATATTCAAAATTTTGTCTTTACAAAATTACATAAGCTCTTTGTTGCAGAATACAGAGTTGAAGTACATCATAGGCTGCATACCAAGGCCTAAAGACAATTGAAGTTCAAAACAACGACGAAATCCGTATCAATCAAAATTGTGAATTACAAAAGTAATTTAGAGCCGCAACTCAAGGTCCAGCTTTGTGTCATGGTTAGTTGGTTGTTGTGCAAGACGAAGTTCCAAATCCATTGGAATTGGCTCATTGAATGTAGAGGATGGCTACAGAGGATAAAGCTGCAGAGTGGAGGATGACATATTGTCAGTGGATTGCTCGGCCCGTATCGAGTTCAACATTTCAAGGATCCACTATTGTTGTTGCTCCAGGAAGTCCACTCGCCTGCTCAGATTAGAAAATCCCTAAGCAGTACTGTGATTTACCTACGATTGCGCATACCGGTGGTTGAACTTAGACTCTTTCATTTGGCCTTTCTAAATTCCCATGTCCACTCTCAGACGCGTGAACTTCGCTTGTTGCGACTAAACTGCAAGGCTTACACTGTTAAGTGAGTCATTAAACCTCTGGAAGAAGGAAGACATGATGACAGTTATGATAGCAAGAAGCATAATGGGCTATATAGAGAAGGAGCAATGATGATGAACCAGGAAATTCGTATCTCTCTTATAGAATCGGAAGGTGGTTCTCCGCGCGCGTGAAAATTAAGTTGAAGAGACTTGGATTTAATGACATTCATATCTGTGCGATTCGAAGCTGGTTATGGAGACGCCAAAAGTAATTGCATGAGTTAATGAATTTTGACAAGAGGACAAAAAGCGAAAATCTAATTCATTGTTCTGTGTGACCATAATGATGTTTCCCAAAAGGCTCGAGTAAGAGTATGACACGTCAAAGTTTCCACATGAATTGTTTGTCACATTGCTTTATTGCCAAGCTGGCTGACAGATGGAAATGTGTACAAAAATATTTGGTTGTTGTGGCGAGATATGCGACGTCAGAAAAGGTAACGACAAATGGTCACAACGTAATAAATGCGACAAAAGGAACAATTAGATGCTGGAAGAAATTGACAGGGAATATAGTGCAAAATCAGAAGCAAATGTAACTCTGTAACGCCTAATGGATATGACAGGAAGATGGCATGGAAGATTATGTAAGGGATGGAGATGTATGGTTGATATGATAAGAACAGAAGATCAAGATAGAAGAAAGTTAACAACTGTAAAGGGGGAGCATACAGATATAATATGAATGTATAGATTACAAGGTAACTGAGTTATGCGTAGAAACCCCAACAAAATAATGGAGCATGAAGACATGGGGAGTAATTCAAAGGAAGCAAATTTATGAGGATAGTACAAAACTGAAGAAATGAGAACCTATAATTACATAGTGATGACACCTCTTTGACATTGATGTCAAAGGGGGAGAATGATAATGAAGCATGTGATCAGAACAGAAAGATCATAAAGCATGCATAAGTAAAAGAGATCCACGCGGAAATAAAATACTGTGAAGAGCAGTGAAAGCAGAATGCACAGATGAGCAAAGGCTCAAACTAGAAAAAACACAAGGGGAGTACTGTGACCAGAACACATGAAGCACACAACCTCATGAGATGATTATGCACAGCTTCATGAGGCGTTGAAATCAATGCCAAAGGGGGATATTGTTGAACTTTGGTTGTCATTGAAGTCAACTAATGTCAAAGAGGTTTCAGTATTCCTATTCCAGTCTAAAGAAGTATATCTAGAAGTACATCAAGCATATCCAGTTTGAATAAGTACATAAGGAATACATTCAGAACATGTAAGAAAATCTTGAAAGTGCGCAAGACTCACCAATGGAAGAAGCATTGAAGTTGTTGAAGCGCACAAGAATACCGGAAGAAAGTAACGGTTGGAGAAATCAAGGGAGCAAGACCACACCGCAAGGGTGCAAGTCCCACTAAGGCAAGGACCAAGTATGTGCAAGACCCACAAGAGATGACACCTTAGTGGCACAGAACATGGCAAGTGGCATAAGTGTGAAGTAAGCAGAACTGTGAAGTAAGGAAGAAGAGACGCTATGACCAACTTGTGGACATCACCATCCGTGCAAGACAAGTATAAATAAGAAGCCAAGTTGGAGAGTGGATGTAAGATTGTGAGCTCAAGACTTAAAGATACAAATTTAGCAAGCTTCTTATTTTGGGGCATCAAGGGCTCATGGAACTAGAACAACATGATCTAGCAGAGAATCGAGTGTGCACAAAAGAAACAAAATTGTTGATGGTGCGCAGGAAGATGTAGTTTATCTGTGACAGTTGTATGAAGATAGAGATGCAGAACTACAGAGGATGCACAAGTGCGTGATAAAAAATTGACAGTATCACAGACGATATGCAGAAAGTCACAGATGAACTAAGATAGGTGTGCGAAGGCTGACTTGATGTACAACTAGTGATGCGTGAAGTAGTTTATCTGATGCGCCAAGTCAAAATTGTTGCACAGTAAAGGATGTGCATTATGATAAGGATGATCTGAGAAAAGTGCGAAGAACAAAAAGGCCAAATTGTAGATGATCCATGGAAGGTCGCAGATTATCTAAATACTGACACACCAATACATAAGTGTGATATCTCAAAAGTGTGTAGATTAATCTGATATTGATGCGCAAAGTCAGAACAACAACACAACAGAAGATGCATAGTATCAATTGAAGTTGCAGAAGCATAGAAACAAAACGACATATTGAACCACAGTGTAGACTACAGAATATGATGAAGTAGCACACAGTTTGTGAAGTATGAAGTCAGATGTTATGTTGTGATGAGATAAATTAAGTGTGAAATATGCAGTTAAATGACGATGCACACAACATAATGAACAACAGTTAATCTCAAGAGTGTGAAGATCAAAAGAATAGGAAGGTAATATCTTCTACAATTATATCAGATCGATAGGATGGGGCAAGGAGCAAGGGGTCGGTTCCTCCTTCCGGTTGGAGCTGGTAAATCAGGGAGTCGGTGCTTCCTTCAGGTCGATGCCTATAAAACCAAGGGGTCGATGCCTCCTTCCAGTTGGTTCTATAGAACTTCGGAAGTTGGTGCTTCCATGAATGTAATCTTTATATTATAAGAGATCATTCTATGGTTTTCTCTTGTTTGGGTTTCCACGTAAAAATCTGTGTTATGTGTTTTGTGCATATGTGGATGAATGTTATTGGTTATTTGAATGCATAACTTAAGTTCAAGTTAGGTCTAGTATGAAGTAAAAATTGTTCATAACTGCACTAATACTAATTCATCCCCCTCTCAGTATTAATAAGATTCCAACATCCTACCCTGGAGAAGCTCCTTTATTGACTGGGGCGCACTTGAAATCTTGATTTCTCCAACCTACAACACAAAAATTCAACTCACTGAGTGTGGATCTACAATAATCTCAAAAACTAAGTTAAATTCAGCATTACAAACTAAAATAAGCATGTAGACCAACAATAGAATTAACAAGAAATGGAAGACAAAGAGGCAAATCGATTTCTCTAAGTAGAAAACCCTGCTTTGTTGAGAAAACCAGGGTGCCTTGGGAGAATTTGATCTTCTTCTTATGCATGCAAATAATAAAAATATTGCTCCAAACTAATGTAACTAAGATCTAAACACTTGAAGAGGATGGAAAAGTCCAAAATACATTAGCAACACATCTAAACACAATAATTTTGAAGCATAGTAAAATCTAGTTTTTATTAATTGTTGAAAATGGTCAAACATCCTTTACAAGTGAGAGCTCACTCTCTTTTATAGAGAATAGGTGAGAAAAATCCCTAGCCCATAAGGATGAAGGGATAAGATTAGAAGATGAGAAATATATATCAATGGATGATATTTAATCTCATGTTACATTTTTTATTTGCTAGAAATTGCCATGGAGAGAGGGGGGTGAATTGCTTAATTGAGCCCATATACATACAAACAATGATAAGTGGTACTTTAAATTACAATGTTGTGGCTACTAGGGATCCCCCTTGGTGGTGTTTTCCACCCCTCAACAAGTTACAATGATCAAACATTAACTTATGGTGAAAAAGTGCGCCCCCTGGAGAGAATGTGCCCCCCTTAGTTAGTCAATGTCAAAACAAGTGATACACATGATATAACAACTATGAACTGATCAATAAGTGACCAAGGGATCATTCCATGATGACTCGTGTCAATACTTTACCTTTCTGGAGTCTTGCTACTTTATATTTAAAACCATAGTAATTACCAATTCATCCTTAGGCTGCCATTTAATTAATCCACCATTAATTAGATCTTGGTTTTCCTTGGTCCAAACTGAAATATGATGGCACAGATAAATTCCTTGACCCTCAAAACCATAGTATGCATCAAACTCATGCCAAGAACCAATCTAAAATGTGATCTATAGAGCTGCTCCAAATAATTTAATAAATACTTACGCTAATGTGTTGAAACTAGGGAAAATTAATTCATTAATAACTTATTAATACATAATTGCTTATAATGATATTTAAAGGGGTCCAATTGTCCTCCAAAGGCTTTGACATGATAAAAAATGACTATGTGAGTATCTCGTGATGCTCATTGGTCCTGTTGACCAAGTCAAACTGCTGATAAAGTCAAACTTGGTCAAAGTTTGACCATGATGAAAGATGATGTAAGAACCATATATAAAACCTAATGAGGATGAAAAATCACTTGATTATGAAAAATATTAGCAAATAACTAAGTCTAAGATCCTATCATACAGAAGTGATCATCATTTGACTCTTTGCATAATTTATCATCATAGCACAAGGACATAACAAAGCATAGAGTAAATAGTTAAGTTTTATTTACATGTCAATATCTAACTTACCATCACAAATTATTGCATATATCAACCTTTCTCTTGGGTGGAGTAGATGGTCATTAAGTCAAAGGGCTAGTCAAGTGGAGTATTGATCAATGGAAGACTTGAGTTACTCTTGGAGAGGAATGGATACCAGGGGCCTCTGCGACATTAAGTAGTTTGGAAAACATTAGGGATCAAGGTATCTCAAAAATGGATAATGTGCTAGAATTCCCCCCTTGAATTTAGTAATCCCCCCCTCTTTATTTCCCTTTTCACATTTTTCATTTCACTTTCACTTCACTTTCACATTTGATACTTTTTTCATTTGAATCACTTCTTTCTTTATTTGGATATTTCATTGAAGCAATTTATTTATTTGCAATCCTTTAGTTGACTGATGATTGAAAGGTACTAGCTCTGAATTTCCTTCTAGGCACCAGTTATGACACAACCTTAGCTTTGCTAATAACCACCGTCCATAGGTGTGACAAATTTTCCATAGTAATGCTTGTTTAGAGTAAATAGGATTAAACTCTTAATTCAAGGAGTACCTACCCTTCCAGCCACCAACCAATTTCAAGGATGGGGAAACTTGTTTCAATCCTTAGGAGTACACTTATAGTGACTAGGACAAGCTTAGCTCGCACTCAATCCATAGGGGTCTACAAGAAAAAAAAACCAATGGAGTAAGAAGGTTTTGTCACACACATTAGAGCCGAGACATTAGGGGAAAAAATGGAGGCCATCCTACACTATTGCATATGGTCTAATTTGCCACGAAATTTCATTGTAATAGCCACGCATTTTCGTCCCTGTTGCAACGATTGGGGTTTGTTTTTTTCATGGAAAGTGATTCGTGGATATAGGGACGAAAATTCCACGTTGTGGAAATAACAACACTTTGTAACCTACCACGTGTCAACAACACAACAGTTCTCATATCTACGAAAAATGAATCTTGCCACGCACCTTCGTCGCTATATCGACGCACAACTCCTATAAATTTCCACGCAGGTGCTGAACCTTCCACGATTGTTTGTCGCAGTATCCACGCATGGATTCCCAAACATTCGTGGCAGGTTCAGCACTTGCGTGGAAGAGATTTTTTAGTTCCACGAATCATCGTCGCAGTATCCACGCATGGATTCCCAAACTTTCGTGGCAGGTTCAACACCTGCGTGGAAGATATTGTATAGTTCCACGAATCATCGTCGCAGTATCCACGTAGGCATTCACGAACTTTCATGGCAAGTTCAGCAACTGTGTGGAAACATTCTCTATAGCCTACATTGATGTTCGTCGATATAGAGACGATACCTGGAAGTGTTAAAAAAAATTTGAATGCGACGATACAGTCATAGATTTGCTTTAGATAGACTAAAAGCACTTCTCATGAACTAGCTCTTACATCTACAATTAAATCCTTATCAATTATTCCTTTCAGATCTGCAAACAAGTCTGCTTAATGATGGTTTCCAATTCTATCAAACTTCATCAAACAAATAATCTTGCATTGTATTCCTTAAAGTAGTTACCAAGTCTTTATGATAAGCAGTAACACAAATACAATTTGTTCAAGTAGTTTTCATACTTATCCCTTTTCAACAATCAATTCTTCAACTTCAAGTTTTTTCTTTTAATGGCACAAATATTCAAACTCAAACTCAATTTGGTCACAAAGAATAGGCTCGGTCTTCAAGTTATAATTGATGTTCTCCCATAACACTATTCAAACTCAACTTCAATTTGGTCACAAAGAATATGCTTAGTCTTCAAGTTATAACACAAGTCCTTCAAATATGCTATCAATATGTTTCAATGCTTTGAAAATTGTTCTTCTTCAAGCTCAAATTTCATATCCTTGTGTCCTTTGAATAATCACAAGGCTTAAACAACATTTTGCAATGTATGAGCTCGGTCTTACAAAGAATTATGCCTTAGCTCTATTCACTTCTTAAGAATGTCTATATGCTTCTGTAATGGTATATATTTAGATGCTTAATAAAAGTTTCTCAGAGTCATTTATCATCAAACTTTTCATGAGCTTGTAAACAACAAACACAGTCCTAGATAGATATCTCAAGAACTTGAACTAAATGTATAAACATGAAGAATTGTAAGCCCCAGTCTTAAGCACATGTGGATATCAGTTGAATTGTAAGCCCCAGTATCTTGCATTAAAGCAATGACATGATAAAGTTTTACTTTAAACCCCTACAAGGAAATAAGATCACAATTCTACTTGTCATGAATACCCTATAGGAAACAATAGTTCCACAAATTCTATCATTTGAAGTTTGCAATGCTACGGTTTTCTATTCTCAACACTCACTGCATTTTTGAACAAGCAACTCTTTGTAGGCTTATTGAATAGAGAATAAATAGAGTGGAACCAATGGTTGAAAATATTTCTAAATAAACTTTGAAGTCAATTGATATAATCAATCTTACCTCTACCAAAGCCCTTGTTTACCAAGTCTCCTAGAAGCACACTAAGCATGCAGCAACAAACAATTATTTAAGTTACAACAAAGGAAACCAACCAAAATAAATTCTAACTTGTGTGGATATGAAAAATGTGGGAAGCAACGCACCAAAAAGAATTCACAGAGAAGGCATGTGCAGGTTGAATGCAAAACCCCAAAACTACATCATGCCACAAGATAACAAACTTGCAAAATACTTGAGCTAGGGCACAATAGAAGAGCCCAACTTAGCTTCCATGTTAGAGGCCACCTGATCCAATGAATGCACCAACCCAACATAAACCAAAACCAATAAAGATCCCAATTGCAAATTTTGATGAGCTGCATAAATTTTCATTGTCAAGTGCTCTTTATGTAAGAGGATTTGCCAAAAATACCATAGAACTATATAGGCACCACATGCAAACAATGCAATTACCATGCACTCAAATGGGAAGATGTATTCACTTAAGACCAAACAACTTCAAACAAAGACAAATTACACAATTTTACATGTAGCACAACCATATTTACATCTCCCATGCAAATATTTCTGACTCCATACAACACTTCATGGAGATGGGATTTTCACCATAATCTATTGCCGTCTTCTTATGTGACACATGAAACTTCTCTACACTTGCTGTTACCCAGAATTTCATTTGATTTCATGCCACCTTCTATATATTTTCTAGCTGCATATGTAATCACACACAAATCAACATCATCACGTGTTTTCCCACAGTGTCTATATCTCATTTTATGATCAGTTCTGGATGAAATCTCTCCACTAAAATGGTTTAGTCTCAATCAAGGACTCCCAATTTCATTGAATTTCCTGTCTGAAGGCCAAGGCATAATACAATTAGAGGAAGCCTTCTATCTTCAAATGGACCATCTTCCCTTAATTGGAAGCAAAGATCTGGTTCATTACCAGTGGGCACATCACTTGCAGCCCCCCTCAGGGGGCTCACTGCTAAAAGATTCCTTAAATGGAGATGATCCTAATTTCCTGTCAATGGAAAAGACCAGGTAATCAATTGGGTGTCGAGCGAGGAAGAATGAAAATCACTGTCACAAGTGAGACGTTATCATATTCTTGAGTTTTCCCAAGTTTTCTATGTTTTTCAACTCACCAATTTTTTTGAATTTTTAAGGTCTGAATTTATACTTGATGAGTTTTGCTGATTTTCTCTCAATTTTTCTGATTTTCCAAGTCGATGACCTGTGCCAAGTTTTTGCCAGTTTTTTGTTTTGCAACACTAATATTATATATTGGTTTCGAAGTCCTTTTGTTAATTAGGATAAGCTATTTGACAAAAAGTTGTGTGCACCTCTCTTCTTGAGAAACTAGGGTTTCATGTGGTGATTTTTGGTGTGTGAAGGCTTCTATACTATCTTACGAGGATTGTCTAAAGGAATGTGCCAAAGTTGGAGTGTGCCACATTCCAACTTTGGGTTTCCCAATCTCCATTGAAACTCCAACTTTCGGTAACCACCAGAATTTCTGTAGCTTGCAATTTGTAAAAGACCACAATGCCCAGATTGTTCATAAAAGACCACAATTTGATATTAATGAAGTAGTGAATACTCAACTGTGTAGAATAAGTCCTGTAGGTGTCTGCTAATGTCTCCTTCAAACTCGAAATGTACAACCAGTAAGTTCTTAACATAGGCTCTTTGGTAAATTCAAAACTGCCATATCAACAGATTATAATGAGTTACACTGACAAGCAAACTAAAACGATAAACCAATATTCAGTAACATGTAATAAAATAAACATATATATCATATAACAAAAAGAGAGATTTAGTTGAAGATACCAACCTCGGTGTGAAACCATTCTTGAAAATATACTCAGAAGTGTTACTTTCAGAAAAGACTGTGTGTGTCTCGAAGAGGCTAGACTTCTCTAGGAACCAGTTGACCCTTCAAGAGGGTTTGTACAAACCAGAGAGAGAGAAATGACTGGAGTTGATTAGGTCAATGAAGTCAACATAAACAAAGTTACAAAAATTATAAACTTCAACCAAGTCTCAGTAGAAGAGAAGTGATTATCAGCGCACCACAACTGATCGCAGGTGATCAAAGTCAACTTCTCTATAAGACCAAAAATTCAACAAGGTGGTATATAAAAAATGAAGGAGGGTAAATGACCGCATTAACCACAAGTCAAGGACAAGGTACCACAAGTCCAATAATAACTCAATCAAGGTGGGGAAGGTACATTAAACCAAAAATGAGATCTGAAGTGTGGGTACAAATATAAACAATGGTCATAAAATAAGAAAATATAAAAGATGGTCATAACATAGGTGTGGGTAGTAGAAGACCCATGACCCTTAAAACCAAGGGTATGCTCCAAATGTGGCCAAACAACCATAGTACTCTATAAGAGGAAAACTTCAGCAAGGTGGTTTTAAAAAAGTTACTCAAGGAGGTTAAATGACCCCATTAAACACCAGTGAAAGATAAGGTACCACAAGACCAATCATAGCTCAATCAAGGTGGGGAAGGTACAACCAGTCATATCTCTCCCAAATGTACAGCCATTCTATATAACCTGAAAGTTCATCATCACAGTATGAGGAAGGGTCGTGGGATGCCAAATAAAAATATCCCTCATTTCTCTCTACGCAATCCTGAAAGCATCACATAACAGATAAGTACCTTCTACTATAGAAAATAAAAGCCACATGTGTTAACATAATTTTGATCTCTATCAACTTCAGCACTCCTCTGTGGTCCCTGTGCTGAAGTTGGTCCTCGAGATGTAATGGGTAGTAATCTTATAACATAATTTTCATCTCTTTCAGTAATAGTTGATAAAATAAACATATTGATCATATAACAATAAGAGAGGTATAGTTGAAGGTCTCCACGTTAACATTTAACCAAAAATCAGATCTGAAGTGTGGTACTATTTTTGAATAGTGCTAAAGCAACAGTAAAATATATTACAAAATAATTTTGATCTCTATCAACTTCAGCACTCCTCTGTGGTCCCTGTGCTGTAGTTGGTCCTCGAGATGTAATGGGTAGTAATTTTATAGCATAATTTTCAATTCTTTCAGTAACAGTTGATAAAATAAACATATTGATCATATAACAATAACAGAGGTATAGTTGAAGATCTCCACATCAACATTTAACAAAAAATCAGATTTGAAGTGTGGTACTATTTCTGAATAGTGCTAAAGCAACAGTAAAATATTTTACAACATAAATTTGATCTCTAGCAACTTCAGCACTCCTCTGTGGTCCCTGTGCTGAAGTTGGTCCTTGAGATGTATTGGGCAGTAATCAAATTATAAAGAGTGATGATCATCGAAGTCATGATGAACATATCTAATATATCTAATATACAGAGAATCAATTTTTCAGACTAATATATCTACATGCAGCACATACAGGAGTGATGATGTGTTAGAAAACACATAATTTGAATATTAAAATACAAAATAATTATAAACAAGCATACAATGACTTGTGATGACATTTAAATTTAAAATTCAAATTCTATGAAAATAAAATCTATAAATGGGAAAATTGCTAAGAGCATCACATAAAAATAAGTACCTCGTAACTAAACCAAAAAAAAGTTATCTATGTTACATACTAACAACATCGATATCCATCAAAATACAAGTCATGAACTACTTTTTCGTTGATTTCTGTTTTTTTGCATTGAAAAAACTTGTGAATACGGTATCACAACCATCAATTGGCGTACTATTTACTGCGATATCTCCTATTATTGTTTGTGTTTCCATGCCCTCATTTATGCCACTTCTTATACGTCGCTGAGCAGGGCATGGAGGCATTTCTGTAAGGGTGTGAACTGCAACAACGGAAATGAGGTGCATATATATATGACATTGAATTATTATTGAAATAAATATTTCATTATTTTGATTAAAATTACAATATTTCTCTTTACCAGTCTTTGTAGATGTGACAACTGGGTTGTTAATTGAAGGTATAGTTGCTTCCCCTTGCAGTTCATGCTCCTGAGCTGCATGGTATTCCATTGAAAGAAGAAAATTTATAAGTTTAGGTCGGGAAATATATATATCTAATACCAGTATACTTTTCTATTTCCAAAGCATACATACTAGAATGGACACTATGCTCCACACTATCATGGGACATGCTCACCCCAACATCAACTTGTACTCGTTGAGTACCACTAGATTCACTGCTGCAGTTGCATTGTTGCTTAAAAACAAACATAAATTTTTAGTTATGGGTGATATAATCAGAAGTACTTAATAGACTTTAATAGTATACTACAATTGGTGATATACCTGCATTTGCGTCGTTGGGGAGATTGGAGTCTGCCCCAAGCTTTTCTGATGTTCAACCACAATTTTAAAACCAAACTTGAAACCAAGCTTTAGGTCTTCATCGGTGGCAGCAGCTTGGAACGTATTTCCCTGCAATGCATGATAACACATTTTAAAATTTCCAGTATCAAAATCAGATATTTGTTCGGTACTGTTAAATAAATATTCCCAACAATTAATCATTTAATACTTACAATTCTTGATTTTAGTTTTCTATAGCCACCCTAGCCCAGTCTATGTTTCCCGTGCTTTTCCATTCTAGCCTTGGTTGCTTTGGAGGTGTCAGGTAGCCTATATATGGAAATTTTCAAAAACCTTAGATATCAAAAATATTACTTAAAACAAAAAACAAAAAAACAATTGAGCTTATTTCAGTAAAAAGATGATATATGTTGTACCTTGCTTTACCAGGCTGTGGTTGTTTTCCTTGTCTTTTTTGCAAGTTCTCCTTTGCATCATCTATCAGCGCCTTCCACTCTTTCTTAGGAACCATGGGAGGGCGCTCATGCTTGAGGTCAGCTTGCAATCTTTCCCTATATTGGGCCCTGGTATATTTCAAATTCTCACTGGCTAACCTTGCAACAACTTTCCTGTTGAAAGTATTGCCAAACAAGTTGACCATGTGGTCAATCAATTCATCTTTCTTAGTGATATCTTGGCTATTCCACCGTGTGCGAATGGTGGGGCCAAACAACTCCAAGGATTTGTCATTCAAATGCCTGTAGAAGACATTGTTTCCTGTAGAAACATGTAATCCATTAATTCATAATAATTTCAATGTACGTCTATTTCAATTTCATGATTAAAATAAAAAAATTAATGGATAAATACCATCAATTTTATGGAACTTGATAGGAACACAAGAGTCATCCACCAGAAAGGTGAGATCTAGTTTTCCGGTGCTTTTAACTCGTGCTGCACCAGGAAAAGTTTCCTGGTTGTCTACAGTACGTTCATCTCCAGAGTCATGTGGAGTCCTAGGCTCCGTCTCATCATGCTCCGGCATGGCATCATGATCTAGCATGGCATCATGCTCTCTCTCACCAGTGTCATCATCAATGGAATCGACGCCAACTGCAGGAGTGCCAAAAAGCCTCATTGGTACATGGCTTCTTTTTTGTTGCATTGGACCATCAGTGCTACCTATACCTGTTGCGGCAGGTTTTGTAGTCATGGGTTTTAAAAAATCCTACAAACAATAAACTTTACTTTATCAGATCACTTGGACTGATAAAAAACATAATATCAGATATGAAATCACAACATATTTTAAAAACAATTGTGAAGATGCCACTTACCTCATAAGAATTTATAAGCTCTTGCAGCTCTAGCATCTTTGCCTTGTTCTCTTGTGACAAGGGCCTTTGGCGAGCCAAGGCAAGCATTTTACAATTTGCCTTTTTCAAGGCTACTCTAAAAGTGTGCATTGGGTCAGTGGAATAGAAAATCTCTTCCTCGAACCCCTCATCACCCAGAGCGTGTGCACGTGACTAAATTCATCAAACAATAAATTAAATTAAGCAATATAATTTTAACATCATTCAAATATTGATATTGTAATGAAGATTAAGTTACTATTATGCACTAACACTTACTTGAGGCGGTGTTATGACCGGTGAGTGTCCACGACGAACCGTTGTCGTGGAAGCAGCAGGTGCCTTTCCACAGTCCTGAATGAACTAGTAATCCATCATAATGTCAGAAAAATGAACCAGTAATCCATCATAAGCTCAGAAAAATGTGAATGTACTAAATCGAAACATTTAGTTATTTTACTAAACAATTACCTGGCGGGCCACAGAGTGTGACCTTCCACAGTCACCCTTGACCATGGAAGCAGCAGGTGCCTTTCCAATGGCGCCACACCAACACAATAAATCAATAAATAAATGTTTACCTCAGACTAAATAACTGTAACATAAAGAAAAATGAGATATTGCATTAATATTAATTTTTACCTCAGAAGTAGAAGATACATGTTCTGCTCCATGGCCATGAGCAGACTCCTGCCACAGTTTAATAAGCATGATTTCATATGGAAATATTAACAATAAGCACGGAAAAAGTGAATGCTAACAGTTAAAATCAAAACATCTTGTTATTGTAGTCATATTTATTTACTATGTTTAACATTTACCTGACAAGGCATAGATGCTGACCTTCCACGGTCACCCTGGACCGTGGAAGAGGCATGTGCTTTTCCACTGCCGCCACCCTAAAAAAAAATTCAATAGTCAATAATTGCATCAAAAACAAAAATGAGATATTCATAGCAATGTAATTACCATGTAATCACATGGAAATATTCATAATAAGCATGAATAAAGCGAATGGCAACAGTGGAAATCGAATGTTAACAGAAAAAAAAAATGAAACATTTAGTTATTGTAGTCATGTTTAGTTACTACTTTTAGCATTTACCTTATGAGGCATATTTTCTGACAGTCCACGGTTCCCCTGTACCATGGAAGCCACATCTATTCTATTTAAGTTGTAATCGATCAACAACTCTTCACCTGCAAGTATTGTTTTTATTGCACATACAAATATACGATGATGTTCACGTGCCTCAAATTCGCAATTTGGTTGCTTATTTGTTGTCACTGGTCTTGTACTATTTATAAAGCCAGCAATGTTTCCGGACGCTTTTGGTCTCCCATCAATATACATAGTCGCCCCTTTGTTTTTATTTTTTTCTGCTATTTGAATACAATTCACGGCAACTCCATATCTCCGCATACTTCGAGTATATTGGACCAAGATCAACCAATTATTGTATCTGTATAGTGGTCCTACATACTCCATTAATTCGGTTACAGTGCCATAGTAGACCATTATTCCATCCATGGAAAATAGCCCCAATCCATGTAAGGATGAAGGAGCGATGTGATACATCCTCCCTTTGATGAGGAAATCTGTGTCCACTTGAGGTAGAATATTAGGTACCCATCGTTGCACTAGATGTTTATACCTCAATGGCAAATCCATGTCTCCGATGCTCTCAGCATCATAATTACACGACCCACTGTTGGCAATAAAATATTTCATGCATCTATGAAATCTTTTCCTTATCTTTTAAGATATAGTTGATATAAAACCGGTAGATCTAGTACAACTCGTCTCACTTTCAACCTCTCCGAGTATATCTTCATCATCACTTGAGGAAGATAGATCTGACAGATACCTATTTGGTGGTACCTACACTCCATAAAATAACAATAAACAAGACGGTCCTTTCTCTCTTCTTTAAAAGTACACATTTACTTCCCTCAAATCTGAGGCTTAGGAGGGACATGCCTAACCTTGGTGGATGTAGGAAGTTAACTAGTATATCACCCAGTTTTGGTCCTTCCAACACTACTAGGCATATTATTGGCAGCCTACCCTCTTTCTTTGAATGGCATATTTTTGGCATCCTACCCTTCATTTTTAAAATTTACATGCTGGTATTTTATGCTAATGCATATGAAAACTGTTTGTTAGTGAACTGAAAGGAAAAATCACTCAACTAAGAAACATTAATTGACTATATCAGCCCAACAAACCATAACTACAGTGAGAGGGTCCACTCAGGAGTACATTGCAGCAGTGTTCGTAACTGTTTCATGTCAATACATCTTAACCAAATAATTTGTAAAATACTACAGCAGAGAATGCAAAATACATTAGCTAACTTAGGTGAAATATTAAACCTTAGACATGTTGCAAATTTCAAATCCATGCAAATTGGCACTCAAAAGGCCATGAGAAATTTGATTTTCAAAGACTATTTTCAGACATTATGTGTATATTGATTTTCTGACTATATTGGTTTTTTTTTTTTTTAAATAATAAATTTCAATCAAGAATGAGTGTATCCATCAACCAAGCAGGAGGACCAAACTAGAAAAATGTCAACCTGAGAGCAGTCCCTAGTTGGTCACTGTGTTGAAGAAAATTCAACACTACCAGTTAGGTCAATGTTCTAATACAATTTTCAGTGACATGTAATGTAAGATAAACACATTAATCACAAAAAGGGGGTAACACACAACATCAAGAGAACTAGGCCAAATGTAGACAAGGCAAAAATATTGGTTTCATGAAGCTTTTGAACATTGGTTTTTTACTCTGTAAGCCTTGGAGTACTCACTATATCCAGCATAAACACACTTCGAAATCGAGGATTTCAATTCAGTCCTTTTCTCCTTGATAATATGAATATATACAAAGCAACCAAAAAAACAGTAGTGTGACACCCAGGGTTTATCACTAATGAAATCTTCTTATAGTGTTTTGTTCTTCAATACCCTATGAAGATACCTATTTATATATGTTCCCATGGTCAATTTCCACAAATTTCTCTCTTAACTATTTATGGTAAATTCACTTGCTCATAAAGCTGTAAAATAAGTTGTCGGTGGGTTTTCTAATGAAAAATAGTTTCCTGTAATAGCTACCAGAATGTACTTTCAGATTCAATTCAGGAGTCTAAAGTGTGATTTTTCCTTTTTATTAGTTGTCAAATGAATTTTGGTCATCCCATGGCAAAATAAGAAAAATATATGGAACCAAGGGGCAAGTTGTGATCATTGCAATATTTTGGAGACCCTTCTCTCTCTCTCTCTCTCTCTCTCTGTATATATATATATATATATATATATATAACAAGAACTACCACTAGATGTAATACTATGCATTTTTCCTATTCAGCATACTCATTAGATGATCACAAGTGTAAAACATAGCCTCTAACTAGTCAGTTAGTCAATATAAATCATAAAATCCACATATATTATCCTCCAGGCATGCATCTAATGCATAATTGAACTAAATAAGGAACATCATAAGCACATATAAAATAGTGGAAACAAATATTCATAACCATGCATCTCAAGGCATGGAAGCGTATGAACATAGGTATAAAAATATATAGCAGGGGACCTGTTATCACACAACTTGTAGTTGTCCCTAAAGGTATCCCATTTGGGATGGTAGAGGAGACGGACAACTAAATAGGTGACCCAAGAGATGCAACAGTTCCCAATGCAAGCTGGGAGTCACAATAACTGAGGCACTCTTCACTTTAGATCAAGACTAATCAAGATCAAGGGGGAGACCCTAGCCAATCAATGAAGATTAGCTAACCCAAAGGTTCCTAGGGAAATGTGTAAATTGAGTTACGAAAACCAATTCATGAGTTGGATTAAGTGGAACCAAGAGTTTAGGTGTGGTTGAAGAGGCTTAAGGGGTGACAAGTGTTTCAACCAATGAATGACTAGGGCCACTTATGAAGCTCAAATAGATAGATCTAGTACCATGAAAATACACAAGTGGGGCCCACTCCTTAAAAAGTGGAAAATGGTCCAAATGGGGCTCACTAGGTGAAGTTAGGGGTGAGATGGCACTGAGGGGCATGCAATGATGTAGATCTATGTATCTAAGATGAGAGATGAAACACCCACATATGGGATCTAGCAAAAGAACAATTTCCCAAGGAGTGCGATTTACCCAAGGGAGACTAGTGCCTTTAGATGAGGGGGAAAATGGAGTCCAAATTTCACCAAAATGTAGATCGGGGTAGTTTAGGAAATTATCAAGGTGGGTTTTAAATGGCATGCCCCAATATGAGCTAGATCTCCATAGATCTAAGATTTAAAATGCATCACCAAGTGACCTAAGTGGGGTTCAACCCTCAAAATGAGGAATGGGGCCCACAAGGTGAAAATAAACAATGTGAAGCACTAGGGGTAGGTTATCAAGATGGATCTATCCAAATCAAGTGGGATCTCACCTACCCATGTCAAGGAACTATCCCAATTGGCCTTCCTCAAGGAGTGCGAATTGCCTCAAGGAGGGCTAGGTCCTTTGGGAAGTGTGTCAAATGGAGGCCAATTACCACCAAACTATAGATTCGAATTTCCATGGATGCTATAGAGGTGGGTTCTTAATTTCATACCCAAATCCAAGCTAGCTCCAAGTAGATCTAGGAAAAAGTAAAAATGAAGGTTTTGATTTTAATGGTTTATGTGACCAATATGATGGAGAACAAGCGAAATCAATACGTACCTGGTAGATCTTACATCATAATCTTGGGGCCTCTTAGCATATGGATGATTCTTTCCCTTAGTTAAAATTCCAAGCTTGATCCAAGTGTCTTCAACCCAAATCTTCCAAGCCCTAGGAGGAGAGATGTCCCATGCAACCTGTAAATCAAACTACAAAACGTTAGATTTGATCCAAAAATCAATGAGATCTAAGCATGTCATGTCAAAGAATCAATCAATGGACAAAGCAAAATTGAAAAAATCCCTCAAGATGAAGACGTCTTGCCCATGGGGGATGTGAGCAACCCCTACAATCTTCCCATCAATCAAAATGCACTCTAGCTCCAAAGCAATTCGGCCTCCTTCAGTAGATGTCAATTTCACCTGTAAAGCAAAGAATGTCTAAAAGCAAGAGATGCAAAATCATATACAAGAGTAACCCAATCAAAGCCAAGAAGTAGATCTCCAAAATAATATTTTCATTCCAAGTTTTCCAGATCCCAAAGGTAATTTTACAATAGGGGGGTCTCCTCCTTTTATAGGATAATAAAGACCAAAACCCTAAACCAAAAAACCACTTTTTGAAATGAGTGGTTGAGATCAAAAGATCTAGCAATCTAATCAATGGCTAAGATGAGCCAATACATAAAATCACATGGATCATTAAAAAGAGTGATGACGTCATAGCTAAAAGTGACTAAGTGAGGGTGACGTCATGCCTCAAAGGGGGCTAAGTAACATGGGCCCACCAAATATGACATGGAAAAGACTCAAAAGACACATGGTGGGGCTAGGAGGTATCAATCCTTCACTAGCTCGTCCCCATGGCACAATGATATAAAATAATAGGATAATGACATGTCCAAATAACACAAATGATAAAAATATTGTCTCCAAAACTGAGAGAGACATGTAGTAGAAGGCCTCTTGTGGCCAATGTGGACCCCATTGACTGATTCCAACTGATCTGGAAGATGGGGGTTTCACCCTGGAATACCTCTGAGAAGACCAAGTGCCAAAAACTTTCCTCAATTGCCCAAATCAAATTCCTCAGTGACCCTTTTATCCCATTTTTTAATCCTCCTGAAAACCCTGAAACTGCCCAAACTGCAACCCAAGGTGCCTGCACTGTCAAACTGAGGGCACCAGGATTTCTCGAAGGGATTCATAATGGTAAAAACAAGTGGCTAGACCACCCCCTTCCTACACAACACCCTAGGCAATGACTGGCCTCTAAGCCTCTGCTGGACAGGCTGGATCAGCATGCCCAAAACTGGTCAACAGGTGGATAACTGCAACTATCATCGTCAGAAGTGCTCGAAACTGGAAGATAAGTGCCTCAATGGATCCAGAAGACCCAAATCCACTAGAGATGAGTACTCATACACCTCATGATAACTCGAGGGGCCATCAACATGGCCCACCATACCCAGACAGTGTAAAATATGATGATCTGGAAATAATAATAAAACCGATCAACTGCATCAATCATCATCTAAAGCATGTGTCAAACACATGGAACCATCAATAAGTTTATGTGGGTCCACAAATCATCATCCATAAGCATAAGTGGACCATCTCATCACAGATCCCAAGAATGACCATGGTCAAACTATGTTTGACTAGGTCAAAATACAACCAAGGACAAGATTATAACAATGGACTAAGACATGTTCCTTTAATCACACTCACAACTTAACTTAAAGTATAAACATCATTCCATGGCAATTAATACATATATATTTTTCAGTGTTATTTATATTTTACTTGCACAAAAGCTTTAATGACAGACTCGCCCATTGGACATGGCCTAACTACTAGCAAAGGATGAAGGCTAAGGACAATGCTAGGAAAAGGGGGTGACTTGACCAATTCAACTAAATGATACTTTGGACGGGGAAAGGGGAAGCTATACTCTGTGCTGGAAAAAATAACAAAGGGAAGGGTTGTGCCTCACAAATGGATAAGTTGTTTAGAGAGTGTTTATTCAAGTTAGGCATCATGTCTACATCAAGTTGATCTAGGTTCATTGGGATCATTCATTTCATTTCCATGGAATTTTGGCCTATATGACCCCTCTGGGATTTCTGTTTGACAGACAATCCATTCGAGTGGATGCGAGCCAGATCTCCCTAGCTCAATGTGAGTCTAGAAAAAATAGAACAGGCTATAAACCACTTTCCTAGATCTAGTTAAGGATCAAGTTATTAGATGTCTTACCTTAAGTTTGCAGTCCTTTCTCCTAGATGTTGTTCCATGCCTTGCGGTCGTCAGATCTAAGCTGCAAGACTTGCCAAGATACACAAAACAAGACAAACAAGTAAAAAGCATCTAAACGATAACAGATCTAAGTAAACAGTTAAGCAGGTAAACTACACAATATCGTCAACACAACAATATTGGTGGAAAGCGTTTATATTACTGTAAAAATAGGGAAAGTACATAGAAGAGAACGACTACAACCAGAGCTTAATGAAGTAATCCTTCTCCATCCAAGCCAATGCCATATCCTCCGAAGGAAGTGTGAGTCTCTCAATGGATGAGTAGAGATCTATCTAAGATGATTTCATTAGCATGTAGACACTATAGACTTCCTCCCCTTGGAATGGGAGTGAGCTTCACTTATATAGGACTAAGTGGATAGGGTATGGATAGGGTAGGTTGAGATATGGTAGGAGAGAGATAGGGGATCCTTCCAAGAGGTTAGGAACCAAGTGCCAGCTCTCCCAAAAGGTCAGGGATAAGGATCCATGTCAATTGGCTTCGAGAATGAGCTCGAAGGAGCTATTTTTACCCATTAACTGACATTGTTGCACCCTACACAAGAGCAAGATGCGACATAGCAAGTTGCATTAGGGCAGCCTGCGACAACCTCTCAAAACCTAGTATGAATGGTTTAATATCTCTTCCAGGTCAATAACTTAGTCAATGAAACTTTAGGAATGTATACACTAAGTCTCATGATGGTAACATTTTAGGTGTAACAGAATGCTCCCCAAAGCATGAAGCTGTTGAAAATTGGACAGGTGAAATGCTTTGACAGAAGGAATGGAAATGGCTTGTCGGACGAAGGACACTGCTGCAGTACAATTGACTCTGAGTACACAGTCTCATATGACGTACAACATGGCTGCCGACCAATACAATGCAGATCCATGGTAGTAATGACCCACTGAACACAATCATGGCTACTAGACACAAGCGTAGATCCATGACGAGATGATAACACAACCACGACCAATACAAATGTGGATCCGTGTGATATGACTCAATACAATATCCATCGCAACCTGGGTAAAACATGACTCCCCAGGGTCTTCAAGTCGAACTTGCAATGATATGAATCTATCCATGTGATTACAAATGTCTTGACGTCGAACATGGTAGAAACCTCTTGATTCCCGGTCATTGATGTATACCGTTAACAAGCGCGAGGGAAATCACCATTGATGTCAATGATTCCCAAGGTATCATAGTACATATCATCAAGCGTGAATAAATGAGTTGAAGTTGAACGCGAGATGAAATCTTTCAATCAAGAGTCAATGATGTAAACTCATGTTGAAAGTGATGTAACTTGCCATTGAGGCATGCAGGGCCAAGGTACTTGGTTGGTTTCTAGATTCAATCCTTGGATGATGTGTTGAAGTCGACAAGGATGAATCCATCGAAGGAGGGCCATGATGAATCCCCCATCATTGACACGAAACACGACAAAGGATGTGTAGAGCAGATAAGATGGTACAGTAACATGCAAGACTGAGTCAGAGTAGACCGACATGATGGAAGGTGTACTGACTGTAGATAATGAGTAGTGATAATATTCTTGAACATGGGCATGACATGCCTTGGTAGTATTGACTTCACGAGTTATGATACCAACTCCTAATGCAACTGATGATGGAAGCATTCTTTGAATGACTCAAAGGAGTAACAAGAATCATGAAGTAGGTGAAACTCAAGGACAAACGGATGATCCAAGTGCAGTATGCAAATGCAAATGAGTGACATGTTCAAGAAATGACTAGGTACTGCCACTAATAAAGGGTGTAACATAAAAGCTTTCCTTTTTCCCCATCATGAATGATGAGTGCCTCATGTGTTTTTTACGAGCTTGATGAGGGTAACCAGATGCTCGGTATAGCTCATCTCATAGATGAGTCCAATCCCAAATATTTTCCGAACCTAGGATAGGAGGGATTCGTCCCATGATGGGCCCTTCGATGTGAAAGTTTAACGAGTCCATAGAAGGTAAAAATTGGTCATAATTTCATGTTTAGAGAGTCTGAAAAGAACTAAAGAAGACTCCAACGATCCTTTTTCGTAAAGTTAGCCTCATCGCCCGAAAAAAGGGTAAAGCCAAGGTAATTTTTAGGGGTGAAATTTCGCCAATTGGCTATTTTTGGGCTTTTTATCAAAAAATAAATTCGTTATTTGGTCATTTTTGGTCTCCAATATTGCCTATATTTACATAAAATATGTCTTTTTATCATAATATTCGCCAAAATTTACACTTTTTCAGTAGTAAATTGCATGTTTCATATTTAATATTCGCCTACCTATCTATATACATGTTTTTTAATCCAAAATAATCGCCTGGGATACTATACTTAAGTATAATATCATAATCCTTAAAAAATACCTTGAGTAAAACAACACGGGAGAGGACTCTTCCAGTCATGATTGGCTGGAGTATACCTTTTTCGTAAGTAGTGCCCCCTGGTCCAAAAAAGGGGTAAACTATCACCAGGAAGACAACCATTCAAATTATTTAACAAGCGTGAACACGACAAGTTCGCTTGGCAATCTTTTCGTATTTTGAGAGCCTGAAAAGAGCTTAAATATAGACTCTGGGGGGTTTCCTTTTCCGTAGGAGTTTAACGAGCCCAGAAAGTGATAAATCATAACTTGGTAACTTATTCTCATAGTTTCAAGAGCACGAGAAAGAACAAAGAGTAAGCTCATCATCATAAAATAATTACAATCTAACGGATACAAAATAATGACAGAACATTCAAGGGGTTGTTCATACCTAAGATGACTATTATAATGCGAGAATGGCGTACAAAGACCTCTTAACAACTCCTGCACACTTGAAAACTAGGTCAAAAAGTCAACCGGGGATTCAAATGTCATAAAAATGATCCAAACTATAGAAAATGACCTAAAAGCATCAAATATTTGAAAAAGAATATGCCTTTTGTTTATAAATAGAAACAAAAAACCAAATATAGTCACCATTGTTCATTTGCCAAATTGGGGAGAAGAAGTGTCATTTGGAGCCAAAAATTCACTTGTCGATTCCGGGAGCTGCGAACAACCATTTCACCAACGATTCGGAGCAGGTAACTCTAAACTTCATCCAACATATTTCTAGTGGTTTACTTTTTTTATTTTAGTTCATTTTTTTGGGTTTTGAGTTGGTTTGTGGAGGGCTATTGCGTCCTTGGGTCATCGCAGGTCTCCCTTTCTGGATCTATGACGAACCCGGGTTGTCGCAAATCCCGCAAAAGTGGATTGCGATGATGTCGCACTATTAGAATTGACGGGGTGCGATGACGGAAACATCCAACCCAACCATCAAACCTAGCCCAAAAAATGGCCTTTCAGTGGTTGAAGTGAGTACTAATGATGTTAAAATGCTCCTTGTGGCAGGTTAGCAACAACCAACATGGTCTTAGAGTGGCGTGAACGAGAACATGAGGTAGATGACATACAAGCTGCAAACGATCCACAATGTGTAGAAGCACTGAGAAACTGTGGTCTCTTAAAGTTCTTCCAGATCCAGGGCATGAGGGCCCAAATCTCACTGCTGACACATATGCTGCGATGTTGGGACGTGGCTCAACAATATTTTGTGATTGGTGAGCACATACTTACTATGGATGTCAAGGACATCTACTTTTTGACTGGATTGTCCCGGAGGGGGGACAACGTAGCTCTCACAGGATCACGGGGAAGTGATCGGACTGTGGGTGACATGATCCTACAACATTTTAATCCTCAAACCCGTGCTTCTAGTGGGAAGATTCCCATCAAAGAAGTACGGGAATGTTCGCTGCGTGCCATACTTTTTACCATCACGAGGATAGCGGGGATTCAAGCTCCTCACTTAGCTACCAGGTCTCAGATGCTATATGCGGAGGACTGCATGTCTCCGAAGATCTTCAACTGGTGCGAGGGACTCCTCGCAAACATTCGAGCTCAGCTGACAAAGTGTCGGTGTGGAGAGCTCAAACAGTTCGGCTACAGGTCAATAGTGATCTCGTTTCTATTGGAGCGGGTACCCCTCTTGCGCCCATAGGTACCATTGGATGACAGGGATCCTAAGGATCCTCACATGGCTAGATGGATAGAGGTGATGGCCCGCCATGGTGGGGGCCCCATCATCGGATATGGTGCTGAGTTCTTCACCTGGCTAGAGGGCCAGTTGCTCATGGTAGAGGACTACCTGTACAGTGGTACGAATTACATAGATGACCCAGACTTGGCACTGCCCGAGGGAGCAGTATGGGGAGACATAGGTAAGAACAAAAAAGCTTATACTTTTTAGTTTTGTATATTTATGATTTTTTTTGTTATAGTGCTGACGAGTTAACAACATGTGTGTGCATATGTGGGCCCCGTACGACAAGTGGGAGTCTCTCTTCTTGCGAGGAGAGAGAGAGGAGAGGGAGCAGTCATGGCTCCAGCCGTACATGCTGCCATCGCAGAGATGGAGGATGTCTACGCGAACCTGAGTGGGTTGATGTTAGACGTTCCAGAGCCGATGGTGGCTGAGTTACCGCGGCCTATGCAGGGGCATACAGTGGGAGCGTCCACGCGCTTCAATGCGCTGCTTTGTAGGGTCGCGGGAGCAGTTGAATGTTTCCATACTCAGCAAGCTAGAGCTGCACGACCTAGTGGTGTGCGGGCCAGGCGTTAGGCCTTATGTTGTTATTATGTATGTATTGAGAGCTTAGAGGCCTCAGATTTTGTACTACTGAAAGCTACGGGGCTTTAGATTTTGCATAGACTCACTAAAAGCCGTTTTGCTTTAGATTTTGTACCAACACTACTTTTTATGATGATATATATATATATATATACAAACAATCAAGTGGTTTTATACATTATCTGTTTTAAAATGGATGAATGGTGTGGTCTTGTTTATGTGTTGCTTATAAAATGAGTTATTTACATGTTATGTCTACTTTTAACAGTTCATGAATATGCTTATGTGTGTTCAATGTACCAATCTAAGATGAAGTTGGCCATAGAGTCGACAACTGTGTTCATGTCTCGTGGAATGTGAATGTACTAAATGGACTCGAAGGACCTTTCCAGAAGACGGACTTGTCTATAGAGACAGAGCAAGATAGGATCGCGGATGACGTAGACTCGGTTAAGATGAGAGACCACTAGTTGAGAATCCAAGTGGATGACAACGTGGTCCATACCCAAAGAAATAACGTCAGTTAGGGTTCCAATGACTGCTTGATATTCTGCAGCATTGTTGGTCACGAAACTTAGACACATTCCCCCTGAGCTGATGAGCTCGCCAGTAGGTGAATAGATTACCCAGGCTGCTGAAGCAAGGTTGTGGGTATGCCGGCTGGCGCCATTCGTGAATCTGTAGCAAGTTTCCATCTGCACACGCAGATAGAACATGGTATAAGAAACAAAATGATACCTAAGCATGCAAAAAATCAAATCGTCACACCACACAAAAAAACACACACACGCCATGTACAGTATATACAAAAGTACTTATGCATGAAAGACTCAGGCATAGTACCTCTTTAGGTAGAGCCCATTGCGGGGCTCACCCAAAGATATCCCGTCATAGTCTTCAAGCTCATAAGCTCCCTTATCTGAGACGCGTTTCACTATGTAAGGTCTATGCCACATGGACTCAAAGTTTCCTGCCCCCAGCTTATCATGTTTTTGGTCGTATGTGAGGACCAAATCTCCTTCACTGTAGGCGCGAGGTTCTACCGACTTGTCATAATGCACTTTGATGTGTCTCTTATGAGCCTCGTTGGCAAGAGCGGCATCTCGATGAGTCTCGTCGAGCTTAGCAAGGTAGAGGAAGCATTCTTCCTCGGCAGTAATGTTGGGGAGAAGTTCGATAGCGAGCTTGAGGGACGGAATCTCGCACTCAATAGGAAGGATCGCCTCCAATCCATACACTAGTTGGAAGGGAGTAAATCCAGTGGCGGTTTTAATGGAAGTTCGATAAGCCCATAGTGTGGAGAACAACATATTATGCCAGTTGTACTTGTGCGTACCCGCCATACGTTGGACCATAGTTTTCAATACCTTGTTAATGGCCTCGACCTGTTTGTTGGACTATGGGTAGTACGGTGTTGAGTTTTCATGACGAAAACCCAATCTATCACTCAACTCGTCAACCATGTGGTTCATAAAGTGAGAACCATGGTCAGTAACTATCACTTGAGGAACTCCAAACCGCGCTATTACATGATTAAACATGAAGAGTGCGGCAGTCTTGCCGTTGTTCGTGTATGTAGGCATTGCCACGGCCCACTTTGTAAAGTAGTCCACAGCTACAATGACGTAACTATGCCCCTCGACCGAGGTAGGATTACAATTCATGAAGTCGATGTCCCATTTAGCGAAGGGGCCAACGACAATAACTGGGTGTAATGGGGCGGGATGGGTGCGCTTTTTCGTATGAAAATGTTGACATGGAGGACATTTTTTTACAGCCTCAATACAATCTTTGAAGATAGACGGCCAATAATATCTTGCGCGCAAAATTTTCTGGGTTGTAGCCATCCCAGAGAGATGACCACCACAAGCCCCAGTGTGACAGTCATTTAGGATGTGTTCTGCCTCGTCATGAGTCAGACAACGTCGAAGAATAGAATCGATGTCATGGCGGTAAAAAGTATCACTGACAATCAGATAATACTTCGCATGGTGGTGTATTCGACGACGGTCGTCGTAAGACAATTGAGGGCTGAAACATTGGGTTTGAAGATACAAAGTGATATCTCCATACCACGGATCAGACGTACTGATAAGAAACAATGACTCATCCAGAAAAGAGTCATTGGGATCAAATTCTACATCCGCACGGGGAAGGTCACAGATGAGCTCAACAAACACCAAAGATTTCTTAGCCTTTTCGAAAAGAAGATCAAATTCTTGCAGTATCATGATCCGGCGTGAATACTTTCCCCCAAGCATCTGACGTGTTAGAACGTGGTACATGGGGTTCGAATCGGAAATGATGGTGGTGGTGCAAAGCAAAATGTAATGTCTAAACTTCTGCACGACGATGACTTCCGCGAGAGCGAGCTTCTCAACATGTGAATATCGAGTTTCAGTGTTAATAAGACCTTTACTGGCGTAGTATATCACATGTTCCTGGGAGTTTTGATCTTCCTGCACCAAAACCATGGCGATAGTGGTGTGGGAAGTAGCGAGGTATAGAATGTAATCTCAATAGTAATTCGACGGTTGGAGTACAAGGGCATGCGTGATGGCATGTTTCAAACTATCAAAAGATTGTTGAGCTTGGTCGTCCCAGATGAACAGGACGTCTTTCTTCATCAATCTCATGTAGCCCTGCATCTTTTGTGCAAAATTATAGACAAAATGCCTTAAATAAGTTGCTCATCCTTGCAGACTTTGAAGTTCCGTAATACTAGTTAGAGGTGGGAGTGCAACAATGGCTTCCACCTTCAAGGGATCAATGCGGATCCCATCTTTTGAGATGATAAACCCTAAGAGGCATCCAGACTTGACACAGAAAATACACTTATGAGGATTCAGACGGATATTGTACCGTCTGCATATGAGGAAAACGACCGTCAGATGATTTATGTGGAACTCATGCTGCTTTGAATGGGCAGGGAGATTGTCCAAGTAAGGTTCCACAAAGTCCTTCACATCGTGGAAGGCATATGACATGGCCCGATGGAATGTGGCATCAACATTTTTAAGGCCAAACGGAAGTTTACGATACGCAAACGTTCCCCAAGGGCAGATGAATGCAGTCTTGTGTTGGTCAGTGGGGTGGATCTCAATCTGGTTGTATCCGGAAAAGCCATCCATAAATGAAAAAATGACACTTCCGGCACAAATGTCGATAATCTGGTCAATAAAAGGAGTCGAGTAGTTGTCCTTACGACAAGCTTTGTTGAGGTCCCGATAATCGACACATACACGAATGGTACCCTTTTTTTTAGTAACAGGGACAATGTTTGAGACCCATTCTGTCAATGGGACAGGGTAGATGAAGGCGGCCTTCAAGAGTTTCTCAATCTCTGCCTTGATTGCTGCAGTCTTCCGAGGGTGTACCAGTCGCAACTTTTGGCAAAACAATGTTTGACGTCGGGATAGGTTTTAATTTTGCGTAAAACAATGGTGGGGTCTATCCCAGGCATCTCCTCGTAGGTCCAAGTGAACACGTCTCAGAATCGCTTGAATAAGGCCATACAAGCAATGACTTCTTCGGGGGAACACTTCTGGCCTAAATGAATGTGTTCCATTACACTAGGAGTAACCAAAATGTCTATTGAAGTGGTGGGTTCAATGTTGGATAAGTTGCCTTCAGAGTCCGTTTGACATGTAAGTATCAAGGACTAAGACCCAGAGTAGACATCCGGTGAAAAAATGGTGCTAATGCTGTTCTCCACAGTACCCAAAAAGGGAAGGAAAGATGAATGATGATGGAGGTCTTCCCATGGAGGATCGTCTGCACTCATGATTTCCATAATGGATTCGTCGGGATGAAAAGTTCGTAGCAGAGGATCGGATGGTGTCCGCTATAGAGAACGGGAGGTGGAGTCCATCACTAAGTGGTCCTCCGGTGCTGACTAGATAGCCTCATATGTGAGTTCAGCGGGTGACAGAGGCATAACGTTTGCAATCAGGTATGTGGTGGCTTCATCAGGTACAAGCCATGAATCAGTGGAGTTGGGGATAGATGAGATCTGCGAGGAGATCTTGTTCACCGTGGCAACATGATTTGGGGGATCCGAAGTAGGAAAGACACCCATAAGGGATGAGTCCTTAAGTAGGCTGACCCCATGCTCTCATACTGAAGCGAAGATTGTCCAATTGAAGGAACGTTATCGCCCGGGTGAGTAGCAGTGTTAGGTGTGCATAAATCTAGTTGGTTGACAGTAATAATTCGGCCTTGATGAGGGAATTGTACTATGCGAAAGACAGATGATGTGACCACAGTCATGGCGTAAACCCAATTACGACCAAGCAGAATGTTGTAATCTAACGGGGTAGTGACCACTTCCACATTAAGAGTTGCAGTCTTTCCCCCCAACTCGACTGGTAAAGCTTGTAACATCCCATGAGGTTGAAAGCCACGTCCGTCGAAAGCTCTCAAAGTGGTAGGAGAACGGTTCAACTCGGGAGAGCTAATGGCTCTCCAACATGCGATCGACATGACTGACGTAGAGGCTCCTTCATCCAAAACAGTACGATGGATTATCTTCCCAGCAATGTTTGTGGCAACTTGAAATGCGAATTGATGGGAGAGCCTCGGTTTGAAGTACTCTAGCCGAAACATGATGGTATTCGATGAATCTAGGTCAATTGCACCGATGGAAGCGAGGAGAGTCTTGCACTGATTAGGAGAATTTTGCAAGACTTCGAGCGTCGACATAGAACAAGGAGCTTGTACAAGGTCCTCTACAATGTTGTAGTTTTGAGCAGCCCAAGCATTTGGATTGAAAACCAATTTTCTAATCATGCTCTTGGGTGGACGCAACACTGAATCAAAAGAGGGTTTCTCAATGGTGAGAGGAGCAGTCGGTACGGTGACATCATGCATCGAAGTGGAAGCTTTTTCAGTATTATTTCCAATAGGTTCTTTGGCTAGAACAAAGTCATACGAACGAGAATGGGTGTTCAAGTTGATAGTCTCGCTACGCATCATGAGAACATGTGCGGTGGTAGATGCTTCTCCTTGGGAAGGAGAGGTGTGAGCAATCAACTGCTGATTTTGATCAGGGAAGGGATCGTTGAGAACTGTGGGTGTGGGTTTTCCCTTAAGAAACTTTTGAACTTCGTCTCTATGGGGGAACTCTTTGGAAAAGTGATCATCACCACACAGTAGACAAGGATACTTCAAATTCCTTTTCTGTTTGGTATCATCAGGGGTGCTCTTATGTTCCTGCTAGGTGGAAGATTTCTTAGGTTTCCCTTTGTTCTTCTTCTTACCACCAGAATTTTGAGGTGAAGTTGACGAAACATAATTCACTTCTTTGGTGACAACAGGAGTGGATGATTTGGTGGTGCTGTGACCAGCCTGTGTTGGTGATGGGGAAGAACCCTGGGGGTTCGATGAAACAACAGTTTGAGAATGAGGCTGGGTGTTAAGGGATCCAATGATGCCATCATCTTGGGGTCCCTAAGGTGGTTTCACGGGGGCGTACGTGTTGCGGGGTGCGTCAGGAAGGATATCAAACAACGTGCCGGATTGAGCATAGACTAAGTCTAGCATGTGGGCACGGGCGATGGCTTGTTCCTCAGTGATAGCACCTCCCATGGCAACATCTTGTGCTATGGTCGAGATGAGAGATTTCGTAAACCAGTCCGATAGGAGTTGGTCTGGAATAGGAGCCTTAATGAGATGTCATCTCCTCCGCCAGTCATGTATATGATCTGAGATGTGAGTAGCAGTATTTTGACGGAGCGAGGTTAAAATATCTGTACCAGTTTCATATCGTATAGGCAGCTGGAAATGAGTCAAAAAATTCATAGCAAGAGAACGAAAATCAGGAAAAGAATGGGGTGGTAGTTCGACATACCATTTGGCAGCCGAAACAGTGAGAGTCCATTGAAATAACCTAAGACAGATCGAGTCATCCATCAAGGAGTTGGATGAACGCCACAAGTGGTATGTCATCACGTGCTTTTTAGGATTCTCACTTGGCTTGCCATCAAATTTTGGGATATCTGATGGAAGTTTCACCGGAATGGGTGGCCAATTAGTTCTGTGGTAGATGGGTTCATTGGTTAAGCAAGACATGTCAGGCAGGTCCAAAGTAGCCAAAAAGGGCAGCTACGGATTAGGATGTGGGTACTGATAAGGCACGTTAGGACCAGTGGGACCTTATATCGACTGACCATAGGGTGTTCCACGAGGAAACTGGCCATAGGGGTACGGGCCACCCGGACCAAATGTAGGTCCGCCGCCATAGTAAGGTGGTCCATTACCATAATAAGGTGGCCTAATGTGATAAGGTGGGGGCCCTCCTCCACCGTCGGGAGGGGGTGGGCCGCCTCCAAATGGTGGGGGTCCACCACCACTGCCAGGGTAGGATGGGCCACCACCGCCTCTGCTGGGAGGAGGTGGTGGTCCGCTACCACCACCAGAATAGGGTGGGCCTCCACCACCTCCGCCGGGAGGGGGTGGTGGGCCACCGCCAGTGCCGGAAGGGTAAGAGCCTCCTTTGTCACCTCTGCCATAGTAGGGTGGTGGTCCATGACCACTGCCACCAGGATGAGAAGTTCCTCCACCACCACCACCAGGATGGGATGGTCCTCCACCATTGCCACTGGGATGGGATGGTCCTCCACCACCACCACCAGGATGGGTGTTGAAATATTGTAACTTCAAAGAATATTATATTTGTACTTTATTATTCTGGAGATGTTTCATTCCTCCGTGAAGATCTTATTGTATATCCGGAGATGTTTATTCCTCTGTCGAATTGTGGTAACTTGGGTTATTAGACTTCCCTAGTGGGGGTCAGCCCTGTATGTGTTATGTGGGTCAAAGGGTTATTATACCACCCTAGAGGGGTCGGCCCAGTCAGTTGTAATGGGGTGTTTATCCCAGTAATTAAGTTGAGGCCGACCTAGCTTGTGTCAAAGTCAGTCGGGGAACAAGTATAAGTAGAGGAGGATGTTCATCACTTAACTCACTCATTCATTCACTTGTGAGTAGCACACTTGTGAGAGAGAGGTCTGCTATGGAGGAGGAGGAGCTCATGTCTTTGGTTTACATCTTTGTATTTGATGGTCATCTATATTGAGGAAGCTTTGTTGGGTTTTCTACCCCATGAGGGTTTCCCAGGATAAATCTGTGTCTCTTGTGTTTATGTTGTGCTTGTTGTTTCTTCAATGATCCTTTATATGTTATTGATTGTGAAATGAAATGTAATGATGATATTTTATGCCTTAGCATATTGAATCTTAACATGGTATCAGAGCTAACCTGAAGGAAGGCAATGTATGGCACTTACGATAATTGCTTCACTTGCAACAATTTGAAGGTTGGGGTTTTATATAGCAAAAACCAGTCATCATGGAACTTTCACTATAAATCCATTTTTGCAAAGTTTCAGGATCTAAAAAGTTTACATGTCGTAGATAACATCCCCATGTACCTTGTGTCTAAAGGAAAACCTCAGATTTGTTGGACTTTGTGATTTATGATCAGTATAAGTTAGGGTTTCTGCCTCTTCCAGATCTCAGTCATAATCAGGTGACCTAGGAAAAAAGGTCATAACTTGGGCTAGGAAGCTCCAAATGAAATTTCATAAAAAGTGACAAGGAGTGCACGGACTGTACTATCTCATGAAACCTTTTCAGAGGCCGAAGTTGAACCAGTGACACGTGGCACCCGTACAAGTTTGCTCTCCTGTTTTATCCCATAAATAGGTCACGTTGTGACACTTGGCATAAATCTCTCTCAGAGAATGCAATTGAGGTCAGACCTGCCGGGATGGAAAGATGACAGGTCAGGATATCACAAAAAAAGTTTTCAAACCCTGTGGATCGAAATGTTCGGAGTTACAGTAGAAACAATCAGGTACATATTTATGTCAAAACAGAATTATTTTTGAGCACCTTCATTCATGGCTTTTGGAATTTAGGGTTTCGAAAAAAGTTGGAATTTTTGGAATCAGAGTCCATGACTGAATGCTACTCAGGAAAATCAAAATTTAGAGACCAAGTTCAAATTTTTTGGTTGGGTAGAAGACCAGGCTTGATCAAACCCCAGTTCGGGATTTTGATCGGAAAGGTGGAAAATTAGGGCTTCAGCAAAAGTTGGAATTTTTGAAGTCTGTGACCACGTATAGAAGCTCCTCAGAAAAATAAGAGTTTAGAGCCTTGGATCGAACCTTTTGATTGGGCATAAGGGTGGGCTTCATTAAACCCTAGTTCGGGATCCTGTCCAGAAGATTCAGAAGTTTCGAAGGCAATTTTGAGGGGTCAAATTTTGGAGATTTCAAAATTGAAGTATGCAAGTTTGATCAGCTCAGCAAGACACATCTTTCCATCCATTCAGAAGTGTGAAAGTCAAAGATTGAATTTTATGGTTTCTCTAACAAACCCTAATCGAGCTCCAGATCCAGTTTCAGGGGGAGTTGAGGCTAAGGGCTTACATAAGAAGACTACAAGAAATCTCGATAGGTATGACTTAAGGAGATACAGGTATGTCTTGAAATCTGATTCTTAATTAAGTTCATAATATGTTTGTCTTCATATTATTTAGGTTAGTACAATCTTGATTAATGTTAGAATTGTCTTATCACCCTAGTAAAAGTATGAATGCATGTGAATGATAGAAGACATTCATTGATTAGGGCTATATGATTGTATTAATGCATTGTGGTGTTGTATGAGGTTGATGTTGTCTGCTAACAAGATACAGGTACATCACGAAAGACAAATCAAGTTCCATGACCATGCCGACATGAAGACAAAGACTCATCCATAATCTTTGATCACATAGAAGTTCTACTTAGGAGGTATGTATGACTTTGTTCTATTATGCTTAACCTATGAGATATGCAGGTTCTAGCACAGGATCTCTAAATCATTGAAGAGAACAAAGAAGATATTGTTTAAGTATGTTAGACATAACTAAGTAGGTATACTAATCCAGGTATGTTTTCCTATGTCAACTTAGAATCTTACTTTATGCTAGGATCTTAGTATACCCATGTATTGAATGATCATGACCATACATATTCAAGATTATTTAATGGTTTGATAATATTGAGATTATACTAATGAATGTATGTTTGTGTATGAGATCATGATGATGACACTAGTGCACACTTGAGCATGCACAGTGGTATAGAATGAATAGATGTTCAAAAGACATATAGAAGATCAAGCGGGAGGCAACCACACAAACATAAAAGATAAATATTTGAATTGTTATTTGAAAAAGTAAATGATATTGCTTGTAATAGTTGTATGCATATTTGTATTTCTAAAATATATCATGCTGAGTGTAAACATTCACATAGCATTGAACAGTATACTACTAATATGCATATGATTGGTAAGTTGGACAAACATTCCATTGTTGCTTGTCTAGAATGAAACCTCATTGCTGACATGCTGAGAGCTGTGCACACTCTATGCATACAGGATATGGAAAAGTGTTGTGCCAAAGTATTGGTCAAGATAGTAGCATAACTATGTAAATCATAATAGGTTATCATGTCAACATGATTTGATGATTATGAAGTATTACTAATCATGTACTTAATTTTGATTTGTAGGAAAGATCATGAAGAATGATGAACACTGAACAAGGGATGGATGTTCAACAAGAAGATTTACAAATCAAACATAATATAGAAGGCTCATGGCTAGAAGATTCTCTTAGAAAGAGGAAGAGAATCATGATGAGATGTTTCCTCCAAGTGGCTAGATAAGACCATTCTCTTAATGGTGTAATTGAAGAAGAAGTGTGAATCAGGCTCTGTATGGGTACTCAGGATTGATAGTCATTTGATGAGCTTAATGATTACCATGGGTGATGAGGATCTCAACCTTTGCTATAAGGTTGAATATGGTTTCTATACACAGATGACATGGATGTAAGAAGGAACTCACCACAGAGTTCAAATGATATTGAGGCTCATATCAGTAGACCCATCTGACGAGAGATGGCACAGATAGATATGCAGAAGATCACTCAATGCAAAGTGTGAATGATGTTTAGTCACAAAGGGAGAATTGACAGTTTCTTGATAAGCTTGAGCTTTACCAAAAGTAAAACTGATCCATTACGAATGATGAACCTGTCATACTATTACTGTATGTGGATGATCTATTTTTACAAATAGATCATGAAAAGAAAGAAGAAGATGGCTACAGAAATGAAAATGAAAGATCTCATATTGATGCATTACTTCCTAGGTCTGGAAGTATGGCAAGGCTTAGAAGGAATCTTTCTCATCCCGGGAAAGTATGCTGTGGAAATCTTGAGAAGAATTGATATGTTGAAATGTGAAGCCATGGCCACTCTCATGGGTTCCGACTTGAAGCTGTTAGCTGATGACTCATCAGAGTTAGTGGATGTAACTCTGTACAGACAGATTATTGGGTCATTGATGTATCTGACGTATACCAGGCCGGATATATGCTTTGTTGTGAAACACCTTGAGACAGTATCTAGTGGAACCTAGACGAGTTCACTAGATAGCTGCAAAGCATGTGATGAGGTACCTGAAGGGTACGATAGACTTTGGTCTATATTATTTTGGAGATCATGACTTCAGATTGTATGGCTACTCAGATGCTGATTGGATAGGAAGTGTATCAGACAGGAATAACACAACGAGTGGATTTTATTGTCTTGGATTTGCCATGATCTCGAGGTTTAGTTGGAAGCAGTCCAGTGTGGCTCTCAGCACAACTGAAGCAAAATATATAGCTGCTTGCTCTGCTAGTTGTGAAGCAGTATGACTTCATAAACTATTATCAGGATTATTTGACTTAGAGATGGATCCCACTGTGATCCTGTGTGACAAACAGATTTGTATCAAGATGGCAAAGAACCCAATGATTCCATGATAAGTCAAAGTACATAGAGATCTGATATTTCTATATATGAGATATGGTGCAGAAAGGAACTATAAAGCTCGAATTTGTAGGCACTGATGAACAAGTTACCGATGTACTGACCAAACCTCTACCTCGAGTAAATTTTAAGTATTTCCAAGACAATCTTGGTGTAGTTCAGAAGGGCCCTCCTCGAAAGGGGGAGTGATGTAGACACTGATGATGAGATTGCCTGCATCGATAGTGAGGTCGATGATGAGGATACCTGTATCAATGATATGCTTACATGTATTGATGAGGATACCTATATTGATGATGCCAACAAAAAGATTGGTGGATGGTTCTTAGACAAGGTCTAAGTTGACAAGGGGATTGCATCATCCTTGAACAGATGTTCTAAAAGGATCCGTAGACATATGTCTTCGAGAATGAAGTCCTTAGTGGACAAGTGGGGATTGTATCGTCCCCGGACTTTGGTCCCTTGAATTGATCCGTAGACATATGTCTTTGAGAATGAAGTCCTTGGTGGACAGGTGGGGATTGTATCATCCCCAGACTTCGGTCCCTTGAATTGATCCGTAGACATATGTCTTCGAGAATGAAGTCCTTGGTGGACAAGTGGGGATTGTATCGTCCCCAGACTTCGATCCCTTGAATTGATCCGTAGACATATGTCTTCAAGAATGAAGTCCTTGGTGAACAGGTGGGGATTGTATCGTCCCTGGACTTTGATCCTTTGAATTGATCCGTAGACAGATGTCTCCGAGAATTGATGATAGGACTGCATCGTCCCTGGACTGTGGTTCAAAAGGTACGTGATAGGACTGCATTGTCCCTGGACCTCGGTTCAAAAGGTACGTGATAGGACTACATCGTCCTTGGACCTCGGTTCAAAAGGTACGTGATAGGACTGCATCGTCCCTGGACCTCGGTTCAAAAGGTATGTGATAGGACTGCATCGTCCCTGGACCTTGGTTCAAAAGGTATGTGATAGGACTGCATCGTCCCTGGACCTTGGTTCAAAAGGTACATGAGAGGACTGCATCATCGTCCGTGAACATTGGTTCAAAAGGTACGTGAGAGAACTGCATCATCTGTGAACATTGGTTCAAAAGGTACGTGAGAGGACTGCATCGTCCATAAACATTAGTTCAAAAGGTACGTGAGAGGACTGCATCGTCTGTGAACATTGGTTCAAAAGGTACGTGAGAGGACTGCATCATCCGTGAACATTGGTTCAAAAGGTACATGAGAGGACTGCATCGTCCATGAACATTGGTTCAAAATGTACGTGATCGGGATTGCATCATCCCTAGACATGGTGAGATGTCTTAAAGTGATAAGGAATGATCCTCCTGGAAGTTGATCGGGATTGCATCGTCCCTAGACATGGTGAGATGTCTTAAAGTGATAAGGAATGATCCTCCTGGAAGTTGATCGAGATTGCATCGTCCCTAGACATGGTGAGATGTCTTAATGTGATAAGGAATGATCCTCCTGGAAGTTGATCGGGATTGCATCCTCTCTAGACATGGTGAGATGTCTTAAAGTGATAAGGAATGATCCTCCTGGAAGTTGATCGGGATTGCATCGTCCCTAGACATGGTGAGATGTCTTAAAGTGATAAGGAATGATCCTCCTGGAAGTTGATCAGGATTGCATCGTCCCTAGACATGGTGAGATGTCTTAAAGTGATAAGGATTGATCATCCTGGAACTTGATCTGGATTGTATCGTCCATGGACCTATGTCGTAAAGAGAGTAGGATTGATCATCTTGTAATATGATCGTGTGTATTGCAGAGTATGCTACGCTGATGATCCAGATGCTGTAGATCGAGATGATGATCCAGATGCTGTAGATCGAGATGATGATCTAGATAATGTAGATCGAGATGATGATCCAGATGCTGTAGATCGAGATGATGATCCAGATGCTATAGATCGAGATGATGATCCAGATGCTGTAGATCGTGATGACGATGCTGATGATCATATGATGACAATACTGATGATCGTATGATGACGATGCTGATGATCGTGTGACGATGATGCTGTTGATCGTGAGGATCCAGATGATGATATTGCCGTAGCTGCTCAAGTGCTGCAGAAGATTCAGTACTGAAGATGTTGATGTTCCAGTATTGAAGATGTTCCAATAACTGCTTGAGTTACTGATGATGTTGAGGAAGCTTCCAATGATTTATAGATGTATCATGTATGATGTTGATGACTCCTTGCTCTTGCAGATGTTGTTATAATATCCTTCTCATTAAGGGGGAGTTTTGAAATATTGTAACTTCTAAGAATATTATATTTGTACTTTATTATTCTGGAGATGTTTCATTCCTCCGTGAAGATCTTATTGTATATATGGAGATGTTTATTCCTCCGTCGGATTGTGGTAACTTGGGTTATTAGACTTCCCTAATGGCGTTAGGCCCTATATGTGTTATGTGGGTCAAAGGGTTATTAGACCACCCTAGAGGGGTCGGCCCAGTCAGTTGTAATGGGGTGTTTATCCCAGTGATTAAGTTGAGGCCGACCTAGCTTGTGTAAAAGTCAGTCGGGGAACAAGTATAAGTAGAGGAGGATGTTCCTCACTTAACTCACTCATTCATTCACTTGTGAGTAGCGCACTTGTGAGAGAGAGGTTTGCTATGGAGGAGGAGGAGCTCACGTCTTTGGTTTACATCTTTGTATTTGCTGGTCATCTATATTGAGGAAGCTTTGCTGGGTTTTCTACCCCATGAGGGTTTCCCAGGATAAATCTGTGTCTCTTGTGTTTATGTTGTGCTTGTTGTTTCTTCAGTGATCTTGTATATGCTATTGATTGTGAAATGAAATGTAATGCTGATATTTTCTGTCTTAGCATATTGAATCTTAACAATGGGATGGTCCTCCACCACTTCCACCAGGGGGGGTGCGCCATGATGACCAAAATGAGGCGGTCCTTCGCCAGAAGTTAGAGGTCCGCCTCCTCTAGAGTTATGTGGGGGCCCGCCGCCTCCAATGGAAGGTGGGGTGGACCAAACGGGGGTGGAGGGACTTGAGGGATTGTAAGTGGGGGTCCATGTTGTAAAAAATTTTGCTGTCCCCATAGAGTGTAAGGATTTCTGGGGTAGGGTACCCCGTAGAGTTAATTTTCGGGATTAAGTTGACCCAGAACAGGGTTAAGATGACCTGGATACGCTTGACTCAATGGTGGTTGAATTACATTGGATGGTCCTCCAACATGGGATATTCCCATAGTGGAAGGTGCGGGAGGTAAGGAATTTCCAACAGAAGGACCGATGGGAATTCCTGCCGTGGTATTATGGTTAAGAGATGAGGGTTGCCCCCCAACGATAAATTGCTGACCACTCAGTAAAGGTTGACCCAATACTGGTTGTTGGTTGTCTACCATAGGATTACCGTTACCTGTAAAAAAGGTAGGGGGTAAAGAGTATCCTCCCCTCGAAGTTTGGGGTGGGGGAGGAGCAGGTGATGTAACTGTGGTGGTTACAGGTGTGTTGGACTGCTTCCCTTCAACAAGTTGGGCAGTAGGGTTAGGCTCCTGTGAGGGTTGCTCAGTCTCACTGATGGTCAGGTTGTGGATGGATGCTTATGGTGAATCAAAAGATACCGTGTGAATCGGGATTTCTCTAAACCTGGCCATATATGCCAGATGTTGTCGTCGAGCTTCATCGCCCAAGAAACGTAAATGATCCAAGCGCGCACGAAGAGGTGCGAAAAGCTCGAAAAAACTGGGCCAATTAGTTGGTGGAGTGCCTTCTGGACTGGTCTAGTTAGGCAGGGATGCAACGGCAAAATGGGCCACTGGGTGGCCTAGAGAAGATGTCCAATAAGCCGCTGAAGGACCAACAGTTGCTAAAGGGCCGTCCTGGGGTGAATTTATCCATTCCAACGATCCAGGCTCTCCCGAGAAAATGGGAGGTAGGTCTGGTGAAGTAGAAGTTTGTGCTTCTTCACCCTGTGGGGGATGAGAGGTAGGTGAATTTGGAGGAAACATTTGTGCTCCAACATTCAACGTGGGGTTTTCCACTTCAGGTGACATGACCGTGACTTGTGGGTCCATTCTTACCCTCGAAATTACCTTTTGGTTAAGGGGATATTCGGGTGGCAAGTTCTGAATCCTATGGGACCTTCTCCAAGGAAAGTCAGCCAGAGTGATTGAAACAAAATTTTCTCCTAAGGAAAGCTAAACAAAAGAAAAGCAGACCAGACAAACCCTACACAAACTAAGGCGACAAGCAAACTTATGTTATAAGAGTGTATTTGAAGGTTTGGAACCTCACAGGATTGTCAAGGCTTCGCAAATCGCTATATACCGCAGGGTCCAACAGTAAAACGTGACAAGGAGGATTGGGACCGTACCCTTGCTTGAATACCCGATTACCTGGACAGTACGTGCGTAGTAATCTCCCCGAGTGCTGGTCTCAGTGTATTGCTCCGCCAAGACGGCCAAAAGGTTAACTTAGTTGGTCTCAGGAATCCTAGTGGTGTCTCTCGATATACGCAAGGTACGTGGGAGCTCAAATCCGTAGTGGTGTTGTCTAATGCATAACCGTACGGCACGAGACCTTCCTATATACTACCGAGTACGTGAAGCACCTTTCGATATACGCCAAGTACTTAAGGGACTTGGTGGGTACGTGAAAGAGCTTCGATATACCAATAAGTACGTGGAAGAATACAATACCCCTGGAATACAGTGCTGGAAAATAATGACAACTGCCATGCTTAACAACGTTGGAACACGTCTCTAACTTACACACAAGTTACTAAAAATTTTACCCTAGTTCTACCGTTAATTTTGTCTGGACGGTTAGGTGAATGCATGAGGTGAGTACATAATCATAAACATAATGTAGGCCCGAACTACATGCAAAAAATATACTTTTCTTTTGATGAACTCTATGTATGGGAAGGAGAAACTTCTTTCCAATGATTTTACTAAAGCAACACAATGCAATACAATCCCAAATCTACCAAAAAATGACTATGAAGTATTCTTTTCCTTTACAAGCGAAACTCAAAAGTAACACAACCCTACTAAGCCAAATCAAAGCATGTTTTTCTTTTTCTTTTATCTTTTCAAAAACAGAAATGATGCTAAGTGATGAAAAGAGAGAGTTTCTAAGTAGAGTATGCAAGCTTTTCACTTTCACTACCATGGCCTAAAAGCATAAAAACCAAAAGATGCATTTAAATTTCCAAGAATGGAACTACTTTTGCAAAACTTGATATCTATTCGAATTTTTCAAGAAAATGAGCAACTCATAATTTGTGAAAAACACAAATAATTCAATTTTCTTTCAACTTTTCCAAAAAATATACAAATGAGACACTCCAATGCATAAATAGTTTCTTCAAATGAGCTTGAGAAATGATGGAAATAAAATACTTTTGATCTTTCAATGGATGTATCAAAATAACGATTTGATAACAACGATGCTTTTAATCACAATACTGAAATGAAAAGATTACTTGCAGCACTCCAATAACTCAGAAAATCTCTAGAAAATGGTGAGTACTCAATGGACTGAAAGTACACACAAACTCTCAAAATCGATCAGTAACAAGCAACACTAAAGCAAGCAAAGCGAAAAAAATGTATGCAAATGAGGTCTGGAAACCGATCCAATACAATGACCAGATCTGGTAAGGAGAGGAGGGAATGCAAGGGTGAGTGGATGTAGATGGGGGAGACCAGAGTGTCCACCACTACCAAATCTCAGACTTGTCCAAGATGGAACCCAAAACAACTCCAAATGAAACCAAACAAATCAATACATAAATCAAAATGGGGTCTCTGACTGGATCTTACAGTACAGAGGGAGTTTGCACACAAACCAAAACTCAAATCAGAAATGGAGAAGGGGTGCCTGTATGGAAATTTTGGCAGATCGGCGCAGTCTGTGCTTGTACATATTGCGACGTCCCAGTTACCAATGCGGGAAGTGAGATGGTGTCGCAATAGACCAATGAAAGGGTTGCGACGATAGACCCACAGACAAAGAAAAAAGATAAAAAATGACACAGTGTCGCTCTGGGTGCATTGACTAGGTGCGACAGGAGAGATCTAAGTTCAGAAATGAACCGATTCTCCAAACAATGAGAAATGAAATGGTTTGAAAATGAGAAGTACAAACTCAAAGGAAGGTAATCAAACTCTTCAAAGTGAATATATGATGGTGAAACCAGCTTAAGAGGCAAATGAAAAATGAAATGGTTTGTAACAAGAAATCAACTGAAAAATGACATTCAAATTGACAACTACAAAACAATGTTCTTTCCCCAGTATGGTCACTAGATTTGTTTGACGGACAATCCACTTGAGCGGACGCGAGCCGGATCTCCCTAGCTCAATGTGAGTCTAGAAAAAATAGAACAGACTATAAACCACTTTCCGAGATCTAGTTAAGGATCAAGTTATTAGATGTCTTACCTTAAGTTTGCAGTCCTTTCTCCTAGATGTTTTTCCACACCTTGCGGTCGTCAGATCTAAGCCACAAGACCTGCCAAGATACACAAAACAAGACAAACAAGTAAAAAGAATCTAAACTATAATAGATCTAACTAAACACTTAAGCAGGTAAACTACACAATATCGTCAACACAACAATATTGGTGGAAAGCGTTTATATTACTGTAAAAATAAGGAAAGTACATAGAAGAGAACGACTACAACCAGAGCTTAACGAAGTAATCCTTCTCCATCCAATCCAATGCCATATCCTCGCAAGGAACTGTGAGTCTCTCAATGGATGAGTAGAGATCTCTCTAAGATGATTTCATCAGCATGTAGACACTATAGACTTCCTCCCCTTGGAATGGGAGTGAGCTTCACTTATATAGGATTAAGTGGATAGGGTATGGATAGGGAAATTTGAGATATGGTAGGAGAGAGATAGGGGATCCTTCCAAGAGGTTAGGAACCGAGTTCCAACTCTCCCAAAAGGTTAGGGATAAAGATCCATGTCAGCTGGCTTCGAGAATGGGCTCGAAGGAGCTATTTTTACCCATTAACTAACATCGTCACACCCTGCACGAGAGCAAGATGCGACGTTGCAGGTTGCATTAGGGCAGCTTGCGACGACCTCTCAAAACCTAGTATGAATGGTTTAATATCTCTTCCAGGTCAATAACTTAGTCAATGAAACTTTAGGGATGTATACACTAAGTCTCATGATGGTTAGATTTTAGGTGTAACAATTTCACATGTGCTAAGAAGCACAACTAATCACAGCTTGCATCCGGGGCATATTCACATTTACAAGGTCAACAATAATAGATATAACTTTTGAGTAACCATTGCTTTTTGGACCTTTTCTATACCCTTCGAGGGGTATTTTAGCAGTTCATTGCTATAGCCTTTATTCATGTGTGTTAAGAAACACATTCTAGAATTTTAAGTTCATAGGCTTTCATTATACATTTCCAATACCAGTAGTACATGAGCTTTCAATTTTAGCCAACAACAACTCAAGTGACTAGGGGTACTTTTGCACAGTGCCAAACATCAAGACAACTGACCAGAATGATTTAGGCATACAATCCAACTCATCAAAGGAAAGTTTCGTCACCAACTTAGAGCCGAGACACAAAACAAACATGGATGTGGTCCAACACAGAGGTAGAAATAGGGAAGTCCTCAATACCAAGAAGTCAAGAAGGCCATTCAAGGGTGAAAGCCAAATCAGGAAAGTCATGGATGGATGGAGTCAAATGAATGTGGTGCCTAAGCTAGCAGACAAATATGTCAAGAAAAACCATATCTATGCTCACAGGTGGGTAATGAAACCGATGAGTATTGTTAGAAAACCTTAGTGTGCAAGTAATACATCCATTTTATATTTATAACATCAATCCAAGATATTTCATTTTATTTTAAATAGTATTGCCACATCATGAATCATATACCAAGTCAATGCTATGAATATGACTAAAACAATAAGATAATAATCCAGATCCAATAATCAGAAGTCCATAGGTCACATCATATCATAATAATCATCCATAAACAATTGAAACACTACTGCAATAATATCACTGGGCACTGAACTGAAACTGTATGGAAAAAAAGGTCACATCGGTCATCAAATCTAAGCTCTCAAGGCTCATCCTTGGCACAAGGTCTAATCCAAGTCTAATACATATACTGCTCAAATCCATAAGTGATCTCAAATAAACAAGATCATCATAGTTGATCTCTGTAAAATCAAAGCTCTGAAAAGTGCAGATATATGCTCAGAAAGAATAGTAGCCCAGCTACTATGGTGTGATTACATCTGGCTCCAGCTGGGACAAGTGCTCTAAGGGAGAGAGCGCTTGAGAACCTTAGAATCTCTGGTCTCAAACTGCTCTACATCAATCTTCAATCCAACAACTCATCATCCTTGCTTTCAGCTTTTATTTTGCACTTGTATCTGCACACATGGTCACTAAAATACCTCATGAAGCATGTATGGGAAAAATATAAAATAAAACTGAAATGCATATAAAGAAATACTAATCTAGCATATACATTTTATTCATTTTACTGTGCAGGAGGAAGGAAAGCCTTTCAAAGAAGGCACACTCAACTCACTTGGCACAGAAGGACAATCAAATACCCAAGAAGTTACTAACTACTTTCAAATGCATGCAGGAGGTGAGACAAGCTTAGGAAGGGGCAAGGCTCAACTCAATCAACAACTCAGCAAGAAGGAAAACTCATCAGAAAGAAAAAGAAAAACGCAATACTCAGCACTCAAAAAAGGAAAAGCACACAAATCCTACTGCTCAAGAGAGTTTATTCAAAGACCTGCCTACTATAAGCATGCAAGCAAAGTCTCAACAGAGGTAGAGTCAGGGATGATAATCCCTTAACTCCCTCTGGTTGATAGGGATCATGATACGCTAGCCAGTACCAGTAGTGAGGAAACACATGTCATCAATGCAATGCTCGACAGTGAGTGGTCCAACCCAAAATTCACCAGATCCCCTGGATCATATACAAAATAAATCATTCGGAACAATGACCCTATCACCAATTGCAAACCTACGGTGATTTACAGATTCAGGGATGGCTTCAACTTTATGAACGGGAATAGGTTGGATATCAGAATTGCATTGAGGTTGAGGTGTGACTATCCTCGAATTCCTATCAGGAGGAATTGCATCAAACCTGGGAGGTCCAACATCTAATGGGATGGCTACCCTACCAATAAGGACTTCTTGAATCACTCTTCTCCTAGGAGTCTCAACTCTTGGTTCCTCGACTTGTGGGTTAATAATATACTTTAGAGTCTTTCCCACAGTCCAAAAGTCTCTAACAACATCCTCTTCTTCCTCCCAATACACTGGAGATGGTAAGTTTTGTATTTCCACACTTCTACTACTACCTTCTCCAGATGGGATAGGAACAATCATACTCTCTAAAGCTGCCAGATGATCAGTGGGAAATGACAGACGACTTGGAACCATGCTAGAGGCATTCTGAGCTCCCATGTCTAAAGATGTTGGTGAAGAGGTAGGAGTGTGAAATGAATCAGTAGAGTTCATACTCTCTTCATTAATAGGTAATTCACGGGGAATGAGAAAGCTAGGGATGTTTCCAAGGAACGGATACTATGAAGACAAATTGTCTTCAATGGTTGCTATGTTGGCTTGAGGCTCTTCCTGAAAAATGGTTAAGTTGTTCAAAGAGAACTCTTCTCCAAGAGAATCATGTACCAAAGCATGTTCTTCCCAACTCATAGAGTTGTCATTAACTTGCCTTAATACTCCATCTTCCAAAGATACATGAGATAAATGATTAGGAACATCAGTAAAATGGTACTCAGTTGTTTCTTCATCACTTCCCACATCATGGGAAGGATGTCTTCCTTCATTGTTGTTTTCCCAAGGAATGATGGGATCAAGCCCTTCTCTACGTCTTTCCATGTTAAGGTCAACCAAAGCAATCCATTCATTAACCATCCTAGGCATACGCTCACCCCTTGTTATTTGATCTAAATTAGTCTCAGAGTTGTTTGTTTCAGTGATAGGTTCAGGCTGATCAATGTGTGGCCCTACATCACTAAGTTGGTTCAAAGCTCTAAGCTCTTCCGACACTTCACCTCGAAGTGCATCAAGGTTCATCTCTCTAACAACAATAGCTCTTTCCCCTTCTTCCTCAGAAGAACTATCATCTCCAAAGGATCTCCAAATCTCTACTCTTCCTGTACTAGAATCCTCATTATGACTACCCATGACTAGAAAGATACCTTCAGGTAACAATTCACCCTCGCCATAAGTGTTCCTTACACCATCCTCATAAATTTCAAGATGACCATCGTAAAATGGCTCCTGATACACCCTAACCAATGACCCATCAGAGTTGGGATAGTAGCATATGATAAATCCATCTGAAGATGTCCCCCTAGTCTTGCAGACCACTTCCTACAAAGAAGCATTCCATAGGGTGGGGTGAGATCTATGACTACTATGTCCATTAGCATGGATATGTCGGGGCATGAAAACAAGTCAGCTCTCAAGTTCTTTATCAAGCCAAAGACTTGCATTGGTCTAGAATCAATTCCACACGCGTTCCCATAGGGACTAGTTATTTTTAATCCCATGGCTTCCCTGACTTGCAAAGGCATGACATTCATGGAGGCACCAAAATCCAACATACAGTTATGAAGAAGGGTATCACCAATACAAAGCATAAAATAAAAGGGTTGGTGACCACCATTCTTCCTCTCATATAAGGCAGTTTGGATATTAATGGGAGGATCCTCCTCTTCTTCAACCATATCACTAGGTGCCGAGTTCGGAAGAGATGGGTCTTCACCATTACTTGTGGTAGTCTCAGGAATACTCTCGAAAAACTCTACCACTTGCTCCTTTATTGATGGGGTTTTCATTAATTCAGTGACTGGAATGTTGTGCATAAATTTGTCCAATTCTCTTTCAATGTTGATATCTAGGTCATACTCAGGAAGAGGAATTGGCTCACTCAGTGGATTAGGCAGCTCACTACTTTTCTTCTCAATGAAAGGGGCAGGCTTTTGGCCATCCTTTCTTCGTTGATAGGTTCTAAGAGGAGCTTGGCCACTACTACTAGACTGGTCAGTGGCATAAATGGGAAAGCTAGGACTGGGGTCTTCTATGGACTCTTCCTCATGATCAATTACAATTCTTCCAAAGTCCTTGTCAAAATCTAAGTTCTCAACCCAGTTGATATTCTTTGGAGATTTAGGAGTATCATCACCATGAGTGGGATACTCAGGATCATCCATCATTTGCTCTTCAGACCATTTAATAATAGGAGGTTCAGGTGATGTTTGGCTCACAAGGTTTCTTCTATCACCTTCATTAGGCTTCTTTTGTTTGTTCCAATAAGGTTTGGTCCATAGGCTTTCCTATACCTTTCCAACTCTTTGCTCTTAGCTAGATCCCTAGTCAAGAGAGTTAAGTTCTTCATCATTTCATGCATGCTCTCCATCATGTCATTGGGATATTTACTAGGATCTTTCCCCTTTTTAACCTTAGGTTCAGATCTAGAAGAAGAGGCACTAATTAGGTCAAAGAAATTTTGCTTCCACATGGAAGCAGCATTTCCCTCGGCCTTTCTAGCATTGTCTTGTGCCACTTTTAAATTGTTAGGGTCTTTATCCTTTAAGTGGTAGCCAAGGTAACCCTCATATGCATTGAGGTAATGAATTAAAATACCTTGCTCATGAGGCCTAATGTTGTTTGGAATGTTGGCCACTATCTTATCAAACCGAAGGCTAAATTCATGGACAGACTCGTTTTATTTCTTCTTGATTTCAAAAAGTTGGTTCAGGAAACGTCCATCCAACTTGACTAACCACTCATGCTTAAGTTTCTCAGTGAAGACATCATATCCAGTGATTGATGATGCAGGAAAATGGTCAAACCACTTGCGAGCATCACCCTCAAAGGATGCAAAAAGACCCCTCATAAACACATCTTCTTCTTCAACCCCATAAGTTTCCATACGAGCCCAGACATTTTCTATGTGGTCCTCAATGGAGGTCGCACAGTTCCCATTAAACTTTGGGATCTTTTCAAAGTACTTGTCGGACATATCATGGGGGTGTTGTTGCAGCAACATCCCCCCCAAAATTTTGTACATATTGGGGCCCCTCCTTCTATTTTTGTAGAAAGGCTGCCTTAAGAAGCCATCCTCAGCTGTTAACTTTGTTTTTCAACAAAAAAAATCTTGCCATGAACTGCTCCATGTCTGCCAGAAAATATTGTTTCTCAACAGAAATTTTTTCATGAAGTCTTCCTGGAAATCACGGACGATTTGATAAAGCCCCGCAGTGGCGGAAGCCTTTTGTTTAAACTCCCGAAAAAAGACTTAGAAAATTTCGTTGGAGTTCTTCGTCAAAACCTTCCGCAAACGCGGAGGGATTCAGGTTTTCCTCCCGAAATGGCAGAGGCCGTCTGTTTAAGCTTCTCGAAAAAAGAGACTTAGAATTTTTTGGAAATCGCGGAACGACTAAAGAAAGCCCCGCGGAACCATTCGACTTTTCTTCCTGAAACGGCGGGAGCCGTTTGATTAAGTCTCCCGAAGAGGCTTCGAAATTATTGTTGAAAAGATGGCGGAAATATCTGACGAATTCCTCTCGAAACGGCGGAAGAATTCTACAAAGCCGCCCGAAACTTGCGGATGACATTCACCAATTCCTTCCATAACCGCCAAGTAACTTAGTCTTTTTTTTTCAAATCTTTAAGTCTTGAGGTTGCGGAAGCATTAGCGATATTCTTCCCGGGCCTTCGCGGAAGCCTTCGCGTTTCCTTCCCGCACCACCGGCGAGAAACGTTGCGGAAGCTTTCAAGTTTTCCTTCCGAAACGACGGGTGCTATTCGTAAAATCCTCCCGAAACTCCAAAGAGAACTTAGGAACTTTCTTTGAAAATTTGCGGAAACCTTTGATTTTTTCTCCCGCAGTTGCGTAAACCTTCACAAAAGCTTTCCGAAACGCCGAACAACGGAAGTCTGTTGCGGAAGCTTTAACCATATCCTCCCGAAACCCCGCGAGACTTAGAAAATTTTTGAATTGCGGAAGCTATTGGCGAGTAACTCCCGAAACAACGGAAGCTTCCGCGTTATCCTTCCGAAGGACTTAAAACCTATGCGGAACGCCTTGGCTTTCCCTTTCGCGACATGGGAACCTTTTGCGGGAACCATTCACGAGTAACTCCCGAAACGGCGGAAGCCTCCGCGTTATCCGTCCGCAACGCGGGAGTCTTTTGCAGAACGCTTTGAGTTTTCCTTCCGCGACGTGCCCCGAAACGGTGGAAACTTCCACTATATCCTTCCGCAACGGCTGATGAGGTTCGCAAGTTTGTCCCGCAGGAGGCGGTCACGCGAGAATCGAGAAAATATGATTTGACGCCGACGTACCGATATTTAAATCACGTTTATTTGCGCCACCCACCAGAATTGAATGCCACACGTGCCCAGCTTATTTAAATAAGCGATGGAGGCTTGAGCCAAAACTTTGTTAATTCTCGATTGGAAGATTTGTTGGACGCCGCGCAAACCGCTCCAGCTCAGCTTACTCGGCCGGCCACCTCATCCAGCCATCTTCACGGTGCCAGGTAGGAGGTTTTAACCTTTAAATTTGTATTCCACGCGTCAGATTACCTTTGGGTGTTCTTCTTTTTCAAAGATGATAGGAATTGGTTGGATTTTGACGGGCAAAATGCCCGTCAAACGGTCTAAATTTTTTTTTTTTTTTTTTTTTTTTTGTGTCATAAAAAGCAGAGGAATTATAGAACGTTTGCATAGTGGGTAAAGACAGTCCATTTGGACGGATAGATTTGTTCCAAATTCCTCCCTGGGCCGCGTACTTCGTTGTTTAAAAAATTGCCGCAGCCCCATAGACTTTTCGTGCCCCCAGCTGAAAACAAAAGCTATAGTCACCCGGGGCTTTTACATAAATCTTAGTCCCGTCCAGTCGCTACCCCCGTTCAGATCCTGAGCTTGGCCATAGGACCTCGTGCCAAAATGCGATGAATAAACCCTGCTGCCCGAGTCCCTCGCCTGTTCATAAGCACAGAGAGCCATCTCTAGCTGCGTGTTAATTTGTTATCGACCCAAGCTAACCGGCCATTTGCCATTTGAGCCTAGAATGAAGGGCACCTTCTCCCCGGCAGCTGGGCCGAGAGCAAGTTGCTTCTGCAACACACCTACCCTTTCAGGAGCATTTCGAACCCTGCCCCTTCAAAAGAATTAGGATGACTAAAATCTAGAACTCGTGTTTGGAATAGTGTATTTTGGCTTCCTAACATGCAGCTTCCCATTGTATTTATCTCATTGACATGTTAAAATGGTGATGCTCTCTGTAAAATTTCACAGTATGTTGATCATGTTTATAATGAAGAATATTTGGTTGCTATCAAGGATAAGTCAAAATGCCAAAAGGTGGGAAGAAGAAGGCTAAGATGACAGAGAAAAAGCCTGCGCCACTTAAAACTGAGACCTCACTCCAGGATACTAGGTGCACCACTGGTGTCCCTCCTGAAATCAGATGGGGTGACATTTACAGGATGATCCGAGAACAGGATATCCCGGACATGTTGTTAGAAGAGGGGCCGATTTATTTAAATATCAATGCTTCAGGCATAACCAGAGCTGCTACCTGCCCTAAACTGTTCCCATGTGCTGAGGTAATCGAGTGGATACTCCAACATGTCGATACAGAAGGAAGAGTAATTCATGACAGCGGGAAGACAACCATTGCCTCATTTCAACTCGCATATCTTGCAGCAGCCTACAAATTTCCCCGCTCCCAGCAAGCTCTGACTGATGAATGGTTGGGAAAAATGGACAACGTTGAGATGGCCAAAAAGCTGCTGGTCGCAGGCAAGCATCTAAGAAAGAAAGGTAGCGACGAATATGACGTACAGAATCTAAGACCTCCTTTTAGATTGATCGCTTTGATGCTGTGCAGAATCTTCGGCATGCCCGATGGCACCATGTATAAGATTCAGTGGGTCCCTATTATCCACTTCGTGGCATTTAAGGGAACTGTGTTTGACTGGGCCACTATCTTGTCAGATAGTTTGGCCTTAATGATAGTTGCTGCAAGGGAAGGACTAGCCTTGAAGAAGGCAGAATTTTTTATGTCCTCATATCTGATTGATTGTATTTTGACCAAGGTGGACTTCCCCAAATTGGGCTGCACATGGGATAAGGCCATCACTCTGGTTTACACCGCTTTTAAGATGATGTGGGCCCAGAATTAAAAACCTAGCTACAAACTCATCTGTGAGGGATTCATCATGCCCTTATATGAGAAGTTATTCAAGGAGGAGCCTAACTGCCTGTCAGAGAACGCTGTGGAAATCCTTGAGAATTACGGGGATTTTTACTTTTCAGAGCAAGGCACCTACCTTAGAATGTTTGGAGGGACTAAAGCTCCATACATTTTTCCGCAGTATGCCACAGATTATGTGGTCCTTAAGGAAGCAGTAAGACAAATCTTCCTGGATGGAATTGGAGCAGTGCTCCACAAGCAGCATAAGGCTTCCTTTCCCCCTCTACCTTTCTGCATAGGTGCTTACAAGTTCTCAGGGGTTGCCTCAGCTGAAGAGTTTGTTCAGGAGCTGAAAGCCTTCCACTTCGGTGAGGTGATCTTCCACAGGAATGACAGGAAGGGAAGAGTGGCCGAGCATTGTAGGGAAATCTACGCTCATTTTGAGTACTCTCACTATCCTGATGAGGAGGAAGAGGTGTTCAGGGGCATCAGCAACATGGCTGAGCTGCGAACCTTTTGCCAAGGCAGTGGAGCAAGTTCTAGCTCCACCAAGATCCAGAAGACCAGCCAGCAGAAGGAGAAAGAAGCTGATGATGCCCGAGCTCAGGAAGAGCTCAGATTAAGAGAGGAAGCCAGGTTACTCCAGGAGGCTGAGGAAGCCAGGTCACTCCAGGAGGCTGAGGAAGCCAGGTTGCGGCAGGAAGCTGAAGTGGCAAGAATGCAGCAAGAAGCCGAAAGTGAGAGGCTGCGGAAAGAAGCCGAGGAAGCCCGCCAGCAGAAAGTAGATGAAGGTCAGCCACAAGTCGAAGGTGGGGAAGTAGGATAGGAAGCTGAACGGAAAGCGGAAGAAGAGCTGAAAGCAGGGGAAGATTCCCAAGCAAGTGGGTCCGGTGTCCAAGACATGGAAATAGACGCATCTCAAGCAGGTGGCTCTGGTACCCAAAATGAGGGAGTAGATCCAGCTCAGGAAGTCCGGACCCCACCCGCTGAAGAAGAAATAGACATTATGGACCGTCCAATTGTCCCGTACACTCCATCGGGAAAACATACGGTGTCCATGTGGAATGAGTTTGTCTATGACAAGAAAAGGAAAGAAATGGTCCTCAAATCGGAAGAGAGGATCAAAAGTCCCTTCCATGAGGACGTCATTACCCACTGAGAGGTCACTATAATGCAGAATACAGATCAAGATCCCTTTGCTATGGCATCCACAGCTATAGAAACAACAAAAGCATCACTGGAAAATGTAGGGGTTATAGTTAGAGAAAATATACTGACAAAGAAGAGAGCTCGTACGCTACAACATACTGTGGATAATGAGCAGGCCCACAGGGATTTGGTGGTGAACAAGTATAATTGCCTGTACGCCGAGCATAAAGAGTTGTCAGATAAATATAACCAGTTAGAGGAAGAGAAGGAGCAGCTATCAGTCCTGATGATGATAGAAGAAGCAGAAAAGAATGATGCAGTAGCCAGAGTGTCCCAGCTTGAAACAGACAAGCTGACATTGGCTGAGCAATTGGAGCACGCTGAGAACAGAACGATAGACATGTCTCCCTTCCATGAGCTGTCCTGCAGCATCCTGAAGCAAATGCATGAAACTCAGGAGCTAATCACTAATGAGGTTTGCAAGCTCAAGGCCATGGTGGTCAGGTTAAAAGAAATTAATGCGGAGGCCCATAGGCTCAAAGCTAAGAATACCCGTGTCAAGGCAAATATCATGAGTCAGATGGCATGGAGAGAAGGAAAAGGGTGTTTCCCCACGCATCTCCCATTTAAATCTGTGGACGGTTTTAATGAGGACATAGCCCTTTTGGAGTTCGGCAGGAACTGTGCCAGTAAGCTGATAGCCAGTGTGCAAAGAACAAGGGATAGGATCGACGGTCTGTATCAAAAAATCAAGGGATTGCATGACAGGTTCAAGATGAATTTTCCACAATCCCTCGATGACTTCTCGGATTTAGAACAGCGCTTGGCTGAGCTAAAGGAAGAGTTGGGCATTCAAACCAAATACGTGAAGAAAATTGATGTCCTAGCAATTGATGACTTACAACATTATGTTGGAATGTCATCAGTCCACGATCATTTGCTCAAAGAGGTGCATCAAGTTGCAGTAGCAAAAGTTCAAAGCATTGGAGCAGAGCTCGGGAAGAATGTGACTTCTCAGAAAATCTTGTTCCCTGCTGCAGCAAACGTAGTCATAAGGGACACAGGTATGTGGTATAGCTACATAGCGGAGGAGGAGAAGAAAGCTGCAGCAGTAGCAGGAGCAACAGCAGATCCAGAATCTTCTCTCCCAGCAGCCATTCCAGCAACAACAGTGGGCTCGATTCCCTCTTCCCCAGCAGTGGCAGAAAGTCTAGCCAGCTCAATCCCTTCTTCCCAAGTAAAAGCAACAGCAACAATTGGTTCGAGTGTCTCTTCCCAGGCAGCATCAACAGCATCAATTGACTTGGGCGATCCTCTCCCAGCTGAAGCTCACGCACAAGAATGACAGCACGGATATTAGAACATTATTTCTGCTATATTGTATTTTTTAAACTCTCAAATGTATAAAGCGTGAGCTATGGGACAGCTGTCCATTCTCTTTTGTTAAATATTTTGTAAAAGAAGTAGTCATTTTTTTTTTTGGTCTATTATAGAAGAAATTCCTGTAGGTGATAGGTGGAAGAGGCTAGGTGGCAGCCCAAAGGGCGATTTTGTAATTATAAATAGGAGCTAGGAAGAATATGAAAGGACTTTTGGCAGGGAATGAAATTTTGAAACCGGTACGAGCTATCTTGTATTGGTTCTTTGAAAACAGAATTTTCTAATAAAAGCCAGGAGATGAACGTTTTGCATGGGAACAAAAGATGGATGTGTATTGGAATATTCTGATTGTTTCCATACTGTAATGTGAGATCTTTCTTGTTATTTGAATTATTTCTTTGCAACGAATGATTTTGCTTCTTTCTGTGTAAATGTTTTCTCTATTTCATGAGCAGTGAATGTGTTTATATTAAATCAGAAGCTATCTTCTGATATCTTTATCATGGCTGTAGCTTTCTCTTTTTGATGTAATGGCTATCCATTCTGTCTTTAAGATAACTCCTATAGCTCATTGTTCATCCTTTAAATGTGCTCCTTGCAGGGATAATTATTTTCTTTTCATGTGTTTCTTTATTAGATTTAGATCTGTTCTTTCAGTTTGCATCTAGATTAAATAATTTTGCTTCTCTGTTTCATGAGCAATAGATGCGTTTTATATTAAATTAGAAGCTATCTTCTAAAGATCTTTTATCTTGCTGTAGCTTTACCTGTAAGAATCGATGGCTATCTGTTCTTTCTTCATGATATCTGTTACAGCTCATTGCTCATCCTGTAAGTGTGTTCCTTGCAAGGATAGGTAGTTTTACTTCAGTTGTAGACTTAGATCTGTTTAGTTTTGCATTTAGATCAGATATAAATTAGGCACTTGCATCACATTAAAAAAACATAAAATCCAAAAGAAAGGTGGATCGGGCCATAACCGGTATAATTGGAATTGAACTCCAAACCCACGGTTGCCGGAACCGCTAACCGGACGGATTCCCTATACCAAATGGTAGATAATCTAATTGGGATCATCTCTCGGGGAGAATCCCTTTCTGATTGATGCCACGATATCCGAGGCATCAACAGTTTGTGGCGCTAGAAGGAGGGCCTGAAAGTGCATGGCTGATAGAGGAAAATTTCCCACTGCCATAGATGAAACTGAAAACCCGCTTAAAGAAAGCATTTCAAACAGCCCAGATCTTGAATTATCAAATCAAGAACACCTCATTTCTGATCCTGAGCCTCAGGAAGCTTTATACGCCGTCCCTTTTACAGAAATAGAGGATTTGAGAAGACATACCAGATCCTACGTTAGGCAGCTAGGTGGTTTAAACGCTGTAAATTTTCTCCCTAAGAAAACTACCCCTAGAAAAGAGCCACAATATACCCGAGATTCGATTCTCGTTCAAAGTTTTGAAGAACTTGTGAATCTGACTTTGGAAGAAATTTCAGACACTCTTAACAAGGCAGATCTTGAAAACTCAGAAAAAATTTCAGACCAAGAGAACTTGGAAGAACTGATCACTCCAAAGAGTACTCCCCAGAATTCACCATACAATTCCCTGCCAGGGTCTCCACGTCCAAACATGGCTGTACTTGCTTGGAGAGCAAGGGGAGCGCTGAACCTAGCTGGACCATTCCATAATCTTCCTAAAAACCCAGAAAAGGTCTTGCCCAAGTTCGATCCAGGGAAGGCCATCTCGGCGGAAGACCATCTCAAGAGTTTTTACTTAGCTCTGAACCTTTTGAACGTACAACATGAAGACGTAGTTTGTAGGTTGTTCCCATATACATTTGAGCCAAAAGTATCATCCTGGTACTTTAGCCTACAACCTAGCTCAATCTCTAGTTGTGATGAATTCGAAAAATGTTTTTTAAAGAAATACGGAAACCAAAAGACTGTGGCAACGCTTATGAAAGAACTCTTATCCATGAGGATGGAAAAGAAATAAAAGGTTCAAGATTTTAATCAAAGATTCACAACGCTGTTAAATAACTTCAGTGAAGCTAATAAACCAGCAGAGGAATCTCTGATTGAATACTATACAACAGCTCTTGAAGGACCAATAGCAATGTTCGTAAAAAGATCCAAGAAAACTACCTTGATAGAGAACTTTGAGGAAGCTAGAAAGGTAGAAGAAGAAGCTGATAGCATTGCTAAACATGCCTTAGATATAGAACCAAAACCAACAACTAGCAAAAAACCTTTGCTGCTCACTAGAGGTAAAGAAGAGCCATCTACAGACATGGAAAATGTAGTAAAGATGATGCATAAATTATCTAATAAAATTGTAGATCTCGAGAAAGACAAGATTGCTAGCACATCTAGGAAACCTTTCAAGCCATTTTATAAAAGAAGGGAAGACGGTGATAAAACTCATCCACCAATGAATACTTCTCCGATCTTAAACTTGAACGAAATCGAGATGGAAAATTTCTGCACTTTTCATCAAGAACCGCATTCAGAAAAGAGCTGCCCGCAATGGATTAATTCCATGAGCTTAGTCATGAACCAAATGCTAGATGCACAGATCCCAGATCAAGATGATCCTCCAGAAGAATCGAGCCCTGAATTAGAGGAACCAACTCCAGACACTACTATGGTGCTATGGGATTGGGTACCTATGACTGAATTAGCAGAAGAAGATCCCATAGATAGCTCTCCCTCTACCATAAATGTTGCAACTCGCAGCAAAGGCCCAATTGCGGATCCTGTGCCAAGCACAGCTCCCCATAAGCCTAAAGTTTCAAAAGAACTGCCTAGGAGACATATAACGGTTATCCCACAACAGCCCAAAGTTAGCCAAACAACGACCAAGCAACCAAACGCTGACTCCACAGTTCATCCACCTAAGGTCACAATGAGCAAATCCGATCAGCCAACTCGAATTGGGAATGAATCTGACATAGGATACGATATTATCGAAGACATCAAGAAGGTCAAAGCAAATGTGTCAATATTTGACATGTGCAGCTTGCCCCATCAACGAGACAAACTGCTGCATGTTCTACAACCCCAAACCAGCACTACATTAACGGATTCTCAAGACAATCCCGAAATTAATGAAGCTAGCATCGGTGGGAAATCTAAATCTCAAACATTGCCATTCCTATTAACTTTTGAAATTTTTAACCATAATGTTCACAATTGTTTGGTAGATTCTGGAGCATCCTCAAACGTTATGCCACTGTCAATTTGTAAAAAGATTAACGGGCAGCCTGTGCCATCTCCAGCTCAAATTATCCAATTAGATAGGACTGCTGTCAAGGTTATTGGGGAGATGAAAGATGTTCTAATTAGACTATCAGCTGACCCTAGAGTCTATCAATTCATTGACATAATGATAGTCGATATTCCTGAAGCTTATGGGCTGATTTTAAGTAGGGATTGGTCTACCAAGCTAAGTGGCTACTTTGCTACTGATTGGTCCCACCTATGGCTGCCTTATCAGAACAGGCAGAATCAGATTAAAGTTCTTAGGGAACCTCATATGAAGCAAAACGTAACTCAGTTAGAAGAAAAGAATGAGGCTGTAGCTTTCTCATCCTCGGTTCTAGGGAATTATTTCTTAGAAATGGATCCGGGTAAATATTAGTCTGAAGCCATTAGCCATGAATCAGATAAACAATCCGATCTCCTTCATTTCTCTCGGACTGATGATGTTGATTGTAACATAGTCAATTTAGTTACTAACATAGATCACAAAGAAACTAACTTAGTTGAATCTAAAGATATCTTTTGGACATTATACTTTGATGGTTCTAAAACTCTGGAAGGATCCGGAGCCGGTTGTGTTCTAATGGATCCAAAAAGAAACAAGTATTTTTTGTCTTGTAGATTAGAATTCGATTGTACTAATAACACCGCTGAATATGAAGCTTTGGTGCATGGATTAAAGAAGGCCATTGGCTTAAATGTTAAGTACCTGAAGGTCTTTGGTGACTCCGAGATAGTTGTAAGACAGGTAAGGGACACCATTCATTGTCTCTCACCTCACTTGAAGGGTTATCAGGCTGAGGTATGGGATTTAATTATGCATTTTGACGCTTTCAATATAAAATCAATTCCTAGATTGCAAAATTTTGCAGCTGATTTGTTAGCAACATCTGCTTCTAGATTGGTGCCATCAAATAATAAATGCTCGATTGAATTGATTTTCAGGCCTTCCGTTCCCGATAACATTATGAACTTCAGAGTCTTCGATGATGATGAACAAATTATCAGCTTCCTAACAAACGAAGATAGCTTTCAAGGAGCTGCAATAGATGAAGAAGAACATGATGCTGATTTGATGAAGAAGGATGAGGAGAAAGGAAATTTCATTCCCAAGGGGGTAAGATCCCTCGAAATGCTGTTCGATCTTCAAAATAAATTCAAAAGGCCAGCTAATACCAAAACTAACAGCTCATCAATGCAACATGAGTTAGTTAATTTGGGTACCGAGGCAGAACCAAAATTTGTCAACCTTGGCAAATGTTGTTCACCAGGAGAAAGAGACAGGTTCATCAAGTTGTTTAAACAATACAAAGATGTTTTTGCGTGGACCTATGAAGATCTAAAGACGTATGACGTCCGCATTATTCAGCATGTTATACCAATGAAAGCGGGTGTCAAGCCATTTCAACAGCAGTTAAGAAGAATGCATCCCACTCTAGAACCGCTGATCCAAAAGGAATTAAAAAAGCTCCTGGATGCTAAGATAATCTTCAAAGTTCGGCATTCTGAGTGGGTTGCAAACTTGGTTCCCGTAAGAAAGAAGTCGGGAGAGATAAGGCTATGTGTAGATTTTAGAAATTTAAACAAAGCTTCGGATAAAGACAACTACCCCGTCCCTTCAATGGAACAAATCCTTCAAATGGTGTCAGGATCCGAATTGTTTTCTCTCCTCGATGGTTTCTCTGGCTACAATCAAGTGTTAGTAGCCGAAGAAGATCGCCTCAAGACTACTTTCCGAACTAAATGGGGAACTTTCGCATACCGAAGGATGCCATTTGGTCTGATAAACGCAGGAGCCACATTCCAAAGGGCGATGGATATTGCCTTCCGAGGATTGGGTGGACAATGCGTGGTTGTATACTTAGATGATGTTACAATATTTTCAAAGAAAAGGGAAGATCATGTTGTTCATCTGAGGCATATCTTTGATCATTGTCGGAAATATGGTATTTCTTTGAATCCCAAGAAGAGCGTATTTGCGGTTCCCGAAGGTAAGCTCTTGGGCCATATCATTTCTAAAGGGGGAGTGTCAATAGATCAAGAAAGAGTCCAAGCTATTAATAAGATTCCAATGCCTCACAACAAGAAATCTATGCAGTCCTTTATGGGAACCATCAATTTTGTCCGCAGATTTGTTCCAGATTTCGCACAAATTGTTAAGCCGTTGCAACAGATGGTTAAACAAAGCATACAATTCAAGTGGACAGATTTGGAGAAGGACACATTGAGAGATATCAAGGCAGCTGTAGCTAAGGCTCCTTCCTTAAGAAGCCCAGATTTTGATAAGGATTTCATCTTGTACACCTTTGCTTTGGATGACTCCCTCGCAGCTGTACTCACACAAAAGGTAGAGCCGGGGGACGAATACCCAATTTCGTTTATGAGCACTGGTCTGCAGGGGGCTGAGCTGAACTATCCCGTGGTTGACAAGCATGCATATGCGGTCTTCAAAGCAATCAAGCAGTTTAGGCCATACATTCTGAAGAACAGAACTAAAGTCATAGTTCCCCACCCAGCTGTTAGATCCCTTTTCGTTCAAAAGGAATTGGGAGAAAGGAGAGGGAACTGGGTCACAGCTCTTCAGGAATATGATTTGGAATTTAAACCAGCCACGATCATCAAAGGACAAGGCCTGTGCAAGTTACTTGCGGGAAACTCGACTGGTGAAGAGCAACATTGGAAAAATGAAGCTGAGTTAAATTCAGTTGAAGTATGTCATATCTTCACAACTCCCCAGTCATGGTATAGGGATCTGGTGCACTATTTACAGCAGGGATATCTACCTGAGCACTGGAACTCTAAGCAAAGAAGGGCACTCCGTTTGAAATCAGCTCCTTATCAAATCATTGATGGAATACTGTTCAGAAAGAATTATGGTGGAGTTCTTCTTAGATGCCTAGAAAAGGAAGATGTAAGTAAGGTAGTCAAAGAATTACATGATGGACCCGCAGGTGGGCATTATTCAGGAGAGACAACAACACATAAGATACTGAGAGCTGGTTATTACTGGCCCACTCTGTTTCGAGATGCCCACACATACGCACGGAACTGTGATGTATGTCAAAGAAGCATTGGGAAGTTACCTAAGGCAGCAGGACCATTGCAGCCGGTTATCATCTCTGAGCCTTTTGAGCAGTGGGGTATAGATGTTATCGGAGAGATAAATCCAAATTCTTCGTTGCAACATCGATACATCCTGACGGCTACCGACTACTTCACTAGGTGGACGGAGGCTATCCCTTTGCGCAAGGTCAATGAAGACGCGGTCATCAGCTTCTTAAAAGAGAACATCATAACCAGGTTTGGGGTTCCAATTTCCCTTGTTTTTTATAATGCTACTTATTTTTCGTCTTGCAAGATAAATGAATTTGTTTATGAATGGGGAATTAAGTTGCATTATTCAGCCAATTATTATCCCCAAGGGAACGGATTAGCTGAATCCTCAAACAAGAATCTGATTCGAATTCTTAAGAAGACTGTGATAGAAAACCAGAGAAGTTGGCATGTAGCTCTCCCAAACGCCTTATGGGCAGATAGGGTGACCCCAAAGAACGCTTTAGGTGTTTCCCCTTTCACCCTTGTCTATGGCAAGGAAGCCATCCTTCCTCCAAACATCTTACTCCCATCCTTACAATTATCCCAAGCCTCTCGGGGTTCTGGTAGCCAAGCCTTACAATCCAGGATCAACACCCTGCTTCACCTTGAAGAAGCCTGACAGAAAGCTAAAGATCGATTCCATCAACACCAAGACATAGTTAAGAGATGGTTCGACAAGAGGAAGTCCGGTAAAAAAAGTTTTGAAGTTGGGGACTTAGTCTTGAAATGGGACCATAATCATGAAGGCAAAGGAATGCATACGAAATTTCAACATCTATGGGTAGGCCTGTACCAAATTTCGGCGAAATTAGGCCCATCCACTTACAAATTGACAAATCTCGAGGGAGAAGAAGTAACCCTTCCTCTCAATGGCCTCGATCTGAAACAATACTTTGCATAGTCTCGTTGAGACTTCCTGTACATAAATAAAGTTTTCTTTTATTATTGTCTTAGCCTTTAGTTGCTTTGTTTTTCGGCCATTTTGTTTCTTTCATTGTCGTTTGAACCTTTGCTACATTTTTTTTTGTTTTCTGAAAGCCCTTTTGGTTAAGTTCCCCGTCGAGGATAGCTCTCTCAAAGAAATCTCGCAACCCATGAGTCCAGAACTATGCTCGAATGAATTCTGTCTGTTGTGCTCTCGCTGAAATGTTCAGAAGGAAGGAAGCCTACCCTGCTAGTCACACTAATCCTGTTTAATAGCAGAGACCTATGACCATCTTCACTACTATCGTTGGGCTCCACCCATTCTCACACTTTAAAGGCACCTCAAGAAGGTTACCAAAGTTGGACCCATGGAAAGTAGCACCTCTCGAGGACATAGGGTATTGAAATGACTCCATGCTGCAAATTTAATAGCCAAAATGGCTTATATTCAAGGGTCTGTTTTCCAGAGATTCTCGCCTCAATTAAAGCATGGCTGAGACAAAAGCAAAAGACATGTAAAATCAAGAAGGTTGTCCAAAAGGCTCAGCTCGAAATAGGCTCCTCTCCGTCCGTGAGGTTTGATCAAATCAATAAAATTTCCAACTCACACAAAAGGACATTATGGATTGAGGAGCCTAAACCAAAGATCATGTCCAAAGAAAATATCTCTGGAAGGCTCAAACAGCTAAGCTGTCCAAAGTACAAACATCCAAAGGATGCAAGCAGCATGGGAATGAGGAACAAGAGCAATACTGTCCATGAGAAAGTGTTGCAAATCCTGTGGAGTCCGGCAATAGTAACCATCTGAAGGATGACTCTCCTAAAATGAATCTCATAAGCCGACCCTTTGAGAGTGGTGAAGATGTCTCAGTCAAAGCCCCCCTTCCCCAATGGCTAGCAGGTAAAGTGTCTTCTTCCCCTCGCATGAATCTAAAATGCTCAACTGAGTATTGCACCTAAGATGGATGTCTTTGATGAGGTTTCAGACCATGAAGAGGAATTTTTCAGAGATCTGTGTTCACCAGCGACTCGCCATTGTTGTTGCAGCAACATCCCCCCCAAAATTTTGTACATATTGGGGCCCCTCCTTCTATTTTTGTAGAAAGGCTGCCTTAAGAAGCCATCCTCAGCTGTTAACTTTGTTTTTCAACAAAAAAAATCTTGCCATGAACCGCTCCATGTCTGCCAGAAAATCTTGTTTCTCAACAGAAATTTTTTCATGAAGTCTTCCTGGAAATCACGGACGATTTGATAAATCCCCGCAGTGGCGGAAGCCTTTTGTTTAAACTCCCAAAAAAAGACTTAGAAAATTTCGTTGGAGTTCTTCGTCAAAACCTTCCGCAAACGCGGAGGGATTCAGGTTTTCCTCCCAAAACGGCAGAGGCCGTCTGTTTAAGCTTCCCGAAAAAAGAGACTTAGAATTTTTTGGAAATCGTGGAACGACTAAAGAAAGCCCCGCGGAACCGTTCGACTTTTCTTCCCGAAACGGCGGGAGACGTTTGCATAAGTCTCCCGAAGAGGCTTCGAAATTATTGTTGAAAAGATGGCGGAAATATCTGACGAATTCCTCCTGAAACGGTGGAAGAATTCTACAAAGCCGCCCGAAACTTGCGGATGACATTCACCAATTCTTTCCGTAACCGCCAAGTAACTTAGTCTTTTTTTTCAAATCTTTAAGTCTTGAGGTTGCGGAAGCATTAGCGATATTCTTCCCGGGCCTTCGCGGAAGCCTTCGCGTTTCCTTCCTACACCACCGGCAAGAAAAGTTGCGAAAGCTTTTAAGTTTTCCTTCCGAAACGACGGGCGCTATTCGTAAAATCCTCCCAAAACTCCGAAGAGAACTTAGGAACTTTCTTTGAATATTTGCGGAAACCTTTGATTTTTTCTCCCGCAGTTGCGGAAACCTTCACAAAAGCTTTCCGAAACACAGAACAACGGAAGTCTGTTGTGGAAGCTTTCACCATATCCTCCCGAAACCCCGCGAGACTTAGAAAATTTTCGAATTGCGGAAGCTATTGGCGAGTAACTCCCGAAACAGCGGAAGCTTCCTCGTTATCCTTCCGAAGGACTTAAAACCTTTGCCGAACGCCTTGGCTTTCCCTTTCGCGACACAAGAACCTTTTGTGGGAACCATTCGCGAGTAACTCCCGAAACGGCGGAAGTCTCCGTGTTATCCGTCCGCGAAGCGGGAGTCTTTTGCGGAACGCTTTGAGTTTTCCTTTCGCGACGCGCCCCGAAATGGCGGAAATTTCCACTATATCCTTCAGCAACGGCGGATGAGGTTCGCAAGTTTGTCCCGCAGGAGGCGGTCACGCGAGAATCGAGAAAATATGATTTGACGTCGACGTACCGATATTTAAACCGCGTTTAATTGCGCCACCCACCAGAATTGAATGCCACACGTGCCCAGCGTATTTAAATAAGCGGTGGAGGCTCGAGCCAAAACGTTGTTAATTCTCGATTGGAAGATTTGTTGGACGCCGCGCAAACCGCTCCAGCTCAGCTTACTTGGCCACCTCATCCAGCCATCTTCACGGTGCCAGGTAGGAGGTTTTAACCTTTAAATTTGTATTCCACGCGTCAGATTACCTTTGGGTGTTCTTCTTTTTCAAAGACGATAGGAATTGGTTGGATTTTGATGGGAAAAATGCCCGTCATGGGCTATTTTGCCCGTCAAACGGTCTAAATTGCATTTTTTTTTTTTCGTCATAAAAAGCAGAGGAATTATAGAATGTTTGCATAGTGGGTAAAGACCGTCCATTTGGACGGATAGATTTGTTCCAAATTCCTCCCCGGGCCGCGTACTTCGTTGTTTAAAAAATTGCCGCAGCCCCATAGACTTTTCGTGCCCCCAGCCGAAAACAAAAGCTATAGTCACCCGGGCCTTTTACATAAATCTTAGTCCTGGCCAGTCGCTACCCCATTCAGATCCTGAGCTTGGCCATAGGACCTCACGCCAAAATGCGATGAATAAACCCTGCCGGCCGAGTCCCTCGCCTGTTCATAAGCGCGGAGAGCCATCTCTAGCTGCGTGTTAATTTGTTATCGACCCAAGCTAACCGGCCATTTGCCATTTGAGCCTAGAATGAAGGGCACCTTCTCCCTGGCAGCTGGGCCGAGAGCAAGTTGCTTCCGCAACACACCTACCCTTTCAGGAGCATTCCGAACCCTGCCCCTTCAAAAGAATTAGGATGACTAAAATCTAGAACTCGTGTTTGGAATAGTGTATTTTGGCTTCCTAACATGCAGCTTCCCATTGTATTTATCTCATTGACATGTTAAAATGGTGATGCTCTCTGTAAAATTTCACAGTATGTTGATCATGTTTATAATGACGAATATTTGGTTGCTATCAGGGATAAGTCAAAATGCCAAAAGGTGGGAAGAAGAAGGCTAAGATGACAGAGAAAAAGCCTGCACCACTTAAAACTAAGACCTCACTCCAGGATACTAGGTGCACCACCGGTGTCCCTCCTGAAATCAGATGGGGTGACATTTACAGGATGATCCGAGACCAGGATATCCCAGACATGTTGTTAGAAGAGGGGCCGATTTATTTAAATATCAAAGCTTCAGGCATAAACAGAGCTGCTACCCGCCTTGAACTGTTCCCATGTGCTGAGGTAATCGGGTGGATACTCCAACATGCCGATGCAGAAGGAAGAGTAATTCATGACAGCGGGAAGACAACCATTGCCTCATTTCAACCCGCATATCTTGCAGCAGCCTACAAATTTCCCCGCTCCCAGCAAGCTCTGACTGATGAATGGTTGGGAAAAATGGACAACGTTGAGATGGCCAAAAAGCTGCTGGTCGCAGGCAAGCATCTAAGAAAGAAAGGTAGCGACGAATATGACGTACAGAATCTGAGACCTCCTTTCAGATTGATCGCTTTGATGCTGTGCAGAATCTTCGGCATGCCCGATGGCACCGTGTATAAGATTCAGTGGGTCCCTATTATCCACTTCATGGCATTTAAGGGAACTGTGTTTGACTGGGCCACTATCTTGTCAGATAGTCTGGCCTCAATGATAGTTGCTGCAAGGGAAGGACTAGCCTTGAAGAAGGCATAATTTTTTATGTCCTCATATCTGATTGATTGTATTTTGACCAAGGTGGACTTCCCCAAATTGGGCTGCACATGGGATAAGGCCATCACTCCGGTTTACACCGCTTTTAAGATGATGTGGGCCAAGAATTACAAACCTAGCTACAAACTCATCTGTGAGGGGTTCATCATGCCCTTATATGAGAAGTTATTCAAGGAGGAGCCTAACTGCCTGTCAGAGAACGCTGTGGAAATACTTGAGAATTACGGGGATTTTTACTTTTCAGAGCAAGGCACCTACCTTAGAATGTTTGGAGGGACTAAAGCTCCATACATTTTGCCTTAGTATGCCACAGATTATGTGGTCCTTAAGGAAGCAGTAAGACAAATCTTCCTGGATGGAATTGGAGCAGTGCTCCACAAGCAGCATAAGGCTTCCTTTCCCCCTCTACCTTTTTGCATAGGTGCTTACAAGTTCTCAGGGGTTGCCTCAGCCGAAGAGTTTGTTCAGGAGCTGAAAGCCTTCCACTTCGGTGAGGTGATCTTCCACAGGAATGACAGGAAGGGAAGAGTGGCCGAGCATTGTAGGGAAATCTACGCTCATTTTGAGTACCCTCACTATCCTGATGCCAAGGAAGAGGTGTTCAGGGGCATCAGCAACATGGCTGAGCTGCGAACCTTTCGCCAAGGCAGTGGAGCAAGTTCTAGCTCCACCAAGATCTAGAAGACCAGCCAGCAGAAGGAGAAAGAAGCTGATGATGCCCGAGCTCAGGAAGAGCTCAGATTAAGAGAGGAAGCCAGGTTACTCCAGGAGGCTGAGGAAGCCAGGTCACTCCAGGAGGCTGAGGAAGCCAGGTTGTGGCAGGAAGCTGAAGTGGCAAGAATGCAGCAAGAAGCCGAAAGTGAGAGGCTGCGGAAAGAAGCCGAGGAAGCCCGCCAGCAGAAAGTAGATGAAGGTCAGCCACAAGTCGAAGGTGGGGATGTAGGACAGGAAGCTAAACGGAAAGCGAAAGAAGAGCTGAAAGCAGGGGAAGATGCCCAAGAAAGTGGGTCCGGTGTCCAAGACATGGAAATAGATGCATCTCAAGCAGGTGGCTCTGGTACCCAAAATGAGGGAGTAGATCCAGCTCAGGAAGTCCGGACCCCACCCGCTGAAGAAGAAATAGACATTATGGACCGTCCAATTGTCCCGTACACTCCATCGGGAAAACATACGGTGTCTAGGTGGAATGAGTTTGTCTATGACAAGAAAAGGAAAGCAATGGTCCTCAAATCGGAAGAGAGGATCAAAAGTCCCTTCCATGAGGACGTCATTACCCACCGAGAGGTCACTATAATGCAGAATACAGATCAAGATCCCTTTGCTATGGCATCCGCAGCTGTAGAAACAACAAAAGCATCACTGGACAATGTAGTGGTTATAGTTAGAGAAAATATACTGACAAAGAAGAGAGCTCGTACGCTACAACAGACTGTGGCTAATGAGCAGGCCCACAGGGATCTAGTGGTGAACAAGTATAATTGCCTGTACGCCGAGCATAAAGAGTTGTTAGATAAATATAACCGGTTAGAGGAAGAGAAGGAGCAGCTATCAGTCCTGATGATGATAGAAGAAGCAGAAAGGAATGATGCAGTAGCCAGAGTGTCCTAGCTTGAAACAGACAAGCTGACATTGGCTGAGCAATTGGAGCACGCTTAGAACAGAACAATAGACATGTCTCCCTTCCATGAGCTGTCCTGCAGCATCCTGAAGCAAATGCATGAAACTTAGGAGCTAATCACTAATGAGGTTTGCAAGCTCAAGGCCATGGTGGTCCGGTTAAAATAAATTAATGCGGAGGCCCATAGGCTCAAAGCTAAGAATACCCGTGTCAAGGAAAATATCATGAGTCAGATGGCATGGAGAGAAGAAAAAGGGGGTTTCCCCACGCATCTCCCATTTAAATCTGTGGACGGTTTTAATGAGGACATAACCCTTTTGGAGTTCGACAGGAACTGTGCCAGTAAGCTGATAGCCAGTGTGCAAAGAACAAGGGATAGGATCGACGGTCTGTATCAAAAAATCAAGGGAGTGCATGACAGGTGCAAGCTGAATTTCCCACAATCCCTCGATGACTTCCCGGATTCAGAACAACGCTTGGCTGAGCTAAAGGAAGAGCTGGGCATTCAAACCGAATACGTGAAGAAAATTGATGTCCTAGCAATTGATGACTTACAACATTATGTTGGAATGTCATCAGTCCACGATCATTTGCTCAAAGAGGTGCATCAAGCTGCAGTAGCAGAAGTTCAAAGCATTGGAGCAGAGCTCGGGAAGAATGTGACTTCTCAGAAAATCTTGTTCCCTGCTGCAGCAAACGTAGTCATAAGGGACACAGGTATGTGGTATAGCTACATAGCGGAGGAGGATAAGAAAGCTACAGCAGTAGCAGGAGCAACAGCAGATCCAGAATCTTCTCTCCCAACAGCCATTCCAGCAACAACAGTGGGCTCGATTCCCTCTTCCCCAGCAGTGGCAGAAAGTCTAGCCAGCTCAATCCCTTCTTCCCAAGTAAAAGCAGCAGCAACAATTGGTTCGAGTGTCTCTTCCCAGGCAGCATCAGCAGCATCAATTGACTTGGGCGATCCTCTCCCAGCTGAAGCTCACGCACAAGAATGACAACACGGATATTAGAACATTATTTCTGCTATATTGTATTTTTTAAACTCTCAAATGTATAAAGCGTGAGCTATGGGACAGCTGTCCATTCTCTTTTGTTAAATATTTTGTAAAAGAAGTAGTCATTTTTTTTTTTTGGTCTATTATAGAAGAAATTCCTGTAGGTGACAGGTGGAAGAGGCTAGGTGGCAACCCAAAGGGCGATTTTGTAATTATAAATAGGAGCTAGGAAGAATATGAAAGGACTTTTGGCAGGGAATGAAATTTTGAAACCGGTACGAGCTATCTTGTATTGGTTCTTTGAAAACAGAATTTTCTAATAAAAGCCAGGAGATGAACGTTTTGCATGGGAACGAAAGATGGATGTGTATTGGACTATTCTGATTGCTTCCATACTGTAATGTGAGATCTTTCTTGTTATTTGAACTATTTCTTTGCAATGAATGATTTTGCTTCTTTCTGTGTAAACGTTTTCTCTATTTCATGAGTAGTGAATGTGTTTATATTAAATCAGAAGCTATCTTCTGATATCTTTATCATGGTTGTAGCTTTCTCTTTCTGATGTAATGGCTATCCATTCTGTCTTTAAGATAACTCCTATAGCTCATTGTTCATCCTTTAAATGTGCTCCTTGCAGGGATAATTAGTTTCTTTTCATGTGTTTCTTTATTAGATTTAGATCTGTTCTTTCAGTTTGCATCTAGATTAAATAATTTTGCTTCTCTGTTTCATGAGCAATAGATGCGTTTTATATTAAATTAGAAGCTATCTTCTAAAGATCTTTTATCTTGCTGTAGCTTTACCTGTAAGAATCGATGGCTATCTGTTCTTTCTTCATGATATCTGTTACAGCTCATTGCTCATCCTGTAAGTGTGTTCCTTGCAAGGATAGGTAGTTTTAATTCAGTTTTAGACTTAGATCTGTTTAGTTTTGCATTTAGATCAGATATAAATTAGGCACTTGCATCACATTAAAAAAACATAAAATCCAAAATAAAGGTGGATCGGGCCATAACCGGTATAATTGGAATTGAACTCCAAACCCACGGTTGCCGGAACCGCTAACCGGACGGATTCCCTATACCAAACGCTAGATAATCTAATTGGGATCATCTCTCGGGGAGAATCCCTTTCTGATTGATGCCACGATATCCGAGGCATCAACAGGGGGGCACCAAGGACTTGGGGAAAATATAAGGGTGAAGCTTTTGCCTTGTTTCCAAAAGTACGAGCAACGAGAGGGTTGTTTTGATTATTGTTTCGAGGATTAGACTGATTTACAACCATTGGATTTGGACTTACGTTAATATTAGGACTAGGAGATGAAGGAGGAACCAAATTAAATGGAGGAGATCCCAAGAAATGGTTTGGAGAATCAGAGTTAACAATTTTCCAAAAGAAGTTAGATGATTCAGCTTTGGGATCTCTTCTATGATAGGTGAGTGGGGTTCCTTCCAATTGATTTAGATTAGATTTACTTCTAAGGTTGTAGGGATGATCATGAGCTCTCTCCTCAATGGAGTCATGATTTGGAGTCTCCAGGTAGACTTTTAAACTCTTCTACCAAGATGTATGTTGTTAATATGCAGGGAGAGAGTGAGTGACCAATAGATGGATATGTTTAATTAAGGATTGAAATGATAACCATCTAGATTAATACATATGCGATAAGATATGAATTATGCATGGATACTCGCAGACACCTATGGTAAGCCACTACCTCCCCGACAACGGTGCCACAAATGTTATCACACAACTTGTAGTTGTCCCTAAAGGTATCCCATCCGAGATGGTAGAGGAGACGAACAACTAAAGAGGTGAACCAAGAGATGCAATGGTTCCCAATGCAAGCTGGGAGTCACGATAACCGAGGCACTCTTCACTTTATATCAAGACTAATCAAGACCAAGGGAGAGACCCTAGCTAATCAATGAAGATTAGCTAACCCAAAGGTTCCTAGGGAAATGTGTAAATTGAGTTATAGAAACCAATGAGTGAGTTGGATTAAGTGGACCCAAGAGTTTAGGTGTGGTTGAAGAGGCTTAAGGGGTGACAAGTGTTTCAACCAATGAATGACTAGGGCCACTTATGAAGCTCAAATAGATAGATATAGTACCATGAAAATACACAAGTGGGTCCCACTCCTTAAAAAGTAAAAAATGGTCCAAATGGGGCCCACTAGGTGAAGTTAGGCGTGAGATGGCACTAAGGGTCATGCAATGATGTAGATCTATGGATCTAAGATGAGAGATGCAACACCCACATATGGGATCTAGCAAAAGAACAATTGCCCAAGGAGTGCGATTTACCCAAGGGAGACTAGTGCCTTTAGATGAGGGGGAAAATGGAGTCCAAATTTCACCAAAATGTAGATCGGGGTAGTTTAGGCAATTATCAAGGTGGGTTTGAAATGAAATGCCCCAATATGAGCTAGATCTCCATAGATCTAAGATTTAAAATGCATCACCAAGTGACCCAAGTGGGGCTCAACCCTCAAAATGAGGAATGGGGCCCACAAGGTGAAAATCAACAAGGTGAAGCACTAGGGGTAGGTTATCAAGATGTATCTATCCAAATCAAGTGGGATCTCACCTACCCATGTCAAGGAACTAGCCCAAATAGCCTTCGTCAAGGAGTGTGAATTGCCTCAAGGGGGGCTAGGTGCTTTGGGAAGTGTGTCAAATGGAGGCCAATCACCACCAAACTATAGATCTGAATTGCCATGGATGCTATAGAGGTGGGTTCTTAATTCCATACCCAAACCAAGCTAGGCCCAAGTAGATATAGGAAAAAGTAAAAATGAGGGTTTTGATTTTAATGGTTTGTGTGACCAATAGGATGGAGAACAAGCGAAATCAATACATACCTTGTCGATCTTACCTCATAAGCTTGAGGCCTCTTAGCATATGGATGATTCTTGCCCTTAGTTACAATTCCAACCTTGATCCAAGTGTATTCAACCCAAATCATCCAAGGCCTAGGAGGAGAGATGTCCCATGCAACTTGTAAATCAAACTACAAAACGTTAGATTTGATCCACAAATCAATAAGATCTAAGCATGTCATGTCAAAGAAGCAATAACGGACAAAGCACAATTGAAAAACTCCCTCAATATGGAGACGTCTTGCCCATGGGGGATGTGAGCAACCCCTACAATCTACCCATCAAGCAAAATACACTTTAGCTCCAAAGCAATTCGGCCTCCTTCAGTAGATGTCGATTTCACCTGTAAAGCAAAGAATGTTTAAAAGCAAGAGATGACAAATCATATACAAGAGTAACCCAATCAAAGCCAAGAAGTAGATCTCCAAAATAATATTTTCATTCCAAGTTTTCTATAGCCCAAAGGTAATTTTACAATAGGGGGGTCTCCTCCTTTTATCGGATAATAAAGACCAAAACCCTAAACCACAAAACCACTTTTTGAAATGAGTGGTTGAGATCAAAATATCTAACAATCTAATCAATGGCTAAGATGAGCCAATACATAAAATCACATGGATCACTAAAAAGAGTGATGACGTCATAGCTAAAAGTGACTAAGTGAGGGTGACATCATGCCTCAAAGGGGGCTAAGTAACATGGGCCCACCAAATATGACATGGAAAAGACTCAAAAGACACATGGTGGGGTTAGGAGGTATCAATCCTTCACTAGCTCATCCCCGTGGCACAATGATATAAAATAATAGGATAATGACATGTCCAAATAACACAAATGATCAAAATCCTGTCTCCAAAACTAAGAGAGACATGTAGTAAAAGGCCTCATGTGGCCAATGTGGACCCCATTGACTGATTCCATTGATCTGGAAGATGGGGGGTTCACCCTGGAAGACCTCTGAGAAGACCAAGTTCCAAAACCTTTCCTCAATTTCCCAATTCGAATTCCTCAGTGACCCTTTTATCCCATTTTTTAATCCTCCTGAAAACCTTGAAACTGCCCAAACTGCCACCTCGGGTGCCTGTGCTATCAAGATGAGTGCACCACGCTGTCTAGAAGGGGGTCATAATGGTAAAAACAAGTGGCTGGACCACCCCCTTCCTACACAGTGCCCTAGGCAACGACTGGCCTCCAAGCCTCTACTGGACAGGCTGGATCAACATGCCCAAAACTGGTCAACAGGTGGATAACTGCAAATATCATCGTCAGAAGTGTCCGGAATTGAAAGATAAGTGTCTCAAAGGATCCAGAATACCCAAATCCACTAGAGATGAGTACTCATACTCCTCATGATAACCCAAGGGGCCATCAACATGGCCCACCATACCCGGATAGTGTAAAATATGATGATTTGGAAATAATAATAAAACTGATCAACTGCATCAATCATCATCTAAAGCATGTGTCCAACACATGGAACCATCAATAAGTGTATGGGGGGCCACAAATCATCATCCATAAGCATAAGTGGTCCATCTCATCACGGATCCCAAGAATGACCATGGTCAAACTATGTTTGAGTAGGTCAAAATACAACCAAGGAAAAGATTATAACAATGGACTAAGACATGTTCCTTTAATCACACTCACAACTTAACTTAAAATATAAACATCATTCCGTGGCAGTTAACACATATATATATTTCAATGTTATTTATATTTTACTTGCACAAAAGCTTTAATGACAGACTCACCCATTGGACATGGCCTAATTGCTAGCAAAGGATGAAGGCTAAGGACAAGGCTAGGCAAAGGGGGTGACTTTACCAATTCAACTAAATGATACCTTGGACTGGGAAAAGGGAAGCTACACTCTGTGCTAGACAAAATAACAAAGGGAAGGGTTGTGTCTCACAAATGGATAAGTTGTTTAGAGAGTGTTTATTCAACTTAGGCATCATGTCTACATCAAGTTGATCCAGGTTCATTAGGATCATTCATTTCATTTCCATGGCCTTTTGGCCTATATGTCCCCTCTGGGATTTCACATGCGCTAAGAAGCACAACTAATCGCAGCTTGCATCTGTGGCATATTCACATTTACAAGGTTAGCAATAATAGATATAACTTTTGAGTAACCATTGATTTTTTGTCCTTTTATATACCCTTTGAAGGGTATTTTAGTAGTTCATTGCTATAGCATTTATTCACATGTGTTAAGAAACACATTCTAGAATGTTAAGTTCACAGGCTTTCATTATACATTTCCAATACCAATAGTACATGAGCTTTCAGTTTTAGCCAACAACAACTCAAGTGACTAGGGGGACTTCTGCATAGTACCAAACATTGGGATAACCGACTAGAATGATTTAGGCATACAATCCAACTCACCAAAGGCAAGTTCTGTCACCAACTTAGAGCCGAGACACAAAACAAATATGGATGCGGTCCAACACAGAGGTAGAAATACGGAAGTCCTCAATACCAAGAAGTCAAGAAGGCAAGTCAAGGGTGAAAGCCAAATCAGGAAAGTCATGGATGGATGGAGTCAAATGAATGTGGCGCCTAAGCTAGCAGACGAAGATGTCAAGAAAAACCATATCTATGCTCACAGGAGGGTAATGAAACCGATGAGTATTGTCAGAAAACCTTAGTGTGCAAGTAATACATCCATTTTATATTTATAACATCAATCCAAGATATTTCATTTTATTTTAAATAGTACTATGACATCATGAATCATATACCAAGTCAATGCTATGAAGATGACTAAAACAACAAGATAATAATCCAGAGCCAATAATCAGGAGTCCATAGGTCACATCATATCATAATAATCATCCATAAACAACTGAAACACTGCTGCAATAATATCACTGGGCACTTAACTTAAACTGTATGGAACAAAAGGTCACATCGGTCATCAAATCTAAGCTCTCAAAGCTCAGCCTTGGCACAAGATCTAATCCAAGTCTGATACTGCTCTAATCCATAAGTGATCTCAAATAAACAAGCTCATCATAGCTGATCTCTGTAAAATCAAAGCTCTGAAAAGTGTAGATATCTGCTCAGCAAGAATAGTAGCCCAACTACTATGGTGTTATAACAGGACCCACATGGGAAACTGCTCCGAGACTATTCCCAACAAAATTGCTCCAAAATTGAAGTGATATACTCATAGAATGATCTCAATCATCAAATATACATGTAAATCTATGTGCTTACTGTAAAGGACCGATCAAAACTTTGGTCATCTCTTGCAAAATGAGGAGTAACACCTCAAATAGTTGGAATTATTAATGATACTGAGAAGGGAGGTGAATCAGTATCATGCAAATATTTACAAATTATTCACTTTTAAAACATGCACCAACTGCAATTTATTACCACATCAATAAAACAAACCTAGCATAAATATTTGAAGAATTGTTTTGTATATATGTAGAAAATATGAATTTACAGAGAAATATGGGAGACACTGATCTCCACTGATGTGAGCACCGACTCACTCATACACTCTCCTGATTGGGACACCAATCCCACTGGAAAGCACCAACTTGCATACTGTAGGCTTCAGCCTATGAGGAAACCAATCCTCTATGCAAGAACCAACTTGTTGAACCAGGCTCTGACTTGTGAGGACACTAATCCTCTGCTCAAGCACCAACTTGCAATGTTCAGGCACCAACCTGAGTGGAGACACTGATCTCCTTTCCTTTCCTTGTCCAACCGCCTTGAGAAGTAGATAGTATAGATTCCTGACTTTAGGTTTGTGCACACAAATATTTGCACTTTGCTTAACTGACTGGGCGCTCTTCCAGTAGTTCAACTTAGACTGATGTGTCTCTTACTGTAACGTCCCCTCCCATCAGACCAAGCAAGGGAGAGAACATGACATTAAATCCGGACATCTAGCCCCTTACTTAGTAAACAAACATTCATATAAAATGAAGATGGACATATGCAAATGCATAAATATTTGTAAACACAACAGAATTAAAATCTATTACACATCCATCATACATTCAATATATTCATGTCATTCATCAATTAAAACAATACAGAATTAGCACATGAGAGTACTTATCTTAAAACAAAGTAGTCCCTAAGAAACCATCTATGCATCTGCAACGTTCCACCCAACCATAGGCCAGTTGTGCTTATCAATCTCTTAATACAACTGCCACCCTCGAGCTGGGCATGATTTCTACAAGGAAGAAGGGAACAACAAACTCACACATAGCCAAAATACACCAAAATCAGCCAAGCCAAGCAGCAGTTGGGTTTATCAGGCTGCTAGGAGATGGAAAAGGAAGAATTGCTAAGCTAGTGAGCTCAACCATAGAGCTATGAGTACCCCTACAAGATCTATCTAGCTTGGTTCCCCACAATGCCTACACACCTGATTCAAGGAAGTATTTCCTTCACTACTACACAGTCCCTCAGGCCATATCTTCCAATTCAATGTTGTTCAAGGTGTGCATAGAAGAGTAGCCAGCCCTTTTGATCTTCTTGAGAGGTTATTTTCCACAGTAGGTTTATTAAGCCAATTCTATCCAAATTTCTTGCTCACAGGTTCAAACCAAAACAGGGATGCACATAACAGCAGAAGTATAAGTGCTGGGCATGAAGAAACGTTTTTACAGTGAGATTCCCAAAGATGGGGTTTCTACCAGTTCAGAAAAACATGGGCAGCCAAAAACGAAATGGGAGAAGGGGAAAAGAACCCTGGGAGAGCAAATCGTTTTCAGAAAAAAAGTTTATGGGCATTCAAGGGAAAAAAACGGCCTCCATAAACCCCAAAATCATGGCTCCCTTCCTCCCAACCATTGTGCAATCCAAAAACGAGTTCCCAGGCATGGAAAATGCAGGAAAATAGTGAAAAACGTGATGGGGAAAGTCCCAGTTAGCTTAGACTGCGTGAGAGGGCAAAGGCCATGGGTGAAATATGGCTTTAGGCACCATTTCGTGGGTGTTTTCTTGCCCAAGAAGCAGAAATACAAATTCCCAGGTTGATGGCTTGCCCATGCACGAAATTGGCTGCCATACCTCTCCACTCCCAAGGCATTAACTGCCTCAACCAACTCTTGGAAGAATTTAATGATTGGGTGCATAAGCCAAAATGGGTAGTTGAGGGTTTATGGGTTTTCTCATTGACACATGGGTTAGCACCATTGGCTCAAGGGTTTGAATAATTTCCCTCCCTGTTCCTTATAAAAATCATGCCCCCATCTCTTTGTTGCATTGCATAGCTAGTTGTGGGTATTTCATTAAAATTCGTATTTACATGATGTCTTAATTTACATTGTGTCCGTCCAGCACAAGAACCATAGGCATATATTTTTAATTGCCGATACATAAAAACGCTAAATCAATGGCGGGGCCTTGGCCTTGAGCTCCTCACCATGATTAAATAACAATATTTACATCATTTACAATTTAATGCAATGGTGGTAAAAATGGGTGTTGATGTATATGTAACTTCGGAATGTATTTCATCCATGTATTTCATTTATATATTATTGTACTCCTATAGAGATGTGTCATTCCTCTATACGGAAGTGTCGTCATGTGTATTGACAAGTGTCGTAAGTGTGTTAACTTGCCGATGGGTTATTAGACCACCATGTGTGGGGTTGGCCCTGATTTATGTAATATATGGTCGATGTACCTAGCTAGACAAGTCGGCCCCATAAGGTCACTGGGAAAACATAACAAGTATAAATAGAGATCGGGAGATCTCTATTTGGATCACTCCGAAACTCACACTTCTCTCACTCAGAAAGTGGCGCACTAGTGAGGAGGAGGATCATCTTCTACTAGGAGACTATCTCTGTGTATTTTGGTTGTACTTTGGTTGAGCCATTGCTCTCTCTCTCTCTGAGGAAGTTGTGGGGTTTTTCACCTTAGGGTTTTCCCCACAGAAACTCTGTGTCTCTTGTCTCTCATGCTTTTGATTCTTGTGATGATTGACATGCTTGTTATGATTGATATGCATTGATATACTGTACATGTTTTTCTCTCAGTTAAGATCCTAGAGTATTGTGAATTAATGCTCAAAATTTAACATGGTATCAGAGCTAACCTGAGAAGAAGACATTGTGCAGTGATAGAAACTAGGGTTTCTTGTTTATTGGGTTTCTCTCCACAGATTTTGGAAAAGCAGTAGAGTAGATTGACTCTACTCATCAAGGAAAATCTATCTGTCCAGTCAGAATTCAATTCTGAGCATTTTCAGATTTGGCCCTAAAAATTAGGGTTTCCACAAAAATAGGAATTTCTGGAATCTGAAGACATAGCTGGAAGCTCCTTGCAAAAATCGATGTTTAGAGCTTTGGATTGAGATTTTTGGCTGGGTAGATCTCTGGGAAAATCAAACCCTAATTTAGGGTCCTCCTTAGTGAACCCGGGAAGACAAAAAGGCATTTATGAAGGGTGAAGCTTTGCAGATCTCAAATTCTGAATACAGTAGGCTGATCAGCTCATCAAGGCGCATCTTTCTACCCTTTCAGAAAGTTGAAATTCATATTTTGAAATTTTAGGGTTTTTTCGACAAACCCTAATCCAGGACTAGATCCAATATTCAGCAAGTCAAGTGGTAAGACCTAAATAGTTTCTATTTCCATTTGAAGTACTCTTTAAGATGTCTCACTACACCAAGCTTGAGGATAATCTTGAAGGGGTTGATAACTTCCGAGCCTGGAAGTATAGGATTGGGTTAATCCTGGAAGAGAATGAGTTGGACTCATATGTAAAAGAAGACATCCCTATCCCAGAGGGTGAAGAGGCTGAGATATTGCATTAGAAGAACTTGGTCGAGGAAAAGAGAATCATTGCTGATTCTATCAAGGACCATCTCATCCCCCATGTGTCATCTCTAAAGACACCCAAAGAGATGTTCGATTCTCTGACCAAGCTATTTGAAGGGAAGAACATAAATCAGAAGATGACCCTGCGGAACCAATTGAAAGGAGTAAAGTTTCAGAATTGAGAAACCATTCAATCTTATTTTTCTAGGGTCTCTCACATTAAGGAACAATTGGAAGCGGTGGAGAATGGTGAAGTTGTCATGACCACTCTAAATGGCCTACCCAGGTCATGGGATTCCTTTATTCAAGGAATTTGTGCAAGAAAGAAGTTGATCTCCTTCAACAGACTGCGGGAAGAATGTTCACAAGAAGAAGCAAGGCTTGTGGCCTGAGAAGAAAAGATGGGAAGTGAAGATCAAGCTCTCACAGTTCACACCAAGAAAGGAAGGTCAAAGAGAGAGCACTCTCATGCCAAGAAATCTTGACACTTTCATCAACATAAAGATAAGAAAGATCTCAGATGCTTCACATGTAATGAGAAGGGTCATTTTGCTTCAGAATGTCCCAAGAACAAAAGGAACAACAACATCAAGAAGAAGAAGGGCAGCAGGAAAAGATATCATGCTCATGCTGCTGAAGACGATGAACCACCCAAGAAGAAGGCTAGAGTAGAAAGTGACGATGATGACTCATCAAGCGAAGAAGAGTATGTTTTGATCTCTGCTCTCACAGGTACTATCTCTCATGGTTGTAATTATTGGCTTATTGACAGTGGGGCTTCCAAACACATGACTGGGTTTAAAGAATATTTCATAAACCTATCTGAACATGAGTCACCCCATAAGGTGAAACTTGGGGATGATTATCAATATCCTATCAAAGGAAGTGGTGAAGCCTCCTACAACCTAGATTCTGGAAAGTATTTGAAGATGAAAGAAGTTCTTTATGTACCTGGGCTCAAGAAGAATCTTCTCTCCATCTCTGCATTGGATGCAAAAGGCATGAGGGTTGCATTTGTAGATGGCCAAGTTTTGATGTGGCCAAAGGGTAAAACTATTGATGGTGCAGTGGTGATTGGAGAGCAAGAGGGAGGATTGTACAAATTAAAGGGACAACAGTGAACATGCCATGGTGACATGAAGACAAAGATTCATCCATAGTCATGGATCACATATAGGTATGTATAATTTGTTTTTGCAAAGGTTAACTTGTGAGTTATGCAGGTCATTGTAGAGAACAAAACATTGCTAGACATAACTAGCAAATATGGTGACCAGGTATGTGTTTCTTATATCATAGGATCTCTTATATAAGTATGCATGACATGATTGATGATGATTATTCATGAAGTCATAGGTTTGAATAATCATGGGTGTATGCATATCATGATGATATGACTAACGAGAAGAGTGTTAACACCCAAAAAGTGCTCACTACCTCATCTCCCTCATTACATGACTCATTCGTCCATATTTCCTACCATATTTGCCTCCAAAACCTTAAAAAACCATTAAAAAGCCTCCAAAAGGCCAAAAACCCATTAAAAAAGCCTCCAAAAGGCCCAAAACCCCCTTTTCCCCCCAAAATAATGTAAATTCCTCCAAAAATAGCAAAAACCCTCCAAAAAGGGAATAAAAAATACAAAAAAGAGGAAAAAAGAGGGAAAAAAGGAAGCAAAAACCCTATACAGCTGACCTAAACCATATGGTGCCCAAAACCATGGGTCAGCACTCCACCACTAAAAACCTATAAATAGGTGATGGAGGCTCCCCATATCACATCCACAATCATCCCTATCCTCACTCTACCAAAAATTCTCATGAAACCCTAGCTCTCCCTTTGGAGTTAATTTCCACTTGAGAACCCCATTTTGGCCCCATTTCCAAAACATCTTTGGAAGAAGGAGAAGGAACAACACTGGAGCTTGGAAGCAACCCTCCTGGACTGTTGCAAGAGCTTCACCAACCTCTACACCCGAGGTAACTTTTAATACAAAAAGAGAGATCTTCACCATATTTTCATGTTTTGTTATTTATGTCAATGCTCATATTAGTTTAAATTTATTTTTATTTACCGTCATATTTCACCATTTTACTGAACTGCTACTAAGGAGTCCCTTCTCCTTAGTAGGTGCTCATTTGCACAAGCTAGGGTGAAAACCCTAGCTATAGTTTTGGCGACTCCCCTAGTGTTCCTTTGAATTTCTGGTTATAATTTTTAGACGTTTTTTGTTTTCTGCAATATTTTTCTGTTTTTTCCTTTCGGCTATCCCTTTCGGCAGTTGAGTTTGCTGCCGTAAATTGCGTATTTTGTCCCCATAGTTGCGATCCGACCGCGGATTTTAGACTATTACCTGTGATCCGACCGTAGCTCTCAGATTGTTCACCGCGATCTACCAATGGTTTTTTGTCTATTACCTGCGATCTGACCACGGCTCTCAGCCTATTTCCTGCGATCCAACCGTGGCTGTTTATCCCTTTCCTATGGTCTGCCTGCGGCCTTCAACCATTTTCCTGCGACCCGCCTGCGGCCTTTAGCCAATTTCCTGTGATCCACCTGCAGCTTTCAACCATTTTCCTCCGATCCGCCTGTGGCTTTCATCCTTTTTCCTGCGATCCGCCTGCGGCTTCTAGCCATTTTCCTGCGATCCGCTTGCGGCTTTCAACCATTTTCCTGTGATCCGCTTGCGGATTTCAGCCATTTTCCTGTGATCCGCTTGCGGCTTTCATCCTGTTTCCTGCGATCTGCCTGCGGCTTTCAGCCATTTTCCTTCGGTCCGCCCACGGCTGTCGACCTGTTTCCCGCGATTCGACCACGCAGTTTCACCGCAGACTCGCGATATGTTTTTTGCACTTTTTCCTTGTTTGAACCCAGAACTTTGCTGCAATATTTTCTGCACCTGCACAACCATCTATCCTATCTGCAACCATACTTCCCTACATCCTTTTTTCTGCAGTTTGATCTCTATTCCATTTTCAGAATTTTTTCTAGTTTAAGCATTTTAATTGAAAAAAGAAAAGAAAATTTTGCATTCAAAGTTTAATTTCTGGATTATTATTGTTAGTTAGAAAGTTGCCCACCTCGTGACACTTTTACTTGGGTTCTTTATCTCACACACACACACTCTGTCACCTAATTCAAGTGAGCCCTAAAATACTACTTAGCACAACCAATATTCTAACCCCACTTGGGGAACATAAGAATATTGTAGTTAGGTAGGGTCGGGGGGATAGGAATCCAAATAACACCCCTCGCTCACTTACACTTGAGACATAGTTGTTGTCCATTAGGGAACCAAAATCCCGTAGTATTTTTTGGCACTGTCACAACCAGTTTATCAGATGGCCTCTCCCCTAGGAGGGTTGAAGTAGCTAGACTGGTTCCGGAGGCCTGAGTGGAATACCGCAATCTATTCAGTAACCGAAGGATACCTTTCGTAGTTCTCGGTGTACCACCCATATGGGGGTACATCGGCGATAGAACTAAACTGCAGATTCACTTTTTCTGGATGTGTCATGAACGGGGTATCTTAGTTGCCTTTCTTCTAGGATTGTCTACCCGGTGTCCCTCCTGGTAGGGGGATATCTTTAGCCACTTGGCTCTACTATCCATATTGTCTGACTTGGATTTCATCACCTTGCAAAGGATATGTCTGGTTGAGTCAGAATACTATTTAGCTAGGTGTTTGCATGCTCCCTTACCTCCCTTTGGTCTAGCGAGTCCACTATTTTTATTTTTTAGGAAACCTGCTGCTTGTTGGTATTCTGACCACTTTTGTTGACACTCCACTTATTGTAGCATAGCTATTAGAGTGAGTTTTTTGAGTTGGTTGTTGGCTTGAGTGCCATATTTTTTTTTTGTGCTCTCCTTCTGCACACTCGGCTGCATTATGGTTTTTGAGCTTTTTTTCACTCGACACAACCCCTAGATACTCGATACCATCTATCACCATTGAGTCCCCGAGAAATTCTCGGCACCTCCGGGGCGAGCCCCCACAGCACGGTTCACTTGACATCACCCGTCATAGACGTAGGTCTTCATCTCTTGATACCACTCATCATAGATCTTGAGCTTTGTCACTTGAATCTACTTGTCGACGACATAGAGCTCCCTCACCCGACCCGGATGCCCCTTATTTCACATCTGATTCTGAGGCAGAGTCCGAGAACCCCACTTACACTGCACCAACCAGCTCCATGGCTGGCATGACTTCCAGCCTTTTCTTTGTAGGGTCCATTGGTGGAGCATCCACCACCACCCCAGCTACCACACCTACTTTGGGTATGCCCTCGATGGGGCCCACATCCACCATTCCGATCACTGTACCCATTCTAGTGACTAGCATACCCATCCCAACTCCACTAGTGACTCACCCTACCCTTGGCGGTGCAGGACCATCCCATACCACCTTCATTCCTCCACCTGGGGGCAACATCCCCAACTCGAACCCAACCCCTCCACTTGCGGGCATTGGCCCCAACGTGGTCACAACCACCAGTATGTCACATCCTTCTACTAGTTTGCCATTCATGGCTAGTCTCAACCTTCCTGATCTGGCCAGACTGACTAACGATCCCATCAGACATGACCCTGCGTGGCCTCACATGCCTATCAAAATCCCAACAGACATCCCTAAGTTTGATGGCAAGGCAAGTGAAGACCTCCAGAACCACATTATGTCCTTCCCTCTATGGTGTTCCTCCAACTCCATAGTGGACGATTCTGTCTGACTCCATCTGTTACAACGCACCCTCACTGGCTCTGCAGTGAAGTGGTACATCGAGCAGCCCCATGGAACCCATGCCACCTTTACCTCCCTCGTCTCGACCTTCCTGCAGTTCTTTCAGTTACCTTTCTGCTATGACGCGGGAGTTGAGATCCTACTGTCTTGCAGACAGAACACAACCACCCACATCATTGCCCACATTCATGAGTGGCGTCGCTGCCGAAGCCTCTACAAAATCAAGTTAGATGACCATATCTTCTTAGATTGGTTTCTAAAATCTCTCCTTCCTGTCATTGCCAAGGATGTGGCATTCGAAAGACCCCAGTCCGAGGAAGAGGCCATCCTAAAAGCCCAACATTTTGACCTTATTTACGCCTAGTCTGGTTATCTATATGACATTATACCTAACGCCCCTCGTGGCGATTCCTCCAGACATGATGCGCCGGGGGCATCCCATGCTGCAGATGGCATCATTGGCCGCATTGCCTCGCATAACTAGCCCTTTTCCATAGCACGTCCTAGCCCTGGCCCCGACCTTTGGCGGGCTACATCCCACTCTAGAGCAACCAATTTGTATGCTCCCATGGCACATCACTACCATTCCCACGGACCCTCATGTCCACCTCAATGCTTTGGTCATGCATCCCCCGCTTATGCCCCCCCAGTCTGTAACATCCTGATATTTTCATAAAAATTTAAATTTTTTTAAATTTCCATTAAAAGCTAATATTTGTAAAATGCGGAAATAATAATAATTAATAAAGCAGTAATTAATAAATGCGAAATTAGGTAGGAATAATTTAACTGCTGTGTCTTTTTGTCTTCTGATGGTGTATCGTGTTGGCGACACATCATGAATCCAATTAATGCTTATGTCCTTTATTCATATGTTGGAATGATTGAAAATTGTGCTGCATTTGGAAAACAGAATTCTTCTCGACAAGTACTGACAGTTTAATTTTTCTGGATGATGATGAAAGGGGTCCCACGAGGTGCCCCGAGGCTTACTTAACTACTTGGCTAAAGCATTGTACTCATCCTTCATGCGCAGATTCGCAGGTAAGAGATAGCGATAAAATTTAGAGTGTTTAATAACCATGATATAAATAAAAACTGCCTATGATTTCGATGCTACAGGTATGGTTTCCTTCCAATTTGTAAGAGGAACTTGGCTATCTCAAAAACTGCAGAAAACGTCAGTCTCAGAGTGTGATTGTTGTGAATGTTCTTCATTAGGAGATTATGACTTCACTTGCTATTATTCCATGAATGACTTGCGGCTGTTAAAATAATTCTTTTATAAATTTTGACGGTGACAAGTTTAGGACAAGGACACATGGTCCTAAGCATACCATAGAAAGAGTGATAAGGTGATTCTAGTTCTCTATTACCTGGGCAATTATAAAGGGGGATGCATTATGCATTAGTACCCTACCATGCAATGTATGCGATGGTTCTATGGGGCAACTATACCCTAAGGGTGTATTCATATAACTTATGATGTGAACAAAGCTTTAAAAGCTTTATAATGAACCTTATGATGAACATTATAATGATTTTATATTAAGTTGGGGCGGAGTCAATCCATACCCTAGGATTGAACGCGACCTAGGTGGATATTTTTATGCTATGAGTGTGCTCAAAATTGATTAAATGGAACATATAAGGCCTTTAATATATGCTACCGGTGAATGTTATACCTTGATATAATTTATAAAGTCGATGCAATTAAACGTTGATCCACATGATTGGTAGGTGGAATGATGGCGTTATGTAAAGCCTGCGTACGAAAACAAGGGTGTAGTAAATGATTAGGTTTGTAATCAATTATCCTGGCCACCGTGTTAATGGGGATATTACGTGCACATTGTGAAGGGTCTCCAGCATGTGAGAAGGTTCGTCGATGTTGAGTTGTAACGGGCCTCCTGCCCTGGTGTCAATAGAGTTGGAAACTTCGTGGCTTGGGAGGTAGATGGGTGATTTAATACTACTTCTACCACCCTCCAACGTGGCTTAATGAAATTAGATCTCCGTCGTTGATTGTTGTGCGTTGGGATTGTGATGAACCCTAACGTAACTTATGGGATCTTGTAACGTTTTCTTGGTCATTGTTTCGGTGGTAGGGTTTGGGGGGTGAGGCCAATCGGTCGAGAGGCACTTAGGGTTTTGATGTTTTTCTAGCCTTCCTCGGGCTCGATCTTGAGATCGGAAGCAACCTCCAGACTGTAAGTGAATGCTATCAATGGAGGCCGAGCCTAGAGTTGAATAGTGTGGCAATCCACAAGTTGGATGAGTGCGGCCGTTGGGGCGTTGTAGTGACTTGAAGGTCTGGGTTTCAGTCAGGTTATAAGTTTCCAAAAGTAACAACACAGTGTGGCCCTCGAGCTGGGTGCTTCTCTTTTGAATTGGATGGATGGCTGGCTTCATCAAGCTTCTGTCACGACTCAGGTACAGTAAGGTCTCAAAGGTTTTTAAGTTTTCTTTGTTGCATGCATCATTATTTCATGATTGATATTTAAGTCAGAGCATGGTAGTTTGGCAAGTAGCTCTCGGTGAACATCAGGGTGCCGGGAAAAGTTGACTGGGAGGAGAAATATAGTGAATCCCACCGGTAAGCTTCGGTGGTATCCCTCCCTCGTGGTTCTTCTGGAATCGAACTTGATGAGCAGGGTGTTGGAAGTGTGTCTTCTCGACAATGGATTTTTCCTCGCCTGCAGCATTGGGAAACGTTACTGTTTATGTTTTATTTGTTAGTGTAGATGATGTAAATATTTCTTAAAATGTATGGCCGACCATCCCTTAGCTCGATGAGCTTGATGGGGTTGAACCTTCGTGTTTGCAAAGATTTTCACAGCATATAACATTTGATGTCTATCGTTTGGCACTTCTAAGTCAATGGAAGAACAATTGTGAAACTAAGGGAAAAGAAACATGGACTATAGTTTTGTTTCGGCATTAGCTGTGAAGTGTAAAAAGAATGGGTTTTGGAATGGAACCCTCAGTAAACAATGCGGCAATCTGTAGGATGTTGCCATCATAAATTTAAATGGAAATGTCTACTGTTAGGGTTTAAATGCTTACATAAGGTGTTTTGAACTCTCGTTTTCGAATTTGTATCTGAAAGCTTGTTTACGATGTTTATTTAAAGAGTGGCTATAAGCCGATAATAAAAAGGTGTTGGTTTTGTTTGAATACAACTGTGATAATGCTAAACCTTAGCCTGTCGATGTTAATGAAGTCTGCTGGTCTGTAATGATGTTTAAAGAAAACAAGAATAATAGATCTTGATTCTACAGTTAGGATACCTATGGTAATGAAACATTTGATTTGGCAGCTATTTAAATGTTTGTGAATATTAGTATGATGAGAACAGGTTAACCCTGGTTTGGGTGTAGAGATACTATATTTTGCTTTGTCAATTCAATAATGCTATTCTTTTCTTTGCTTTTAATAACAGGATATTCTGTGATGTAAATTCCGCCACACACAGTTGTTAATACAGAAACAAGAAAATGACAGTGCATTCATTAGTTAATTTAATTGCTTATGAATATGGTAGTTTTTCTATTTTAATTATATCTCCCTGTATTTGTCCAATTTGGGCTTCTGGAGAAAATGAAAGAATAATACAGTACTCCCTTTTTGCACAAAATAATACAGTGATGACAATAATTTCTAAAAAGGTCAGTCAGATTCAATAACAAATAAAAGAATGAGTATGTGGTTAAACAGAATGCAGGATATTGGTTTCTTTTGAAGAAATAATTGATGATCAGTAAACCCTAGATGTTAACACCATGTCCACCTTCAGAAGTCAGAAAAGAACCTACTGCTATAACTAGTTTCTGTTATGTTGTTTCAACATACAGATTTGAACAGTAAAAAAAAACAATGCATGCAGAGATCTAATCTACAGCTGCTAAAATATAAGATGCATGGGGAACATAAGTCTGTGCATGGGTGGTCTCTTGGGTTAAGATATTTAGATGCATGCTAGGTTTCACTTTTAACTGAACAGATTTAATGCTACCTCTCTGTACTGGAGTATGATGCAGCTTCACGCATGGGGAAAAATGCACAGGAGTCATTTTATCAGTTCAGCAAATTTAAATTAATTAGGATCTAACATTTTACTACTACTAATCATTAATAACATTACTAAGCCATTTTCTGAGATCATTCATGTGATTTGGAAAACACAAAAAGAATAGAACCTGAGTGTGATGGGAGGAACAAATCACTCAAGAAGCCTGTTCCATCCAACCTGCTCCCAAGCAGCCAAGATGTTTGCTTTAGGACCCCCGAGCCTATCCACTGGTCCACAAGGAGGAAGAAAGTTCTGAAGCTTAGGATCTCTACTTGCAACAACAAGAAATTTATCCAGCCTTACAGGCTTTGTAATCAATTGGACCAGCACCAGCACCTCTCGTCTGTCCTTATCATAACATTTGCAGACTTATACTTGCACTCTCCACAGCCTCCCTATTCGAATCTCTCAGCCATCACCCGATGCACATGAGGAATTTTTCTGCAGAAAACATTGTAAGAGCTCCCTACTCAATTCGAATTGCCTTTTATAGGCTGCCTAGGTGTTTTTGTAATTAACCGGTCATTAGTGAGGTACCTGCTCACCTCCCTCCACCTGGAGGGGGAAATGACACAAAATTAGGGGGTGTTGTCCCATAACAACAGCTAATGGTAGAGTGCAAATGTTACCATCTGTCCCAGTGCTTCCAGCAGCTTCCATTCCTCCTAGTGGGCCAGTGGACACTCTTGTAACAGCTTTCTTGAGTGTTTGTCTCCCATTTTTATTTATTAAATAATAATAATGAGTCATTACATTCATCTTTGACCTAATTGGTCATAATTACAAAACTTGTAATTATAATTTATCACAAAGCACTTTTGCAAAAAGGATAATAGTAGAAAATAATTATTCTAAAAAATTGGGTAGGTGACATACACCCCCCCTTAAGCCTCAACATCATCCTCGATGTTGCTTTATTCACTCCTTGAGTGTTCCTGGAACAGAGTTGGGTATGCAGCCTGCATACTACTCTCCAACTCCCAGGTAGCCTTTGCTAGGCTATAGTGCTTCCATTGCACTTTTAATTGGCCAACCATGTGGTTCCATAGTAGAGTTTCTTTCCTTGCGAGAATACAGTCCGGTTCCACCAGAAAATCGCCGCCTTGTTCCACCTGAACATTATTCCAATTCACAACATGAGTAGGATCATGCACATATTTCTTTAAAAATGAAATATGAAAAACATTATGGACTTTGAGGTTTGAAGGTAAGGCTAATTGATATGCCACAGGTCCAACTCTGGACAAGATTTTGAAAGGACCACAATACTTGGTTGCCAGTTTGGCACAACTCCTAAGGAACTCTTTTTCATCCTTACCTTAAGAAAAACATGTTCACCAACCTGGAACTCTTTATGAGTTCTTTTAAGGTCTACTAGAATTTTCTGTCTATCCTAGGAAGCTTTAAGATTTCCTTGTACTTGCTTCATGATTAGTTCTAATTCCTGCAATAGTTCGGGCCCTAAGGTGACCCTGCTAACCGAATCACTCCATGACATCGGTGTGTTACACTTTCTTTCGTAAAGGATCTCAAATGGGCTAAGTTTTGCTGAAGCATGGTAGTGATTATTATACGCAAACTCTGCTAAATGCAAGTAGTCTTCCCACTTACCAGGCTGATCCTTAACATACATTCTGAGCATATCTTCCAATATCTGGTTCACCCTTTCAGTCTGTCCATCTGTTTGCAGATGAAACGCAGTGCTGAAATTTAAGGTGGTGTTTAACCCCTTGAACAAAGACCTCCAAAAGTTACCTGTGAACTTTGAATCTCGGTCTAAAACTATTATCTTGGGTATCCCATGCAGTCGGAAAACCTGCTTCATAAAAATTTCTGCGATATCTGGAGCTTTATGGGTAGTTTTGACAGGGATAAAATGGGCTGCCTTGCTAAGTTTGTCTACTACCACCATAATGGAGTCATGTTATTTTTGATTCTTTGGTAACCCAGTGATGAAATCTATACTTATGACTTCCCATTTCCAGCTGGGTATAGGCAAGGGCTGCAGCAATCCAGCAGGATGCTGATGTTCCACCTTTACTTTTTGACAATCAAAACACTTAGCTGTAAATTCTGCTACTTCATCCTTCATCTTGGGCCAATAGTATTCCTTCCTTAGCATTGTGATGGTTTTCTGGTAACTTGGATGGCAAGAATAGTGGATTTTGTGCATCTAATTCAAAATCATAATTTTTACCGCGGGTATGTTTGGTATGTACAATCTGTTTTTGTACAGCAGTAAGCCATTTTCTTTCAAACTGAAATCTGTTACAGAATTTTCAGAGTTGTTTTCTGCTGTCCTTTCCTGTAATTTTCTATATTCTTCATCCTCTTTAATTCCTACAAAAATATGTTCCTCCAAATTTGTTGCGTATGTGCTGATGGTGGAAACAAAATGTATCCTTGCATTACGACTTAACGCGTCGGCAACTTTATTCTCCTTCCCCTTAATGTGCTGAATTTCAAAATCATACTCACTCAGAAAAGTTAGCCATCTGGCTTTCCTGGCATTCAAATTTGTTTGATCTAACAAATATTTCAGCCCCATATTATCTCTCATTAAGGTAAATTTTTTGCCAATAAGGTGGTGACGCCACATTTTCAAGGCATGAATCACTGCTAACAATTCTAGATCATAGGTGGAATAGTTCTTCTCATGTATTTTCAGTTTTCTTGATTCATATGCTATAGCATGTCCCTCCTGCGATAGGACTCCTCCCAGTCCATCATTGCACGCATCTGTGCATACTACAAAATATTTATTAGGATCTGCAATCCTCAAAATAGGTGCTGATGTCAACAATTCTTTTAACTTTACAAAACTGGCCGCACACTTTTGATCCCATACAAACTTCTTTCCCTTTTTCTGCAGTGATGTTATGGGGTTTGCAATCCTGGAAAACCCTTCAATGAATTTTCTATAATAACCAGTGATGCCCATAAACGATCGCACATCCATCACATCTTTAGGAACCGACCATTAATTAATGGCCTTTATCTTGGCGGGGTCAACCGAAATCCCTTCCTCATAGATTATGTGTCCTAATTACTGAATCTTGTCTTTGTAAAAATCACATTTGTTGAACTTGGCATATAGTTGGTGCTCCCTCAGAACTTGCAGAATGATACGTAGATGTTCATCATGCTTCTCCTTGTTCTTAGAATATACCAAAATGTCATCGATGAACACAACTGAAAACTTATCTAAGTACTTGTGCAGAATTTTGTTCATTAAACACATAAATACAACAGGTGCATTAGTTAATCCAAACGGCATGACAACGAACTCAAAGTGTCCATATCGAGTTCTAAAGGCTGTTTTGAAAATGTCTTCATCCTTCACACAGACCTGATGATATCCTGATCATAAATCAATCTTCGAGAATACTGTTGCTCCGCGTAGCTGGTCAAAAAGATCGTCAATGCGGAGCAACGGGTACCTATTCTTGATCGTCATTTTATTAAGTTGACGATAATCTATGCAAAGTCTTAGGGTACCATCCTTCTTCTTAACAAAAATGACCGATGCTCCCCAAGGAGACACGCTGGGTCTTATATAATTTTTATCTATCAGCTCCTTCAGCTGAGATTTTAACTCATTCAGCTCTAGTATATTCATCTGATATGGAGCTTTAGAACTTGGTATAGCACTAGGTATTAATTCAATAGTAAAATCCAGGTCCCTTTTGGGAGGTAATTCTGGGATCTCTTCCGGAAAAATATCTTGGAAATCCTTTAAGATAGGTATGTCCTCTATGTTTAGTTTGTCCTCCTTAGTACTTATCTCATCATGCAAGGCATTTACTGCAAACATCTAACACCCTTTTCTGATTTCCCTTTTTACTTGCATGGCTGAAATCTGCCGAACGGATGTTTTTCTAGGGATGCCTTTTACCTCTGTTGTCTTTCCTTCATCATCCAGACAAATGAAACTTTTTTCATAACAATTCAGAATGACACGATGGGTTTCTAACCAGTCCATACCGATTAGGATGTCATATGACCCCAAGGGAAAAATATTTAACTTAACCTGAGTTGTTAGTTGATTCATAGATAAAACACAATTTTCCACAAAATCAGAAACCTTTCTTTTTGTTCCTGTCGCTAATCTAACTAACCAGGATTTATCAAATTTATCTGTTTTCAAATCGAGCCTTTCTACAACAACTAGTGATATATAGCTTAGACTAGCACCAGGGTCAATTAAAATAGAAACTAGGTGGTTTTGCAGCATACCTTCGACTTCCACCATTGAGACTTGGTGTTCTGCTTGCCGGTTGTCTAATGCTGCAATAATTCTGGGTACTTCTCTTGCCACATCTCCTACAGTAGCTTCAGACTGTATGGAGTGAATATGGTTGGCCGCTCGTTTCTTTAGGGGACAGTCTGAGGCATAATGGGGCCCTTGGCACTCAAAGCATTTTATAGGTGGCTTCTGTTCATTGGTCCTGGCAACATTGGGGACATTTCTGGGTGCTGTAAATTTCTGCTGCTGATTATTTCTGTTCTGCTGAAATTTTTGATTCTGAAAATTTCTCTTCTGGAAACTGGAATTTCCACCATATCTAAAATTCTTCTTTTTCTATTCAAAGTTACTGGGTTTTGGGTTTTTCCAGCTAGGTACCCCTTCTCTTTTCTTATTCTGGTCAAAGCAAAAAGTGGCTTTCCTCATGGCTTCCTCTAGTGTCTTAGGGTTATCGTACTCTATCCTGTCCTTGATGTGGAAAGGTAGACAACTTCGGTACCTCTGGACCTTTGGTTTTTCTTCCACCATATACGACACATACCTTAGCAAACTTAAAAACTTGCTGTTTAGTTCTTTCATGTTCATCGTTCCCAGTTTCAGATCATAAAATTCTTTGGATTTTTCTTCATAATACTGCTCAGATAAGAATTTCTTCTTGAAGTGTCTTTTAAAAGTACCCCAATTCACATCCCGATCTTTTATACCTTTTACCCTTCTAAGGTCTTTCCACCAAATATCTGCCTTTCCGGTCATATTATAAATTTCCATCTTTGCCTTTAAGGATTCTGAATAGTCGTAGATCTAAAAATACTTTTTCATGCTGGACAGCCATGCTTCCGCTGTCTCTCCTTTCTCTGTTTTGCCATTGAAAGTTGGGGGTTTGATTTTCTTGAATTCACCCGCTATCTGTTCATACTGTTTATTCCTTTTTCCTTTTGGCTTAAAGTTTCTTTTACTGCTGTCACTAGCGTAGTTATGCTTCTTTTTACGTGGATGTTTGGCAGTTCTTGATGACGTTGAGTTGCTCTTTCCTTCAGCTGTTTCTGTTTGTTTATCCTTGCCTTCATGGGATAGCTCTTTAGTTTCAGAAGTATGTTCCAGGTTCTGTTCATATTTTGGGTATTGGTCGAATAGTGCTTGCTTCAACTCCTCCTGTGTCCTCAGGATTCTTTCATTGTCCTGTTTTACTGGCTGGATCTCTGCTTTTAATTCTTGAAAAGCACGCAATAATTCTGACGAATCGTTACCCCGATTGCCCTGGAATTGCTGTTCCATACTCGGGCTGTTTGGCGGAAATCTGCCCCTTATGTGTTTAGTTGATCCTTCCATATCTGTAAATCAAAGAAAATTTTTCTGTATACGACCAAATAATTCAAACTTGAGTTAGCGAAAAATTTCACAGTCATAAATTTTTCTGTTTGCGTGTTTCTTGGACCGTCTTTAGGCCTAGAGTTCGAACATGAGCTCTGATACCACATGTAACATCCCGATATTTTCATAAAAATTTAAAAATTTAAAAATTGCCATTAAAAGCTAATATTTGTAAAATGCGGAAATAATAATAATTAATAAAGCAATAATTAATAAATGTGACATTAGGTAGGAATAATTTAACTGCTGTGTCTTTTTGTCTTCTGATGGTGTATCGTGTTGGCGACACGTCATGAATCCAATTAATGCTTATGTCATTTATTCATATGCTGGAATGGTTGAAAATTGTGATGCATTTGGAAAACCGAATTCTTCTCGACAAGTACTGACAGTTTAATTTTTCTGGATGATGATGAAAGGGGTCCCACGAGGTGCCCCGAGGCTTACTTAGCTACTCGACTAAAGCATTGTACTCGTCCTTCATGCGCAGATTCGTAGGTAAGAGATAGCGATAAAATTTAGAGTGTTTAATAACCGTGATATAAATAAAAACTGCCTATGATTTCGACGCTACAGGTATGGTTTCCTTCCAATTTGTAAGAGGAACTTGGCTATCTTAAAAACTGTAGAAAATGTTAGTCTCAGAGTGTGATTGTTGTGAATGTTCTTCATTAGGAGATTATGACTTCACTTGCTATTATTCCATGAATGACTTGCGGCTGTTAAAATAATTCTTTTATAAATTTCGACAGTGACAAGTATAGGACAAGGACACATGGTCCTAAGCATACCATAGAAAGAATGATAAGGTGATTCTAGTTCTCTATTACCTGGGCAATTATAAAGGGGGATGCATTATGCATTAGTACCCTACCATGCAATGTATGCGATGGTTCTATGGGGCAACTATACCCTAAGGGTGTATTCATATAACTTATGATGTGAACAAAGCTTTAAGAGCTTTATAATGAACCTTATGATGAACTTTATAATGATTTTATATTAAGTTGGGGCGGAGTCAATCCATTCCCTAGGATTGAACGCGACCTAGGTGGATATTTTTATGCTATGAGTGTGCTCAAAATTGATTAAATGGAACATATAAGACCTTTAATATATGCTACCGGTGAATGTTATACCTTGATATAATTTATAAAGTCGATGCAATTAAACGTTGATCCACATGATTGGCAGGTGGAAGGATGGTGTTGTGTAAATCCTGTGTACGAAAACAAGGGTGTAGTAAATGATTAGGTTTGTAATCAATTCGCTTGGCCATCGTTTTAATGGGGATATTACGTGAACGTTATGAAGGGTCTCCAGCATGTGAGAAGGTTCATCGATGCTGAGTTGTAACGGGCCTCCTACCCCAGTGTCAACAGAGTTGGAAACTTCATGGCTTGGGAGGTAGATGGGTGATTTAATACTACTTCTGCCACCCTCCAACGTGGCTTAATGAAATTAGATCTCGGTCGTTGATTGTTGTGCGTTGGGATTGTGATGAACCCTAACGTAACTTATGGGATCTTGTAACATTTTCTTGGTCATTGTTTTGGTGGTAGGGTTTGGGGGGTGAGGCCAATTGGTCGAGAGGTACTTAGGGTTTTGATGTTTTTCTAGCCTTCCTCGGGCTCGATCATGAGACCGGAAGCAACCTCTAGACTGTAAGTGAATGCTATCAATGGAGGCCAAGTCTAGAGTTGAATAGTGTGACAATCCACAGGTTGGATGAGTGCGGCCGTTGGGGCGTTGTAGTGACTTGAAGGTCTGGGTTTCAATCGGGTTATAAGTTTCCAAAAGTAACAACACAGTGTGACCCTCAAGCTGGGTGCTTCTCCTTCGAATTGGATGGATGGATGGCTTCGTCAAGCTTCTGTCATGACTCAGGTACAGTAAGGTCTCAAAGGTTTTTAAGTTTTCTTTGTTGCATGCATCATTATTTCATGATTGATATTTAACTCAGAGCATGGTCGTTTGGCAGGTAGCTCTCGGTGAACAGCAGGGTGCCGAGAAAAGTTGACAGGGAGGAGAAATTTAGCAAATCCCACTAGTAAGCTTCGATGGTATCCCTCCCTCGTGGTTCTCCTGGAATCGAACTTGATGAGCAGTGTGTTGGTAGTGTGTCTTCTCGGCAATGGCTTTTGCCTCGCCTGCAGCATTGGGAAACGTTACTATTTATGTTTTTTTTTGTTAGTGTAGATGATGTAAATATTTCTTAAAATGTATGGCCAGCCATCCCTTGCGAGCTTGATAGGGTTGAACCCTCATGTTTGCAAAGAGTTTCACAGCATATAATGTTTGATGTCTATCGTTTGGCACTTCTTTGTCAATGGAAGAACAATTGTGAAACTAAGGGAAAAGAAACATGGACTATAGTTTTGTTTCAGCATTAGCTATGAAGTGTAAAAAGAATGGGTTTTGGAATGGAACCTCAGTAAACAATGCGGCAATCTGTAGGATGCTGCCATCATAAATTTAAATGGAAATGTTTACTGTTAGGGTTTAAATGCTTATGTAAGTTGTTTTGAACTCTCATTTTCGAATTTGTATCTGAAAGCCTGTTTACGATGTTTATTTAAAGAGTGGCTATAAGCCGATAATAAAAAGGTGTTGGTTTTGTTTGAATACAACTGTGATAATGCTAAACCTTAGCCTGTCGATGTTAATGAAGTCTGCTGGTTTGTAATGATGTTTAAAGAAAACAAGAATAATAGATCTTGATTCTACAGTTAGGATACCTATGGTAATGAAACATTTGATTTGGCAGCTGTTTAAATGTTTGTGAATATTAGTATGATGAGAACAGGTTAACCCTGGTTTGGGTGTAGAGATACTGTATTTTGCTTTGTCAATTCAATAATGCTATTTTTTTCTTTGCTTTTAATAACAGGATATTCTGTGATGTAAATTCTGCCACACACAGTTGTTAATACAGAAACAAGAAAATGACAGTGCATTCGTTAGTTAATTTAATTGCTTATGAATATGATAGTTTTTCTATTTTAATTCTATCTCCCTGTATTTGTCCAATTTGGGCTTCTAGAGAAAATGAAAGAACAATACAGTACTCCCTTTTTGCACAAAATAATACAGTGATGACAATAATTTCTAAAAAGGTCAGTCAAATTCAATAACAAATAAAAGAATGAGTATGTGGTTAAACATAATGCAGGATATTGGTTTCTTTTGAAGAAATAACTGATGATCAGTAAACCCTAGATGTTAACATCATGTCCACCTTCAGAAGTCAGAAAAGAACCTACTGCTATAACTAGTTTTTGTTATGTTGTTTCAGCATACAAATTTGAACAGTAAAAAAAAACAATGCATGCAGAGATCTAATCTACAGCTGCTAAAATATAAGATGCATGGGGAACATAAGTCTGTGCATGGGTGGTCTCTTGGGTTAAGATATTTAGATGCATGCTAGGTTTCACTTTTAACTGAATAGATTTAATGCTACCTCTCTGTACTGGAGTACGATGCAGCTTCACGCATGGGGAAAAATGCACAGGAGTCATTTTATCAGTTCAACAAATTTAAATTAATTAGGATCTAACATTTTATTGGTACTGATCATTAATAACATTACTAAGCCATTTTCTGAGATCATTCATGTGATTTGGAAAACACAAAAAGAATAGAACCTGAGTGTGATGGGAGGAAAAAATCACTCAAGAAGCCTGTTCCACCCAACCTGCTCCCAAGCAACCAAGATGTCTACTTTAGGATCCCCGAGCCTATCCACTGGTCCACCATGAGGAAGAAAGTTCTGAAGCTTAGGAACTCTACTTGCAACAACAAGAAATTTATCCAGCCTTACAGGCTTAGTAATCAATTGGACCAGCACCGGCACCTCTGCTCTATCCTTCTCATAACATTTGCATACTTATACTTGCACTCTCCACAGCCTCCCTATTCGAATCTCTCAACCATCACCTGATGCACATGAGGAATGTTTTTGCAGAAAACATTGTAAGAGCTCCCTGCTCAATTTGAATTGCCTTTTATAGGCTTCCTAGGTGTTTTTGTAATTAACTGGTCATTAGTGAGCTACCTGCTCACCTCCCTCCACCTGGAGGGGGAAATGCCACAAAATTAGGGGGAGTTGTCCCATAACAACAGCTAATGATAGAGTGCAAATGCTGCCATCTGTCCCAATCCTTCTAGCAGCTTCCATTCCTCCAAGTGGGCTAGTGGACACTCTTGTAACATCTTTCTTGAGTGTTTGTCTCCCATTTTTATTTATTAAATAATAATAATGATTCATTACATTCATCTTTGACCTAATTGGTCATAATTACAAAACTTGTAATTATATTTTATCACAAAGTAATTTTGCAAAAAGGATAATAGTAGAAAATAATTATTCTCAAAAATTGGGTAGGTGACACGGTCACACCTCAGCCATATTACCACTCGCAGATAGCGCAAGCTCCTGTATCCTCTCAAGCCCCCCTCCTTATTATCCACCCCAGGAAGCCCCTGCGACAAACCCACAACCCGTTGCACAGGAATGTCAGCAACCCCCACAAGGTTTAGCACCTGTGCTGCCTCCACCCACTTATTATCCATCGCAGCTTGCTCCCGCACCTACACAACCCCAGAACCCACCTGCCACCCAAGGGCAAGTGTATGCGCAACACAATCTGCATCCCAACCAAAATAACCAACGCCAGCATGGCCAGCAAAACCGTAGCAAAGTCCGTAACCGCGGGAATAACGCCCCTCCAGACTAAGGCGGCCAACCTCCCAATACCCCACACAATAATAACGCAGCACCTGCCAACCAAAACCCTGACCGGCCTCCCAAGCAAGCCAAAAACCCTAGTTTGCGAACAAACCTTCCTTGTTCTATTTGCGGGGTCTATGGCCATTGCACACATACTTGCCCACATTTGGAGCGGGCTCGGCAACTCTAGACTAATGATGCCCACCGCTAAGGGCACATGGCTCCTCAGGCGCCACCTAACCCCCCACCACCTCAGAATCAACCCTTGGTGTTACAAAACCCTTAACAAATCCAGGGTGTAGTGAACACTCAGTCGTTGGCTCCCCCTCAAGGAAACGCACCACCACAACAGCAAATCACTTATGCCATTCCTGATCAACCCATGATAGACTCAGGGACCCATCACTTGTTAATGATGTCATCTGCTGATGTCAACCTTCAAACCCATCGAAACCAATATGGCTCCACCCCCGAAGCCCCCCCGTTGACAAAAACACCAACGCTCATCCCATTGATCAATCGTTATGCATACCTCCGGCTCCACTAGATGGCGCCTCCAAAGCCCTTCGCTTCCCACTTCGCCGCATCAACAATAACCCCAATGCTCGCGCTGCGTCTAATTACAACATTGTAGATGATTTAGCTCAGTCCCCCGTAGCGATGTCTGCATTGGAGGTCTTAAAAAACTGCCCCACACAGCGCAAAACTTTGCTTTCAGCCATTGGTGCTATTGACCCAAATGATTCATGAATGATGGCCTTTGATTTGGACCAATCCAAACCACGCCTGCCTTCCACATTAGCGTTCCAATTTTTAGTATCCATTTGGAATCTTGTCATCCATCGGTGCATCATCGATGAGGGTGCCTCTACATGCGTTATGTCCACATTCGTTTGGTAGAAGTTGGGATCCCCTACTCTCCAGTAGTCCACTACTGCATTGCGAGCCTACAACGGCTGTTCGGCTCAACCCCAAGGTCTCTTAGCTAATGTCCTCGTCCAGTTGGCTGGTAAAACCGTGCTAATTGACATAGAGGTCATCAATGCCCAACTTGATTATAACCTCTTACTTGGCCGCAGTTACATGTACGCCATGCAGGCGGTTGCCTCATCCTTTTTTCATACCATGATGTTCCCCCATGAAGGATGCATGGTCAAGGTTGATCAACTCACCTATTACAATCCCAATGCCCCCGCTGTACCCAAAAACGTTCTCCCCATGGTTGAACAACCTGTTTGTGGTGCTGCTACCTCGTTGGTTTCCTCAGTGGGACCCGGAGTCTACTCAGATACACCGATGACTTCAACATTCGAAGCCATTCCACCCCCGTCACCCGCGACCGAAATATCTGACTTATGTACCCTTTCCCACAATACACCAACACCCAACCATCAACCATCCTTGCTACCTCAACCACCATTGGTACCTATTCATGTTGGTGTTACACCCATCCATACAATCCTCTTCTTATTCCCCCCTTCGGGAGTAGTAAGCGCCCCAGTTATGGCTACCCTCAGCCTCCCCGATTTAATTTTAGGATTACCTGTATGGTACATCACGCCTCCCGTTACCCCTCCGACACCAAATGTCGTCCTACAATCCGTGCAACCCATCACCACTACTAGTCAACCACCTCCCAGTGTCACTACTCCTTCCTCATCCACCAATCCATCCCCTCTTATCAAGCACACTGGGGGCAAAGGGCCACAACCATACACTACTGTACCCACGCCCAAAACAGTTAAAACCCCCCCGTGTTTCATGCTCCTCCCAAATGCTTGTTGTGTGATGAGGTAGGCCATCCCACCCATCAATGTCCACAATTACCCGCATTACAAGAGCACATGCAAATGCTTGAAAACGATCACAACATCCCGGTTGTCCAACTCGACCCTACCCCTAAGCCTCATGATAAATCACTGCGTACCAACCACCCTTGTGCCATATGCGGTATTTACGGCCATTACTCACATCACTGTCCTGATCTCCCAGATTACTGAGCAGCTCTCTAGGAGATCCACCCCCTAGCATCCCCGTCAACCGGAGAGATTAATACCATTTATATGATCTCTTCTACTACCACTCCCTCGTCAACCGATTTGACAATTCAAAGTTTCCACAATGATGAGGAGATTCTAGAGGCTCTTACTGCCCCTGATTACCCCTAGGAGGATATGCACCATCGTTCCTATTTCCTCCCGGAGGACTCCTCCTCCACCATAGCTACCCAATTTTCGGTTGAGTCCAAAGATTTCCTCCCCACCAAAGTCGACTGGTTTAAAGATCCCATTCCCACACTCGATGCCTTTAAGGAAGGTAACATGGCCAGTATCTCACCCACAATCCACATTGATATCTCTGCCCCAGCCGGTGGTCCTGAGATCATTACGTTAGGAGCCTCCTGCACTGAGTATGAGATCGGAGAGTACAAAATTTTTTTCCAAGAGTTCCGTGATGTCTTTTCCTGGTCCTATACCGAAATTCCTGGTCTTGACCCCGCTATTATAGAGCACCACATTGACACATGGCTAGATGTACCCCCCATTCGCCAGAAACAGCGCCCTATTCATCCATCAAAGCTCCCCGCCGTTAAAGCAGAGATTGAGAAACTACGCACAGCAGGATTCATTTATCCTATTGCATACACCACTTGGGTTTCTAACCCCGTCCCTGTCAATAGGAAACAAGGCACCATCAGAGTATGTACTGACTTCCGTGATTTAAACCGAGCATGTCCCAAAGACAACTTCCCCACGCAATTCATTGACTAGCTCATTGATGCGTGTGTGGGCCATGAGGTCTTATCCTTCATGGATGGTTTCTCAGGATACAACCAGATTTAGATCCGTAGGGAAGATCAATACAAGACTGCCTTTACCACCCCATGGGGCACCTTTGCCTATCGTGTCATGCCTTTCGGCCTTAAAAACACTGGCGCCACCTTCCAGCGGGCCATGACCTATTGTTTTCACGACTTGATCCATATCCCATTAGTCTATCTTGACGATTACACAACACATCTCCAATGAGTTGAAGGCATGCCCACCTTCAATTGTAAAGCCGACACCGCTGCCCGTTTCTTTTTTAACCATGTTATCACACGATTTGGGGTCCCCAAACAACTAGTCTCAGACCATGGTTCACATATTGAAGATTCCATTTGGCGCGAGTTGTCCACTCTACTGAAGTTCGAACATCAATATTCCTCTGCTTACTACCCCCAAGGGAACGGCCAAGTAGAGGCCATTAATAAAATTTTAAAAACCATCCTCCAACGCACTGTTGACCAGCATGAATCCAATTGGAATCACATGCTTTTCCCTGCATTATGGGCTTACCGTACATCAACTAAGACCGCCACCGGTTTTACCCCGTTTCATTTAGTTCACGGTGTAGAGTCTGTCCTCCCCATCGAGTGTTAGATACCTGCCTTACACATCGCCATCGAGCTTCTCCCAGAAACCTCTCCACTCGAGCAATGTCTGCTATCACTGGAACAAGCTGATGAATACCGTCGCGCCAACCTCCAAACCATTGAAGCTTCCAAGAACCGCTCCAAAGATGGTTACGACAAAAATGTCCACCCTCGAACTTTCCGTGAAGGAGACCAAGTTCTCGCCTATGACCAAGCCTAAGACAAGACCAGTAAATGAAAGTTTGAATCCATGTGGCAAGGCCCTTACATCGTGCAGACCTACCTCAGAAATGGGGCATATATTTTAACTAACTCCGAAGGTCACCCTTTGCGCAACCCCCGTAATGGGTTGTATCTTAAACGCTTTTATCCTTAAACAAACTTGCGGCCCCATTGGTCCATATTGTACAGTTTGCTTTCTTTTTGTTTTTCACCTATTTTACCACAACCTTACATTCATCATTTTTGCATGCTCACAGATGGACCATCTTCCACTTCATTACATTGGCTTCATCAATTGAGCAAGTCTCTGGTCTCCAAACCTGGCCTCTGCAGCATGGGTCTTATATTCCCCTTCACATGAGTTGATTCACCTTGACGGAATGTGCATAGGCACTGCTACCAATAACCAGGCCGAGTATGATGCTGTGACCGGTCTCCTAACTGATGCCCTTTAGATGGGTATACGTCACCTTCATGTGTTCCTTGACTCCCAACTGCTTGTCTCCCATCTCAACAACTGTTACCGGGTGCGTGATCCTTGCCTCTTTAGAAATTTCCTGCGCACAAAACAGCTTAGCCGCCAGTTTGAATCCATAACATTCACCGATGTCCCAAGAGCTCAGAATAGTGTCGCAGATCAAATGGCTAACAACATCCTAGATTGGCATATCAATCACACCATGTAAACCATCATCATGCATCATCATACCATATCATCCCATCAAAAAACATACAAAAATCCCAAAAAGATTGCATTTACAACAAGGGGCATCCATGTGCCTATCATCCAATAATATTTGCATCCATGTGCAATACATCAAACAAAATACACAAGGGGCATCCACGTGCCCATCATCCTACACTACTTGCATCCACGTGCCATACAAACATATACCAAACCACAAGCGCATTCACGTGCGTACACTAAATCATAATTACAAAAGATGCATCCATGTGCATATATATATCAAAAAATAAATGTCAATGTTCTACACATGTCCTGAGTACCTCAACACTCAGCTATACAAAAAATATATATACATTGACAAGCCTCATAGAATACAGGCCGTAAGCTACAAAAAACCCTGAGTGTCCATACACATCGGGGGGGAGTCCTCTGTACTCCCAACTGAGAGTCATACCCTCCGTCGCTGCCTGCATTGGCCACCTCCGAGTCCTCACCCTGCTCCTCCTCTGGCAGCTTCTCATCCCCTGCCAGATCCTGTTCCCGACCCCTCTCCGCCAATATGGCCACCCAAATCGCGATCGATCGGAAATCCCGTGGTGCCCTGAGACAATCCTGAATCACCTCCTGATCCAGGTCCCGCCACCCCTCATCGGTCACTCCAACCAACAAACGATCTAGAAGCACTCGTAAGGACTCCAGAGTCCCCTCCGTGTCCTATCGACGCACCTCCCCTCGGCTTAGTAGGGCTGGTATAGCCACATGCCCCCTGCGGTCTATATGTCTCGGTGGTGGCCTCGGTCCAACATCTGCAGATCATACATCAGTCAGTACCAGCATATCAATATCTCAAACCTAACATACACAAAATATGACATAAAAAATAACCAAGCAAGTAGATACATACCATCTGGTCCCCATGCCTGCCCTGGAGGTTGTGGTGCCTCCATATCTCCTGTGTAGTCCATATCTCTGTATGGATAATCATCCAGCGTCAGTGGCATCTACAACCACTATAGGTAGAGCTCCTGGGTGAAGTACCTCCCAACCTCACCACCACCCCGTTGGTGCATCATCTCTACCCACCGCACCATGTGCGACTCCCTAAGTCCTCCTGCCCTGATCGACACCCGTGGCCGCAATGTAGGTACCCACTCCATGAAGAAGGAACAGAGAAAAGACCCGTAGCAAAATCCCTTGCCAGCATCCTTCACCTTGGTCAGCTCCCGCTGAACACAGGTGAGGAACATCTGGCCTCAAGCAAAATATGTGCCTCCCAGCACTCGCTCCACTAGCTGCATCTGGCCCCTTGACACCTGCTCGGGCGCTTGAGACCCCAAAACCTGAACCACGAACGCTGCGATTGCCCGCACTGATGGCTCCTGCAGGTCCATAATACGGAGTGCATTCCTATGCACTGTAGCCTCTGAAACGTAGTAACACTCCAACATATCCTCCATGTCCACGTCTGCGGACACTCATGGCTGTGTATCAGCCACCCTACCCAGACAGGGCAACCCCATCAAAAAATATACATCTGCAAGGGTGAGATCCACCCTCTCCCCCTGCACCCTGAAAGCCTATGTGTCGGGCTCCCAAAATCCCACCAACCTATTCAGCAGTAGTCCTACTGAACATATCATGGGAACCTGTGTGAACTTTAGAAGCCCGCACAACCCCAAAGTAGACTGAACATGCCGATCCCTCCGGATGACCTCCACTATGTCGTCCGGGAACTTCCGCTCTCGCCATAGCAGTACTGGCATCCTGTCAATCACACAATGCAAACTCAATAGACCCACGTCAAATAAATAACCATTTCCCCCCCGGGCTAACCCTAAAGCACGATCCAGATCGTGGGTTTAGGGCCCCTTGTTGCGATTTCAGATCTCAACTTTCAGGATTTGAGTCGAGATCCAAGATCATGGTTGTCAGGGCTACAGTCGTGGTTGATGACTGCAGATTTCCCAATCCAAGTCACGATCCCGGACCACGGCTGTAGGAGCCGAACTCGCGATCTAGGACCGCATATTTAGCCCCAGAACTCACGGTGCCAGACCGCGATTCCACCTTGGAAACCCGTGATCCACGCCCTCGTGGACTGTACAAGCCCCCCTAGGGACCCACACCCCCTCGAGCTAACAAAAAAATACAGGTATGAGTTTCATGGAATACTTGCAATTCCCAGATCTGAAAACAGCTGGTCGGATCGTCCAGAAACACCACCTAAGCTCTGGTCCCCTATGATCTCCGATACAAGTCAATAGTCCAACTAACACTTGTCATTCTTGGGTCCACTTACTATTTATACCCCATTGACTTTTTATTGTTTTGGCCATTCTGCATCCATACGGAGTCCATTTTCCGAACCGTTTCCACCATTAGAATCAACACGACAAGACCGTCATTATGGTCGACTCGTTTTCTTATTTTTTCCACATCGTTTTTAGAGCATTTTTCTAGCCACCCCTCGTCGCCTCGGTTTGCGTGCCACATTGGCCGTAGGCCATTTTTGATATACTTTATATCATCGGATTCATTTTTCTGAGCCCGTGATGATGCTTGAGATCATTTCTTGCTCTCACCCCTAGATTTTTTGGGTATTTTTTCCAAAACGCCCCCCGTTGCCTCGGTTTGCGTGCCACCTTGGTCGTTATCCATTTTTGACACCTTTTATATCGCCGATTCAGTTTTTCGAGCTCATGATAATGATTGAGATCATTTCTCGCTCTCACTAGGTACAATTTCAACATTGTGTCCCAACACCTTGCTGCCTCGATTTGCGTGCCACATTGGCCACCATCGGATTGTTACACATTTTTACATGAGCCATTCACTCCACTCATACTGCAATTATTTCATTATTTTTCCACCATTCATTCTCCCGCAAGGAGGACCACCAGTGTTCCCCCCCACCCTCGTTCTTGGTTCCCATCGATGATTCCTTGATTGAGCACTTCCTCCTTGCCTGGCCATTCCTTTTGTTAGGTATAATTTTATCCCTTTTTCGGGCCGGACAAGTCCTTTACGAAAAAGGCACTTAGGGAGTTTCCATTAAGCTCTTTTCTGACTCCTAAAACAATGAAAAGATCGTCGAGCAATCTTGCTTCCTTTCATGCTTGTTAAAGTACTTGAAAGGGCGTCTATCTGGTATAAGTTTACCCCTTTTCCGGACCTGGTAGACTAGTTATGAAAAAGGAATACTCTAGTCACACCGACTAGAAGAGTTCTTCATTGAATCCTTTTATGCTTCTTCGGGCCTTGGAGACTAACACACGAAAAAGCACCTCCCTGGAGTCTTCTTATTGGTTTCAGACTCTCTAAAATTGAAAGCAACCATGAGCACACACTGTGCTGGGCTCGTACAAATCCACATGACGGTACCATTCCATTATTTCAGAGTCTTCTTATCGCTTTCAGACTCCTTAAAATTGAAAGCAATCATGAGCATGAACTGTCCTGGGATCGTATAAATCCACACGACAGTACCATTTTGACCACACTTCTTCTAGTTCGTTAACCCATGAAGAATTCCCCCCAGTGCCTCTCAGCACCATGATCGATCATCTCGGAAGCACCCCCAATAAGGTCGCCTTTGTTTAAAGTATTCTGCAGTCTCCTCCCATCTTACACCAACTTGAGTATCTCTCATCCCCGTCACTATCCTTGATCCATTATAGCTATGATCCCTTTCCCACCAGTCAGTTTCATATGCTGCCTGATCATCCCCCCCATCATACTCTGAACAAAGGAAGTTTGAGTCCACCAACTCTACTTTCCCAGTTACCCCCCACCCCCACAGTATGTCAGTCTTACCATTAGTACTCTCACACTTCGGTTCTCCACCTCATGCTCCTATCAAGGAAACATCATTGCCTTGCTCGTTGTAGGTCTCCCTCTGTCGACGACAACCCATCTATTCCAGAGGATAGACCCAGAGGTCCCTGCACCTTGGACTCATCACCATTTGTGGTGAGTACCTACGGACCATTTTAGAGGATTCATCAGTGCCTCTCCGAGTGGTTGTTTCTCACATGCTCGACTTCAACACCTTGATTGCATCATTGAGAATCGCGCATGGTATATATCCCTTCAGTTATTGGTCCAAGACCCCGGATTTCCCTCGACTCTAGCACATTGGTGAGTCACTTCAGAACACCCAGTTATATGTTCCCGTGGATGTCTGGGTTGCGTTGGCGATTGTATTCAGAATCCATCTAGTTATATGCTTCCTTGAGTACCCGGTTTAGTTCCAGTTTAGTGTACCATGGAGGGTCTGACTCCTCGTCACTATGATCCAGCAGCTCATTAGTTCCTCTGGTACCACACTCAGTAGCACTATTGATTATTCCAGTGTATCAGTTCTTCAGCTCAGACATGGACGGCCCAGCAGTCTGTCCTAGATTCCGTGTCCCCTCTGGACCCTTATGACGTACATAGTGGTTCTCCATGTATCCTTCAGGTCCCCATTATTGGGCCTTATTATTATTGTTTATATATATCTTGATACGAGCATGGGTATGCCCGCCTCGTCCATATATTGAGATTCTTCCTCATTCATTATTTGAGTCCATGAATATTTCAGGTCCCCATTTTTTGGACCTCCTTGTTATTATTATAGATCTTGCTACGAGCATGGGAAAGCCTGCCTCATCCATATGTTGAGATTATTCCTCATTCACTATCGAGGTAATGTATTTTCAGTTTTTGCAGTTAGTTCGGGACCGTTGTTCTGGGCTCTAGTTCGTTTATTCTCCTCTCCACATCCCAGGAAAACCATAAAATACCTATGATGTCTATCGGCCATACGATGAGCTCCTGCCCTCACACATCAGGGGGCATTCTGTTAACACCCAAAAAGTGCTCACTACCTCATCTCCCTCATTACAGGACTCATTCGTCCATATTTCCTACCATATTTGCCTCCAAAACCTTAAAAAACCATTAAAAAGCCTCCAAAAGGCCAAAAACCCATTAAAAAAGCCTCCAAAAGGCCAAAACCCCCCTTTTCCCCCAAAAATAATGTAAATTCCTCCAAAAATAGCAAAACCCTTTAAAAAGGGAATAAAAAATACAAAAAAGAGGAAAAAGAGGGAAAAAAGGAAGCAAAAACCTTATACAGCTGACCTAAACTATATGGTGCCGAAAACCATGGGTTAGCACTCCACCACTAAAAACCTATAAATAGGTGATGGAGGCTCCCCATTTCACATCCACAATCATCCCTATCCTCACTCTGCCAAAAATTCTCATGAAACCCTGGCTCTCCCTTTGGAGCTAATTTCCACTTGAGAACCCCATTTTGGTCCCATTTCCAAAACATCTTTGGAAGAAGGAGAAGGAACAACACTGGAGCTTGGAAGCAACCCTCCTGGACTGCTGCAAGAGCTTCACCAACCTCTACACCTGAGGTAACTTTTAATACAAAAAGAGAGATCTTCACCATATTTTCATGTTTTGTTATTTATGTCAATGCTCATGTTAGTTTAAATTTATTTTTATTTACTGTCATATTTCACCATTTTACTGAATTGCTACTAAGGAGTCCCTTCTCCTTAGTAGGTGCTCATTTGCACAAGCTAGGGTGAAAACCCTAGCTACAAAGAGTCATAGGGTTGAGTAATCACGGATTTAGGTATATTAGGACTAACCATAAGAGTCCTTGAATACTAAAACTTATTATTTCTGTTTGAAATGATCATGACTATACATGTTTAAGATTATTGTGTTTTGATAGTATCAAGATTATACTAATGAATGTGTGATTATGTATGAGATCTCGAGGATAACACAATAGTGATACTAATAAGCATGCATAGAGACCAAAGATGAATATAAGTTCAAGGACAGGTAATCCATGAAGCAAAGATCAAGAGGGAGCACACTCCAGTGGTTTCTGCAAGGATGCAGATATTCAGAGGGAGTTGACCATTTCTCTACATTCCACAACAGAAAGGTGTAGAAGAAGCTACTTCAGATTAGGACTCCAGCAGCTCCTGCAAGGAAGCAAAGACTCAGAAGGAGTCCACCCAACAAACAAACAAAGATAAGTATTTTAATTGTCATTTCTTGCATATTTGTTTGCTTAAATAATATTGTTCAATGATGTATATGCTTATGTTCCTAGACTTAGGATGTGTATCATGCATATTAGAATGATTGCATTAATGAACAATATACTACTAATATGCATTTGATGGGTAAGTAGGCCTATGGCACTGTACAACATTCCATTGCTACTTATCTAGAATGAAACCTCTTTGCTGACATGTTGGGAGCTAAGCAAACTCTTAACAATGTTCTGGTAGAGACTGAAAGGCATCTAGAAAGTTATGGAACATGGATAAATGTTGTATTGAAGCATTTGCTAAGATAAATTGCATGATTGTATGACATATTTCTTTATGTGCAAGAATTTGTCTCAAAATTATGAGATGTTTCTAATCATGCAATTTAACTTGTTTTGTAGGAAAGATCGTATACCTTCACCTACAAAAGAAGGAATACAACATTTGCTCAAGCAGCAAAATTATCTATTGAAGATATTGAAGTTCCCAGGATACGGGAAAAATGCCATGATCCGTCGATCATGAACAAAGATGTTTGGGATGCAGTCCCAAGACCTGAAAGGGAGTCTGTAGTGACTTCCAAGAGGATCTACAAGATCAAGCATGCTACAGGTGGTAGCATAGAGACTTTTGCTCCTGTAGCCAGATACACTTCCATTAAATCCGTACTTGCTCTGACTGCAGTAATGAAAGGGAAGATACACCAGATGGATTTCAAGACAGCTTTCTTGGATGGTGTATTTGAAGAAGAAGTGTATGTGGAGCAACCACTTGGTTTTGAGACACATGACAGAAAGTCATATATGTGCAGAACTTGGTATGGTAGGATAGACAGCTTTCTATCTAGTTTGGGCTTTACCAAGAGTAAAGCGGATTCCAACCTTTGCTACAAAGTTGAGGAAGGCAATCCAGTGATACTACTATTGTATGTGGATGACTTGTTTGTAACAGGTGAAGATAGATTGATTGCCAACATGCAGTGGAAGCTTGCTTCCGAGTTCGAGATGAGGCACTTGGATATGATGCACTATTCTCTAGGCATGGAGGTGTGGCAGAGTACAGATGGAATTTTCCTTGGACAAGGGAAGTATGCAGTGGAGATCCTGAAGAGGTTCGGGATGATGGACTGCAAGGCCATGGCCACACCTATGGCATCGAACCTGAAGCTTCTGTGTGATGCTTCATCTGATCTAGTTGATGTTACTGTGTATCGTTAGATGATTGGGTCCTTGATGTACCTGACGAACACGAGGCCAAATATTTGCTTTGCGGTGAACACATTGAGCCAGTTCCTGATGGATCCTAGAAGTGTTCACCTGGTTGCTGTAAAGCATATTCTGAGGTACTTGAAGGGTATAGTTGGTTATGGGCTCAAGTATGAAGCAAATCAAAAGTTTAACCTGCAGGGTTATGTTGATTCAGATTGGGCAGGCAGTGCTATAGATAGGAAGAGCACATCTGGGTGCTGCTTCAGTATGGGATCAGGTGTGATCTCTTGGTTTAGCAGGAAGCAGTCCTGTGTAGCACTGAGTACAGCCGAGGCAGAGTATGTTCCGTCCTGTTCGGCTAGTTGTGAGGCAGTATGGATTTGGAAGCTACTGTCTGAGTTATTTGATCTCCCGTTGGATTCTATTGGTATCTTCTGTGATAACCAGAGTTGTGTGAAGCTATCTGAGAACCCAGTGTTTCACGACAGGTCGAAACACATAGACATAAAATATCACTATATCAGGGATATGGTGTAGAGAGGAGCAGTGAAGCTCCTGTATGTTGCGACAGATGAGCAGATTGCAGATGTGCTGACGAAACCACTAGCCAGAGTGAAGTTCGAGTACTTCAGGGAGAGGCTTGGTGTTCTTCAGATCGATGACACTTCGAGGAAGAAGTGATGGACACATTTGTTGAAGACATTCCAAACATGTTGGAAGGAGGATCCTTCACATGGCTGTGGATGTAAGCGCTGGATGATGAGCATCAGGACGATGCTTCAGTTACTGCTCTGTATATGCATCAGGATGATGTTGGATATGATCAGTTGGATAATTTATATGTATATGTATGTATGCATCAGGTTGATGCTGGATATGATCAGTTGGATCATTTATATGTATATGTGTGTACGCATCATGTTGGATGCTGGGTATGATCAGTTGGATCATTTGTATGTATTTTGTATATGCATCATGTTGGATGCTTGGACCATGTATCTGTATATGTATTAGGTGGATATTGTGTATGATTAGGTAGATCATGTATGTTGATATATATCAGTTAGATGCATTCTGTGGATCATGTATCTATGTATGTATCAGGTGGATCATGTATGATGATATGTATCAGGTAGATACTTGGTATGCATCAGGTGGATGTAGTGTATGATTAGGATGATCATAGATGACAAGCTTCAGGATGTTGCTCCAGATGACATGAAGTAGGATGTTGCAGTGATGATGATCAAGATGATCATGTGTACATCAGGATGATGTATGATGAGTATCAGGTTGATACTTTGTGGCCGTGGATCAGGTTGTGCAGATGAGCATGTCTGGGAGATCCTAGAGGTCGGAATTGTGTACCCATAATAGCCTGGGATACTCTTTCGAGACATTGCTCTGGGAGGACATGTAATTTGTGCCCTGGGATATCTTAGGTCAGAGTTGTGTACCCGTAACATCCTGAGATGCTCTTGCGAGGTTTTGTCCTATGGCATGTAATTTGTGCCCTAGGAGATTTCAGGTCGGATTTGTGTACCTGTAACATCTTGAGATGCTCTTTCGAGGTTTTTCCATGACCACATGTAATTTGTGCCCTAGGAGATTTCATATCAAAGTTGTGTACCCGTAACATCCTGAGATGCTCTTGCTAGGTTTTGTGGTGACCACATGTAATATGTGCCCTAGGAGATCCTTTAGGTTGGAGTTGTGTACCCATAACATCCTGGGATTCTCTTTCGAGGTTTTGTGGTGGGGTCACATGTAATAAGTCCTGGAGATTTGGACAGGATGAAAAAGGCCTCAGATGCTCTTTAGGGTTCTTGCTAGTCAAGAGACTCTTTTAAGGTTTTGTGACGCACGTAATAAGTCCTGAGATATCCACAGTATGGCCAGTGATGATGAAGACCTGCAGGTGGTGGGCCTACATCTAGTATGAAAAAGGACTGGCTCTGTAGAACTTCCTATGACGAGTAGAGTCAGAGATTGGTTGAGATAGAAGCAACAGTGACGATGATGATGACGATACATCGATGATGATGATCCAGAGAAGAAGACTTGTGCTAGTAGATTTGTGTCGAGAAATACCTTCCTAGTTAAGAGGGAGTGTTGATGTATATGTAACTTCGGAATGTATTTCATCCATGTATTTCATTTATATATTATTGTACTCCTATAGAGATGTGTCATTCCTCTATGCTGAAGTGTCGTCATGTGTATTGACAAGTGTCGCAAGTATGTTAACTTGCCGATGGGTTATTAAACCACCATGTGTGGGGTCGGCCCTGATTTATGTAATATATGGTTGATGCAACTAGCTAGACAATTTGGCCCCATAAGGTCACTAGGAAAACATAACAAGTATAAATAGAGATCGGGAGATCTCTATTTGGATCACTCTGAAACTTACACTTCTCTCACTCAAAAAGTGGCGCACTAGTGAGGAGGAGGATCATATGCTACTAGGAGACTATCTCTGTGTATTTTGGTTGTACTTTGGTTGAGCCATTGCTCTCTCTATCTCTGAGGAAGTTGTGGGGTTTTTCACCTTAGGGTTTTCCCCACGGAAACTCTGTGTCTCTTGTCTCTCATGCTTTTGATTCTTGTGATGATTGACATGCTTGTTATGATTGATATGCATTGATATACTGTACATGTTTTTCTCTCAGTTAAGATCCTAGAGTATTGTGAATTAATGCTCAAAATTTAACAATGGGGACGTTACACTTACATTGTATTCCATCACAGATCCACTCTACAACATAGATTATGTGCACATATATATCCACATGCTTCTTGTGGATTTTCACAAATGCTCAGATATGCACGTCTTCTCCTTGTGTTTATTCATTTCTTATTGCCTCGCTCACTTCATCAAATCATGTTTCTTCTTATTCCCCTGAGCATTTCATCTAACTAAAGCTTGTCAATTCAGAATATTACTCCATGCGTTCTTCCAAGCTTACCTCTTCACTCATCAACTTCACTTCTTATTTATAATCAACTTGTTCAAACAATGCATCCATGAGTTGGGGCTTCTCTAAATGGTAACACCCCTTCTCCCTTTCTTTTTGGACAAGCTTACCCAAGCATCTGCCACTTGTCTTAACCCGCGCAAATGGGGTACCATGAATTTGTGGGTCCTATGCACACTAGTTCATTGGCTTGGTGGGACTTGCGAACTTGGGGACCATCACTAGGTGGGATTAAGGACTTGCGCACATGGTTTTATATATATTTCTTCAAACTGGCACATAAACACTAAGTTCTCTTTGACATTAACTTTGGAGTAGCACGACTAGGTGGGATTAAGGAATTTCACACAAATTTTTATGTACTTCTTCAAACTGGCACATAAACACTAAGTCCTCTTTGATATCAATGACAACAAAAGTTCAACAATATCCCCCTTTGGCATTGATGTCAACACCTTATGAAGTTGTGCTCCTCTTGATCATGAATTCCTCTGTTATGCTTGCACACAATATAGTGCTCCCCCTGTGTTCATTCCAGTTTGATCCTTTGCTCTGCCGCGCAACCTTTGATAAATACTTCTCTGTTGTTTTTCATTCCTTTGTGCTTCCTGAGCAGTTTTTTGTCACTAATACATGCTTCATGATATCTCTCCCCCTTTGACATCAATGGAAAAGGGATACTCCCCTTGCAAAATTGTAGGTTCTTTTCTCAACTTGAGCTCTGAATTTGCATTGTCTTCATGCTGACCTCTTCTAACTTGTCATGTCACTTATTTGTTTCAATTACTCCCCCCATCTTCCTGTTGTATTCCTTTTCCTTTTGTTGTTGCTGCTGCACTGTGCTAAGTTTCCCTGCAACATGTACATATGTCATTGTCTCTATAGTTGTCTTAGTTAAGGACATGCTCCCCCTACACGGTTTACAATTTCCTTTTAACTATATCTTATGTTCCTGTCACATTTAACCTCTTATATCAATGTTGTATTACATAAGTGTATTCTTGTGTTGGCTGCACATTCTTTGTCTACTTGTCTTGGTGTACAAAGTTATATCTCAACATCCTGGTTTCATGCTTCCCGCTCCTTTGATTTGACTGCACCAGATTCCTTTCATGTCAACCATTTGATCCAACTGATCCCCTTATTATCTTCTAGCATTTCAACGCGACAGATTTGGCTATCATAAATGTATTGTTACCTTTTAACCTCGCTTATCATGCTTTTCAAACACTCCTCAATGTAAACCTTACTGATTTGACATTTGACACACCTAAAATGTGTGAAAATGTTTTGGTATGTCATTTATAACTCATGTATGCACACGATTCAACAATATTTTGTCCTTGAGTTCAATCTTCTTAATTTATGTCGACAAGAACTGTTAGGAAATTTGCATTGTCCATCGTGATTGTAATTAACTTCATCGTCCCTTCATTTTTGCTTCGAACAACGCAATCATAACTGCAATTGATTTCATTGTCCCTTCAATTTTATTCGAGGTGCGTAAGTTGGTGATATTCCAATCTATATATGGGATACTCTCCATTCACAGAGTCACCAAGCTTTCCTGTCTTTGATCATTGATTTCTTGCTTCTATCGCAATGGCTAGCTCTCTTCAATAAGTCAATGTAGTTATTGGTAGGATTTTTTAATTAGTCCAGTCTTAGTGACAAGAGCTCGTAACCAGTTTATAGAGTCACATGTCTCAAATCAATGAGGCGCATATAGGGGAGTGGTATGCCCAATCTCAATTTAATCAGAGGAATGTGCATGAGATTGAGGTCTTGAAATACCAAGTTGGGCATTTGGAGAAGCAATAGGAGAAAACATTGATTCTTCTACAACAGTTGCAAATGAATCATCACCATATTGGTCTTACCAACCAATTCCTATAGGATCTCAACATGTACCAAACTATGTAGGATTCCAGTTCTAAGTAATATTCATCACTTGAGCTTTAGTTATATCTACAACCATCCAACCATGGTGCAGAGCCAGACCTATCCAACCATGCCGTGAAGCCAGACCTTTACAACCATGTCACAGAGCTAGACCTCGAGCTTTGGTTTTGATTTTTATTTTGTAACTGTCATATCTACCCAAAATATAAGGGCACATTTTCTATATGCCACCTTTTGTAACGACACTGGCTTTTTATATAATATAAATCAATTTGCATGTCATTCAGACGAGTTTCTAATTTCTGTGACATGAATATATGTTCAAATGTACTTCGGTTTTATCCTGGTAGTGCAACACTTTTGTCTTGATGCACAAATTGTTGGTCATTCTTCTTGTCGTCTTTTTCTTTGACATCAACGAAACTTCTTGTATCTGTCTCATGGTTTTGAACTAGAACTCTTGTTGTGACTATTATGTTGATGTTGAAAACAATCTTTGCACTTGAGACTAATACACCATAACACTTTCATGTATGATCATCTGACCTTTGGCTACACTGTTCTAGTTTCCTTGAATTCACATATCCTTTTGAATTCAAGGGTCTTATGTGCACACTTTGAGAGTCATTAGAATAAGCAACAATTATCTATTGCCAAAAGAGTATTTTAATTATTATAATTAATTGCGCAGGATAGTGAACATTTATTTACCCATTTTTTTGTGCGCATGGGTGTTTGTTGGTGCTTTATAAATATATTCTTCTTTCAATATATGCATTGTTCTTGTTTGATTGTCCTGTTAATGTTTGGCAATTTTGATCTTTGTGCCCAAATCCATCACAAGCATATCATCATATAGTATAACAATACTTCATAGTATGACCATAATAATTTCATCTTAAGCATATTTGTGAATAAAACCTTCTTTTATAACAAGGAACGATGTAATCATTATCATACCTGAGTTGATTTTGCTTAAATGACCCAACTTGTTGATTCACAACTAGAACATGCTTGTTGTTGTAGACATTTTCTGTCGTATTGTATCCAAGAACAGACTTGTCTTTTGGTGACCTTTGGCTATTCAATATCTCATCCAAAATTAATGAGCTATTCTTAAATTTAGATTCCACTTTCATGTCAAAAGGATTTTTGTCATCATGTGGATTTGTGCAATCTTAAGTTTCATTCTCAAACCCATTTATTTCAAAAGAAAACTTCCTTGGACTCTACAAACATTGTTCTTCTTTTCTTGATCCAACTAGCCGTGTTTTCAATAACTCATTTCCTATTTTGTTTCTTCCGGTGATGCTTCCAATAAAAAATTATTTTATTCAAGCTTCTCAACTGCATTATGTGTGCATGCTAGTTGTTTCTTAAGTTCCCCATTTTCATCTTCTACCTCTTCAAGTGCTTTGTTCATAAGTGCTTCTCCGATTATTTTGGACTAGACTGTTTTTTCAACTTTGAGAAACTGATCCTTTTGTATATCCAAGGATTCTTGAGATTCCTACAGGCTAATATTCAAAGATCAATTTCCTTTTCTTAATTGTCTTAGTTCATCCAAAGCACTGATCAGTTCACCCTCCAAGTCAGCTTCTGCATTTTCTTCATTGTCAAAATCAAGGATTTCTTCTTTTCTCTCAAACTCTATCTAACAATTACTCATGTTAGGAAAATTGTAAGATTCAACACAGGACCTTGAGGATGAAAAGAAAATCCCATTGTAGACGTATTTGCTGAGAGCATCTGCAGAAGGATTTGTTTGTTTTTCACAAGACTTATTTAAGACTACCTCCTTACTGTGTGATTTATTCTTCATAAAAGAGAAACAATTATCCTTTTCCTTTGGGCCTTTATATTCAATATCTTCTACCATTTCCATAAAGAGTACCTCTCTTGCATTGGCATCACCATCATCTTCATCATATGAGCTGTTGTTCTCCTTTGAATACAAAATCTTCTTGTTTTTATGTTCAGTCCTAGATTGTTGGTGTGAGTTTCTTCTTTCTCTATAGTTAAGATACTCTTCACTGTCACTATCCTTGGATTCCTTGTAGGGACACTTAGAAGCAAAGTGACCTACTCTACCACGTTTAAAACACTTGAAAGGTAACTTACCTTTGTATTTTCCCTTGCCTCTTTTGAGATTCTTCACAAAATTGGCTTCTTCATCATCATATGCATCAGAGAGACTTTTGCTGGACTCTTCCATAATTTCTCTTGTCTTCTTGGATGCCTTTACCATTGCTTCTTTTCTTGTAGGATTTTCCTTTTCAGTCATCATCTCATATGCTGTAAGAATTCCATGAAGCTCATCCATCTTTAATTTGTCCAAATCACTTATGTCCTCCAAAATTGATACCTTGGGATCAAATCTGGTTGGAAAGGACCTTAATACTTTTTGCAGAACTGCCTCTTCATCAATTTGTGCACCAAGTCCTCTGATTACATTGACAATCTCATCCACTTGAAGGAGATAGGATGCAATGTTTTCTTCTTCCTTCATTTTGAGGGTTTCAAACTATCCTGAGAAATTTTGCAGCTTTGCTTTATTAACTTTCTCATCTCCTTCATAGATGTTCTTGAGTTTGTCCCATACCTCTTTTGCTGATGTACATTGCATAACCTTGGTGAATTCTAATTCTCTTAACCCACAAAATACTGCATTTTTGGCCCTCACATTTCATTCATACTTCCCCTTGTCAACTACATCAACTGGAGGAATATTGGGAACTTAGTAACTACTTAGGACATATTGCCACACATCAGCTCCAAGTGATTGTAAATACACCTCCATCCTTATGCTCCAAAAGGTGTAGTTAGACCCATCAAACCTTGGTGCTCTATTTGTGGAAAGCCCCTCATGCCTATCCATTTATGCACAATGATCTTTATCTTCCAACTGTTAAACTGTTACTGAAGCAACCCACTCTAATACCAATTTTTGGAATTATTAATGATATTGAGAGGGGGGGTGAACCAATATCATGCGCAAATTTACAAATTATTCACTTCTAAAACATGCACCGATTGCAATTTATTACCACATCAATAAAAACAAACCTGGTGCAAATATTTGAAGAAAATTTTTGTATATATGTATAAAATATGAATTTACAAAGAAAGATGGGAGACACTGATCTCCATTGATGTGAGAATTGAATCACTCATACACCCCTCTGATTGGGACACCAATCCCACTGGAAAAAACCAACTTGCAGACTGCAAGCTTCAACTTGTGAGGACACCAATCCTCCATGCAAGCACCAACTTATTGAACTAGGCTCCGACCAGTGAGGACACCAATCCTCTGCACAATCACCAACTTGCAGTGTTCATGCATGAGCTTGAGTGGAGACACCAATCTCCTTTCCTTGCCCCATCCAACTGCCTTGAGAAGTAGATAGTACATATTCCTGACTTCAAGTCTACACACACATAAATTTGCACTCTGTTGTACTGACTACGTGCCTTTCCACTAGTTCAAATTAGATTGTTGTGTCTCTTACACTGTATTCCATCACTGATCCACTCTACAACATAGATTCTGTGCACATATATATCCACATGATTCTTGCTTATTTTCACAAATGCTCAGATCTGCGCATCTGCATTTCATGTTGCCTTGCGCACTTCATCAGACCATGTTTCTTCTAATTTCCTTGTGTTAAATTAATGTAACTTCAAAGAATATTCTACTTGTATTTTATTATTGTAACTCCGTCTGGAATGTTTTACCTCCGTTAGGGGATGTTATTATTACATTTGGTCATGAGGTTAAACATCCATTGTAAGTCGGGTCATTAGCACCCCCAAGAATATAATATAATGTTAAATTGAGTCTTCCTAGAGAAGTCGGCCCAGTTAGGGTTAAAGGCCAGTGAAAAGTAAAGTATAAATAGAGGGAATGTTTCCCTCATTTATTCACTCACTCACTTGTGCAATTCGCATTAGAGGAGAGAGAGAGATATCTGCAAAGGAGGAGGATTGGCTTGGGTCTCGAGTTTGATCTTTTTGTCTCTCTTATTTGTGAGACCTATTTTTGGCATTGTACTTTGATCATCTATATTGAGGAATTTCTTGTTGGGTTTTCTTCCCCTTAAGGGTTTCCCAGGGTATATTGTTTTTGTGCTTTGTGATTGTGTATCTTTCAGAGATACTTATTATGCTGCTATTGTGAATAATATATTGAATGCTAATGAAATTGGAATCTATTCTATGGTAGCATATAATCTTAACATGGTTTCAGAGCTAGCCTGAAAAGAGCAACTTTCACAAGGTAAAACTCTCTCTCTCTCTCTCTCTCTCTCTCTTCTCAGTGAAAAATTAGGGTTTCTCACAAAAGTGGAATTTTTGAGTGCAAGTGGCATAGGAAAGTGCGCCTCTCCTGGGAACATCTATTGGCTCAAAGATCAAAGTTTTTCAGTGGGTGAAACTCCAGGAATGTCAAACCCTAGTTTGACCTTGAACCAAAAAAACCAGAAATTTACCAAAAAACCAGAGAAAGCTAGAAACTACAGACCATAATTTCACAAGTCAAATTTCAAGGGTGAAATTTTGGAATCTTCAGAAACCAAGTGTACCAACATACTCGCCTCAGTCAAGCACATCTTTTGGTGATTTCAGTTTTTTATTTTGAGAAATTTTAATTTTTGGTTATTCCCTGCTCTCCGGGTTAAGATGGCACCAAGCACTAAGTTTGATGACAAGTTGGAAGGAATAGAGAACTTCTGTGCATGGAATTATAGGATTGGACTCCTTCTAGAAGAGAAAGATCTTTCAAAGTTTATTAAAGAAGTTGTACCAAGACCCGCAGAAGCTGAAGCCAAGGAAAAGCATAAGAAGGATATGATTAGGTCCAAGAGGATCATAGCAGATTCTATCAAGGATCATTTGATTCCGCAAGTGTCCTCCAAGAAAACCCCAAAGGAAATGTTTGATTCCCTATTAGGAATGTATGAAGGGAGAAACATAAATCGAAAGATGAATTTGAGAACCCAACTCAAAAGCACGAAGATGAATCCATGTGAATCTATCCAAGATTACTTTACTAGGGTTTCTCAATTCAAAGAACAACTAGAAGCAATTGGAGACAAGCTTGACGAAGATGAATTAGTGATTCTTGATCTCAATGGTCTTACTAGACCTTGGGACTCTTTTATCTAGAATATGTGTGCAAGAAAGGAAAGTCTACTATTTGAAGTAGTATGGGAAGAATGTGTCCAAGAAGAGGCTAGAGTGGAAAATCGAGAAGCACTACTTAGAGATGATGATTAAGCTCTAGCCACCCATACTAAGAGAGGAAAAGGAAAACCTCATTTCAAGAAGGAAAATCGTAAAGATTCTCATCCTCCAAATAAGTTTCAAAAGTATAAGAAGGGAAACTACAAGCCAAGAGACTTCTCTTGTTATCAATGTTTCCGTTGTGATAAGCTAGGACATATTGCCAAAGATTTTCCATAAAGAAAAGAAGAAGTCAAGAAGAAGAGAAAGAAAAGACATCATGCTCACTTAGCCAAAGAAGAAGAACCTCCCAGGAAGTTAACAAAGGAATAAGTAGAAGAATATGTTTTATTCTCCGCTCTCTTTGGGTCTATGACACCTAGAAATGACACATGGTTAATTGATAGTGGTGCTTCAATGCACATGACAGGTTAGAAAAAAGAATCTCTCCAGTTTAGAAGAAAAGAACTCCCCTAAGAAGGTATCATTAGGATATGATTATCAATATCCTATTAAGGGAATAGGATAAGCCACCTACAAGCTTGATTCAGGAACCCCGATGAAGATGAAGGATGTACTATATGTACCAGGCCTAAAGAAGAACCTACTTTCTATCTCAGCTTTATATAAGAAAGGATTTAGGGTTTCCTTTATAGATGGAGAAGTTCTCATGTGGTCGAGAGGAAAATCTATAAAGGATGCTTTTGTTATAATAGAAGAAGGAGGCTTATACAAACTGAAAGGACATTCAGAAGCAGCTTTGATTCATGATACTACAAGTCCATGCGAATTATGGCATATAAGGCTTGCTCACATAAGCTACAAAGGATTACCACATGTAAGCACGGTAGTAACAAGATTAACCTATCTCAAGATTGATCATGAAGGAATATGTAAAGGATGTGCAAAAGGGAAGAACATAAAGAATCCATATCCGAAGAGTGACACCAAGTCAGAAGGGATATTGGAACTTATTCACTCAGACGTATGTGGTCCAATGCCCTCCACATCTCTCAGTGGATATGACTATTACGTTACATTCATTGATGATTACTCCCAAAATACTTGGATTTACTTTCTGAAATCAAAAGGTGAAGTATTCGAGAAGTTCAAGGAATTCAAAGCCTTGATAGAGAATCTTTCAGAAAGAAGATAAGGATACTCAAGTTAGATAATGGAGGAGAGTACACTTCAAAAGACTTTGAATCCTTTTGTAAAGATTTTTGGATTAAGAGGGAACTTACCACTCCCTATAATCCTCAACAAAATGGTGTTGTTGAAAGAAAAAATCGAACTATTATGGAAGCAGTGAAGACAATGATCCATGATCAAGATCTTCATATGCATCTATGGGCTGAAGCAACAAGGATAGCATTATATGTACAAAATAGATTATCCCATAGTGCACTTGGGTTCAAAACCCCCGAAGAGATGTTCACAGGATATAAACTAGAGGTAAGTCATCTCAATATATTTGGTTGTCCAGTGTTTGTTCATATTCCAAAAGAGAAAAGAACCAAATTGGATCCTTCCGGAAAGAAAGGAATCTTTGTTGGATATTGTGAGGTCTCCTAGGCCTTGAGGATCTATATACCAGGCTATCATCACATGGATATTAGTAGGGATGTAGCATTTGATGAAGAAGCAACCCTCAAAAACTCCAGAAAGTGACAACATGGAGAAGTATATGAAGAATATGTATCTCCTAGAGTTACATAAGTGGCACCCTCTCCCATTGATGAGACTCCGAAATATCATGATATATTGGAGCCCCAAGAACCTCCATCCATGACTATCTCTCGCAATAGAAAACCAGCTTGGGATTGTGAAATTATTCAAGATGCAAAGAGGTATGGAGATCCAGAAGGCTCCATAAGAGAAAGCAAGATGCAAAAACCATTTTCCAGTTATGTGGCTTTGATGTGTGACCTTGTAGACAAAGAACCTACTTGTTTTGAAGAAGCCATTAAAAATAAAAATGGGTAGAAGCTATGACGGAAGAATACCAATCTATAATGAATAATGATGTATGGGACATAGTTCCCAAACCAAAAGATAAAAGTGTGGTATCTTCCAAATGGATATACAAGATAAAACATGTAGCAGATGGAAGTATTGAAAAATACAAAGCTAGATTTGTGGCTCGTGGATTCTCTCAAAAGGAAGGAATCAATTATGAAGAAACATTTGCTCCTGTAGTAAGGTACACTTCCATTAGAACCATCATGACACTTGCAGCCACAATGAAGCGGAAGTTACACTAGATGGATGTGAAAACAACCTTCCTGAATTTTTTCATTGAAGAAGAAGTGTACATAGAAGAACCACAAGGTTTTGAGTTTGAAGAAAAAGAGACGCATGTTTGCAAATTGAAGAAGGCTCTGTATGGGCTGAAGCAATCTCCAAGAGCTTGGTATGGAAGAATTGATAGTTTTCTGATGAGCTTGGGATTTACCAAAAGTAATGCTGATCCTAACCTTTACTTCAATGTTATGGATGATGAACTAGTCATATTATTGCTATATGTGGATGACTTGTTATTGACAGGTAATGATAAGCAAATATCAGAGTGCAAGAAGAAGCTCGCTGTAGAATTCGAGATGAAAGACCTTGGCTTAATGCATTATTTTTTAGGTCTTGAGGTATGGAAGATACCAGAGGGAATCTTCCTTAACCAAGGGAAGTATGCAGTAGAAATATTGAAAATATTTGATATATTGGAGTGTAAAGCCATGGCCACTCCCATGGACACCAACTTGAAGTTATTATCTGATAGTTTGTCAGAATTAATGGATGTGACTCTATACAAGCAGATTATTGGGTCGTTGATGTATCTGACGAATACTAGGAAAGATATATGCTTTGATGTGAACACCTTGATTTAGTATTTGGTTGAGCCTAGATGTGTTCACCTTGTAGCTGCAAAGCATGTGATGAGGTTCCTAAAAGGTACAATAGACTATGCTCTCAATTATTCTAGAGATCATGAGTTCAAACTGTATGGGTATACAAATTCTGATTGGGAGGGAAGTGTCTCAGACAGGAAGAGCAATTCAGGGGGATGTTACAGTCTGGGGTCAACCATGATCTGACGGCTAAGCAGGAAGCAATCCAGTGTGCTCTCAGCACTACAGAAGCAGAGTATATTGGAGCCTGTTCTGCTAGTTGTGAAGCTATATGGCTTCATAATTTGTTATCAGGCCTATTTGATCTAGAGTTAGATACCACAGTGATTCTATGTGATAACCAGAGTTGTATAAAGATGACAGAGAACCTTGTGTTCCATGATAAGTCAAAACACATAGAAATACAATATTTATACATTTGTGATATGGTGCAGAAGGGAGCTATAAAGCTCCAATATGTGAGCACGAATGAGCATGTTGCATATGTGTTGACTAAGCCTCTATCTCATGTGAAGTTTGACCACTTCCGTGACAAGCTTGTTGTAGTCCGTAAGGACATCCTTCGAAAGGGGGAGTAGTGTTGATGATATTGTGGTGCAATGGGATTGATCATCCCTAGATAGTGATCCCGTAATTCCGAAAGGAAGTATAGTCTTAAATGTTGATCCTGAGTTGTGATGGGATTGATAATCCCTAGACAGTGATCCCTCAATTCCGAAAGGAAGGATAGTCTTAAATGTTGATCCTTAGACTGAATCCCGAGTTCTGAAAGGAAGGATTGTCCATGATCCCTATCTCCAAAAGGAAGGATCACTAGTGTTGTTGGAATGAATCCCTGGTTCCGAAAGGAAGGATTGTCCATGATCCCTAGTTCCGAAAGGAAGGATCACTAGTGTTGTTGGAATGAATCCTTGGTTCCGAAAGGAAGGATCACTAGTGTTGTTGGAATGAATCCTTGGTTCCGAAAGGAAGGATTGTCCATGATCCCTAGTTCTGAAAGGAAGGATCACTAGAGTTGTTGGACTGAATCCTAAGTTCCGAAAGGAAGGATCACCAGAGTTTTTGGACTAAATCCCGAGTTTCGAAAGGAAGGATCAAGTGTGCTGAAGGTGATGATGCTCCTGATGATGTTCCAGTACTGAATATGAGGATGATCTAGTGCTGCAGATGATGATGTTCCAGGATGCTCCAATGCTGCAGAAGATGATGTTCCAGTACTGTAGATGAGGATGATCCAATTCTGAAGATGTTCTAGTGCTGAAGATGAGGATGATCCAGTGCTGCAAGAGAAGATGCTCCAGTGATGAAGATGAGGATGCTCCAATAATGAAGATGATGATGTTTTAGAATCATGCTACAGATGATGATACTTCAACTCTATATAGAGGATGATGATGTCGCTGAATAAATTCCACTGATTTATAGATGTACCAACCAATATTCCAAATGATGTTGTTGATGATGCCCCTCCTCCTTCCCTCCGATGATGTTGTGTAGAGTTACACATGCAGATGTTGTTGTCAGTATAATACTCTTCTTGTTAAGGGGGAGTGTTAAATTAATGTAACTTCAAAGAATATTCTACTTTTATTTTATTATTGTAACTCCATCGGGGATGTTTTACCTCTGTTCGGAGATGTTATTATTACATTTGGTCATGTAAAGGTCATGAGGTTAAACCTCCATTGTAATTCGGGTCGTTAGCACCCACAAGAATATAATATAATGTTATATTGAGTCTTCCTAGATAAGTCGGGCCAGTTAGGGTTAAAGGCAAGTGAAAAGTAACTATAAATAGAGGGAATGTTTCCCTCATTTATTCACTCACTCACTTGTGCAATTTGCACTAGAGGATAGAGAGATATATCTACGAAGGAGGAGGAGGATTGGCTTGGGTATAGAGTTTGATATTTTTGTCTCTCTTATTTGTGAGACCTATTTTTGGCATTGTGCTTTGATCATCTATATTGAGGAAGTTCTTGCTGGGTTTTCTTCCCCTTGAGGGTTTCCTAGGGTATATTGTTTTTGTGCTTTGTGATTGTGCATCTTTCAGAGATTCTTATTATGCTGCTATTGTGAATAATATATGAAATGCTAATGAAATTGGAATCTAGTATATGGTAGCATATAATCTTAACACCTTGAGCATTTCATCTAACCGAAGCTTGTCAATCCAAAATATTATTCCATGCGTCCTTCCAAGCTTAACTCTTCACTCATCAACTTCACTTCTTATTTATACTCAACTTGTTCAAACAATGCGTCCACAAGTTGGAGCTTCTCTAAATGGTAACACCCCTTTATCTGCCACTAGAAGGAAGAGATGAAAAGTGGCATCTGCCACTTTTTGGCTCTTCCTTCTAGTGGTTTAAGGTTTAAAAAGAGCCCTTTATGAGGCTAAAACATCTAGGGCATTCAAATGGATCAAAGCTGTCAAAACACTTCACATATCACATTTTCTCTTTGTGGATGACATATTCTTAGTTAGTGATAGTTCATGAAGGAATGCACACCAGTTTAGGGATATCATGGATATATATTGCTCAACCACTGGAACGATAGTAAACGTTGGAAAATATTTCGTTTCTTTTATGGAAACTAGTGAAGAAAATAGAGACAAGTTTAAAAGAATGTTTCCTTATTCAAAGGTGGTTATTGATGAGGATAAAATACTTGGGTTTCTACCTAAATTTGAATGATTACACTAAAAGGGATTGGGGATGGATGACATATAAGATGGAAAAGAGATTAATCTCATGGTGGAATAGGTGGCTAACAAGGGGGGACATACTGATATTGGTGTAATAGAGGCTATACCTGTGTTTGGGTATCTTTATCATTTATTCCTAAAGGGATACTGAAGCAAGTGAGAAAAAAGAGTTTTAATTTTCTATGGACTGGTGAAAGCAAAAAGAGGCATGTCCCATGGGTCTCTTGGAAAAGCATTTCACTTCCAAAGGAAATGGGAGGATGGTGTATACAAAATATACACTATTTTTCAAGGGCATTACCTGCCAAAAGTGTATGTGTATAAAGAGTTATAAAAGGTAAAGGGTTACGGTGTATGGTTATTAAGAAAAAATATTTGATCTATTAAATTTGGAAGAATGGACTAGGACTAGTCCAGAGTCATATCAAATGCATATGTTATATGGAAGGAAGTTGTGATGGCTTTTTTTTGGTAGGTAGTTGGCTTGCATGGAAGTGGGTGGAAGAAATATAATCAAGTTGGGAGAGGACCTGTGGGTTGGATGTGATTAATTTTATAAGTTGTCAAGGCAAATGGTTTAGGAGTTAAGAGACAAGGGTTTCTTCTTTCTATATCAAGTAGTCGATCATGAAAATTACACCATTATGAGTCAAGAATGGTATGATGCTAAAAATTTGGGTTTTTTAGAGGAAGAGGAAAACATTTGGAACAATTTTTGCCTTGCTTTAAAAAATAGTAATGTAAGGATTGTGCATCATTCTTACGATGCATATACTTTGAAAGGCCAACAAACTGAGAAGCAAATGTCAGGGAGTGGATCTAGGTTTTTGAGGAACAAATGGTTGGAGGTGCAAATAAGTTCTGTTGATGTTGTGACGCATGTAAAGGTCAGAGGTATGATGAGTTTCCATCGAGGTTACAGTGCATGTAAATGTTGGATGTATGATAGATGTTCATCGTAGGTATGATGCATGTGATGATTTTTTACGAGTTAGTTAATCAATGACATGTGTCAAACTTGTCATCGAAAGTACAACACTCAGAACAGATGCCATAGGTTTGATGAATTCTAGTTCGACAGTTAAAGTGATACTATTTTTCTGACCTGCGATGAACAAATGTCACAAATTGGATGAAAAATTGTTGAATTTTTTCTCAAATTTAGTAGTGGGATATGTTATTGATTGAGATTAAGATGAAGTCTACATGTTGAAGAAATCCATGTAGGGATTGAAACATGCACCCAGAGTTTGGTACAGCAGGATTGATGAGTATTTGAAGACCAATGGATTTAACAGGAGTCCAAGTGATCCAACCCTGTACACAAATATAAACCAGGAAGATAAAATCCTAATAGCTTGTTTATATGTTGATGATTTAATTTTCACCAGAGATCTCTCAATTGATGAATTTAAAACAACCATGAAAATATAGTTCAGAATGATTGATTTAGGGATGATGAAGTATTTTCTTGGCATAAAGGTTTTAATCAATCTGAGAATGGAATTTTTATTTTTCAAGATAAATATGCCAAGAATATACTGAGTAGGTTTAGGATGGTGAATTACAAACCAGTTGTAACACCAATTGCAACTGGTACAAAGTAGATCAAGAAGGATCATGGATCAAATGTTGATATTACTTTATATAAGAGACTGGTGTTAGTCTCATGTATTTGAAAACAACTGGGTCTGATATAATGTATGCGGTGAGCCTAATTTCGATGTTTATGGAGTCTCTGGAGAGTACTCACTAGCAGGTTGGTAAAATAATATTGAGATATGTTGATGGAACAACAGAGTTTGGAATTATGTACACATTAGATTCAAATTTTAATTTGATTCGTTATACTGGCAATGATTTTGCAGGGAGCGGTGATGACAGGAAGAGCACATTTGGTTATATGTTTAGTTTTGGATATGGAGCAGTAGCTTGGGCATATAAGAAGCATCCCATTGTGAAATTGTCATCTACAGAAGCAGAGTATGTTGGAGCAATTGTAGTAGTGTGTCAGACAGTTTGGATGAGGAGAATTTTGATTGAGTTGTTGCATGAACAAGAACGACCAACTCATATCTATCGTGATAATAAATCTGCCATAGTGTTGTTGAAAAACAATGTTTTTCATAAGAAGAGCAAGCATATCGATACAAGGTATCACTTTATTAGAGACCTTGTGAATTGTAATGAAATTTCTGTTGAGTTTTGTAGATGTAGAGATTAGTTGGAAGACATATTTATGAAACCTTTATAGGGAGTTATTTGAATTTCTTATAGATAATTTAGGATTTGTATGTTGTGGGATGTTGTAGCACATAGTTTGAAAAATCTTTGCATAAATAATTAAGGGGGAGAATGTTGGATATAATTATTTCTTCATATGCATGTTCATTGAAATGGTTAATTCAGGATGATGCAGTTACTGTTTTTTGCAGTAGCAGATCTCAATTTTAGCTAAGGTAGATCAAGATGTAATATACCCAATAAAAAATTATGAATATTAAACCTAAATTACTCAATGAAAAAGGTATTGGTTTCCAATTTTACCAATGGAGATGTTTGCTTTAATAATAGTGGAATGTATGTACTCATTTAATATTTCAAAAAAGGATGAGAAACTCCATAAATTTGCATTTAAACCAATGTAATATACCCAAATTAGATCTGTTATAAAATTTAGATGTTTGGTTATTTAGTCCGGTTCATGACTTTTGTCAAACACTTGTATGCCACCTCTTTATCATCAATATTGAAGCATGGAAGGTATTGATAAGATCAACAAATCAAGGAGAATAGTTCTTGTCCCAATATAATAGCATATAATTATATGTATTTCAGATTTGATCAATCTTGCACAACCCCATAAGCATAAATTCAAATCTAGAAAGACTAGCTCTTTCACTACTATGAGGGTCTTTAATTCCAACTTGGTCCAAACACTTCCTAATCAGCCCAAATCTTCCCAAATAGCTCCAATTATACCTCGACACTCCCAAATAAACCCAAATAACTTACTAACATACTTCAGGGATATTATATGAAATTTTTATACACATTGTCTTAAGATTGCTTCATCATACTAGCATATTTGCACATATTTGCATATTTGCATATTTATTTTGAATGTATGGAAACAATAATAATATGGATTACAACAATATATGGCTCTTACAACAACTCAAAATCCAATAAATACAGAGATAGGAATGTAGAGGTGCGCCCCTCCACTAGAAGAGATGTCGAATATAGTAGATTCAGTAAAATGATGATATCTCGGGCATACAAAAACTGTTTTTGGTGAAAAAAAGTGTTTCCAATTGGAAATGATGCTCTAAAATCAATGGAATAGGTCTCATAGTCTAGAAATGCACAGAACTACGAGAACCAAAAGTTCATTCTCGACCCATCTACACCGGTCCAAGCTCCAAATCCTCCATGCCAATCCTCTCCTAAAGCACTTGTAAATATGAATGCTCCTCATGCTCAATCCTCACATAAGGATCCTCCATCAAATAATGATTGCAATTAGACATGTATAATTGACTATATGAGGTGTAGGAGAAAAGATGTGATCCTCTCAACTCCTCATGAAGTTGCTCAACCTCCATGGCCAAGTCTTCAGAAAACTTAAGAGCAAGGTCCTTGTCCATAAATAGCTGCAAGTAATATGATCTCATCCTTTCCAAATCCTCTTTAATGATGCACAGTTGGGAACTAGTGACCCCTTCAACAAAACCTTTATGTCTCTCCTCCAACTGAGTCATCCACATAAGATCTTCAATACATTTATGATCACCATCTGTCCTTGTCAATACTGGCAACATCTTCTCCTCTATGACTAAAAATTGACTCTCTAAGTCATGAAATATCATCCTATCAGTATTGTATATGTTTTTAGATAAGGGACCATCCAACTCATGTGGATCATGCAAGCTCTCATTAATTGATTTAGTCCTTTCATTGTCCAAGGTTTGTGTCTTGTTCACATTTACTAATGAATGATATACAAAATCATAATGTTTGTGCCATGAATACACAACACACAATTCATCTTTGACACTCAAATCAACATTATAAAATTCTTCAAGACCAACATTAGAGGACTCTACAATACCAACATTCTTACATGAAATGGCTACTATATCATACTGATGCAAGGAAATATGGCTGCTGCAAAAATCAGAATTGTAATGATACCTTTGTGTTTCCGCTTCATCATTCCCACGTGGTCCATCCGTGATGGTATGCTCCTCCAATTTGAGTTCATCTTGATGACTCAAGGTTGCAATATGTTTTTCCCTTTGATCCAAACTTTCGTATGGATGAAAAGAGTTTTTGAACATGGCTTCATTTTATTTAGGACTCCCACATGATGGCTGATTTTTACTATCCTCATGTACATTTGAAGGCTGAACAATGACAATGGAGTCACCACTCTTTGAACTAGATTCGTCACAAGAAATTTTGGGTGCTCTATTTGCAAACATACCAAACATCTTGTTCCTAGGTTGTGATGTAGAGCATTTTGGTAACATTAACCTTCCGCACTCAAGATTCTCCTCCTTAATGGGCGATGTAGGAAGGAAAATGGGTGACATTCTACCATCTACAAATCTAGCCATGGATGAATTTTATTTTATTTTTGAAAGTATGATCCTCAAATTTTCTTCAAAATTCATCTTTGGTTCCCACAACTGTCGAGGAACATGCTCTGATACCACTGTAATATCCCTAATAAAAAATTAGGAATATTAAACCCAAATTACTCGATGAAAAAAGTATCGGTTTCCGATTTTTCCAATGGAGATGTTTTCTTTAATAACAGTGGAATGTATGTACTCATTTAAGATTTAAAACAAGGATGATAAACTCCATAAATGTTCATTTAAACCACTATAATATACCCAAATCAGATCTGATATAAAATTTAGGTGCCTGGTTATTGAGTCTGGTTCATGATTTTCACTAAACACTTGTACGCAACCTCTTTATCATCAATATTGAAGCATGGAAGGTACTAATAAGATAACCAAATCAAGGAGAATATTTATTGTCCCAATATAACCACAAATAATGATATGTATTTCAGATTTGATCAATCTTGCACAACTCCATAAGCATAAATTCAAATCTAGAAATACTAACTCTTTCACTACAATGAGGGTCTTTAATTCCAACTTGGTCCAAAATTTTCCTAATCAGCCCAAATGTTCCCAAACAGATCCAATTCGACCCTGACACTCCAAAATCAATCCAAATAACTTACTAGCATACTTCATGGAGCTAAAATGAAATCTTTATACACATTGTCTTAAGTTTGCTTAACTATACTAGTAGATTTGCACATAAATCATCCATAAACTTGAACATTGAATACCATATGATGAAAGTAACTGTACATATTTATTATGAATGTATGGAAACAATAATAATACTGATTACAGCAATATATGGCTCTTACAACATCTCTAAATCTAATAAATACATATATAGGAATGTAGAGGTGTACCCCTCCACCATAAGAGATGCTGATGAGAGTAGATTCGGTAAAATGATGATATATCGAGCATATGGAAACCTTTTTTGGTGAAAAAAAATTGTTTCCCACTGGAAAAGATGCTCCCAACACAATAGAACATGTCTCATAGTCCATAAATGCACAGAACTACCAGAACCAGAAGTTCATTCTCGACCCATCTACACCGGTCCAAGCTCCTAATCAATAAAAAGCATCTCCAAATGATATATTTTCCTTCCAAATAGACACCTTAGTAAGATATACATGATATCCAACCCAAAAAATATGTATGCAAGATAAATGGGATCCACTAGTGCGCTCTCCTTAGCCGGGAACCAACACAACACACTAGAAACACTGGAAAACCAATACAATAGAAATAGTGGAACACAACTGAATATTCATATCTACAATAAAATCACAGACACATATGATACATGAATCTCAGTATAGAAATCTGAATTATCTCTCTCAACATTTGCAATGAATCCCAAATTAAGAGATATGGATGATTTCCTCCTCTCTACTAGCTAGAGTGGAATCTTTCACCACTGAAACTAGTTCAAAAATGCAAGGGGCACATATCCCAAGGTTTAAAGCTACAAGATATTTACAATAAAAAATAAAATTACCAAAATATCCCACACATGAGCCCTCACCTTTCTTTTATAACTCTTCATTCATCTTTCCCCTCCTTCTAGAGTTTTCTCTCTTAAAAATATCTATAAAATATTAATAAATACTATTTTCATGAGAGAATGATTCTTGGAAAACATTAACTTCCTTTCTAATGTTATTTTGGCTCAAATAGACCTTATCCTTCCTTAGAATTCGAATTAGGATATGCTTAGCTTGATTTGGGGGAGTTACATTACCTTATGGACCCACTCTTCCCTCATGCTCCCTCCTTAGCTGAATTTAGAAACTGGCTTGTCATAGATTGCTATAGATGTTGTTACAAGTGTCATAGATTGTCATAAATTGTCATAGGTTGTAATAACTTGTCATAGATGTCATATATTTTGTCGTAGATGCCATAGATATGATATTTTTAGCCCGGGGAGTTACAACTCATGAGATTCCTCCATGATAGGATTCCTTCCAACTTGGATGGGAGTTATCTCTTTAAAATATTAATAAAAATGATTTTTAGGAGAGAATGGCTCCTTCTAACTAATTCTGCCTCATTCTTGAAGTTATGGCCATTATTATTACAAAAAATATGGCCCACGTTACCCCTTCTTGATTTAAGTCTTAACTTGCATAGTGACTATAGGCCAATAATTCCCAACTTAATTATTTTTCGCTTGAACCTATCGGAACTAAAAATGGGGACATTACACAAGATCATTTCAATCGGTGGGGCGGTGGGGCCATTCATACTCACATTAGAGAAGTTTTGCAGATTGCAGTAATGGAATTGCATTAGTATTATTCGATAGTTAAGTTTTCATATACCATATTAATTGCCACCATTTGAAATTGCATCCGAACCTCATCATTAGAAGTTTCAATTGATGAAAATTTTGGTTAAGTGTCAAGTTTGTGGTGGAGTTGGAGTCCTGGCAGAATTAATCTAATGGGTTGAAAAGTGGAAACAATTGAGTGGATGTCGATGTGTGCTTTTAGAGGGTGTCCCGAGAGTGTTTGAAGAAGAAATCTGATAGGTAATTCTGATAGTGTATCAGGAGTGACATATCAGAGGTGAAAGTAAGAGTGTTCAGGAGACGTCCTGATGGAGCAAGTTCGACAGTTTTTCTGACCCAGGGCATCGAATTTGCGTGAAAGTGTTGGATAGGCAGTGTCCGAGGGAGATTCCTGATGGCGACACATGTCAACATTTTGGAGTTTTTTGTCGAAGCATCCAAGCGAAGGTCACGAAGGAAATGCATATGGTGGAGTTTTGATGAATCGATCAAAATGAATAATTTTTTGGAAGTATTTGGTACAGTGTATTTATATCGAGTTTTGAAATGTTTTCGGCTTGATGGAAATTTTGGTTGTCAGGAAAAATGTCGATTGTGTATATATATGTAATTTTATTTGTTAATAGAGAGAGAGAGAGGAAAAGAGTCTAAGTTGGCTCTCGTTGTGTCTCTGCATGAAATCTTCAGTGTGTGTGTGAGTTTGTAAACTCCTTCATTCCTTTACACATCACAAGGAACTATAACTCTTAAGTTTGATCAATAACACCACCTTCAACATAGAGAAATCCCAACATCAACAAAAAATTGTCAATCCAACATAGGACATGGTCAATGGAATCAGTAACTGCAAGCAATCCCTAGTCGCAAATTCAAAGAAAACACAACAATACAGTGAAAACTTAACACAATTGTGGTAACACCCACCACTCTCCACATCCACAAGATGCAATAGTGACCACCCTCAATACAATAAACCATGTACCACAAAAAAGGTGCAACTATTGACTTTTCACAATGACACTACCTCCCATCCATAGAAATAACTATAACACTTCAATTTTATTTTCTTGCCAACTCATTTGACATTTATTTCATTTCTTATCATTGATTTAATACACAAAGTACATGGGAAACATGTGTTAGTTCTTAATGATTAATATTTGATTCCCAATATATTTATAAGAAGTTCTTGTGAGATTTTCAATTACTAGGAACTAGATTCATAGGACAATTTCACCATGGAATATTTTAGACAATGAGAGAAGAAGAATAGAGAGAATAAATTATGGAAAACACTCTGTATCTTATTCATTGATATGATAACAATATATAATACATCCTCCATCTAGAAAACCGAATTGCTTTGAAGCAATATGGAAAGAGCAAAAAGAAAGGCTTAGAAAAGACAAAAAACCCCCTAGGTGGCAAAAGCAGTTTCCAAAACTGTGCTAGAGGCTCATGAATTTGGCAAGTATGGTATGGAAGCTCATGAGCAAGGTAAATGGAATGTAATGATGGCTTTAGAAGGTTATATATGATGTGGAGGTCGAATTGGTCAAGTGGCAAAAGATTACAAGTAAACTAGCTTTATCTTTTCCACTAGAAAGTAGAAAAAACAGGGCAAAGCTAACTAAAACTGGATAGTGTCTTTCTAATTCAGGAATGGAATAAAATCATACAGAATCCAAGGAAATATTATCCAAAATCTATCCAAATTCGTTTTTGTGAATGAGGATAGCATGTGGTCCACTAAAAGACAAAACTGGCTTATTCTACCTAGTCAAAACTCAGGAAATTAATCATAAATGATTAATTAATTTTATCCCAAGTCTAGAATGACATAGTGGGTTTTTTAAATGTTCCAACACCCCCCCTTAAGCCTGAATTTATGTGATGGGAATTAGAAAAATATCAGAAATATAGGGCCCAAGCAACAAGGCTTATGGTCACCCCAATACAAAAATAACTAGTCCATGTAAACCGAGGAAACAGGGAAAACCTCATGGGAACAAAACCCTCCCTCAAAAATGGACATGCTCGATGTCTTCATACTGTCATGTTGCTCATTTGAATGAGCTGAATGTGCTGAATGAGCTGAATGGGCTGCTTCCGAGTAACTGACTTGATGAAGAGATTGTGGATGTCATGATCATGCATCACTGCATTGATATTGTGTAGGCAAGAACCATGTGTTGAAGCTCTATGAAGTTCATCTTCTGATGATGGAGGAGCATCAAATGAATTTTTCTTGCTGCTGTAACATACATAATCAAATTTGAAAACATAATCAATGATGGAAAGAAGATCTATGCATACTCCTTCCCAAGGAGAAACAATGAACTCAACAGGATCAGTTTCTTCTATAGATGCAATGTGTACTAGTTCTTGTTCTTTCTTCTCAAACTAATGTAGAACCTTTCTGATATTTAAAATGAGATCATGCAGCTCTGAAATATCAGAATGTAAGTCATATGGAGAAGCAACCAGTAAAGATGTGGAGTATCCATGATCGAACATAATTTCAGTAGAAATTTTTTGAGAAACTAGATCACCCGGACAGCTGAGCGAGCCTGGAGAGTGTGAGGACTTGACTTTTCAACCATGAGTAATGGGGTCTTGTCCAAATGTGTGGAATATCAGTCCAAATAATGCCAAAACAATGGCTTTCCAACCAATGAAAGATATGCAAGACAAAAGTGCAACAGAGGCAAGTGACACAGTGTAGGAAAACATAGAATTGTGTAGTTTCTTAACTAGAGAACTTGGGGTTTGTAGGGTCTTTTGTGCATCCAAAGGTTGGGAATATGATGTGGGATATGTAATGACCTGCATATCAGACTGTAAATCATCTTCTAAATCAAAATCTAAAATATTTGAGTGATGGTGGAAAGACCTTTCAGAAGACAAGTCAGAAGCTAGTAAAAAATGACTAGTTTTGAGAGAAGACTTGGATGAACTGACTGAAGATTGTTCCAAGGAAGAGGTGGAGGTTTCTGATTCTGATATATCAGAATGTGAATCAATATCAGAGAAATTAGAATTATATTTCACTCTAGCACTCAAAGCATAAACATTATTACCTTTGGGAGAGGCTTGGAGACAGAGTTCTTGTTCTACAACAACCTTGCCTTGTTCTTTCTTTGCAAAGTCAGGAACATTTATGTTATGCTCTTCAAGCATCTTGGCCATGATGTCTAATTTCTTCTTGAAGCAAGATTTCTTAGGATAGTGACTTTGCAGCAATAAGAACACTTGGGCTTCTCCTTCTTCATCTTCTTGGATTTGGAATCTCCATCAGAATCCTCTTCATTTGACAATATCTTCTGTTTGGATTTGTCATTCTTGAAACTCTTTGCTCCATGAGCAACAAGTGCAAAGTCTTTGGAGGGTGATTTATCCCTCATTTGTACCAGCTTGTCCTTTTCTTGAGTGAGTGAATCAATGAATGCATCCAAGGTTGGCATCTTCCACTTGGGAACTGCAATTCTTGTAGAATGAAAAGTAGACACAAATACTAAGTATTCAGAGCTCAGTTTTGACAGAATGGTAAGGATTAATTGCTCATCCTTCTTCTCTATACCACATTGCTTGAGTTGAAGCACTAGGTTCTTGAATTTTGATATCAACTCCTCCATAGAATAAAAATTACTTGGACTAAGAGAGATCAGCTCAATCTCCAACAAATGACCTCTGAGCTCGTCCTGTTTTCCAAAGAGAGACTCTAGCTTTGTCCACACTTCATTTGGAGTTGATAGAGAATCGATATGGAATAGAAGATATGGAGATACAGATAGACAAAGTAACCCATAAGCTTCATCAAGCCTATTGAACCATTTGGATTTTAATGCAACAGATCCTGGCTCAGTTTCAAGCTCCATAGTGACTCTATACAATCCTTTGCTCCGAAGATGGATGATCATATGTGCCTTCCAGTCAAAGAAATTGAAGGGAGTGAGAGTCACAGCTTTGGATTGATTTTTCTCCATACTGATGCACTCCTGGTAATGGTAATACCTGCAAAAAACACTCTTGGAAATTGTTTTGAATCAAGCTAGCTCTGATACCATGTGATATTTTCAATTACTAGGAACTAGATTCATAAGACAAATTCACCATGGAATATTTTAGACAATGAGAGAAGAAGAATAGAGAGAATAAATTATGGAAAACACTCTGTATCTTATTCATTGATATGATAACAATATATAATACATCCTCCATGGAGAAAATCGAATTGCTTTGAAGCAATATGGAAAGAGCAAAAAGAAAGGCTTAGAAAAGAAAAAACCCCCTAGGTGGCAAAAGCAGTTTCCAAAACTGTGCTAGAGGCTCACGAATTTGGAAAGTATGGTATGGAAGCTCATGAGTGAGGTAATTGGAATGTAATGATGGATTTAGAAGGTTATATATGATGTGGAGGTCGAATTGGTCAAGTGGAAAAATATTCCAAGTAAACTAGCTTTATCTTTTCCACTAGAAAGCAGAAAAAACATGACAAAGCTAACTAAAACTGGATAGTGTCTTTCTAATTCAGGAATGGAATAAAATCATACAGAATCCAAGGAAATATTATCCAGAATCTATCCAAATTCGTTTTTGTGAATGAGGATAGCATGTGGTCCACTAAAAGACAAAATTGTCCTATTCTACCTAGTCAAAACTTAGGAAATTAATCATAAATGATTAATTAATTTTATCCTAAGTCTAGAATGACATAGTGGGTTTTTTAAATGTTCCAACAGTTTCAAACCTTGTACTCCATAGTCTAAGAAGGCATTATTGTCTCCACTAATGGACAATATTGAAATAAAATAATGACATCTCAGTGCCCCAATTTTATGTTCCTTGATCTTGATGTGACTTGCTCGATTTTAATTCAATGAAAACATACCTCCCTACAAACATCACAACACTCCTTATTACAACGGGAATGCATGCATGAAGATATCGGGAGAGCATATATGGATAGATGATAATTAACTATGATGCCAAAAAATTGAATGAATATCACTTACAGAGGTTTCTCACGTCCTTATTATCATTCCATCCATGATCAATGATGGAAACTTCTTGAACCTTCCCATGTTCCCATAATTTCTTATTTCCATTATTCAATATATTCTTTCCATAGTTCCTTCACTTGCAAATTATTATTCGTCCATTCTTATTGTTATTCAATTATCATAAATTTATTATTATTATTATTATTGTATACATTTATATTTTAAGTTTAGAAAGGTTATGATTCACCCAAAATATTTAAATGTGTGTCTACAAAGCCAAAAACTTGAAGGGGAAATGTTGTTCAAATAAGGTAGGAAAATGAAATGTTGAGGTATATTCTCATTGTTTTCCTTCTATCAATATTATTATTACAATGGTCACTGAAAGCACAGCTTCAACCATGAATTTGTTTTTGTTTTTGGTTTATTTACTAAATTTTCTGAGTGATTAGTCTTATACAATTCTACTCATAGATTATTTGATGACAGTGCATGATAGTTGCATATGAAGTCCACTGATAGTGCCTTATGTTGCCGACTGATACACACCTGGGGTTAAGGTTAGCGTGGCATAAATATTCAAGCCACAAGGTGTGTCCTTGGGGGAAAGTCTTGAGTTGAGATACTGTCACTCAACACTCAACTCCTCTGTCTAGACCAAATCCTAGCGAATCCAAGGGGGGTGGTCCCTAAGAAAAGAAATCTATGGATTTTATGCTAAGTTATGAAAATGGAATTAATTCTAGGAGTTTGAAATGATTACTGAGACAATAAAGCAACAACACATGAATTAAGATAGCAGCAAATGAGACACTTTAATCCATGACACATTGTTGTTTAAACAAAATATAGTAAATTGATAGACCAATGCCAAAATAGTGTAAATGGAGTCTGTTGAAAAGGAAATGTTGTGCGAGTGCTTCTTGGTCAGTTTTAATTATTATGCATGAATTGATTAACAGGAGGGGGATTACCAATATACCCAGGAGTTACAGGAATGTGTCCAAACTCACTAAGTGTGGCTCCACACGAGAAAATGTGGGCTATATGGAGTTGCAAGGGTGTGTCCAACACTACACCAAATGAGGGTGTATTCTGACGGGGCCCCACAGTCACTTTCTAGTTGTTCCCCGCTTTCTCTGTGAAATTTTCCCACATGAAGCAAAACGAGACGCTGTATTTTCGTCTTGGGAGTTTATTTGAAAATGTGAAAAACTAATTACTAGTCACTTAGTCCCTTTCTGGTTTGATCAACTGGTCAATCAAAGCTGCAAAGATCTATAGCATATGGGGAACAAAGCCTTGGTTGATTTTAATATTTTTAAAGATGTTTTTCTTGTTTAAATTAATATCTTAAGAGTCTCTTTTCCATGCACCACTTATTCGGGTCTTTTTCCTTTTCAACTGGTGCAGTAATTCGGGAAAGAAAGGGGTTTCATCTTAACAACAAAATAAAAGATTGAAAAGAAATGGTGATCTAATTACTACACTATAAATGTAGTGGGTTAGTATCCATTTACTTTGTAAAATAATTGGAAAAGGAAAATGCTCAAAATATATGGTTTGCAAAAAAAAATCATAAAAAATGGTCCTACATCTTGAGTGAGTTTGAAGCCCGATATTTGGATCAGAGACTTCAAACATTAAATTTTAGCTTATTTAACTTAATTAAACTGAAAGGAAATCAAACTAAAAAAATGCTGAAAATCACAACACGATGCAAAACCCCCAGGGGGGTTGGGAGTGGGATCTGAATAGCCCACTGGATCTCCTTATTATGGCCTTTACAATAAAACATTAAAGATAATAAGTCCTCTTTCTCCTTACATATTGGGAGAAAAGAGGTTACAAATCCTTGAGAAATTGCTTAAGAAGAGAAGAGACTGGTTCAAGGCAGTCCTCGAAGTCTTGGTTTGTCAAAAATGTACCCAAAATTCCTCTAAACCTGCTAACAAAGTACAAAAACCAGCAAACTAATTAGTGGCAAAAAGTGCCCAAAATCACTTTAAAAGTGATTCGGGCAAGTTAGAAAAATTACTAAAAAATACTATGTCAAAACTAGATCTAAGAAAACAAGTAACTAAGGAGAGTTGGATTGTAAAACCAACTTTCTTAGGGTATTGGACAAACTTTAAAAGGCATCCAATGAGGCACTTAACTTGCTAGATATGAAGATTAGATCACTAAAAAAGGACTCCTTTCGACAAACTTTAAGATCTACTTTAAACGAGCTTGCATAAGGGAAGACTTATTGCTAGATCTAGATGTAAGATAAACCTTTAAGAAATATTGGGATCTAAGCATGTAAAATTATAATTGAGATCTGATTTAAAATGTAACTTTAAAAAATATTACAAATCTAATTCATGGTATAAGAACTAGTAACCAAAAATTATCAGAAGTTTTAGAGGATAGAAGTGGGAACAAGAAGCCCTTGGAACTTGGGTAATGGAGTTGCATTGATGGCGTTGCGAAGGAATATGTCTTCTTTAAGCACATAAGGTGCTGGAGGGTAGTGGAAACAAGTAATATCATCCACCAATCCAACGGGAAGAACCTGTATAAGAAACCCTTCACACTTGCCAAACGATTTGTCAAATCTAGTAAAACATTTAAGCTAAAGAGCATAGGAGCATACATATAAACTAATAAGCATGAAAAATTATAGATCTTGAGCAAATAATGATTTAAATGAGTAAAAGAGACTTATATACTCATTCCTATTGATTATTACTAATCCTTCATTAAGCTAGTATTGGAAAAATAAGCAAGTGAAAGCAAAAAATTCTACGGATTACCTCAACACACATGAGAGACAATAATCATCCAGCTTGAGCCAAAGACACCAAATTATACCTCCAAATCCTTTTATTCATAAAGAGATTCAATAATGAAATTACACTTGAGAGTAGAGGTTCCACATTCCCTCACCAACAATGAGAATGGGCCTCATTTATATAGAGAATGAGATACCAGGAGGGTCACATTCACAACGCAATATGAGGGCGAGTTTGAGCAGAGAAGTGAGGGATTATATTGGATCTTGATTGAGAGTTAAGTGTGAGTTTATCTCGTGAGGTGGGCGCCACCTCAACAAGAGGTTCCCCCCCTCTCCTTGGTTCTTCCTCCCATCAAATAACGACTCACCATAATGGATGATGCGCCCCTCTCATGAGGGAGGGCACATCCATGACTCGAATAGAACTCGCCCTCACTTGGATATGCCTCCAATCAAGCCGATTTGACATCCAATCAAGCCCAATCAACCACTGATTTCATCCTTAGTTAACTAGATCTTGATTGAGACAATATTCCATTAATTTAGGAACTTGATTTTCTCTCATCTTTTATTATTTTTCTATTAATTTTTATTCACTTTTTTTATAGATAAAATAGATTTAAGTGATAAATAATCACTCATTTACTTAGGAAAGTGGGTTTAGTGGTTTAATGGGTGCTCCGGGTTAGAAAACGAGCACCCCCATGGTGAATTTCACTTCCTAACCACACTTTTATTATATTTTTTATTTTTCCAATTAAACTATTAAAAAAACAGCCTAAGTTTATAGAAAAATAAAATAAAATTTTGCGGAACTTAAAAAACAATTAGGGGGACCTAGCACATGTCCATACGACTCAATATTAGTGCCTAGCATGGTAATATACATTGAAACTTAGACTTTAATAACCTCCTAAGGCCCAGGGACCAAGACGATCATTCCAACTTTGGAGGAGTAGGTGAACAACTCGAAAATTATACCTTCTTGACAAACAAGGAATAATTCACAAGGGAAAAAACACCTTGGAATACCCAGATTGATGCCTAATTCTAGGGAAGCCAAGTCTGTTACAAAATCCAAGTTTGTTACAAAACCATCATGCTACAACACTTTATTACAATTCCCCGTAGGGCATGGACATGTGATTTTATTGAAAAAAAAGGGCCCAGGTGGCCTGCTAGGACTTCTGATCTTCTGAACTTGATCAAGTAAAATTGTTCTATCTTTACAGGCTCACTTGAAACCAACTAAGTACAACTTAGCTAGTAACACCTTAAACCACAAATAGTATTTATAGCCTACCATGAAAAATACTACCAATTGACAAGAAATGCAACCTATGTACAAATATAGGTTTGCTTTGTCCTAGTCTAATTTGAAATTTCACTTATTCAAGTTGCACTTCCTCAATAGTTGAATGAATATCTTTCTCACCTTTGGAATATTTAATATGGTTTACGACTCCCCATACAACATAGAGATGATCCACAATTTTCTCCAAAGGATAAAAAAAAAGAAATGTATTTTTACGTAATGGTTAGGATCTGGGATCTGGGGGAATGCTTAATGGGATTGGTATTTCACAATGGCCTAAAAAGGCCTGCTGCTTCTCAACAAAGTGTGCATAACCTATTGCGATAAGATGCACAATGAATGTGGAACGCTAAACCAAGCCAACTAGCAATGTCCTTGGCTCTAGCCAATATTTGTGAAGGAATCCCCGAAATCATGGTCTTCTTATTGACAAAATTGGAAAGCTATAGACTAGGTTAATATTTTTTGTGTTGAATGTTCAAATGAGTGCTTATAGACACTTTTTTGGATGCCCTAGCAATTTTTGGTTTAAAGAAATTGCAGTTTTTATTCTTGATTATGTTGCTTATCATGTGATTTATATGTTGCACTAGTTTCTGAAACAAGGGGAGTGGTAGGGACATGGGAACAAGTGTCCATAACGGCTGGAGCACATCCAATTTTTTTTTAGATGGTATAAGGTTGGGGAAGGTCCATAGGATCCAAGCGTTGGAAACCAAACCTGATACCATATGTAATGGTTACCCTAATGTCTCCTATGATAGTGCACATGTCTTATAAATTTCTCAATTGAACATTAAACATTATTGAAGGAAATTTCAAATATAAATCTGTGATACAAATAAAAAGGAAATTTCTAGTGTATTATATACTTAATGATTTGCTTATAAAACATAAATTTCCACGGAAACCAAGAAAAAATTTCCTAGCTTTTCATCAACATAATTATTTACGGATGTTATTATTATTATCATCAACACAAAACATACTTGCAACAAAAAAAAATTGGAATTTCTTGAGTAACAATCATTATCACATTAGAATCTTCATCCAAGCATGGGTAACTAGGCCTCGATCCCACAACATTCAAACTATCACTGGTCTATTTGAAATTTCTTTATTAATTCTATTAAATTTCATTTATTATTTATTATTATGATTATTATTTTACTAAAGTCATACTTTCATAATACCATGCACTCACCCTTAATCTATTATATTATTTAATTATGCACAAAATGCATTCATTAAATTATTTATAATGCCATAACACATTATAACAACAAAATACAAAATTTTATTTAGACAATCACCTAAATAACTCAAGAAGAAATGCAAATCAAGATGAACATTATCCTTACTTCCATGTCCTATATTCATCAATATGAAGGGTGACTAGTGAAGGTTTGAAGGTTGTGTCATACTCCTATCCACGACCCATGTGGCAAGGTGTTATGAACGCTTTCATGGTCATGAGACCTCACAAAGGTGTAGTGGTATTGATGTGCTTATCGCAGAGCATCCATAGAATACCAAGTTCATTCATCTCATGGTACATGCCATCACCATAAATTGATTAATAGTATATACATAATCAAATCATAATATTCTAAATAATCACTCATGTGAAAGCATCATAATCATATATACTATGATGAAAAAATGGAACCTTTTAAAATTTTATCTCAAACAAGAAGCTTAATGTAAGGTTTTCTATTTGACTGTCCCTTGTCATATTACGAGTACTTAGGGTGGTAGGTATGGTCACTAAACTCACATTATTAATGCATGCATGTTCTTGCCTAAATAAGACAAAAAAACGTAAGGCCCAACCTTATTTTATCCGAAAGCAAGGCTTGTTTGCAACAACATAGACATCTTGCATGAAATATTGTCCTTGCAATACATTTTTTATGTTTTTTATTTGCTCTTCAAAGTTTGTTAGTTCTTGTTGAATTTTATCCTTGTGAACATGGGAAATAGACATAATAGATAAATAAGTTTGATAGGAAGGAGAAGTCCCCTAAAAAATTCAATGGTCTAAGAGAAAAAGAAAAGTTGGGTATGGAAAAATATAGGCATCCATCAATGAGAACCTCATTTCCTTGCATTACGATGCCATGGTGATCTCTACTTCATTGCCATAATTGAAGTGTATGCATCAACTAGAGGGAATTGATATTCCAACATCAAGTCAATCTCTAACCAATCTTCCATTAAAAAATGATGTTTTAGTTGAAGAAGACATGGAAATTTCGCAAGATGCTCAGTATATAGAGGACAAAATTAGACAAATGAATTTTATTAAACATTTTGGTGAATTCAAATTCATAATGAAAAAATATATGTTCATCATACCGACCACCAACATGTTTAGTGCACTCTTAATCTTGACCATTGATTGAATGGAGTGCTACAATCTCTTGGTGAATTTATGCAATTTCTTGGTCATGGGTTCCAGAATCAGGATACGCCTTCCTTAGCTCATCTATCTAGTGGACGACAAAGAAATCCTAGACATGTTCATGTGGATGAAAGTGATATGGTGATCCTTGAAGGAAGTTACATAAACGAACTATTGATTGGTAGTGCAACATAATTATTAAAGATTATTTTGAATCGAAAAATGATGCATCTAAATGTCAATTAATTATTTTTGGCCTTGTTAAAATCATAGAGTTTAGCTATTGTTATGAACATTATTGACATAAGTATATTTAAAAGTTCAAATACCACTAATCGTGTTGTTAGAAAGGCTCAGGTTGCTTTTAATGAATCTAGAAAGAATACTCATTCAAAAGATTGTAATACTGGACATTGTGTATTGTCAGAATCAATTGTAAATAAGACCACAAGGAAACATTGTTTGTTCAAACACACATCTAATTTTTTTAAGATAAGTTCCAAAACCCTTTGAAAATATTCTACTAGAAGAGAAATCCTTGATGACCTTGGTGAGATATATTATTGGGCCTTAGTTGGTAGGCTACCTCATTTTGACATGAAGTTAATTAAAGTTGTTAAGAGATTATTCATTTTTTTGGCATGAACATACTAGGCCTTCATCCAATCAAAATATATTCTACAGTTTAGAAGAGGTTCTAGTGATTGGGAATCCCATATTAAACACTTTATTGAGATGTAATCGACAAAACAATATGAAAGATTAAAGAATGAGTACAAGGAGTTGATTCTATCCCAAATGTCTTTTGAGAAATGCAAACCTTGGTATGTTAGAACATGCACAAACTATACCACATTCTATTGTAGATATCACATAGAATTTGGTTATTATTATGACACATATATCCACATTTGTCGTGTTTAACATACTAATCATGTGTAGGAATGTTCATGCACAATGCCACAATATAATCAAGAGACTTTATTCATAGCATCATATATTGTACAAGGTTCAATGGACAAAAATATTATGCAAAATATTGTTTAGATGGGACATTCTCTAGCTGGAATGGATTTGTATTATTGAGCTAGTGCATTCATGAAAGTGAGGACCATGAATTTGGTAGGATGGTGGTTGACATATAGAGCTTAAAATATGTTACTTATGAATTAGACTATGTGAAAGAAAGAAAAAAGATAGAATTGGTGATATCCTAGGTGAGTGTTTTGTACTCAAAGGGAATACATATACTTTAAAAAGGTTAGAGTCTAATTACATATAGTTTTAAAAGTTTAGATTCTAATTATGCATTGATTTTTGTGCCACTAGGTATGAGTATGTAATTTCACTAATGAATTGTTGGAAAAAGACCAATAATATGTTCAACATGTCCATGTGATGTGATAGTAGTATGAGCAGTTTAGAATATATAGGGACACCCTTCCCATTAATACTATACTATGATTTGTGGATTTTGTTAAGAACTGCACCATGCACCCTCCAACCACAAAATGAGATCCAAATCCAATATTATCATTAAGATTAATTCAACATAATTCTATATATCACATATAGTCACGGGCTAGATAGCAATGAAGACAAGAGGATAATATAGAGGCAGTCTAACTTTTGCATAAGTGATGATAGGTGCCATGACCTATATTTTGTACAACACTACTTTTAGATGTTCTACAATTACTTCAAGGAGAGAGATATATAGATGGGTCAACATTGAATTTGGTTATATGGTTTTGTGGGCTAGTTAAAAAATGCCCATTTATTCAATGGTTGAGTTTGTTGCACACAAAATTCAATGTGACACATATTTGGAACTGTTTTGAGAATGTGCATGGTAAAGGTGAGAACAACATAGTTGGTGCATGCATCAAAACTCCACTGCATAGGGAGGATATGAAGTTTATCACAAATCCCAACTACTACATTCGGGGTCTAAATTCGACGCCAAGGTGACAACCTTTTCCGTTGGTGAAACATCGAACATCTTGTCGCTGACAACCTTTTCCGTTGGTGCAACATCGAACATCTTTTTTTTTTTAAAGAGGTGGTTCTCCGTTTGTGAGAGGGCTAGTCCACCTGGGGAAATGGTCACCACCTGCTATTCTAGAGAAACAAGGTGGCACGAATTACAATCATTACAATATGGGCTCAACAAGAGCAATATGTCACTTACAAGAATTGAACCTGGGTGGGGAGGGTAACAAACATTTCTCCCAACCACCCAGGCTACAACCAATGAACTCAACATCAAACATCTGTCACTTAAGAGATGTTTAATTTATTTTTTTTGAAAAAAAATGTCATACGTACATCTATTAGAGGTATGTACAATGTTAATGAGCGTCTGTTGAATGCCCAACATACGTTTCACATATATTTTTTTCAAGGGCAAAAATGTCCATAGAATGTCCACTCAACATATAATGGAAATCCGAAAAATGTCCATGTAACATATTTAGAATGTCTAACGAACACCATTTAAACATCCAACATCCGTCTAATGAATGTCTTCAAAGATATTGGTCAATGACAAAAAAAATTCCATTTAACGCGTAACAAACGTCCATCAATTGTCTAATAAATGTCTACCAAGCATACAATAAACGTCTACCAAGCGTCAAACAAACATCTTGCAAATATATTGGTCGATGACAAAAAAAAGGTCTAATAAACATCATTTAAATGTGCAACATATGCCTAAAAAACCTCTTGCAAAGATATTGGTCAATGACAAAAAGGTCCATTTAACGTCTAACAAATGTCCATCAATTTCCCATTAAACCTATACTGAGCATCCAATAAATGTATACCGAATGTAAAACAAACATCTTGAAAAGACAATAGTGTTCAATGATAAAAAATTCCTTTTAACGTCGATTACTTGACTATTGCTCCAAATTTTGTGCAACTCGGTGGTTGCATGTACTACGACCAATGTTGAAACAATAATGTACTACCTGCCAATTCAATTACCTCCCTTGTGGATTCACCCATTGGGAAAACAAAGCACTTGGATTTATATCATCCAAATCCTCACTTGCCAAGTTATTCCCTCTAGTGCTTTTCTTAGTGTTGGTTCCATCCACAAAGTAAGTTTCTAAGTTGTTAGAGTATCTGTATTCAATAGATATTTCCACAAATTTATCGTGTTGTCATCAACCAGTTTATTCTCAATTGCAGTTTCTTGGAGATGCAAAGAAAATTCTATATTTCAAAATGCATCTCCCATAGCTGTCCTTTCAAACTTTTTCTCAACAAGACTCTTCCTTAAATATGGTAGCTAGGAAACATATTAGATAAAGGAAAGAGCGGTCAACCCATCTTGAAATACGATAGACATGAATTGCACCATCTAGATGAAATATCGGTCGGCCCTTCTTGAAATATGGTATCCTGGAAATGTATCACCCAGAGGAAGGATCGATCGACCCTTCCTCAAATGTGGACCTTAGGTCAAGCATCATACAGAGGAAGGATTGACCAACCCTTCCTCAAATTGGTGAAGAATTTATGTAGTGGATCCCGTAAAATTTTTTAGAATTAGGAAACGAAGTATCTGAAAATGGTGGAGCTTTCCTATGACCTTTCCTATCATGAAAGAAATTTAATATTAGAGAAAAAATACATCGAACACCAAAAAATCATGAACAAATCTGATTAACTGAACCAAAAATATTAAGAGTTGATAAATGTCATTTAACACTAAGGCAATAGTTAGTTAAAGCTAGATCCTCGAGAGAGCCAACCTGCCAATAGTCATTCACATGGACTCCGGTAAAAGCTGACCCACCAATACTCATTCAATTGGACATTATTTCTGAAACAAATGCCTAGCCGCAAACATTCCATGGGCCCCATTAGTATAAATGGAGATAGATAGTTCACAATATAGTTGGTGCTTGTTTCTGTGTTCTAGTATTTTTTGTAAATGTAGTTCAACCTCGCTTGGAATAAAAATGGGGCAATAGAATATTTTGATTGTATAGACAAAACTCATAAATTTTAGTATCGATAAATTTTACAATAGACAATTCATTCGTAATATCAAGTTGAATTGAAAAGTTTATGTTTTCCTTCAATCTATATGCTTACTTTCTATTTCAATAGGATTTCATTGGTTTATCGTTACAATTTAAATTTTACTTCAAATTAAAATCCCTATCAATAATATTTTTAACTTTTCAAAATTTTGTGGTTAGCGTTGAATGGTTCCATCTAAATCCAAACCAAGATATATTGGTAATATTCTTTCCTTTTATAAATTTATTTGTTAGTGTGTATCTAAATCCAAACCAAGAAATATCTCCCAATGACAGAAACAAAGAGGAATTGATGTATTACTCTTAAATGTTTGGCATACGGTTATGTAGAAAATTTCACCTTCTGGCACGAATAATGAAATTTAGTGTAACACTAAAATCACCATCCATATTGAACGTGATCCTAAATTCCCTTTGTTGAACAAAAATCAAAATGAAGATGTATATGATATGGCCTATCAACTTAGATGGAAAAAAATACATGGATCTAAAATATTTTCCAACAGAACAAAGAAAATTAAGGGTTGCAAGAAGGTGATAAAATTCAAAGTATAACTGAGAAGATTTTGGAAAAGAACTAATGTTGAATCTACGTTAGAAATGTGCAGAAGATTTCGCTACATAGAAAGTGTTTGGCTATAAGATGATGGTAAGATTAAGTGATAATATCAAACAATGGTTCAACAATGAACATACATAATATTTAGCTTGAATGAAGAAAACAACTTGGGATAAAACAAATTTCAAGGCATATTTGAAAAATTAACCATTCATAGAACCTGCAATAAATTTTAACACTCCAATGTCAACAACACAACTAAACATAATGTATGTAGAACCACAAGAAAACTAGAGCATGTTTCTTATATATACTAGTTTTATCTCAGTGGCCATATAGGTCCACTACCAAGGCAACCCACTATCTGAATATACATTTGAAAATTTGACCCCTTATTCGCCCATAAGGGTCAGCACATACATTACAATATATATATATATATATATATATATATATATATATATATAATTTAGGTATCTAAACCTCAATCCAAGGTAGTCTTTTATAGGCAATGAATGATAGACAAATAAAACATACCCGGACATCAACTTTTAGAACAATATTCAACTGGTGCCTTTCTACACCAGTGTCATTGTGTTGTGCAAGATCATTAGCAAGGTAAGAGAGAGTAACTTTTCCCTTGCTAGCCTTAACAGAAATCCGTGCATATCATAACTTAATAACACATTATTATGCTCTTTCACAAGTAATCTCAAGTGAATCAATAGCCTCAAACTCATCACTATCATTATGAACGTTATTCAATCCAATAACATGCAACATCAAGTGAAATACTAAGAATCCAATTCTAGGTGCCTACCTATAGGTTATATATCAATGCAAATTTTTTTCTTTCCTTTTCCTTTATGCATGAAAAAATCAAGTCATTTGCTATTAGAAAAAATTAGGAAAAGGAGAAATCAAGTATCTCGATATTCTTCTCAAAGATTAGCAAGGCTATCACTTTCTGCAATGCATACTTCACCTAGAAATAATATGAAAAAGCAATACATAACCAACAAATATCTACTTGTCTCACTGCCCCATAAATGTACTGGCAGGGATTCACCAAAAATAATATTGAGAAGTGAAACCTTTACATACAACAAAGCAATTGATGTAACCATGTGGAGCAAGAAAAGAGGACAAAGAAATAGTTTCTTGGAGACCAAATAAAATTTATAAGTTTCAATACAAATTTGAATTTTTAGAATGTTTGGTGAGATGGGGAAAACGATTCTAATGAACCATTGTATCATAAAAAATAAGTGTAGGGATTATGATATATGCATCCAATTACTTTAATTTAAACACTTGCAATCAAATAAGGTTCCAAGCATGCTCAAAATTTTATTTTTTCCTGATTGGATAGCTAATAAAATCAATTGATAAAAGGGAGAACCTTAAAAGTTATTAGAATCTTTGTTTGAGGCTCTCTTATTAGAAGTCCCCCTCCCTTGGGGTTCCATCTTGTGGAATGCAATAGGAAAAGGAAGAATTATAATCACCAATTATTTCTTTCAAGTAACTGGTAATGGAAATATTCCAAGATATTGGGATGACTCCTAACAAGGCTTCCGGGCTTTCTCTAAAAAAGGAACTTGAAAGAATCAAACAAATGCTTTTAGGGAAGGGTTAAGTGAAGGTAAGGGACTATTAGGAATTTATTGCCCTTGGATTACTAAACATATACTGACTAGAGGTAAAATGGAAAACGCTAGTACTAGATCAATGGATAATTGTTTTTGAAGTAGATCAAAACCAACAACATGAACTTCGAGAGTGTTACCCCCCATATTGCACATGTGTTCACTTGTGTTGTCATGATATTTTTGGTGCTAGTTTTCAGATAGAGTGGGTACAATGGAAAGCGTTTCTAGGCATTTTTTTTTATCTTGACCCATTTTGAAGTTTGGGTATGGTCATCGTTTGAAGATAAGTGTAGGTTTCCTAAATTTTCCATATTTATATAATTAAAACAACAGAGTCCTTAATAGTCAAGCCTATCCTTAAGGATTGTTCATCATATTTCAATCAAGTATGCAAATTTGAGCCAATATTATCATCATTCTTCTCCTCCAAGTGGTGATAGTAAGGAGGTGGTAGGTTGTTATAATTGTGCATTAAAACTGCTTAAGACATAATTCAAAAGAAAAGCATATTTATCAAAGTTGGAACATGTAATCCTCTAAATGAATATTCGACATCTCCTCTCATACACCATGGCCAATACCAAATTGCTTATTCTCTAACTTGCATGTAGGTTTCTAGCTTATTTGAATTGGAAAATAAAACATTTATTGCAGTAACCACCAAACTATCACTTTCTGAACATCACCTGAAAAAGGAGGTTTGGTATGTGATTCAAGGAATGAATTACATCGTCTTATCCAGTGAAATATTGAAGTAATGTTGAAATATCCACTTTCATTTCCTTTAGCACCAAAATGGTTTGATACACTGCTTCCTCGATTTGTTTAGAATGATAAATGTACATGATTATTTGTGGGAGTTAGTAGTGATCAAGTGACTTCCAAGAATAATATTATCTAAAGAATACCACCAAGTACACATGTCTATCAGTATAAACCAATAATAAATTTAAATTTAAAACCTTAAATAAAATTACAATGTTCCACCAATAGTTTGCATACCTTGGAATTGTTCAACAAAGGGACATATTTATCAATTAAGACTTGTAATTTGTTCACCTCCCCACCAAGACTTGTAAAGGGTCAGTTATGGAATCTTCCTACCATTTTTAACAACAAATAATTTTCCACTGATACAATGCATAACAGTCAACAAGGTGCTGGAAAGGAAAAATAAAATAGTTACTGTTCTTTCATTGCATGGAATGCATGATGAACAAGTGAAGCATGTTCTGCTTGTTGGAATATGTTGACACAAACCTAGTCGATAGGGGCTCCAACACTGTCGACGCCCACGCCACCGCGATCTCCCTGAGCACCGACCCAGACAGGTTTTACCCCGTCTAGCAACACTTGCAGAGCAGATGAGGTCTCACTCGAGATGTTCAAGGGAGAGTTGACGGAACCATGTTTCCGCTGAATGAAGGAGGATGTTGTGGATCAATTGACTAACTTATTGCAACATGTTAGAAATAGATCTAAGCATTCAACTTAAGCATTAATCATAATCGCGACATCATTCAACAGGAACAAACCCACTATTGCAACAGATAAAATAGTAACGCATTAATAGCAGTAAGGAAACATCACATTATTCATATATTCATATCGCAAAATGCATTACCACAGATAAATAGGAAAGACACAGGGATTCTACTCAAAAGCTCTGTCACGTCATATTATCTTCACAAAAACCCAGATACAACAAAATATTCAACCTTCCGCTTCGGATCAAGATCAAGATTTCACATTCATGTTCTTCACCAAGATGATCTCCCAAAAGATATGATCTCCATACTTACAAACCTACATCTATTTATAGGCTTACACCTTTGCATTTGTGGTCCACTTAAGCAATCGCCTAACTACTTCTTAACAAACTTCTACAAAAACTAACCCAAAATCCCACAAAATGCGGTCAAATGACCCAAAAACCCCCATAGTGTCATCTAAATGACCCAAAATATACATGACGCGGTCCAAATGACCCAAAACTACAAAAATACTTGTCGGCTTGTTCGCTGCTTTCCTTCTTTCGTGGTACCTTTGGACTTGCATAGCATCTGCAATGCTGACTCACCAAACCGCCTACCAACAGGCCCCCAACACAATCTTATGGCTCTCCCTCGAGCCACGTCAGGCGAACATGGTGTACTCAGGCTCATCTGTCGCTGGACTGTATCTCTGCAACTGTTCTTGCTGTCTGGATCTTGCTGTGATGTACTGATCCCTCTACTGTGATGATCGTCGGCTTTCTATCATGTACTTCTCACCCAAAAATGGTCATCCTTCGGCTTGTTGTCATGTACCTCTCAAACTCATCCTCCAGTCTCTAGGAACCTGGTGCTGACTAAGGAGAAGTTTACGAACAACGTCGAGGTGCGAAACAGGCCAACAACTCTGGCACATCTGTTTCACACCGGTAAACACGTACTACTGGGACCAGGGGGCTACCACCCCCATCAATCATCTTTGTGGTCGCGGGGACCACGAGGCTTCGAACTACCACCATATGCCTAGACATCTTGGATGAGATTTTGTCTCTGTGACACCCGAGTGTCCACAACGCTTCCCACTCCAGGAGCTCATGCACACTTGTCGTTCGTACTCTCAACGCACCTGGTGTGCCACCCTGCGAAATGAAATGGATCATTTCCATAGCCTCCTTGGAATTCCTAACTCAACTAGATGCCTACTCCTCGCGCAGCATGAATTCCTCTTCTTTGGTGAATACCACGTTGTTTGGATAGCCTCCAGTACCTGTATTTATGCATTACCCCTGTCCATACATCTGCCTCAAAAATCATTCGTAAACCTATTCACGTAAGGTGCCCATCATGCCATCCTGTTAGTTCCTGCGTGTGTAGACCAGGCTGTTGACGGAAAAAATGGTGACCATACTCCCTTAAACTGTTATGCGTGCCACATCATGCGAACCATCACCCTTGGTACCCATGGCCATACTGCCACGGTGTGCTCCATGTGCCAATCGTGCGTTACTCCGGTGCTAATCCGGGCCAGTGAACGATCATACCCGCCAAATCGAAAAAGTCTCCTTTGCGTATTATTCAGAATGATTGCTGATTTGACCCGGTTGTGACCCTATCGTTGTCACGATCCCACTCCCAAACGGCGACACAAGCACTTTTGCTTGCGCATTCTGTCCCTGTTGGTGCGCCATCCTGCATTAATTTTTTTTTTTTTGTCGATGCGACTCAAGAATTGCATTGCTCCAAGACCATCTTGTAGGGCTTCAACCTGCTACCATTGATCAACTTTGGGAGCATCGCTCCATCTAACTGTTGCAACTATACTGCTCCTCCTGAAGTTATGCGGCTGATGCTATATGGACCAAGCCAATGCATCTGTAATTTCCCTGGATGCTTCATAAAATTGCTGTCGTACAACAACACCAAGTCACCTTACTGAAACTGTTTGTTCTTGATATGGTGATCATGCCAAGCCTTTTGTCAATACTTCTCCACGCTCTGGTGGAAACCTGCGATAAAGCAGTCTTCCTCAAGCTGCACTCGCTGCGCCAGACGTTCTCCTAATGCCACTGCATCGTCCATCCCCGTTGCTGTCGCAATGCACAGACTTAGAACGATGTACACCATAGGCATAATTGCTTCTTGTCCTTTTACCAACTTAAATGGTGTCTGTCTCGTCAAACTTTTACAAGTGGTGCGATACGCCCACAAAATAGATGGAATTTTCAGGTCCCAGTCATTGTGGTTCACATTACAAACTTTGGTCAGCGCATGCTCCAAGAACTTGTTGAAAGCTTTTACTGTCCCATTTGTTTGCAGGTGATATGACGTGCTCTTCTTATGCTAGATCTGCAGCTCCGTTGTCAATACATTGATGGTGCGATTGATGAAATGACTGCCCTGATCGCTCATCAACACCTTTGGGCAGCCAAACCGAGTGACGATGCTGTCAAATAAAAATCGCGTTGTTGTTGCAGCGGTGCAATCTATGATTGGTGCATCCTTCTCCCATCTTGTCAAGTAATCTTTTGCTATGATTATGTATCGTGCACCAGTGCGCTTCACAGCTGGGTTGATAGGGCCCACAAAATCCACTACCCATTTATCGAATGGCTGTAGTGTAACTTAAGGCTTCAATGGAATCTCATCCCTCCTAAAGGGTTTCCCAGTTCTTTGGCAGACATTGCAGGTCCGTGCATAATCTGTTGCATCATTGTGAAGCATCGACCACCAAAGTTCTGCACGAAGCACCTTTTTGCAGTTGCACGACTGCCATAGTGCCCACCATCTACTCCTACATGTGCTTCTGACAAGATCTATCCTTGCTTATGAGGCAAGACACAGCGTCTCAATATCTCGTCCGATCCCAGTTTGTATAACTTGCCTTAACCACCAACTGCTTCTTTTGACTGGTGGTAAACCCCTCCAGTGCGGTACCTGTTGCCAGGAACTGAATGATTTCTTCATAGTACTCATCAGCTACTTCAACCTTAAACGGTTGCGCATCTGGAAACCCGTCTTCAATGTTGATGGGTTCTTCTCCTGTCTCAATCCACGACAGATGATCTAGTCCTGCAATCAAGTGTCCTGGCTTCACGATCACTTCAAAATCAAATTCCTGAAAAACAAGTAGCCAACGACATATCTTCCTCCCTAACACAGGCTTATTGACCAGATATTTCAATGCAGAGTGGTCTGTGAACATCTTAAAGTGACCACCTAATAAGTAATTCCTAAACTTCTGCAGCACATATACCATCGCTAGACCTTCCCTCTCTGTCGTTGTATAGTTTCTCTTGGCAGACGACAACTTCCAACTCGCAAAAGAAATGGGGTGATCCGGATCCCCTTCCCCTGGTTGCACAAGCACGACTCCTAGTGCTATCAATGAGGCATCGATGTGGACATGGAATTCCTTGCTCCAGTCCAAAAATACCAATATTGGTGCTGAAGCCATCTTAGCCTTCAATGTTTCAAAACTAACTTGACATTCAGGACTCCACTAAAATACCGCTTCTTTCTTCAGCAACTTCTCCATAGGGGCTGTGATCGCTGCATAACCTCGGATGAACTTGCGATAATACCCAGTGTGTCCCAACGTTGCTCGCAACTGTTTGACATTCGTCGGTGGTGTTAAGCTCAGAATGAGCGCAATATTTGCTGGGTCGACTAACAATCCCTACTTGCACACAATGTGACCTAGTAATATTCCAAATGGTGCACAGAAGATGCACATCTTCAAGTTCAGTGATATTTGATGCTGTCGACAGTGCTCCAACATCAATCGTAGATTTGTCAGATGATCGATGATCAAGCCATAGACTGTCCAGTCATCCATGTACACCTGCAAAAAATTCTGAATGAAATCCCTAAAGGAAACAACAACTACTTGAGAGAATATCGCCAGTGCATTCTTCAACCCAAATGACATCACCGTATACTGAAAACAACCCCATTCTGTCACAAAGGTTATCTTGTGGCGGTCTTCTTTCGCAATTCTGATATGATGATAGTCATAGAACCCATCCGTGAAAGAATACATCTCTTGGCCACCCACGCCTTCAAGCACCTCATCAGTAAATGGGGTCGGAAAGGGATCATGCAAGCAGGCGTCATTCAACTTCCGCAAATCGACACAAATGCGCACTTCACCGGTCTTCTTGTCCTACACCACCATAGGACTGATCCAGTCTGGCTCCTCAACTGGTTCAATAATGCTAGCATCCAACATGCGGTCAAGTTCGACTTTGAACCTCTCCTTATGGCACATATTTAGTCGATAGGGTCGCTTCCTGATTGGTTTGGCATCCGGTTTCAACGGGATCTTCATCTCCCCCAGATCGCCTAAGATTCCCTTGATCTCAGAAAACTTAGTAGGGAACAAATCTTGGAATTCATGCAACAAGTCTATGACCTTCCCCATCATCTCATCATCCCAATAGTCCCCAACATTCACGAACTTTGGACTATCCTCTGTCCCAATGTTGACCTTCTAGAGCTTCAGCGGTTGATTGATCGGATCAGTTGGTGCATCAAGTCCTACAACATTGCGATTTCCTTCAGATTTCAGAATATTGACATTCCATGGATCATCACCATATTATGGCCCACCAGTGATATTATAACATTCGATCATGGACTGCATCTTGCAGTGTGTATGCCGATCTGCAGGATATGCCACCGGAACAACCTTTAGAACTATGTCGCGGATGAGTTGCAAAGCATTATGGACATCTGGGTTGTTATCCACGAAGATGAATGTATGAGTAAAACAAACTGTCAACTCCAAGCAAGTGGTAATTTCTCCTCGCAATTCGGCTGCAATATACCATGATCGCGGCATCTCGTCCAGCATATGGACGAAGGCATAGACCCACTCATCCTTGGGTCACGATTCCCACAACATCTAACATTCCATCAAATGGTTGCCAGGGTCATTCCGTCCATCATATTTTCCTATGTGGTAAACTTCGATGTCGCCAAAGCAAACCAACATCAATCTCCAGCACTGCGACCACCCTGCAATCGACTTCTTATGTGTCGCCCACCATCATGCTGGAGCAGGCTTCAGTGCTTCCTCCAATGCCAGCAATCGCTGTGGTTCTGAAACCTTTTCTTCGAATGATACAAGAAAATCAGACAAGTCGGGAAACCCTTCGTATACTGGCAGTGCAACAGTTTCAGTCGCAACACGACATAATGACTGTGTGACTTATCTATATTTGCAGAGTGACACCTCATGCAGGCGGTTCTGCCAATTCTCTAATGCGTCATCAGAGTCGGAAGACACAGAGCTGAAGCTGTGCCACCCAAGCTCACTATCGGCAGTTGGATGAATATAATCTTTTGAAATATTGTATACATGGTCACATCCGCTAGGATCCTCATCCTTTACTGGTTCAATATACCTGCCCCCTTCAGCTGGATCCAACGGAGTGATGACTCTGAGGTCATGGTTTTCAAAATTCATCATTCGCTTCTTAAAGTTGATGGCTGTTGCACTATCGTTATCCCATCCAATCCCCAACAATGCGGGATAGGATCTTCCCCCTTCAACTACTTCGATAACATCGAAATCAGCGTATGACTTCATTCCCTCAATGTGCACAACTAGGCGTGGAACTCTCCCAATCGGTGTCACCTTGGCCTAATTAGCCAGCCGGAGCTGTACAGGAGACCAGCTCAGCATGGGACTCCCCATTTTTTGCTAGGCTTGCTTGGTGAAGATGTTGACATCCGAACCAAGATCCAAAATAACTGAATCAACTTCATAGTCTCCAATTTGAATTTTCATACGCATCTCCTTACCTGTCTTCCAACTCTGTAAGGAGTTTACTGCAGATTCTTCCCATCCCCTGGCTGGCCGCTACAACAGTCATTTGAGCTCAGAAAGAGCATCTGGATCCCTTACTAGCGATAAACAACTTTCAAAAATATCTGCAAGGCCCCAGACTGCCGCGATGGACCTGCCTCTGAAGTGGCATAAAAAATAGGAGACATGTCACAAACAATGGCCTTACCATGATCCTTTTCCATTGCATGACGTGCCTGAAAAAATGCATCATGCTCGGAATCAATGTCAAACGAAGCCTTCTTCTATCCTATCAACAAGATGAGTGGATGTGGGCTATCCTCTCCCATTGTCATACCTCCCTGAGTGATAATTGCGACAACAACATCTTGTGTCCCTGAGTCTGATTCAGTGGCGGATTCCCAGGTTGGTTCACATTCTAGTTGGCATTCTGATTCGAACGTTGGTTCTGGTTCTGCGTTAGTTGCTATACTTGATTCTGTACTGGTTGCTATACTTGATTCTGGTTCTATAGTTGCAGAACATTCCCCGCTTGCCATCATGCAATCAACTACGTATAGTTTTCCACAGTGTGATCCATAACAAAACAAAACATACATTGTGTCTGTAATTGTGGGAAATCTTACTGGTAGTGTCCCCACACCCCGTAGTGATAACACTGAACAGGTCCTCTACCTCCTCCTCCTCCTCTGCGACCAAATCCTCCACCACGTCCTCCCCGCTGCTGGTACTGTGGTTGATTGAACAGTTGTTGCATAGGATTCGGTTGCAGTGGCACGCCTTTCCCTTGCTGCATGTACTGTGGTTGCTGTGGAGTCATTTGCATCGGAGCATATTGTGGAATAAACTGTTGTGGTACAAACTGTCCCTGTGGTTGAGGTAGCGGCTGCGGTTGTGGTTGTTGTACAACACGTTGGTCGTCCTTCACATAGAATGCATCGTACTTTTGTTCATGAAGTAATCCATACGCCCAGCAGTCCTTGTCTTCATGTCCCACGGAATTGTAGAATATACAATACAGATTCATCGGTTTTGTGACCATCTTTTGCATGTATTGACACTCCTCGTGGTGGTGCCCATATACTTGGGAGATGCGACACCACAGCATACCGCCGCCGTTCAATGGATTCGGTGCTCCTGAAACTAGATAATTGCAAAATTCTGGGCAATTATCCATAGTATGCCCCTCTCTGCGACACCTCGTACACCACACTTCCTCACGCTGTTCTTTACCCTTCTTCAAGTCTTGTAGTTGTATGGTCAAGTTATCCAACTGGGTCTGAATATGTGACATACCAACTACATTCTCACCAATCGACAAAGCTTCGAACCGCCTCGCAATTTCCAGGGATTCACTTGGTGTCGTAATGTTCTATTGCATCAGCGGTAGTCGAATGTGCGGGAGAAATGCCGCAATGAACCATTCTTTGTGCTGGACAGTTCTCATGTCGAAACTGAACCTCGCCATCAGTGTTTTGAATCACTGGTCAAAATCCCATACAATTTCATTGGGATACTACTTAATCTCTTTTAGTTCCATAATATACTGTGCTTTAGACTTGGGTTTTTTGAACTCGACAATCAATCCAGCTTGAACTTCATCCAACGTCTTGTTTGGAGCACCTACAGGAGCCTGCACAAACTTCATGAAACAGTCTAATGCGCGACCCCGAAGAGTTGTCACCAATTGTCCTTTCTTAGCATTATCATCAGTAATTTGCTTCACAGTCCATACTGCCTCGCATAAGAACCAGTACTGCTCAGGATTATCTGTTCCATTTCCATGGAACAACGGTAACTTTGCATCTTCGCTTGCCATCCTGGGCTTTATTCCTACAGTCGCTGAGCTATTAGTAATCAAGTTTTGTGGACCTGATGAACACGGTGGTGTTAAAGTGGTATTTCTTACTGGTTGAGAGATAGTGAGCGGAGGTGTGGGTACATTGTTGTTGGGGTTTGGTCTTGCCTCTATCCTAGGTGTAGCTTGGTTGTCCTTTTCCAGACTGTGAGGTCACTTCATCCTGTGTGGTCTTCCTTCATGGTATTGCATTTCGATTGCAATAGGACCTTCTCCTGTCCTCTGCCTCTTTTCCTGTCGTAACCTTGCTCCTCACCTTGTAAGACCACTCTCTTCCTCGGATTCCTTCATAGTCTCGTCATGACCTACACCCATCTACCCCTTATCATTCCATTACCACCCCCCTTCCGTCGCGGTATCCATGGCCTCCGCCCACCAGGGTTCTTATTGGTCTAGGTGCATCTTCAGTGTGCCCTTCTCACAAATGAGCATTTTAATGGACAACTATAGTGACAACAGAAACCTTCCCCTTGGCCCGTTGAAGAAATCCCTCTCAGCCTCACTGTAAGACTTATTCGTATCAATCAAAAATTCAGTGATATACCCTTCCAGTATGCTGTCAACCCAAACCTCAATAGCCCGCGATGCTTTGTTGTTGACTTCTTGCAGTTCCTGGATCAGTTCTGGGGTCCAGGCTATTAGCTCACCACCTTGGAAGTTCCTCTTTTGGAAGGTCAATTTTTCCAACCACTCATACAAGATGATTGGAAACTCACAGAAAAAATATTCATGCGGACCGTCGTGAATGTATTTCGCCAACCACCAATCTGTCGACAACCCAAGGTTCTTGTTTTCTTTTTGAGCAAACTCTTGCAGCTTTAGGTCAAACCAATCCTGGATCTCCGGTCTTTGTTTAACGGACAATCCACTCGAGTGGACGCGAGCCGAATCTCCCTAGCTCAATGTGAGTCTAGGACAAATAGTACAGACTATAAACCACTTTTCTAGATCTAGTTAAGGATCAAGTTATCAGATGTCTTACCTTAAGTTCGTAGTCCCTTTTCCTGGATGTTGTTCCATGCATCGCGGACGTTAGATCTAGGCTGCAAGACCTGCCAAGATACAGAAAACAAGACAAATAAGTAAAAACATCCAAACGATAACAAATCTAAGTAAACAGTTAAGCAGGTAAACTACACAATATTATCAACACAACAATATTGGTAGAAAGCGTTTATATTACTGTAAAAATAGGGAAAGTACATAGAAAAGAACGACTACAACCAGAGCTTAACAAAGTAATCCTTCTCCATCCAAGCCAATACCATATCCTCCTAAGGAAGAGTGAGTCTCTCAATGGATGAGTAGAGATCTCTCTAAGATGATTTCACCAGCATGTAGACACTATAGACTTCCTTCCTTTGGAATGGGAGTGAGCTTCACTTATATAGGACTAAGTGGATAGGGTATGGATAGGGTAGGTTGAGATATGGTAGGAGAGAGATAGGGGATCCTTCCAAGAGGTTAGGAATCAAGTTCCAACTCTCCCAAGAGGTTAGGGATAAGGATCCATGTCAGCTAGATTCGAGAATGGGATCGAAGGAGCTATTTTTACCCATTAACTGACATCATCGCACCCTGCAAGAGAGCAAGATGCAACATCACAGGTTGCATGAGGGCAGCATGCGATGACCTCTCAAAACCTACTATGAATGGGTTATATCTCTTCTAGGTCAATAACTCAGTCAATGAAACTTTATGGATGTATACACTAAATCTAATGATGGTAAGATTTTAGGTGTAACAGAATGGCCCCCAAAGCATGAAGCTATTTGAAAATTGGACAGGTGAAATGCTTTAACAGAAGGAAATGGCAATGGCTCATTGGACGAAGGATGCTGCTGCAGTACAACTGACTCTGAGTACACAATCTCATATGACGTACAACATGGATGCTGACCAATACAATGCATATCCATGGTAGCAATGACCGATTGAACACAATCATGGCTACTAGACACAAGCGTAGATCCATGATGAGATGATAACACAACCACGACCAATACAAATGTGGATCCGTGTGATATGACTCAATACAATCTCCATGACAACCTGGGTAAAACATGACTCCCTAGGGTCTTCAATATGAACCCGCAATGATACGAATCTATCCATGTGATTACAAATGTCTTGACGTCGAACATGGTAGAAGCCACTTGATTACCGGTCATTGATGTATACCATTAACAAGCGCGAGGAAAATCACCATTGATGTCAATTATTCCCAAGGTATCATAGTACATATCATCAAGCGTGAATAAATGAGTTGAAGTCGAACACGGGATGAAATCTTTCAATCAAGATTCAATGATGTAAACTCATGTTGAAAGCGAGTTAACCTGCCATTGAGGCATGCAGGGCCAAGGTACTTGGTTGGTTTCTAGATTCAATCCTTGAATGATGTGTTGAAGTCGACAAGGATGAATCCGTCGAAGGAGGGCCATGATGAATCCCCCATCATCGACAAGAAACATGACAAAGGATGTGTAGAGCAGATCAGATGGTATAGTGACATGAAAGATTGACTCAAAGTAGACCGACATGATTGAAGGTGTACTCACTGTAGATAATGAGTAGTGATAATATTCTTGAACATGGGAATGGCGTGCCTTGGCAGTATTGACTTGACGAGTTATGATACCAACTCCTAATGCAACTGATGATGGAAGCATTCTTTCAATGACTCAAAGGAGTGACAAGAATCAGGAAGTAGGTGTGAAACTTGAGGACAAACGAATGATCCAAGTGCAGTATGCAAATGCAAATGAGTGCCATGTTCAAGAAATGACTAGGTACTGCCACTGATAAAGGGTGTAACATAAAAGCTTTCCTTTTTCCCCATCATGAACGATGAGTGCCTCATGTGTTTTTTACGAGCTTGATGAGGGTAACCAGATGCTTATCTCATAGACGAGTCCAACCCCAAATATTTTTCAAACCTGGGATAGGAGGGGTTCGTCCCATGACGGGCCCTTCAATGCAAAAGTTTAACGAGTCCATAGAAGGTAAACTCGGTTGTCATTTCATGTTTAGAGAGTCTAAAAAGAACTAAAGAAGACTCCAATGGTCCTTTTTCGTAAAGTTAGCCTCATTTCCCGAAAAAGGGTAAAACAATGCGGGAGAGGACTCTTCCAGTCATGATTGGCCAGAGTATACCTTTTTCGTAAGTAGTGCCCCCTGGTCCGAAAAAGGGGTAAACTATCACTAGGAAGATGACCATTCAAATTCTTTAACAAGCATGAACGCGACAAGTTTTCTTGGAAATCTTTTCGTATTTTGAGATCCTGAAAAGAGCTTAAAGATAGACTCCAGGGGGGTTCCTTTTCCATAGGAGTTTAACGAGCCCGGAAAAAGTGATAAATCGTAACTCGGTAACTTATTCTCATAGTTTCAAGAGCACGAGAAAGAACAAAGAGTAAGCTCATCATCATAAAATAATCACAATCTAATGGCTATAAAATAATGACAAAATATTCAAGGGGTTGTTCATACCTGAGATGACCGTTATAATACCAGAATGGAGCACAAAGAACACCTAACAACTCCTGCACACTTGAAAACTAGGTGAAGAAGTCAACCTGGTATTCGAATGTCATAAAAATGATTCAAACTATAGCAAATGACCTAAAAAGCATCAAATATTTGGAAAAGCATATGCCTTTTGTTTATAAATAGAAACAAAAAACCAAATATAGTCACCATTGTTCATTTGCCAAATTTGGGAGAAGAAGTGCCATTTGGAGCCAAAACTTCACTTGTCAATTCCGAGAGCTGCGAGCAACCATTTCACCAACCGTTCGGAGTAGGTAACTCTAAACTTCACCCAACATATTTGTAGTGGTTTACATTTTTTATTTTAGTTCATTTTTTTGGTTTTTGATGTGGTTTATGGAGGGCTATTGCGTCCTCGGGTCGCCCTTTCGGGATCTGCGATGAACCTGAATCGTCGCAAATCCCGCAAAAGTGGATTGCGACGATGTCGCACTATCAGAATTGACGGGGTGAGACGGCGGAAAATTCCAACCCAACCATCAAACCTAGCCCAAAAAATGGCCTTTCAATGGTTGAAGTGAGTCCTAACAATGTTTAAATGCTCCTTTTGGCATGTTAGTAGTGGTCAAAATGGTCTTGGAGTGGCGCGAACGAGAACATGAGGTATATGAAGTAAAAGCTGCAAGTGACCCACTATGTGTAGAGGCACTGAGGGACTGTGGTCTCCTAAATTTCTTCCAGATTCAAGGGATGAGGTCCCAAATCCCTCTGCTAACACATATGCTTAGATGTTGGGATGCGGCTCAACAGTATTTTGTGATTGGTGAGCACATACTTACCATAGATGTCAAGGACATCTACTTCCTAACTGGATTGTCCCGGAGGGGGGACAATGTGACTCTTACTGGATAACGGGGAAGTGATCGGACCGTGGGTGACATGATCCTACAAAATTGTACTCCTCAGACCCATGCTTCTAGTGGGAAGATTCCCATCAAAGAAGTACGGGAACATCCGCTGCGTGCCATACTTTTTACCCTTACGAGGATGGCGGGGAGTCAAGCTCCTCACTTAGCTACCAGATCTTAGATGCTATACGCGAAGGATTGCATGTATCTGAAGGTCTTCAACTGGTGTGAGGGACTCCTTGCGAACATTCGAGCTCAGCTGATCGAGTGTCGGCGGGGAGAGCTCAAACAGTTTGGCTACGGGTCAATAGTGATCTCGTTTTTATTGGAGCGGGTCCCCCTCTTGCATCCACAGGTACCATTGGATGACAGGGATCCTAGGGATCCTCACATGGCTAGATGGATAGAGGTAATGGCCTGCCATGGTGGGGGCCCTATCATCGGATATGGTGCTGAGTTCTTCACCTGGCTAGAGGGCTAGTTACTCATGGTAGAGGACTACTCGTACAATGGTACGGATTACAAAGATGACCCAGACTTGGTGCTGCCCGAGGGAGCAGTATGGGGAGACATAGGTAAGAAAAAAAACCCTTGTACTTTTTAGTTTTGTATATTTATGATTTTTTTTGTTATAGTGTTGACGAGTTAACAACATGTGTGTAGATGTGGGCCCTGTAATACCAGTGGGAGTCTCTCTTCTTATGAGGAGAGAGAGAGGAGAGGGAGCAGTCATGGATCCAGCCGTACATGCTGCCATCGCAAAGATGGAGGATGTCTACGCGAACCTGAATGGGTTGACGTTAGACGTTCCAGAGCTGATGGTGGATGAGTTACTGCGGCTTATGCAGGGATATACGGTAGGAGCAACTGCGCGCTTCAATGTGTTACTTCACAGGGTCGCGAGAGCAGTTGACTGCTTCCATACTGAGCAAGCTAGAGCTTCTAGACCTAGGGGTGTACGGGCCAGGCGTTAGGACTTATGTTTTTATTATGTATGTACTGAGAGGTTAGAGGCCTCAGATTTTATACTACGGAAAGCTATGAGGCTTCAGATTTTGTATAGACTCACTGAAATCCATTGTGCTTCAGATCTTGTACTAGCACTACTTTTTATGATGATATATATATACAGACATTCTGGCGGTTTTATACATTATGTGTTTTAAAATGGATGAATGGTGTGGTCTTGTTTATGTGTTTGCTTATAAAATGAGTTATTTACATGTTATGTCTACTTTTAACAATTCATGAATATGCTTATGTGTGTGCAATGTACCAATCTAAGATGAAGTTGGCCATAGAGTCAGAAACTGTGTTCATGTCTCGTGGAATGTGCAGGTGAAGTTTTGGACTCAAAGGAACTTTCCAAAAGACAAAATCATCTATAAAGATAGAGTAAAGTAGGATTTTGGATAGTGTAGACTCGGTTAAGATGAGAGACCACTAGTTGAGAATCCAAATGGATGACAACATGGTCCATACCCAAAGAAATAGCATCAGTCAGGGTTCCAATGACTACTTGATATTCTGCAGCATTGTTGGTCACAAAACCTAGATACATTCCTCCTGAGCTAATGAGCTTGCCAATAGGTGAATAGAGTACCCAGGTTGTCGAAGCAAGGTTGCGGGTATGCCGTCTAGTGCCGTCCACGAATCCGTAGCCAGTTTCCATCTGCACACGTAGACAGAACATGGTATAAGAAATGAAACAAGATCTAAGCACGCAAAAATCAAAGCGTCACACCACACAAAAAACACACACATGCCATGTACAGTATATACAAAAGTACTCATGCATGAAAGACTTAGGAATAGTACCTCTTCAGGCAGAACCCATTGCGAGGCTCACCTAAAGATATCCCGTCGTAGTCTTCAAGCTCATAAGCTCCCTTCTCTAAGACTTGTTTCACTATATAAGGTCCATGCCACATGGACTCAAGCTTTTCTTCCCCCAGCTGGGGTTAAACATGAAGAGTGCGGTGGTATTTGTTGGCTCGGTTTTGCAACCAAGCTTAGTGCTATGGGCACCTACTAACTTGTAGTAGCAGTTTCAATAGAAATAAAAACAATAAACTAAATAAACAATACTTTTCATGGATCTAAACAAGAATCTAAGCAAATAATGTAAACATTTCAAAATCAAGAACAAGAAACATAATAAATAATTTTTTGTATTGAAAAGTGGGGGGCAAGCAAGTGCTTGCGATATTACCTTCAATGGTGAAGGTTGATGTTGAGCAACTCCCAAGATGAGTAGCTCCAAACTCCAATAGGTCTCTTTCTCCAAGGTTGCTTCAATGGCTAAAAGTGCTCATGGGAGATTTCAGCAGCATAAGGATGAGATAATGGAAGGATCTTAAATGAGGAGCCCCTACCACCTTTTTATAGGTTTTGGTGGTGGGGAATACCATTTGTGGTTTTGTGGAAACCAAATGGTATTGACCAACATGGTTTAGGTACTTTTCCCTCCTTTTTCCTTTTTTGAATAAAAATAATATTTTAATTCCCTTTTTAATATTTTTGGGAATTTGGACCCTTTTTGAGGGTTTTTTATGATTTTCTTGGAAAAATAATCTTTTTTAATGGAAAAAGGGGTGTACCAAGGTCTTTTGGTGACCTTTTGTTGGTTTCAGAGGCTCAGATGGTGGAAAAGTGGACAAATGGGTCATGTGAGTAAGGGAATGAGCTAGTGAGCACTTTTTAGGTGTTAACAGATTGCCCCCTGATGTGTGAGGGCAGGAGCTCATCGTATGGCCGATAGACATCATAGTTCTTTTGTCCTTTTTCTGGGTTTTTAGGGGAGAGAAGAGACCGTTTGGAGACTGGAGCCACGGCCCTTGGAAGCTGCAAAAACAAAAAATATTACATGGCCTCAATATGAATGAGGTATAATCTCTGATAAAGGACGAGGCGGGCATTCCCATGCTCGTATCAAGGCATATACAAAACAATTAGTCCCAAGAAGGGGGATCTAATACGTGAAGAAATATACTGGTACATCATAATGGTCCAGAGGGGACATGATTGTGGGATATACTCATGATCATGAATGATCGCAATAACTGATACACTGGATCAACTGTGGAACTGCTGAAACTAAAGGTGTCCAACATCTGTAGGGACTCAAAGACTATGAGTCAAATCTGGGAATAAATGTAACTGTATACTCAAGGGAGTATGAAACATGTGTGAATCTAAATACTGTCGCCATGCGCAGCCCGGATAACTATAGGAAAAGTGTAACTGATATTATCCATAGGAAGACTCTCAAATGTGGAGGAGTCAGGAGGTATCCGGGGTCTTCGATACGAACGAACAGGCCAATACCCTATGCGAGTCTCAACGATGCGATCAAGGTGTTGAAGTCGAGCATGTGAGAAACAACCATTTGGAGAGGCAGTAAGGATTCCTCTCGAAATGATTCGTAGGCACTCATCATAAATGGTAATGAGTCCAAGACACAGGGGCCTCTAGGTCTATCCTCTGGAATAAATGTGGTTGTCGTCGACAGAGGGAGACCAGCAACTAACAAGGCAATGATGTTTCCTTGCTAGGAGCGCGAGGTGTAAACGGAAGTGATGTAGTACTGCTGGTAGGACTGACATACTTGTGGGGATGGGAAATAACTGGGTCAAAAAATGGGTAGACTCAAACTTCCTTTGTTCAGAGCATGATGACATGGTTGACCTGGCAGCGTAGGGAACTGACTTGTAGGTGCAGGGATCATCTTTGACTGAATGGTATATATTGACTCTGGGGGGGGAGGACAAGCTGATGGTAGCTGTCGAGGGAGTTTCAGGGTGACATACTGCAGAATACTCTGAACAAAGGCGACCAAAAAATGGGGAAGCTGATATGCGAGTAGGTATGATCTGTCGTGGCGCCAAGAGGCACCCTTCTTCCTTCTTCATAGTTTTAATGAGCTTCAAGAAGGGATAAAAGTGTGCTCTGAAATGGTACGGTCCTGTGGATTTTGTGAGCCCAGGACGGCGCATGCTCATGGTTGCTTTCATGTTTAGAGAGTCTGAAAACAGTAAGTGGACTCTGTTGGTGTTTCTTTTTCGTAAGTTTAGTCTCCGAGGCCCGAAAAAGTATAAAATGATGCGAATGGAGAACTCTTCTAGCCGATGTGACTAGAGTATACCTTTTTCGTAATTAGTCTACAAGGTCCGGAAAAGGGGTAAACTTATACCAGGTAGACGCCCTTTCAGATACGTTTATCGAGCATGAAAGGAAGCAAGATTGCTCGGCGATCTTTTCATTGTTTTAGGAGTCAGAAAAGAGCTTAACAGAAACTCCCTAAGTGCCTTTTTCGTAAAAGGGGTTGCTCGGCCCGAAAAAGGGGTAAAATTATACCGAACAAAAATGGATTGACGAGGGCGAGAAAAGGTCTCAAGCATCGTCATCTGTGCGGAAAACTGGATCCGGTGACATAAGGATTGTCGAAAACGAAGAACGGCCGATGTGGCACGCAAACCGAGGTGACGAGGGGGCGTGGAAAAGATGCCCAGAAATTCTAGAGGTGAGAGCGAGAAATGATCTCTAGCATCATCAAGGGCACGGAAAACTGAATCCGGCGATATAAGACACATCGAAAACGGAGAACGGCCGATGTGGCACGCAAACCGAGGCGACGAGGGGGCGTGGAAAAAATGCCCGGAAAATCTAAAGGTGAGAGCGAGAAATGATCTCTAGCATCATCAAGGGCGCGGAAAATTGAATCCGGCGATATAAGACACATCGAAAACGGAGAACGGCCGATGTGGCACGCAAACCGAGGCGACGAGGGGGCGTGGAAAAAATGCCCGGAAAATCTAAAGGTGAGAGCGAGAAATGGTCTCAAGCATCATCACGAGCGCGGAAAACTGAATCCGGCCATATAAGGCACATCGAAAACGGAGAACGGCCGATGTGGCACGCAAACCGAGGCCACGAGAGGGGCTAAAAAATGGTAAAAAATGGACCACGAGAGGGGCACGCAAAGCAGTAGGTCATGGCTCGCTGGAAAGTGGCACCAGCATTTTTAAGGCCAAAGGGCATGACTCGATAGGCAAAGGTGCCCCATGGGGTGGTAAAGGCAGTCTTGTACTGATCCTCCTTGCGGATGTGAATCTGGTTGTATCCGGAAAACCCGTCCATGAAGGATAGGACCTCATGGCCCGCACACTCATCAATGAGTTGGTCAATGAATGGTGTGGGGAAATTGTCTTTTGGACAAGCGTGGTTTAGGTCGCGGAAATCAGTGCATACTCTAAGGGTGCCTTGCTTTTTGTTGACAGGGACGGGGTTCGACACCCATGTGGTGTACGGAATAGGGTAGATGAAACCTGCTGTTCGAAGTTTCTCGACTTCAGCCTTGACAGCGGGGAGCTTGGAAGGGTGAATAGGTCGCTGTTTCTGACGAACAGGGGGTACTTCCGGCCATGTATCGATGTGGTGTTCAATAATGGCGGGGTCGAGACCAGGCATCTCGGTATAGGACCAGGCGAAGACGTCTCGGAACTCTTGAAAGAGTTTTTTGTATGCCTGGGTTTCTGCTTGAGTGCAAGATGCGCCCAGCGAGATGAGCTCAGGTTTCCCTGGTGTTATGGAAATGTCTATCTGTATGGTGGGGGAAATGTTGGACATGTTCCCTTCTTCAAAGGCATCCGGTGCTGGGATGGGGTCCTTTAACCAATCGACCTTAGCAGGTATGAAGTCTTTCGACTCGACTGATAGCTGGTTGGATGCGGTGGAGGTAGATGCTTCCGGGAGGAAGTACGAGCGATGATGCATATCATCCCAAGGGTAGTCGGGTGCAGTGAGTGTTTCCAAAATCTGCTCGTCAGTATTGAAGTAGTCAGACCATAAATCAAGGGGTTCTGGTTTGAAGGTTGTCGAAATCATATATATCGTATTGACTTCTTCTGACGAGGATGATGGTGGAGGGTGAATCTCCTCGATGAGGGGAGGAGATATCTCTAAATCGGCATTGTTTAACTCGTACAGCGCTGCTCTATAGTCTGGTAGATCAGGGCAATGGTGTGAGTAGTGGCCGTAGACACTGCATATAGCACAAGGATGGTTAGTGCGCAGTGATTTGTCGCGAGGCTGTAGAGGTGGCTCTAATTTGACTACTGGGATGCCGATGTCATCGTCCAACATATTCATATGTTCTTGGAGTGCCGGTAAATGTGGGCATTGATGAGTTGGATGGCCAATTTCATCGCATAATGAACATTTGGGGGGAGCTCGAAACACCGGTGGGGGTTTGGCTGCCTTAGGAGGTGGTATGGCAGTGTAGGGTTGTGGACCTCTGCCCCCAGTGGGCTTAGCAAGGAGAGGGGGATCCTTTGACGTCGACGCAATCATGAGACCCGGAGGAGGTTTCATTGACGACGAAGGAATATTGAGGTTAGGAGGAGGAATATTTAGGTGTTAACAGTATTGTTGTCATTCATGTATGTAGGCATTGCCTCGACCCACTTTGTAAAGTATTCCACAGCTACAATGACGTAACTATGGCCCCCAGTTGAGGTAGGATTACAATGCATGAAGTCGATGCCCCATTTAGTGAAGGGGCCAACGGCAATAACCGGGTGTAATGGGGTAGGATGGGTGTGCTTTTTAGTATGAAAATGTTGACATGGAGGACATTTTTTTATGGCCTCAATACAATCTTTGAAGATAGACAGCCAATAATATCTTGCCCACAAAATTTTCTGGGCTGTAGGCATCCCAGAGAGATGACCGCCACAAGCCCTAGCGTGACCGTCATTTAGGATGTGTTTAGCCTCATCATGAGTCAGACAACGTTGAAGAATAGAATCGATGCCACAACGGTACAAAGTATCACTGATAATTAGATAATACTTCGCATGGTGGCATATTCGACGATGGTCATCGTGAGACAATTGAGGGATGAAACATTGGGTTTGAAGATACAAAGTGATATCTCCATACCACGGATTAGACGTACTGATAAGAAACAACGACTCATCCGTAAAAGAGTCACTGGGCTCAGATTCTACATCAGCACGGGGAAGGTCACAGATGAGCTCAACAAACACCAAAGACTTTTGAGACTTAGCCTTTTCGAAAAGAAGATCAAATTATTGCAGTATCACGAACCAGCGTGAATACTTGCCCCCAAGCACTTGACGAGTCAGAACGTGGTACATGGGATTCGAATCGGCGATGATGGTGGTGGTGTAGAGCAAAATGTAATGTCGGAACTTCTGCATGGCAATGACTGCCGCTAGAGCAAGCTTTTCAACATGTGAATATCAAGTTTCAGCGTCAATAAGACCTTTACTAGCGTAGTATATCACATGTTCTTGGGCATTCTGATATTCCTGCACCAAAACCATGGCGATAGTGGTGTCGGAAGCGGCAAGGTATAAAATGTAATCTCGATAGTAATTCGACGGTTGGAGTACAGGGGCATGCGTGATGGTATGTTTCAAACTATCAAAAGATTGTTGAGCTTGATCGTCCCAGATGAACGGGATGTCTTTCTTCATCAATCTCATGTAGCCCTACGTCTTTTGCAAGAAATTACAAACAAAACGCCTTAAATAAGTCGCTCGTCCTTGTAGACTTTGAAGTTCTGTAATATTAGTTGGAGTTGGGAGTGCGACAATGGATTCCACCTTCAAGGGATCAATGCGGATCCCATCTTTCGAGACGATAAACCCTAAGAGGCGTCCGGACTCGACACAAAAAATACACTTATGAGGATTCAGACGGATATTGTACCGTTTGCATATGAGGAAAATGGCTGTCAGATGATCTATGTGGAATCACACTGCTTTGAATGGGCAGGGAGATCGTCCAAGTAAGGCTCCACAAAGTCCTTCACATCATGGAAGGAATACAACATGGCCCGCTGGAATGTGGCACTAGCATTTTTAAGGCCAAACGGATGTTTTTGATACACAAACGTTCCCCAAGGGAAAATGAATGTAGTCTTGTGTTGGTCGGTGGGGTGGATCTCGATTTGGTTGTATCTGAAAAAGCCATCCATAAATGAAAAGATGACACTTCTGGAACAATTGTCGATAATTTGGTCAATAAAGGGAGTTGGGTAGTTGTCTTTAGGACAAGCTTTGTTGAGGTCCCGATAATCGACATAGACACGAATGGTACCCTTCTTTTTAGTAACAGGGATGACGTTTGACACCCACTCTATCAATGGGACAGGGTAGATGAATCCGGCCTTCAAGAGTTTCTCAATTTCTACCTTGATTGTAGCAGTCTTTCGAGGGTGTACTGGTCACAACTTTTGGCGGACAGGTTTTACGTCGGGATAGGTTTTAATCTCATGCAAAACAATGGTGGGGTCTATCCGAGGCATCTCCTTATAGGTCCAAGTGAACACGTCTTGGAATCACTTGAATAAAGCCATACAAGCAATGACTTCTTCAGGGGAACACTTCTGGCCCAAATGAATGTGTTCCTCTACACTAGGAGTAACCGAAATGTCTATCGAAGTGGTAGGCTCAATGTTGGCTAAGTTGCCTTCGGAGTCTGTTTGACACGTGAGTATCAAGGATTGAGAGATAGAATAGACATCCAGTGTAAAAATGGTGCTAATGCTATTCTCCACAGTATCCAAATGGGGAAGGAAAGACGAACGATGATGGAGGTCTTCCCATGCAGGATCATCCGCACTCATGATTTCCAGAATGGACTCGTTAGAATGAAAAGTCCATAGCAGAGGATCGGATGGTGTCCGCTGTAGAGAATAGGAGGTGGAGGCCACAACTAAGTGGTCCTATGGTGCTGACTGGATAGCCTCGTATGTGAGTTCAGCAGGTGACAGAGGCATAACGTTTCCAATCGGGTGTGTGGTGGCTTCATCAGGTACAAGCCATGAATCACTAGAGTTGGGGATAGATGAAATCTGCGAGGAGATCATGTTCACCGTGGAAACATGATTTGGGGGATCCGAAGTAGGAAAGACGCCCATAAGGGATGAGTCCTTAAGGAGTCCGACCCCCACACTCTCGTATTGAGGCGAATATTGTCCAATCGAAGGAACATTATCGCCCGGGTGAGTAGCGGTGTCAAGTGTACAGAAATCTAGTTGGTCAACAGTAACAATTCGGCCTTGATGAGGGAATTGTACTATGCAGAAGACAGATGATGCGACCGTAGTCATGGCGTAAAACCAATTAAGACCAAGCAGAATGTTGTAATCTAACGGGGCAGTGACCACTTCCACGTTAAGGGTCATGGTCTTTCCCCCCAGCTTGACTAGTAAAGCTTGTAACATCCCATGAGGTTGAAATCCATGTTCGTCGAATGCTCTCAAAGTGGTAGGATAACGGTTCAACTTGGGAAAGCCAATGGCTCTCCAACATGCGATCGACATGACTAATGTAGAGGCTCCTTTGTCCAAAACGGTACGATGTATTATCTTCCCAGCAATGTTTGTGGCAACTTGAAATGCCAACTGCTGGGAGAGCCTCGGTTTGAAGTACTCTAGTCGGAACATGATGGTATTCGATGAATTCGAGTCAACTGCACCGATGGTAGCGAGGAGAGTCTTGCGCTAATTAGGACAGTTTTGCAAGACTTTGAGTGTCAACATAGCACAAGGAGCTTGTGCTAGGTCCTCTATAATGTTGTAGTTTTGAGCAGCCCGGGCATTGGGATTGAAAACCAATTTTATAATCGTGCTTTTAGGTGGATGCAACACTGACTCAAAAGAGGGCTTCTCAATAGTAAGAGGAGCAGCTGGTACGGTGACGTTAGGCATCGAAGTGGAAGCTTTTTCAGTATTACTTCCAACAAGTGCTTTTTCCGGAACTGAGTGATATGAACGGGAACGGGTGTTCAAGTTGATGGTCTCATTATGCACCATGAGAACATGTGCGGTGGTAGATGCTTCTCCTTGGGAAGGAGAATTGTGAGCGATCAATTGTTGATTTTTAGCAGGGAAGGGATCGTTGAGAATTGCGGGTGTGGGTTTTCCCTTGAGAAACTTTTAAACTTAGTCTCTATGGGGGAACTCTTTAGAAAAGTGGTCATCACCACATAGTAGACAAGGATAATTCAAATTCCTTTTCTGTTTGGTATCATCAAGGGTGCTCTTTTGTTCCTATTGGGTGGAATATTTCTTAGGATTCCCTTTGTTCTTCTTCTTACCACCAGACTTTTGAGGTGAAGTCGATGAAACAAAATTCACTTCTTCGGTGACAACAGGAGTGGATTATTTGGTGGTGTCGTGACCAGCCTGTGTTGGTGATTAGGAAGAACCTTGGGGGTTTGACGAACCAATAGTTTGAGAAGAAGGCTGGGTGTTAAGGGATCCAATGATGCCATCAGCTTGGGGTCCCTTGGGTGGTTTCACGGGGTCGTACGTGTTATGGGGTGCGTCAGGAAGAATGTCAAACAACGTGCCAGACTGAGCATAAACTAAGTCTAACAAATGGGCACGATCGATGGCTTGTTCTTTAGTGACAGCACCTCCCATGGCAACCTCTCGTGCTATGGTCGGGATGAGAGACTTTGTAAACCAGTCCGCTAGGAGTTGGTCTGGAATAGGAGACTTAATGAGACGTCGTCTCCTCTGCCACTCATGTATATGATCTGAGATGTGAGTAGTGGTATTTTGGCAGAGGGAGGTTAAAATATTTGTACTAATTTCATACCGTATAGGCAGCTGGAAATGAGTAAAAGAATTCATAGCAAGAGAACCGAAATCGGGAAAAGAATGGAGTGGTAGTTCAATATACCACTTGGTAGCCGAAATAGTGAGAGTCCATCGAAATAACCTAAGATGGATCAGGTCGTCCATCAAGGAGTTGGACGAACACCACAAGTGGTATGTCATCACATGGTTTTTAGGATCCTCCCCCGGCTTGCCATCAAATTTTGGGATATCTAATGGAAGTTTCATCGAAATGGGTGGCCAATTAGTTTCGTGGTAGATGGGGTAGTTGGTTAGGCAAGTCCAGAGTAGCCAAAAAGGGAAGCTGTGGATTAGGTTGTGGGTACTGATAGTACTGATAAGGCGTGTAAGGACCAGTGGGACCTTGTATCGACTGACCATAGGGTGTTCTAGGAGGAAACTGGCCATAGGGGTATGAGCCGTCTAGACCAAATGTAGGTTTGTTTCCATAGTGAGGTGGTCCATTACCATAATAAGGTGGCCCATTACCATAAGGTGGGGGCCCACCTCCCCCGCCGGGAGGGGGTGGATCGCCTCCAAATGGTGGGGGTGTGCCACCACCACTAGGGTAGGATGGGCCACCACCGCCTCCGCCGGGAGGAGGTGGTGGTCCGCTACCACCATCGGAATAGGGTGGGCCTCCACCACCTCCGCCGGGAGGGGGTGGTGGGCCACCACCACCACCGAAAGAGTAAGAGCCTCCTCCTCCACCTCCAACATAGTAGGGTGGTGGTCCACCACCACCGCCACCAGGATGAGAGGGTCCTCCACCACCACCGTCGAGAGGGGGTGGTCCTCCACCACCACCACCGGGATGGGATGGTCCTCCACCACCACCACCACCAGTGGGGGTGGGCCATGATGACCGAAATGACGTGGTCCTCCACTAGAAGGTAGAGGTCCTTCTCCTCTAGAGTTATGTGGGGGCACGCCACCTCCAATGGGAGGTGGGGGTGGACCAAACGGGGGTGGAGGGACGTGAGGGACTGTAAGTGGGGGTCCATGTTGTAAAAAAATTTGCTGTCTCCATAGAGTGTAAGGGTTTCCGGGGTAAGGTACCCCGTAGAGTGTGTTTCCGAGATTAAGTTGACCCGGCGCAGGGTTAAGATGACTTGGATATGCTTGATTCGATGGAGGTTGAATTACGTTGGAAGGTCCCCCAACATGGGATAGTCCAGTAGTAGAAGGTCCAGGAGGTAAGGAATTTCCAATGGAAGGGACGATGGGAACTTCTGCTGCAATATTATGGTTAAGAGATGGAGGTTTCCCCCCAGCAACGACTTGCTGACCACTTAGTAAAGGTTGATCCAACACTGGTTGTTGATCATTCACCATAGGATTACCATTACCTGTAAATAAGGTAGGGGGTAAAGAGTATCCTCCCCTCGAATTTTGGGGTGGGGGAGGAGTAGGTGACATAACCTTGGTAGTCACAGGTGTGTTGGAATGTTGTCCTTCAACATGTTGGTTTGTGAGAGGTACTGAACTGGTCTCCTGTCTAAGGGACGTATGTGCCGGAATGGATGGTTGACCAGTTGAAAAAGTGGTCACGTGTTGCGTGGATGATTCCGGTGACTCAAAATATAAAGAGCGACCTGGGATTTGTCAGTAAGGGGGTAATGTCAGTTCATTGATCCTTAGTTGAAAATTTCGTCTTCGAAACTCCTCACCCATAGCACGTAAACGAGCCAATTGCTCACGATTAGGTGCTAAGCGGTCGTCGGGACTAGCCCAACTGGGTGGGGATGCAATGGAAAAATGGGCCACTGGGTGGCCCGGAGAAGATGTCAATAAGATGCTGAAGGGCCAACAACTACTGTGGGGTCGCCCTAGGGTTGATTTATCCATTCCAACGATCCAGGATCTCCCAATGAAACGGGAGGTAAGTCTTGTGAAGTGGGGATTTTTGCTTCTTCACCCTGCGGGGGATGAGAGGCAGATGAATTTGGAGGAGTGTGAGGAAACAAAAGTCCTCCAACATTCAAAGTGGGGTTTTCCACTTCATGTGACCCAACTCTGGCTTGTGGGTCCATTCTTAACCTCGAAATTACCTCCTGGTTAAGGGGATATTCAGGTGGCAAGTTATGAATCCTGCGAGACCTTCTCCAAGGAAAGTCAGCCAAAGTGACTGAAACAAAAAGTTTCTCCTAAGGAAAGCTAAACAAAAGAAAAGAATATCAGACAAACCCTACACAAACTAAGGCCACAAGCAAACTTATGTGATAAGAATGGATTCAAAGGTCTGGAACCTCACCGGATTATCAAGGCTTCGCAAATCGCTATATACTGTAGGGTCCAACAGTAAAATGCGACAAGGAGGATTGGGACCGTACCCTTGCTTGAATACCCGATTACCTGGACGGTACATGCGTAGTAATATCCCCTAATGCTGTTCTCGGTGTATTGCTCCGCCAAGATGGCCAAAAGGTTAACTCAATTGGTCTCAGGAATCCTAATGGTGTCTCCCGATATATGCAAGGTATGTGGGAGCTCAAATCCATAGTGGTGTTGTCTAATGGGCAACCGTACGGCACAAGACCTTCCGATATACTACCGAGTATGTGAAACACCTTTCGACATACGCCAAGTACGTGTGGTACTCGGTGGGTACGTGAAAGATCTCGATATACCGATAAGTACGTGGAAGACTACAATACCCCTGGAATACAGTGCTAGAAAATAATGACAGCTGCCATGCTTAACGACGCCGGAACACGTCTCTAACTTACACACAAGTTACTAAAAATTTTACCCTAGTTCTACCATTAATTTTATCTGGACGGTTAGGTGAATGCATGAGGTGAATACATAATCGTAAACATAATGCAGGTCCTAACTACATGTAAAAAATACACTTTTCTTTTGATGAACTCTATGTATGGGAGGGAGAAACTTCTTTCCAATTTTACCAAAGCAACACAATGCAATGCAATCCCAAATCTACCAAAAAATGACTATGAAGTATTCTTTTTCCTTTTCAAGCGAAACTCAAAAAATAGCACAACACTACTAAGCCAAATCAAAGCATGTTTTTCTTTTTCTTTTAGCCTTTCAAAATGAAAATGATGCTAAGTGATGAAAAGAGAAAATTTCTAAGTAGAGTATGCAAGCTTTTCACTTTCACTACAATGGCCTAAAAGCATAAAAACCAAAAAATGCATTTAACTTTCCAAGCATGGAACTACTTTTGCAAAACTTGATATCTATTCGAATTTTTCAAGAAAATGAGCAACTCATAATTCGTGAAAAACACAAATAATTCAGATCTCTTTCAACTTTTCAAAAAGATCTACAAATGAGACATTCCAATGCATGTACAATTCTTCAAATGAGCTTGAAAAATGACGGAAATAAAGTACTTTTGATTTTTCAATGGATGTATCAAAATAACAATTTGATAACAATGATGCTTTTAATCACAAATACTGAAATGAAAAGATTACTTGCAGCACTCCAATAACTCAAAACATCTCAAGAAAATGACGAGCACTCAATGGACTGAAAGTACACACAAACACTCAAAAATCAATCAGTAACAAGCAACACTAAAGCAAGCAAAGCTAAAAAAAGTATGTAAATTAGGTCTGGAAACCAATCTAATATAATGATCAGATTTGGTAAGGAGAGGAGGGAATGCAAGGGTGAGTGGATGCAGGTGGGGGAGACAAGAGTGTCCACTACTACCAAATCTCAGGCTTGTCTAAGATGGAACCCAAAACAACTCCAAATAAAACCAACAACTCAATCACACAAATCAAAATGGGGTCTCTGATTGGATCTTACAGTACAGAGGGAGTTTGCACACAAACCAAAACTCAAATCAGGAATGGAGAAGGGGTGGCTGTATGGCAAATTTTGGCAGATCGGTGCAGTCTGTGCTTGTACACAGTGTGACCTCGCAGTTTACCAATGCGGGAAGTGCGATGATGTCGTAGTAGACCAATGAAAGGGTTGCGACAACAGGCTAACAGGCAAAGAATAGAGATAAAAAATAACACAGTGTCGCTCTGAGTCCACTGACTAGGTGTGACAGGCGAGATCTAAGTTAAAAAATGAACCAATTCTCCAAATAATGAGCAATGAAATGGTTTGAAAATGAGAAGTACAAACTCAAAGGAAGGTAATCAAACACTTCAAAGTGAATATCTGATGGTGAAACCAGCTTAAGAGGCAAATGACAAATAAAATGGCTTGTAACAAGAAATCAACTGAAAAATGACATTCAAATTCACAACTACAAAACAATGTTCTTCCCCAGTATGGTCGCCAGATTTGTTTGACGGACAATCTACTAGAGTGGACGCGAGCCAGATCTCCCTATCTCAATGTGAGTCTATAACAAATAGTACAGACTATAAACCACTTTCCTAGATCTAGTTAAGGATCAAGTTATCAGATGTCTTACCTTAAGTTCGTAGTCCCTTTTCCTGGATGTTGTTCCACGCCTCGCGGTCGTCAAATCTAGGTTGCAAGACCTGCTAAAATACACAAAACAAGAAAAACAAGTAAAAACATCCAAACAATAACAGATCTAATTAAATAGTTAAGCAGTTAAACTACACAATATTATCAACACAACAATATTGGTAGAAAGCATTTATATTACTGTAAAAATAGGAAAAGTGATATGAAAATCTCAAGATCTTTATAACCAATAAACTTGCATGTGAAATTTGCATGAAAACATTCATAAAATTGCCTAAAAGATGATTTAAAAATGCTTCAAATCAACACATAAGCACATAAAGAATAGATGCAAACCAAAAAAATAACACAACAAATGATAACGGAGTTCACCCCTCATGGGCTACGTCTCCTGGCCACTTCCAATGGGAAGGCCGATCTTATTCAGTCTTCAAAATTACAAATTGGGCATTCTGGAAAACACCTCTGTTTTCTGTCAGTTAGAAACAGAAATAAACATCATTGAATTCCTTGCGAAATTCTGAAAAAAAACGACTATAAACTTGACCACCTTCAGATGAAAACTTCTCTGGCACACAAAACGAGAAAACCCTTCTCTACGTTGTACGCACTGTACCTTCCTCGCCTCGAGAACTGTGCACATAAATGCCATGTACCTGCTTTAGAAACTCTGCCAAAGTTTGAACCCATACTGTGTAAAATTCCGAACTCTGAACTTGCCCCAAACTCCGACTTCGTGGCTCTTTTTATAACCTGGGCGCTTGTAACCTTTTAAAAAACTGACACCGCTTACCACTCAACGGTGGCTTTGTGGTCCAACGGTAAAGCGTAGTGCTGATGGGGGAGAGGTTCCGAGATCAAACATGATCTACATTATATTATATGGTTACACGTTTGGCATTTTGATATGGATTATTATATGTGGTGGCCTATATTGTTGGTTTAATATTAATACTCCACCTTTAATGAGATATGCTTCCACGTTTCCATATGGTTAAGCCTTTAGCGCTCCACATATATATGCTTATGGTTATGGTTTGAATTTCCTAATGTATGGCATATGGAGTTTTAATATATGGTATGTGCATATTATATGGTTTATAAAATGTGTTCTTTTTACACATTCTTTTGACCATATTTTAATGGGGTCATGGTGGCCTTACCATGAGGTCTTGGGTTCGATTCCCATAGCCCCAAAATAAATTTTAAACCATATTCACCATTTTTTAATCATTTCAACCATTATTCACAGAACTTCAAATATACACAACTTCTTCATTCGAAGTCTATTTTTTAGGAAACAAGTGTTGTTGGAAATCTGTCGACGAGTCCTTTGCCACGGTAACCTTTGAACTAATGTTTGAAGACTTTAAAATTGATCTAATTTAGAAAGATCCTCCTGGATCAAACCTCCCCACTGAAAAGCGTTTGGACCACCAAAAGCATGGAATCATCCCGCAATCAAGTGAAGACATGTTCATCTCACTTGCCTTGTATCATCTGCCCATTCTTGGAACCTGTATATCTGACTCAATATGATAACAATCAACACTGCACAGATATTGTTAAGTACATTAACCTCTTTTTCAACAAAATCTTCATTCAACATTGTAGGGACCAACCATATATTGCTGATCAGTAATAAGCTGAATATCAACATTGAACATGTGAAAGAGTTTGTACGTATATCATGCTTATGCTTCATCATAGGAACATTATCAACCAACGTAGGTGTATTTTCATGCAATGACACTTCCTCTTCATGCTTAGGATTCTTTTCTTCCTTAACTTGCAAAGACATAAGTGTCAAATTCTGACTTGCATTAACAACTCTTTTCAATTGTTGTGTAGTTCCCAATGATTTGTCATTTTTATATGAATGTGAGTGTACTATGTACTCAATTCCTTCCTTAAACAAATGATATTGATTATGTTCTTGATAGAATATTGCTTTGCGATCATATAAATATGGGCTACCCAACACAATCCCACAGATATCCAATGGAACCACATCAAATTCTACTTTATCTACAAACTTGGAAGTAATTGCAAACTTGAGATCACATTGTCTGGTTACTTGTAATTTGTTATCTTTGCATACCCAACCTAGTGGATAAGGTTTCTTGTGTGGTTTAGTTATTAATCCCAACTGCTTAACTACTTCTTCTGAAATAAGATTAGCTTGAGATCCACCATCTATGAGTGTGTCGATCTTTGTTTGTTTAGTGATCACCCTTATATGAAATAGTGCATTTCTTTTTCTATCTTTAAAACCATCATGATCTCTAGATGTGGAAGCATATGAAGATCCAATGTTAGAATTACCAACAAGAGATTTACCTTTCATACCTACGATTGATATCTTGGTTTCATCATTGGAATCCGATCCAAGGTCCTCAACAATAACCGTAGCTTTCTGCTTCCCCTTCCAATCTTTGAACCACTTTGGCTTCATTTCTGGATGCAACTTCCAACAATGTTCTGCATCATGTCCATCTATTTGACAATGAGTGCAAGAAAGCTTTGTGTCTCCTTTCTTCACGGTAGAAACATGTTTGATCTTCCCTTTTGCCTTGCCTTCTGTTGGCTGATTGGATCCATCTGAAGAAACATCATGAACACTCTTCCCTTTTGACTCCATGTGAGTCGCTTGAACACATACCTCATCAAGATCAGTTGGATTAAACATAAGTGTCATGTGTCTTAAATAACTATGTAATCCACCTATTTACTTAAGAAGAATTTCCTGGGTGTAGAGAGGTATACCAAGTATTAAAGCTCTCTTCTGAAACTCTTGTGTGTACTCTTGCACACTTTGACCCTTACCTTGCCTCAGATTCTTCCAATCCATCATTGCTTGCTGAATATAACCCAATGGATAGAACTGCTTCTTTAATGCTGACTTGAATTCATGCCAAGAGGATTTAATATTTCCTTTTGAGGCCAAATCCTTTTGAGTTCTACTCTCCCACCATATGAGAGCGGTCCCTCCAAGTCTGAGAGAAGCTAACTGAATTTTCAAGCTATTTTCATTAAACTTTTGAATCCTACAATAGACTTCAATCTGACGGATCCAGTTATCTAATGTTTTAGCATTAAGTTCTCCATTATAAACAGGTAACTCAAACTTAATATCAAGCTTTAATTGAGACATATTAAGATCAATTTTCTTTTCAGGTTGTTTCTTCGAATTTGAAGAATCAGTACTGGAACTTTCAGAAGAGGAAGAAGATGAAGAAGAAGGTTCAGAAGGACCTCCTCCTTTTCCTGAAGCATCTTCTACGTTCTCTTTCTTTATTTTCTTCTTTTCCAACCTCTTTTGATAATCTGCAAACAATTTTTCTACTCGGTCTGCCATCTGATAGAAAGCTTTGCAGAAAGCCTTCTCATCTTTTGCTCGGTAGTCTTCATCTGCCATTTTCTTTCTTCTTGATCCAATCTTAGGATCAAACTCTTCAAGCTCTCCTTCACCTCTTTGAAGCCTAGATCTTGTTAACATAAACAAATTCACCATGCAATGGTTAACCAGCTCTGATACCAACTTGATCTGAAAATATCAAGATCTTTATAACCAATAAACATGCATGTGAAATTTGCATGAAAACATTCATAAAATTGCCTTAAAGGATAATTTAAAAATGCTTCAAATCAACACATAAGCACATAAAGAACATATGCAAACCAGAAAAATAACACAACAACTGATAACGGAGTTCACCCCTCCTGGGCTACGTCCCCTGGCCACTTCCAATGGGAAGGCCAATCTTATTCAGTCTTCAAAATTACAAATTGGGAATTCTGGAAAACACCTCTGTTTTTTTTTCAGTCAGAAGCAGAAAAACACAGCATCATTGAATTCCTTGCAAAATTCTCAAAAAAACGAGTATAAACTCGACCACCTTCGGATAAAAACTTCTTTGTCACACAAAACGAGAAAACCCTTCTTTGCACTGTATGAAATGTACCTTCCTCGCCTTGGGAACTGTGCACATAAATTCCTTGTACCTGCTTTGGAAACTGTGCCGAACTCTGAACTTGCCTCGAACTCCGACTTCGTGGCTCTTTTTATAACCTGGGTGCTTGTAACCTTTTAACAAACTGACGCCACTTACCACTCAACGGTGGCTTTGTGGTCCAACGGTAAAGCATAGTGCTGATGGGGGAGAGGAGAGGTTCCGAGATCAAACCTGTTGTCTTCTCCTCCTTTCATGTTCTTTTGGCATTTTACTTATTATAAATATTACACATTGTTCTTTTGGCATTTGGCTTATTATAAATATTACACATTTTAATAGTTTGAAACTATATGATATGCAATGATCTACATTATATTATATGGTTACACGTTTGGCATTTTGCTGTGGATTATTATATGCGGTGGCCTATATTGTTGGTTTAATATTAATACTCCACCTTTAATGAGATATGCTTCCACGTTTCCATATGGTTAAGCCTTTAGCGCTCCACATATATATGCTTATGGTTATGGTTTGAATTTCCTAATGTATGGCATATGGAGTTTTAATATATGGTATGTGCATATTATATGGTTTATAAAATGTGTTCTTTTTACACATTCTTTTGACCATATTTTAATGGGGTCATGGTGGCCTTACCATGAGGTCTTGGGTTCGATTCCCATAGCCCCAAAATAAATTTTAAACCATATTCACCATTTTTTAATCATTTCAACCATTATTCACAGAACTTCAAATATACACAACTTCTTCATTCGAAGTCTATTTTTTAGGAAACAAGCGTTGTTGGAAATCTGTCGACGAGTCCTTTGCCACGGTAACCTTTGAACTAATGTTTGAAGACTTTAAAATTGATCTAATTTAGAAAGATCCTCCTGGATCAAACCTCCCCACTGAAAAGCGTTTGGACCACCAAAAGCATGGAATCATCCCGCAATCAAGTGAAGACATGTTCATCTCACTTGCCTTGTATCATCTGCCCATTCTTGGAACCTGTATATCTGACTCAATATGATAACAATCAACACTGCACAGATATTGTTAAGTACATTAACCTCTTTTTCAACAAAATCTTCATTCAACATTGTAGGGACCAACCATATATTGCTGATCAGTAATAAGCTGAATATCAACATTGAACATGTGAAAGAGTTTGTACGTATATCATGCTTATGCTTCATCATAGGAACATTATCAACCAACGTAGGTGTATTTTCATGCAATGACACTTCCTCTTCATGCTTAGGATTCTTTTCTTCCTTAACTTGCAAAGACATAAGTGTCAAATTCTGACTTGCATTAACAACTCTTTTCAATTGTTGTGTAGTTCCCAATGATTTGTCATTTTTATATGAATGTGAGTGTACTATGTACTCAATTCCTTCCTTAAACAAATGATATTGATTATGTTCTTGATAGAATATTGCTTTGCGATCATATAAATATGGGCTACCCAACACAATCCCACAGATATCCAATGGAACCACATCAAATTCTACTTTATCTACAAACTTGGAAGTAATTGCAAACTTGAGATCACATTGTCTGGTTACTTGTAATTTGTTATCTTTGCATACCCAACCTAGTGGATAAGGTTTCTTGTGTGGTTTAGTTATTAATCCCAACTGCTTAACTACTTCTTCTGAAATAAGATTAGCTTGAGATCCACCATCTATGAGTGTGTCGATCTTTGTTTGTTTAGTGATCACCCTTATATGAAATAGTGCATTTCTTTTTCTATCTTTAAAACCATCATGATCTCTAGATGTGGAAGCATATGAAGATCCAATGTTAGAATTACCAACAAGAGATTTACCTTTCATACCTACGATTGATATCTTGGTTTCATCATTGGAATCCGATCCAAGGTCCTCAACAATAACCGTAGCTTTCTGCTTCCCCTTCCAATCTTTGAACCACTTTGGCTTCATTTCTGGATGCAACTTCCAACAATGTTCTGCATCATGTCCATCTATTTGACAATGAGTGCAAGAAAGCTTTGTGTCTCCTTTCTTCACGGTAGAAACATGTTTGATCTTCCCTTTTGCCTTGCCTTCTGTTGGCTGATTGGATCCATCTGAAGAAACATCATGAACACTCTTCCCTTTTGACTCCATGTGAGTCGCTTGAACACATACCTCATCAAGATCAGTTGGATTAAACATAAGTGTCATGTGTCTTAAATAACTATGTAATCCACCTATTTACTTAAGAAGAATTTCCTGGGTGTAGAGAGGTATACCAAGTATTAAAGCTCTCTTCTGAAACTCTTGTGTGTACTCTTGCACACTTTGACCCTTACCTTGCCTCAGATTCTTCCAATCCATCATTGCTTGCTGAATATAACCCAATGGATAGAACTGCTTCTTTAATGCTGACTTGAATTCATGCCAAGAGGATTTAATATTTCCTTTTGAGGCCAAATCCTTTTGAGTTCTACTCTCCCACCATATGAGAGCGGTCCCTCCAAGTCTGAGAGAAGCTAACTGAATTTTCAAGCTATTTTCATTAAACTTTTGAATCCTACAATAGACTTCAATCTGACGGATCCAGTTATCTAATGTTTTAGCATTAAGTTCTCCATTATAAACAGGTAACTCAAACTTAATATCAAGCTTTAATTGAGACATATTAAGATCAATTTTCTTTTCAGGTTGTTTCTTCGAATTTGAAGAATCAGTACTGGAACTTTCAGAAGAGGAAGAAGATGAAGAAGAAGGTTCAGAAGGACCTCCTCCTTTTCCTGAAGCATCTTCTACGTTCTCTTTCTTTATTTTCTTCTTTTCCAACCTCTTTTGATAATCTGCAAACAATTTTTCTACTCGGTCTGCCATCTGATAGAAAGCTTTGCAGAAAGCCTTCTCATCTTTTGCTCGGTAGTCTTCATCTGCCATTTTCTTTCTTCTTGATCCAATCTTAGGATCAAACTCTTCAAGCTCTCCTTCACCTCTTTGAAGCCTAGATCTTGTTAACATAAACAAATTCACCATGCAATGGTTAACCAGCTCTGATACCAACTTGATCTGAAAATATCAAGATCTTTATAACCAATAAACATGCATGTGAAATTTGCATGAAAACATTCATAAAATTGCCTTAAAGGATAATTTAAAAATGCTTCAAATCAACACATAAGCACATAAAGAACATATGCAAACCAGAAAAATAACACAACAACTGATAACGGAGTTCACCCCTCCTGGGCTACGTCCCCTGGCCACTTCCAATGGGAAGGCCAATCTTATTCAGTCTTCAAAATTACAAATTGGGCATTCTGGAAAACACCTCTGTTTTTTTTCAGTCAGAAGCAGAAAAACACAGTATCATTGAATTCCTTGCAAAATTCTCAAAAAAACGAGTATAAACTCGACCACCTTCGGATAAAAACTTCTTTGTCACACAAAAGGAGAAAACCCTTCTTTGCACTGTATGAAATGTACCTTCCTCGCCTTGGGAACTGTGCACATAAATTCCTTGTACCTGCTTTGGAAACTGTGCCGAACTCTGAACTTGCCTCGAACTCCGACTTCGTGGCTCTTTTTATAACCTGGGTGCTTGTAACCTTTTAACAAACTGACGCCACTTACCACTCAACGGTGGCTTTGTGGTCCAACGGTAAAGCATAGTGCTGATGGGGGAGAGGAGAGGTTCCGAGATCAAACCTGTTGTCTTCTCCTCCTTTCATGTTCTTTTGGCATTTTACTTATTATAAATATTACACATTGTTCTTTTGGCATTTGGCTTATTATAAATATTACACATTTTAATAGTTTGAAACTATATGATATGCAATGATCTACATTATATTATATGGTTACACGTTTGGCATTTTGCTGTGGATTATTATATGCGGTGGCCTATATTGTTGGTTTAATATTAATACTCCACCTTTAATGAGATATGCTTCCACGTTTCCATATGGTTAAGCCTTTAGCGCTCCACATATATATGCTTATGGTTATGGTTTGAATTTCCTAATGTATGGCATATGGAGTTTTAATATATGGTATGTGCATATTATATGGTTTATAATATGTGTTTTTTTTACACTTTTTTTGGACCATATTTTAATGAGTCATGGTGGCCTTACCATGAGGTCTTGGGTTCGATTCCCATAGCTCCAAAATAACTTTTAAACCATATTCACCATTTTTTAACTATTTCAATTATCATTCACAGAACTTCAAATATACACAATTTCTTCATCTGAAGTCCATTTTTCAGGAAACAAGTGTCGTTGGAAAGATGTCGACGAGCCCTTTGCCACAGTAACCTTTGAACTAACGTTTGAAGACTTTAAACTTGATTGAATTTAGAAAGATCCTCTTGGATCAGAAAGTACATAGAAAAGAACGACTACAACCAGAGCTTAACTGATTCAGGAGGATCTTTCTAAAGTCGATCAAGTTTAAAGTCTTCAAACATTAGTTCAAAGGTTACCGTGGCAAAGGGCTCGTCGACAACTTTCCAACGATGTTTGTTTCCTGAAAAACGAACTTCGGATGAAAAAGTTGTGTATATTTAAAATTCGTGAATGTTGGTTAAAATGGTTGAAAAATATGGTTAAAGAAGTTAAGGTTGGAGCTATGGGAATCGAACCCAAGACTTCATGGTAAGGCCACCATGACCCCATTAACATCGTTCAAAGGGTCACATTAAGAAATGGTGCAAAATATTAAAAAAAATAAAGGTTAAAAGGTTATTTAAAAAAAAGGTTGAAATATTATATTATAACATGGAGAAAAGGTTATGTTATAATGTGGGCATAAACCATGGAATGAACCCATACCATATTATAAAGGTGAAACAAACGTGTTATACCATATATCAAAATCCTATATATTAAAAGGTTCATAAGTGGAAGCGCCTCCATAATGTTTAAACCATATAAATTGTAACGTGGCTATATAATGCCATCATACCACCATACCATAGACGTGGACCAAGGGATGCGCCAACATAACCATAATGTAACCATGCCACTACGTGGTTTATAAAATATTGTGCCTAACATTCAAAACAAACGAGTAAAGAAGAGAGGCCCATGGGTTTGACCCCAAGACCTCTTCCTGTTATGTAGGGCGTTTTACCATTGGGCCACAAGGGCACCATTGAATATAGATTGATGGAATATTGTCAAAGGGTTACAACGCAGAAAACTATAAAAAGAGTCATGAAGACTAATCGACGGGCATGTATAGCAGTCGGAGTTCGGGGTTTCAAACAGAGCACCTGCACAGTTTCCGAGTTGGGGTACGGGCACAGTTCCCGACACAAAGTACAGAACATTTAATGCTTTTGTCTTTTTGTGCAGAATGGTTGTCTCGAATTGCATGTCAGAGAATTTTCCAACCAAAGGTGGTCGAGTTTATATTAGTTTTTCTCAGAATTTTGCAAGGAATTCAATAGTGCTGTTTATTTCTGCTTCTGACTGACAGAAAACAGAGGTGTTTTCTGAACGCCCAATTTGTAATTTTGAAGACTGAATAAGATCGGCCTTCCCTTTGGAAGTGGCCAGGAGATGTAGCCCAGGAGGGGTGAACACCGTTATCAGCTGTTGTGTTATTTTTCTGGTTTGCATATATTCTTTATGTGCTTATGTGTTGATTTGAAGCATTTTTAAATCATCTTTTAAAGCAATTTTATGAATGTTTTCATGCAAATTTCACATGTAAGTTATTGGTTATAAAGATCCTGAGATTTTCAGATCATTAACGAAGTAATCCTTCTCCATCCAAGCCAATGCCATATCCTCCTAAATAAGTGTTAGTCTCTCAATGGATGAGTAGAGATCTCTCTAAGATGATTTCATCAACATGTAGACACTATAGACTTCCTCCCTTTGGAATGGGAGTGAGCTTCACTTATATAGGACTAAGTGGATAGGGTAGGTTGAGATATGGTAGGAGAGAGATAGGGGATCCTTCCAAGAGGTTAGGAACCGAGTGCTAACTCTCCCAAGAGGTCAGGGATAAGGATCTATGTCAGCTAGCTTCGAGAATGGGCTCGAAGGAGCTATCTTTACCCATTAACTAACATCGTCACACCCTACAAGAGAGCAAGATGCGACGTCGCGGGTTGCATGAGGGCAGCATGCGACGACCTCTCAAAACCTAGTATGAATGGGTTATATCTCTTCCAGGTCAACAACTCAGTCAATGAAACTTTATGGATGTATACACTAAATCTCATGATGGTAATATTTTAGGTGTAACAGTCTTGTCGTATGCCACAACATATCCTCCTTTCACTTCGCACTACAGTCCCGGCAACGAAACCATTTGTTGACACAAACCCAGTCGATAGGGGTTCCCAACACTGTCAACGCCCAAGCCACCGCGATCTCCTTGAGCACCGGCCCAGACAGGTTTTACCCCATCCAGCAACACCTGCAGAGCAGATGAGGTCTCACCCGAGATGTTTAAGGGAGAGTTGACGGAACCATGTTTCCACCAAATGAAGGAGGATGTTGTGGATCAATTGACTAACTTATTGTAACATGTCAGAAATAGATATGAGCATTCAAATTAAGCATTAATCATAATCCCGACATCATTCAACAAGAACAAACCCATTATTGCAATAGATAAAACAGTAACGCATTAATTGCATCAAGGAAACATTGCATTATTCATATATTCATATCGCAAAATGCATTACCATAGATAAATAGGAAAGACACATGGATTCTGCTCAAAATATCTGTCACGTCATATTATCTTCGCAAAAACCCAGATACAACAAGATATTCAACCTTCCGCTTCGGATCAAGATCAAGATTTCACATTCATGTTCTTCACCAAGATGATCTCCCAAAATATATGATCTCCATATTTACAAACCTACATCCATTTATAGGTTTATGCCTTTGCATTTGTGGTTCACTTAAGCAACCACCTAACTACTTCTTAACAAACTTCTACAAAAACTAACCCAAAATCCCACAAAATGCAGTCAAATGACCCAAAAACCCCCATAGTGCTGTCTAAATGACCCAAAATATACATGATGCAGTCCAAATGACCCATAACTACAAAAATACTTGTCGCCTTGCTCACTGCTTTCCTCCTTTCACGATACCTTTGTCCTTGCGCAGTATCCGCGATGCTAACTCACCAAACCGCCTACCAACATAATATTCTCACTATCATCATTTGTATTTGCATGCATTGCATGCATTCTACATGCATGCATGCATAGTGCATGCATCCAGTCATCGATATGGTAGTCTCCCAGCACCTAGTCCTTATTTTTGAGCCCCCTGGAGCTTGTTCTTAGTCATCAGTAGCCCTCCTACCTACCTAGTGCGCATTGTTTTCATCACCTGGATAATATTGCGCCTTACTACACACTTTTTGGATTCCATCAGTCAGTTCATGCATTTTTCTGTCAGTTCATGCATTAATTGCTTAGTTAACTGACTGTAGCTTCTAGTTGTCTATATCGGAGTGCCACTTGACTGCCGTGACAGTCTGTCATGTGCCCTTGGAGTCTCCTTCTCTTGATTAGTGCTCACATGCATCAATTAGACTCAGTTAGACTCACATTTGACTTACCTTTGACTATCGGTGGCCACTACCACTGATTGGGTGATGTCTCCAATGCAGTACAAGCCACACCTTGAGGAGAATTCGAATCACCTTTGGGGTAATCGAATTCATTCTATTGTAATATCGTATTTTTTCTAGCTTACAGCTGATGAATGACATTACAACAGTTTTCCACATTCTTTGAGTTTCATGTGTGAATATTGATTCAATTCTTCTTTTTCTTCTCTGCAATTCTCGAGTGAAATTTGTGAGGTTTGTTCAAGCTGAGTGATCTCTCCTGTAGAATTTCATATGGTATCAGATCTTGTTACATCTTTTCATGTTGTAGCAGTAGCAATAGTTTATTGAAAATTTGTTTTTCAGTAGAGCACCAGAAGCCTTTGGATTTCCACAGCAAATCCTAGTGCCATTGCATTGAATTCACTGGAGCAATCCAGTGAGGTCTATCTAGGTGTGAAGGATCCATGTGTTCACTGTCCTAAATAAATTTTCTTTAGATCTCCAACAAATCTCCAGCCAAAATTTTAGTTGTTTTGCAGGTTATTCCATCTACAGATTTGAATTCAGCAGCTACCATGGATCTAAAACCAAACTCCTTCAACTATTTTGAATGGAAATCCAAGATGAACATATTCATGAAGTCCAAAAGTATTTCTAGAGTGTTGGATGGGACTGCAGTCGAATCTATGGGTGCTACTGAGAAATCAAAGTATATTGATAGACATGATGAAGCAGTTGGCCTGCTACTCCTTAGTATTTCCGATGATCTACATTTTCATATCATTGATATTAAGACTCCTAAATAAGTTTGGGACAAGATTGAATATCTGTTTGGGAATAAAGATTATTTGAAGGGTCACCAATTGGAAAATGAGCTTATCTCTCTGATCCCCAGCAGTTTCAACTCAATCAATGAGTTCTTCACTAGATTAAAAAATTTGGTTTCACAGCTAAAATCTTATGGAATACCGAAAGAAGAGAAGCAACTAATCCTAACCATTCTGTCAAAATTGGGCACTGATCACTCAGTTTTTGTCTCTACCTTCCAGTCAGCAAAGCTATCCATTCCAAATTGGAAGATGCCCACTCTTTATGCATTCATTCTGTCTCTCTCTCAAGAGCAGTATAAGCTTGTGCAAATGGGAGTGATCAAACCAAGGGTGGATTCAGCACTTGCAGCTGCTGAAGGGAAGAGAGCGAATGGTAAAGGCAAACAAAAAGATAAAGACAGAAAGTTGAATGAGCATAAGACAAGGGAGGCTCCCTATTAGTTAGAAGGTGCTTCGAATTCCAAGAAAGGCAAGCAATCTCACAAGGAGAAATACAAATTTCCTTATTGCAATAGAGGATTCCATCCTGAGAGTGCCTGTATGAAGAAGAAAATAGATCTAATGGCTCAACTTCTTGAAAAGAACAACCTTCCAGTACATGCAGGTGCTAGGAGGAAAGAATCTGAATCTTCAAGATCTGAGGACAAGGAGAGGTGCCATGCACTCATGGAAAGTGCTTCAAAAGATTCCTCCTTAATCATTTATTCAGGAGCATCAAGCCACATGTCTTCCTCCAAAAATCTCTTCTTTGGTTTCGAATCCACAGTTGGCCCTTCAATATTGTTGGGGAATGATTCTGAGGTCTCCTCTGAGGGGATTGGAAGGATCAACCTTGAGCATGGGTACTTCTCAGATGTGCTCTATGTCCCTACACTTACTGCCAACCTGCTTTCAGTCTACCAAATGACCCATACTGAAGTACCCAAGAAGGTGATCTTCACTCCCAATGAGGTCGAAATCCAAGAGATGTCAACTGGAAACATCATAGCAAAAGGTGTTGCTGATCACAATTTGAAACTCTATGAGTTTTCTCACTTCCTACCTTACTCCAAACAGTCTGCTCTTCACACACATGCAAATAAAGAGAGTATACTCTGGCATGAAATATTTGGGCATCTTAACTACAAGTACTTGCAAGACATGCACACTCAAAAGATGGTTGAAGGTATACCTAATATCAAGTTTTCTAAAGGCAATTGTAAAGGTTGCTTGATGGGAAAGCATCTAGAAAAGAAGTTTGAGAAAGGGAAGGCAAGGAGAGCCTCTCAACCTCTTGAACTGATTCACAGTGATGTTTCAGGGCCACTTCCAGATCTGTCTTTGAACAAGTTAAGGTATATCCTAACTTTTATTGATGACTATTCCAGATTTAGTTGGGTATACTTTCTCAGATTGAAATTAGAAGTGTTTGGATACTTTAAGTTTTTCAAGTCTTATGTAGAGAAGTTTTCTGACAGAAAGATCAAGGCCCTCTGCACTGATAATGGAGGAGAGTATGTTAAAAGTGACTTCCAATCCTTTTGTGTTGATGAAGGCATAGATATGCAACATACTGTTCCCTACACACCACAACAAAATGGTGTTGCAGAGCGAAAGAAAAGAACCCTAAAAGAGATAGCAACCTGGATGTTAGAGTCGAAAGGGTTGCATCCAAGTCTTTGGGCAGAAGCTGTTAACTATGTTGCTTACCTTCAGAATAGAGTCCCTCACAAAGGACTGAAAGGTATGACTCCTTTTGAAGCATGGATGGGTTACAAACCTGATTTATCTAATCTCAAAGTGTTTGGATCCAGAGCTTGGGAAAGGATTCCAACATAGAAAAGGATAGCCCTATATCCATAGAGCAAAGAGTGTATACTGGTAGGCTATGCACTGAGTGAAAAGGCCTACAAACTTCTTGATCCTTCTAATATGAAAACATTCCTTTAAAGGAGTGTTCAGTTTGAGGAATGGCCATTCCAAGATGCTCATCCTGTTGATAAAGACAAATTTCCTACCACACCACCACTGCTCGATGAGCAAGAGAGTGAATCTTCATCTCAAGAAGGTTCAGATTCAGAGTCTGAAAGTGAAAGTGATGAAGAGCGAATGCTAGATCCAGATCCACAAGAACCTGAAGATCTAGCACCTGACAGTGAAGATGAGCGAATGGAAGATCTAGATCCACAAGAACCTGATAATCTACAACCTGAAGATCCTCCTCTTCCGAGATGGGCAGACACAACTCTTAGATCTGCCAGAGATCTTGTTGGATATCCACTTGATCAAAGGAGAACCATATCTGATTTTCAGAATGGAAGGTTTCATCCTTCTCACATTGATCCATTTCTTGCCGATAGATCCTTTATCGATAAAGAAGTTCACTTACCTTTTGGGTTGAGTGATGTACATGATTGATTAAATTACCACAGTCTATCTTAAAGGGGGGCTTTCTTCCCACTGGGATTTCCCTCTTTCATCACTTTATTTTTTAGATTGTTGTAGGGGTGACCTTTGGTCTTAGTTACCAGGGCCCTACTAGTTTTCAGTTATGTGTTTCGTCATAGTCCGGCTTGGGGGGGGGTTGGAATATTCTCACCATCATCATTTGTATTTGCATGCATCTAGTCATCGGTATGGTAGTCTCCCAGTACCTAATCATTATTTTTGAGCCCCTCTAGAGATTGTTTTTAGCCATCAGTAGCCCTCCTACCTACCTAGTGTGCATTGTTTTCATCATCTAGATACTAATGCACCCTACTACACACTTCTAGGATTCCATTAGTTAGTTCATGCATTGATTGCTTAGTTAACTGATTGTAGATTCTAGTTGTCTGTATAAGAGTGCCACTTGACTATCGACAGTCTGTCATGTGCCCGTGGAATCTCCTTCCCTTGATTAGTGCTCACATGCATCAGTTAGACTCAGTTAGACTCACATTTGACTGAACTTTGACTATCAGTGGCCACTACCACTGATTGGGTGATGTATCCAATGTAGTCCAAGGCACACCTTGAGGAGAATTTGAATCACCTTTGGGGTAATCGAATTCATTCTATTTTACTCTCATATTTTTTCCAGCTTATAGCTGATGAATGAAATTACAACAATTTTCCACATTCTTTGAGTTTCATGTGTGAATATTGATTCAATTCTTCTTCTTCTTCTCTGAAATTCTTGAGTGAAATTTGTGAGGTTTGTTCAAGCTGAGTGATCTCTCTTGTAGAATTTCACACTGCTTTGTTATTGGAATGATAACACTGATAACACTATGCACCTTTATGAACTACCTACGCAAGTATACATGTACTCAAGTGCATGCTATCATTTGGATCATTTTTTTCATAGTTCATAATGTTATTTAATTAAACTTGCATCAATGCAAATTCCTAGTCACACATGAAACAATAAAGAGCTTAGAATTTCTTAAATGGGTATTTCAATTTTTTTTAAGGTAGAATGTGTTGAATGTACATGACACGAGATTTAAGATACTGTACTATCTCACTAAATGTTCCTACTATGACACTGCACATTCGTGTACTTTTGACTTCACACTTTGCAGCCTTATGTAGCTCTCACACAACTTTGTACCATAATACTTGTTACAATCATACTTAAATACCATAAATATGATTTGATGCACACAAGAAAAACACTTGAGGTAGTAGCTTAGAATAACAACACACATTCCCATTCAAGTAATAAAGAGACTATAGTTGCTTGAGCTTGATTGCATGACATAAAAGGTTCCTAAATAGAAATAAATTAAGTGATAACCCACCATTTCATTAAGCTCCATCTACTATAAGAAGTGATGAATATGATGTGGATTTGAAACAACCGTTGTTGTTTCATAAAAATGGCTATAAACTATACAAGAAAGAGAAACACAATATCCCTAAATAGTAGGAAAAAACAATTAACAATTTATCATCCATGTCCAGAGAGATCAACCAAAACATTTACCAGTATCAAGACTCAAAATATATGGTTTAGGATGTGCTTCACAAATTAGTATAAATTTCGATCCAGAAACGCAATTCCCTAAGTAACCACATTCTATGAAATGCAAAAATATATTACCTAAATATTTTCTAGTTTCTACACAAATTTATAGCATAGTACCAAAGGTACTCATGATCTCTACTACACTACTAATGGAAGATCCAGTGGAATTTTGGTGTTGGGATCTAGTTCTTCCTCATCCTCTTCTCGACCTCTTGGATCTGATGGTTGGATATCATGATCATAAATCAAGATGTGTCATCTAGTAGGATGTCAAGTGTGTCGATACATGTCATCTACAATTGAATCAAACCATTGTTAAGTGACCTCATTTATTTTATATATGAACTAAAAAAATTAATTTTATAGTGGCCTCATTCATTTAGGTACTTGGTGTGGTAGGATTAACCTCTCACTGATCACGACCAACATTCAACACATCATGACCAGTCTCTAGATAGTCAGCAGTAACCTTTACTCACACTTCTACCTGGAACCCACTCCCCTATGGGAATTAACTCGAGATGCTCATAATTAGCTTAGTGGGTGAGATTAGTTCGGTAATCGTCCCGCACTGATTTGAGGTACCTTCCTACCATTGCTTCAACCAAATTTTGGTTGAATATGAGACCCAAATTTTTCACCATGTGTTTCATCAAGTTTGTTTTTAAGTTCTTTCCATAGTGTCTATAGATTGTTCTAATTGTTGGTCCAAAAATAACAAAAGCCTTTTCATGCAATTATTGGTAGAACAAGTTGAATGTAGAACAATTGGTGTAGAGCTAGGGTTTACGATGATCTCTGAAGGAGGGCAGAATGACGGCGTTCATGGCTATAACGATGGGGGGGAGTGATCCAACCCCCCAAGCTTCATTGCAAGTAGAATTTCAGGTTGGCGGGATCGTGATCCCGTTGGATGGGATGGGTGGTGTTGGAAAAAACTCGCAGGAGGCGCGATCTGCAGAATCCTCGGAAGGGAGGAATATTGGGCAGTGTATTCCCAAATATGCTTCAATTCCATCATTGACAATCTGATCGAGCAAGCTAAGAGACAAGAACCAGTACATGCAGGATCATGCCCTAATTGAGAAGTTTGTGGGGATTTCACCTTCTGAGAAAACCCTAATCTGGTGGATTAATTCGACATGGAAACCTAAGGGCCATTATGATCTTCATCTAGGGTCGAAGGGTTTCTTTATGGTTTCCTTTCTGAACTTGGATGATAGGAATAGGGCTCTTGATGGGGGCCCTTATTTTTTCTATTCAGCTGGCCTTTTTCTACGACCATGGAAGGAGAAGTTCTATCCGAAGAAAGAGGATACAAAAGTTGCTCCAGTCTGGATCCGACTCTATTCTCTTCTAAGTGAATACTGGGAGCCGAAAATTCTGGAGGATATTGGGAACAACCTGGGTACCTTTGTCAAGATCTCGGAACAAACAAAATCTCAATGCTATATGGCCTACATGAGGATCTATGTTTATATGGATCTGACAAAGGAGCTTCCCGAGGCGATTAAATTGGTTTGGGAAGATGAGGAATGGGTCCAGCCCTTGGATTATGAACAAATCTCGTTTCGATGCCGAAGATGCCATGAGCATGGGAATATTTATCGGGATTGCCCTATGAAATCCCCAAAACCCTCACCTAAGGGCATGGAAGAGAACACAGATCCAGGTTTCACCAGGGTATAGAATCGTAAATGCGGAGGGAGAAATCAGGAGGTTATGGAAAGCACAAAGAAGATCATGACTTTCAACCCCTTTGATTCTCTTAAGGAACTGGATGAGAATGGGGATCCACCTCCGGCCCAATGTCAACCTGATGATATCCCCCCAGAAATGCTGCAGGATCCCCCCAAGACCACGCAACAACTGCATAATGATTTCCTTCTTGATGTCTGTGGGAGCGCTACTTGGGAGGAGACGAAGGACATGGATATTGGGGACTTGGACTTGGAGGGAATTGAAAAGGCATGTGAGGAATCGAAAAAAGGCTATGTGCCTCAAGAACAAGTGATCCTTTTTAAGGAAGCCATTCTGAAAGCCAAGGCATCCAAACGTCTGGGTATCAGTCCTGGATCTCAAAAAGACCATGAATGGAAACATGAGGAAAACACTAAGAAACCAGGCCGGAAATCAAATTGGAAACAAACAGCTGCAGCAGGTTTGAAGTTGGTTGAATCAAGTCAATACCCTACCATCGGGGCTGCCCTAGGTTTATAAATTTTATTTTTTAATGAAGATTGTTTCCTGGAATATAAGGGGGCTAAACGGCCTGCAAAAGACTAAAATCCTTAGGAAGAAGATTAAGAAAGTGAATCCTGCCATTATGTTTCTTCAAGAAACAAAATGTTCGATGATCCAGTTACAGGAGAAATGCAAAATGATATGGAAAAATTGTGAGTTCATGGGCATAGATGCCAAGGGTTATGCGGGCAAGATCGATATTCTTTGGGACCCAAGCAAAGTTTGCCTCTCGGGTTTTAGGGGGAACCATTTTTCTCTCTCAGTTGAGTTTCAGGTCATCGGCTTCCAAGTTTCTGGAGTCCTAACCAATGTCTACGGTCCTCATACTCTAGGGGAGAAAATGTCCTCTTTAGACTCCCTGCAAAGGATGGGACCATTGATTGTGGGCCAAAATTGGATTGTGGGAGGGGATTTCAATATTATCTCTTCTTTAGAGGAGAAAAAAGGAAGTCTTCTCCGCCTTGAGGAGGATTGTGAATGCTTCAAAAGTACCATCGAGGACTTGAATCTTGTGGATATGGTTCTGGGGGAAGGACAATTCACCTGGAATAATAGGTGGAAGGGATATCGCCACATTACGTCTCGTCTTGATTGTTTCCTAGTTTCTAAGTCTATAATGGAGTCTGGAAGTGAATTAGCTTCCTCCATTCTTTCGGCCCTAGGGTCGGATCACTAGCCAATTGAACTCTGGTGGAGTGGGCTGGGGTCCTAGTTTAAGAAGCCTTTCCGCTTTGAGAATTTTTGGCTAGACCATCTGGATTTCAAGGGGAAGGTTTCCCAGTGGTGGTCGGAACTCAACTCTGGTGATGCCCACAGTATGTATAATTTTCAGTAGAAACTGAAAGCACTAAAAGGAAAAATTAAAAAATGGAACAAAGAGGAGTTTGGAAACATCTTTGAGGCCAAATGAGCTCTTGAGTCTAGGCTGGAGGAAATTCAAAAAATAGGTATGAATAACAAATACAAGGTGGAGCTGTAGAATGAAGAAACCAAAACGTACAATAAGCTTATCGAAAGGGAAAAGTAGGAAGAAATCCTGTGGCGCCAAAAGTCAAGGGTTATCTGGTTGCAGGATGGAGAAAAGAACAACCAATTCTTCCATCGATCAGTTATCCAAAAAAGGATGTAGAACCGGATCCTTAAGCTCAAAAATAGAGCAGGGGAGAGGCTGGAAACTCAGGAAGAAATTGAGGGCGAACTGCAATTTTTTTTCCAGGACATAATGACTGAGACTGACATGGATAGAAGCGGATATGCTGAGTCAATCACCCGAAACATCCCTTCTCTGGTTTCTCAGGCTCAAAATGATTTGCTGATGAGACCAATCTCCTTGACCGAAGTCGAGGAATCTGTTCAACAAATGGCGGATGGAAAAGCCCCTAGCCCTGATGGTTTTACTAGAAACTACTTCCATCATTTCTGGGATTTGGTGAAAATGGAGGTCTGGCAAATTGTGGAATCCTCAAGATGCTTTGGGAAAATTCTCCTAGATTTTAATGCAACCTTTCTTGCCCTCATTCCTAAGGGTGAGGGAGATGATTCCCTGGACAAATTCAGGCCGATAGCCCTATGCAATGCCATTTATAAGATTGTTATGAAATTTATTGCTAATCGATTGAAGCCAATCTTCACCTCTATCATCTCCCCGGAACAGTCTGGGTTTGTTGAAGGAAGGCAAATCTTGGACGGTATCATTTTGGTTCATGAGGTTCTTCATTCTCTCAAAAAGGATAAAATTTCGGGTATGATGTTGAAACTCAACATTTCCAAAGCCTATGAAAAATTGAACTGGGCATTCATGAAAGCGATGTTGCATGCTTTTGGGTTTTCAGAGGTGTGGATCAGATGGATCATGAATTTGATCTCCTCATCCTTCTCCTCCATTTTGTTGAACGATGTTCCTTCGGGTCTCCTGAAACCTTCCAGGGGGATTCGTCAAGGGGTTCCTCTCTCCCCTTTCCTCTTCATTATTATGGCCGAAGGACTGGGTAGGACCATCAAATCCTTACAGGGTAATCATGATTTGCAGGGGCTTATTATACATCCTAGAGCCGACTGTCAAACTCATCACCAATTTGTGGATGACACCATGCTCATGGGGCATCCTTCTGTTCAGGAAGTGAGGATGATCCGTCATTGTCTTGAAAATTGTGGCAAAGCCTCTGGCCTTGAGGTTAATGACCAGAAGTCACAAGTCTTTTTATTCAATACTCCTAAGATAACCAGGAGAAATATCTATAGGATCCTGGGATTCTCAGAGAGCTCCCTTCCGTCCAAATATTTGGGTGCGCCCTTGATTGATTCTACCATCTGGAAAGGGTCTTGGAGGGAGTTGCTAGATAGAATGAGAAAGAAATTGACTAATTGGACCTTCCGATCTTTAAACTTTTCTAGTTTTTTGGTTCTGGTCAAATCTGTGCTTCAGGCGATGCCTGCTTACTTGTTTTCAGTCATGCTGGATCCTAAAGCTATCCTTAGGGAAATCAGAAAAATTCAGAGAAATTTTGTGGAGTGGTCCAAGGGACCATCAGAAGTGGGCTCTGGTTAAGTGGGAGGAGATGCTCTCCCAAGGATTAGGGCGGTCTCAATCTTAGGGATCCTGCACATGCTAATCTTGTATCGGGAGCTAAAACGTGGTGGCGTTGGGCCACTGACAGTTGTGAACCTTGGGCGAGGCTTTGGCATGCCAAGTATGCGGGAGATTGGGAAAAGGAAAATTTGATTCATTTCTATGAGACAATTGCAGGATCTCAGATATGGAAGTCGGCTTCACAAGGCAAAAACTTGGTGCAGGAGAAAAACTTTTGGGATGTTAGAAATGGACGAAGAGCCGAGGTTTGGAAGGATTCTTGGCAACATCTCCCTCCTATTGCCAATTATTTTGACACCCCTATTGTCATCCAGGGTTGCATCAACAACAATAAGGTCAAGGTTCAAGATCTCTGGGACAATTCCCCGACTGATCAAGAATTTCGGGTTAGGCAGTCTCAGGAATGGTGGGCTCCCTATGGCCCGATTGAAGAAATTAACAAAATGGAAGAAACTCTGAATAACAGAAGAATCAAGGTTCACTTGGGAGAGGACAAGCTTCGATGGGGGTATAAGCCGCAAGGAAAATTTTCAATCAAACAGGCTTATGACATTCGGATGGGGTTCAATCATCTTGACCCGGTTTCGAAATGAAAGAAGATCTGGGCTGCAAACGTTTGGCCAAAAGTTACTATATTCACCTGACAAGTTTTGAAAAATCGTATTATGACAGGGGAAAATTTATAGAAAAGGGGTATGATAGGTCCTTACCAATGTGTTATGTGCCGAGCTGAGGTGAAAACCACCCAACATCTGTTAGATTCTTTCCAGGTTGCTTCTCGCTTATGGGACCAAGCAGCTATGCACTTCAGGAGATTGGACAAAAGGCGTAGTGACCTTGTTCTTTCCATTACTGAATGGGCATAGGACCCTTTCAAGAACCGGGTGTTGAACCGTCTTTGGCATATTTTTCCGTATTTTCTTTTATGGGAAATATGGACAGAACGCAATTCTCGAATATTCAGAAACAAAGAAAATTCCATAGATAAAATTTGGACCTCTATCCAAAATAAAATGATGGAGATAATAAAATTGCAAACCTGGGAGGGTAAAGACTGGGAAGCAAATGTAATCGAGACCTGAATTCTTTGTGACTGGAGTATCCTGGGTGCTCTCCCTTCCCTCGGCAAATTCAGGCGCCCTTCCTTATGGGTGGCCAGCCCCGAGCACTGGTCGCCTCCCCCTCCAGACATCTTCAAACTTAATTTTGATGGGGCTTCCAAGGGTAATCCCGGCCCGACGGGGTTTGGATGTGTTTTCAGAAACAATGTAGGTGAGCTGTCTGGCTTCAAATTGGGTTTCCTTGGGATCGATTCAAATAATGTTGTGGAATTAGAGGGTCTTCTGCAGGGTATACGGATGGCGTGTAGTAAAAAATGGCTTCCTCTCATCATGGAAGGTGATTCTAGAATAGTCCTTCATATGGATTCTGAACTACACCGAGGCAAGCCTAGCTCCAAGGTGGCGGCTTCATGGCGGTTAAAAGGTAAGATGGACGATCTTGCTCAGCTTTTCTCCCAGGGATTGGCACTAACCTTCTCCCATGTCAAGCATAATGGAATAAGCTGACGGGCTTGCTGGCCAACATGGGGAGCAACGGTCACATGGCCTTTAGATCCAGCTCGTGGGAAGGACTGGAAGATACCACGGTTTGGGATAGCTATAAGATGGTTCAAGAACATGATATGATGACTTACCATGCTCATCATGAATCGCGACGCCAGGAGGCACCTTCCTAGGACACGTAGCACTCATTCCGAGTGTGTGTACTTCCCCCTCTTTAAGGGAAGGAAAAAGGAATGTCTTGTCTCTGGGTGATTTCATATTTTGTCAATCTCCTCTGCGTTAAGTATTTGTATGATGGTGGGGAAAGAGATGCAGAAAATTTTGGGTGATGTAGGGAGGATTAAGTGTGCACGTCATGGGTTGTACATCCTACAGTTGCGAGGGTGTACCTGGATAATAATTGAGAGGAGTGCTAATTTTGCATATATGAGTCGGCAGGGTGGTGAACCGGAACGTATTCATCCTCTGTTCTCATGCATGCTAGATTTCGTTCTCTGGTCACTAATGGAGAAAGGTAATAACCAAAGGATGGAAGGTGCTGGGGATAATGGTGGCCGAGAAACTTGAAAGGCCAATTTAGGCCAGAAACATTGTATAGGTTATGGTGACTTTCAGTGGGAGGGGAGCGGTGGTCTTTCCCGTGCTCATTTGAAGGCTCGACTGGAGGCGTTGGTCTTCGAACAGTCTTTCCCTCCGGCCATTCAATAGGAAATCCATGTGTGGAGCAATTCTGGTGGCAACAAGTGAACAGAAACACCCTTGAGGGTGAGCGTAAACAAATGGAACATTGGATAATAGATCCAGGAAATACAGCGGGAAGGGTTAGTCTGTATGAGCGTTATGTAGCTCTCTACTAGATGATGAATAATCTGGTGGGTTTTTTGTTTCGGGACCGTCAAGAGCTTAAGAACAAAAATGCCAACCTGCTTATGGGGCAACAAATTTTGGATGAAATTCGTGCCGTGCACTGGAAACTGGACTTCCTCCTCTAGGTGATGGAGCTGCGGCCTCCCCCTTGCCTGTCTTCTTCTTGAAGCTATCCCCACCCATATTCTCCATGGAAGCCCCTTTCATTATTCGTTAAGGTTATGATAGCAAGCTATTTCTTCTTGTCTTTTTTTTTCAAGTCAGAGTCTGTTGGTGGGAGGTTTTGGCTCTATCCGGCAGTTAGCAGTTACATGGCTCACGATAGATAGTATCAGTCTTATTTGCTATGTCTTCTGGTGTCTTTCCTGCGCGCCTATGGGAAGGGTTTCTGGGTGCATTAGTATGGCCTATGTGATGATGTCGTCTTGGGTCACACAATCTAGAAATCCTGGTCTGGTTTGGAGGTATTGATCTGGGAGTTAGTCTAGATGGTTTTTCAGCTTGCTGAATTTGGGTTAGAGTCATGGGTATGTGTGTGTGATTTCTATGGTAGTTTCTATGGATGTTTGAACAAGCTTTGGGATCAGACCATCTTGCTCCTTTTTGTAATCTCTCTTTTCTCTCTATAATATAAAATCCTCTTACTTACAATTTTTTATTTATTGGTAGAACAAGTTATTCCCTGGCATTGCAGGCATATATATTATGATTAGATGGATATTATCAACAAAATTATATTCGTTGTATAAATTAAGTAGAAATATTTAATGATAGAATAGTAATTACCAATGATTTTTGGTCCTTTCTTTGGTACTAAATCATGGTCCAAATGTAAAGACATTGGTATCTCCCTAGTGCTCTTGATGATTACTCCCACTATCCTCTCATCATCCTCTAATGGAGGAGGTGCAGGTATAGCAAGATTAGGGATAGAAGGAGTTGAATGAACACCAACACTAGGTGCAGAATGGATGGCTTGGCCACTAGCACACACACCAGGGGTATGGGAATCTATAACGAGAAGTGAAATAGTGTTTCCAGAGGATCTAGAAATAGGTGCATGCATGTTACTCCCAATATCCGATGCATGATGTTCCATTCTCCCAGCATATCTCTATAAAAAAAAACAAGTCTATGTAGTCATGTATTTGGATTCATCAAACAACAATGTTGTGTTCATTCAAGCAATTGATCCAAAAAAAAATACATCGATTTGTTCGAGTCTTCCAAGCAAGAATTTTATTCTTGCAACACTTTCTAGAGTCTTCTCACCCAACATCAATGTCATGCATTCATTACCCCAGCCTTCAATCTACTTTTAAATGACAACAATGGGGTTGGAATGATTAGGAAAGTCTAATTTGTCATCATCATGATGACTAGGAGATGTCCCAGCTTACAAAAAATCAAAGCATATAACATTATTAAGAAACAATAAACATTATATTAGTACATCAACAAGTATTGTTTGTGACTAACAAAAAATGGCTGCATTTTAGATTACTTGCCTATCGTCAATCCATCTCTCGCGATCAACCTTTTGCATAAAAAACAATATGTTAGCTAGATAAAAGATGCACATATAATTAATACCCTCTAAAAAACATAAAATCCATTAACCCATAATTGCATTCCTTATTTTCCATTCACCTATATTTTCCTGATTGAAAGATTTCATCAAACACTTTGTATGCAAAAGTTTTTATAAGGGCCACTGTTTTCCCATACGTTCATGCATTGAAAGCACAAATACCCAAAATCAAGCTATTTTTTGCATTCCACATTCCATACAATAATCCATGTTTCCCTATGAATGCAACACTCCAATTCACCAAGAGTGGAATCTCACCCTTCAATTTCCCATTTAGTGAAATAACTATAGTACACATTCTAGTGAGTTAACAAGAACTCAAAATCATATCTTCGCACAATTTCATGTCCATCATCTAGCTCAAATGGAACTAAGTTCTATCTACACAAGTGATATTATCTCTATGCATATCATTTATTTAACAACCATAGGTAAGCAAAGATCCAAAAAGGTCATGGATCATATCCATATTCATATGAATTGTTTACTCTATCACAAAGCCACTAATGGCTCAACTTATTTAATCCATACAAAACTTATCCATTTTTCAAGTATTTATGGATAGCTAATTATTTGAGTAACAAATGAATAATATCCCATCTCCACATTGGGAACTACCCCCACAAGAACACAAATAATCATTGGATTTAACCAAGAGAGGCAATAAAGTTTTTGTACTACATACAAGGTCAAGAATAATAATTTCCCATTTATATAAATAATAATTTCATTCATCATACAATTATTATTCTAGAACAATCTATTAACAAAACATTAGAGAAACATGGAATGGATTCGTCACAATCTAATTTTTTTCACGAAATTACACATTAAAGACCACACATATTACCCTGAAATTCTTCAAATTCAATCAAGGTCAAAGGGTTGACTATATGTAACCACATATTGAAATAAGGATTCCAAATTAGGATTTCCTTCACATACTTAAATACCATATCCCCCAATATAATGGATTCAATTAGTTTAATCCAATATAAGGAATAATAAACAATCAACTTGTTATAGAGAGTTTTCCATCATTTTCAAATATTTCTTAAACAATTTATTCCTACATCAATAAATCATACACCACATGTCCATATTTCAACATGACATAACAAAATTACTCAATCATGTCTAAGAAATCACCAAACAAACATTCTTAACAATTAACAATGTTTTTACAATAAGGTTTAAACTCTTATTCTAGTGCCCATACATTAATTGTAAACTTGCATTCACAGTCAACATTCTGTAGTTTAAAGTTAACATTTTCCAACATTTCCCAACTTTTATTAAAGTTCCCATTAGCATATACTTATCAAAGCAATTTCAACATGCTAAAATATAATCATTTTATTAATGGCATCTCAACCTCGATGCCATCTTATTACACATTACCAAAGCACACACCAAGTTATCATGCCATCATCCATATTCAAGCATAAAAAATAATACACAAGCATACAAAATAAATAAACAACTAACACCTCAAGATCATAGTCATTGTGCTCAATATAAAAATGTACTGTACACAACATTTGACAACCACAAAACAAGTAAAATGTGTACTTTATGATTTACATTTGAAGTTGTTTTTCACACTCCTATTCATAATCATTAAAACACACACAATCATCTTCCCCATAGAGGCACCCTTGTGGCCTACCATATTCTTCATCCTTTGGAAAAGGAATTATGAGTGCATCGTCAAAATGTTTTACAATAATGGATGGCTGAGCCACTTCTAATTGTAGTTGACTAGTGGTCGGGCTGAAATGATGTCATGGGTCTCCCATAGTTCTCTTAGGAACGATCAATTCTTTTCCAATAATAGTATGCCAATAGTAGTTCAAAGGAAATTAGGTGTTCAAGAGGCTTATACACATTCTATTTGTGGACCAAACATATCTAGGAATTATCAATGTTCTCATGCATCATTCATTCAGTATCATGTTTGAAATCATGCTACATTTTTTATCCCATTCACCATGGCTGATAAGAACAACCAAAAGATGTGATGAATCAACATAAAGGTCATGAGGCAGATAATCCGTAACATAGAACTCCAGTGGAGCTTGATTCATTATGGCTACTCAAATTGTTGTCTTGATTTCTAATGTGCTAGTAGGAAATATGCACAGATCTCGTTCGATACACGAAAGATAATTTTCAATCTGCAATGCACAAACTAGAGTATGAAATTGATTAGATAAAATATGCATACGATAAATGTTTTGCAAATGATGAAATTCAAACATTCTCTAGTAAAAATGAATAGAAGTTGTAAATGGAAATTACTTGATTCCTTAATTTTATTCAAATTGTAATTAGTCAACAATTCCTTCCCCGTACATATTGGTTTTATTGCACAAACCAAAACTATGTTTCCATCACGCTCCTCAAATGTGCAATTTTGTAGCTTATTTGTGCTTCCAGGGTGTGAACTATTTACAAACCCTGCAACATTTCTTGTCGCTTTTGGCCTTCCATTAATATATATGGAATTTCATTTATGTTGATTGTTTTGTTTAATTTTGTGGTAATTTGCACAAACACAATATCTTCGCATGCTTAGTAGATGCCTATCTAACGTTATCAAATGTTTATAATCATACTTTGGTCCAACATATTGGACATCAAGTCAACTATGTTTTTGTACGGACTGTTACACAGTCCATAGAAAAGAGGTACAACCCATGTAGACTAAATTGAGCAATTCAATATGTTCCCCCTTCGATAATGAAATTAGAGGCCACCTCAGGAAGTGGGTTTGGTTCCTAGTTTTTTCGCATAATTCTTATAATTCAATGGCACTTCCTTGTCTCTATCGGTGTCATTATCATAAGAGCACGTCCCTCCTTTAGAAAGAAATAAATCCATACGTTTTCTAAATTTTATTCTAGCATTATGACCTCTAGTCATTCTTGATGTGTTGCTTGATGTTTCCCCTTCTCCTATTTCCCCAAAGATATTGTCTCTATATGAATCAATATTCGACATATATCTATTTGGTTGTGCATGCATTAATAAACATAGAATCACAACAATCAAGTTCATCACAAGATGATCCTTCATAGAATTAAATCTTTATAGGATGATCCATAATACAATTATACTCTCATGCATATAAGTGACATTAATCAAAGTCATTATAAATGAGTGTGTCCTTGTTTATAATGGCCCTCTTTCGTGTGGTTTATTCATGTAGGTAAATATGTCCCTGGAAATGGCGGTGTGACACCCACATGGTGACACCATTAAGTTTATGGTGTCATCCTGTTAGTGAATTGTACCATCCCTATAAAGGTTGTTCATGTTGTTCCCTTAATATAGAAAGGATTTACCAATTTTATCAGACTTGGACTCGACAAAGACTTAACTAGATTGGGACTCAACCGACTCGGATACCTAATTGCTTTCCCTATGAAAGATGGGATGGTTTTAAGAAATCTAAGAGCTTATTGATATGCATGTGTTTATTTTCATTTGGAACAAAAGAGAGGTTAGAGATTTTAGCAGACTTGAATTGGAGAGTGAGAGATTGACTATTTCAAATATTTGTGGGATGTTGGAAAGTTGACCCAATCATGAGCAATATTAAGAGGAAAGTATTGTAGAGAAGAAAGATGATTCATAGAAGTGATGAAATTTGCTAGCAAGATTTCTTGTTCAACAAGGGAAGACAATGTTTTCCAAAAATGAAGAGCAATGTTTCACTTGGACTATTTATTACTATAAATGGAAATATGTATTTGTAGGTTTGTGAAAATAGGCCACCCGTAATTTGATATGTCTAAAGTCAAATATGCTTGTAATTTAGTGGGAATTATTTTTGGAGTAAATATGAACCCATCAAAATATGGCCATGTTAGTGTTTGAATAAACAAGGGAAGTAGCAACCAAGAAACCAACTGACAACACAATGACAATTGCTTATTTGAGTTATAGATTCTTTGTTGTTGATCTCTATGTAGGAATATAATGTCTATGATTCTCTACTTCAAGGTTTGGATCTTATTTCTAGTGATCCATTCAATGCCAATGACCTCCATAAAACATGTAATCAAGTGAACAAGACCTAAAAAATACGATGACCCCCCCAAAAATTTGTCGAAAAAGTCCAGCAACAGTTCCTAGAAAGTGGATGGTTCCATGATAATGTGCTAAAAAACTAGCAAGGATAAATTTCCAAGACAATGAACTCCATAGAAGATGCAACAATCAAGTGAATATGTGATGAAATAAGGAGCATACCCTCTAAATATGGCATGATCAATCCTCCAAAGGAAAGTGACCTCCTCTAGTGCATGAGAAGTGGTTACAATATGATCTCCAAGGAAGCCTCCATAATAAATGGACCAAAAAGCAAGCATAAACCCTATATCTATGGTTAGTCCACTGAGATTTCCTCACATCCAAACAACTTGCTTAAAAAAGTTGTGCCAAACAACTCCAAGTGGATAGCTCCATAGAATGTGGGTCCCCTCAAACAAATACATATGCCATGTCACAACACTCCTCCAAATGGGGATGGTTCTATGAACAAGTTTTCTATGATAAGTTACACATGATTGGTGTTTGAAAACACTCCTATTGTCCTATTTTGGTGATATTAACCTAAACCTGGTAGCCTTGGTATTGCTGAAATAGTATATTTTTGTTGTTCAAACAAAAATTTTGGTCATATGAATCGATTCATAAAACCAATTTTATTGTAGAATGATTGTGATGGGAAAGATTGTAGTTCGTAGTTGGAGCAATTTCAAAAACACTTTCCTACCAAAATTGTGGTAGGAAGTGGGGTGGAATGAGTTCCCCTTATCCCATGCTTGATTGAATATGGTTGTCTATTTAATGCAAACGCAATTAGTTTACTTGTTCACAATTAATATAATATATTCACTATTAGGAGGAGTCTTAATAACAAAGACATAGTACACAAAATGAAAAATTAATTAGTTGCTACCAAATGAGTTTCATTTGAAAACAAATTCTCTCTAAAAACAATTCAAAGGGCCAATTTCCCTGGAATTATAGTTTTGAGATAGATTATGTGTCTTAGACAAAATTCTCTATCCTTTTGAAATTGAAGTGACAACTTTCCTGCATGGAACTTTGTAAGGTTTTAGGTAGAAAGTCAACCAGTTCATTTGCGTAAGATTTCGTATCCATTTCATTATAGATAGAATCTATACAATTTTTAAAAGTAGTAATGGTTAACTCATCTGCTTTCTACCAAATTGTATTATCACAAAAGTATAATGCTCGTGGAAGAAGCAACAGTTCATGTGAGAAATGATCAAACCTAGTAAATGGAAGAAAAGGGTATCCACCATAAATGCGATGTAATGATGGATCAATATAATGGAAGGCCATCATTAGTAGAATTATGTTCTATAATCAATAAGGATGATCACATATTGAGATTTACCTTCAACATGCATTCCATGGTAGCTTGTATAAACCTGGAAGGTCAATTATTGCCTCTTGAAAATAAAAAATAAAAACAACCTAGATACACATGAGTTCGATAGCTTAGTAGTCCTTTTGCTTTAACAAACAATATCCTCTTGATCCATAGTTTTTTTTACTTTATTGTGCTTGACACGAAAAATACCCTAAGAAACGTGTCAAGAATAATTCGATTTGTACCATCAACAAATTACTTTGAAAAATCTAGACTAGTAACTAAAACAAGGTTTCTACCTAGAACAAAAGCCACAAATTAACCTCTAATATGAAAATAGAAGAAACCATGGATTCATATTTTATGAAGTCCTCATGCCGAGGAATAGGGTTTGGACTTGAATGAGTTGGAATTCTACAAATAATTCCTATTCACTTGATGAATTTTTTATTCTTTAAGTTTCCAATTATTATACCCACCTCCCTCACATAATTTACAAGGATTAAAAACAACCAATATAAGAATTAAAAGAACACATTCACAAATAACAAATTTCTAATCACATTCAAATAACATTGTAAATGGAGTGAACATGTGGATTAAAGAAGAGTAATGATAGTAAACCTCATCCTAACTTCTTATAGAGGGTTGGGGAAATTACTATTAGTGATAAAACTCACCATTTGTGTTAGTAACACGGAGAACCTCTGTTTCCAGTGCTGCCTTTTCCACTACCGCCATCTGGAACCTCTAAAATTCCCTTTTGGTCATGAGTTAGGGATCCCACCTATAAAATCCCCCGGTGGTAACGAGTTAGGGATCCCACCTATAAATTCCCCCCATGGTTGCGGGTCAGGGCTCCGATGGTAGCTACAGTTACAATTTTGGAATTTTTGGTTTTTGTTTGTTATATGTGTTATATCATTTTGTTTATGTTTTGTTTTTTAATATATATATATATATATATATATTCGATGGAAAAAATCACATAATCCCTCTCAGCTGCTTGGGGTCACCTAGAAACGAGTGGAGCTAACTGCCGACCACATAAGCGTCCGGTAAACCAAGCGAACCCAATTGGAATGGATCCCGTGACCTCCCAAGTCTGCTTGCAGAAATGTTCAGGAAACCAACCAATCCAGCCACTTGCTTGATCATATATATATTTAAAATCTATTATGTGCACATATATGTTTTTGATTTTGTGTTATGATTTTTCATAGTTTTAATCAAATTATGATATTTAATCATAGTTTTAGATTTTAACTAATAAAATTACTTTTAATTTTTTATATATAGTCCAATTATTTTTAAACAATTAAACTGTTTGAATGTTTAGGGATTAGGTGATAGGGGTTTAGGTGCTAGGGTTTTAGGGGATCAGAGGATAAGAGCTAGTAATTATGGATTGAGGGCTCAAGGGGTTAGGGGATATCTATGGGTATTGATATGTTCAAGGGGAAATGTGACATAATTCAATAGTGCTCAACTAGAACAACCACAATCAACACCTGTGGAATATCACAATGTGACATAAACTACCATATTGTGAAATATCCTAATTCAACATTCTATGAATTCAAATAAATTCACCCAAAGTTAATTGAGGTCAACCATATAAAACAAAATGAGACAAGTTATTCAATGATAGTCAACATTAGTGATCAAATGATCCAATTAAATTATAGTCATCTAACTATAGTCAACCAGGGTCAATGATAGATAACCATAGTTATCAAAGTCAATTATGCTCAATCAAGTTCAACCATGGCCATCAAGTTCAACCATAATCATCATAAGTAACTATAATGAAAAAAAATTAATACACCTAAATGAAATTAAAACTAAACGACATGTAGCCATCAATCAAACAAAGGCAACTAAAGTGAATGAAAATGAAGGAAAGTTGACTTTACTCATTTAAGTGAACTAGAGTTATCTAGCTACAACTAACCCAATTCAAACATGTTCCGATTGTAATGTGACATAACCATTTAGGAAAATAGTAGTTCAACGTAAGACAACAAATAGAAACATTGCCATGTGGAAAAATGATTAAGAAATGTCACAATCCAACATAACCATTTGAAAACATCTCAATACGACATAACCCTTTATGAACATGGTGATGCAACATAATCATTAGAGAACATAACAATTTGACATAAGTGAACAAAAATGAACATCACAATACATACACATTGATCAACATCGTAGACCAACAAAACTCTTAAGGATAATGATGCATTGCCACTGAACTCTTTATTATTATCAACATCTTAATGTTACAATGTGAGATAATGAGGTCAACATTTTAATGGTCAAGCCTCTTATTGTTGAAGACAACTCTTGCAGTATTGAAATCAACCTTTTCATGGTCAACCCCCTTAATGTTTAAGTCAACATTTTGATGGTCAACCCTCATACTATCAACTGTGACCAACCCTCTTAATGCCATGATGAAACATAACCGATAATGCAACATAACCATTTAGGAACATAGAAGTTTCACATAAGTCAACAAAGATGAACAACACAATCCACCATAACCATTCACTAATGTATCAGTTTGACATAATTTGATATAGATAATCGAGGAAATAAAAAATAACCATTGTAGAACCTCATAATTAAACTTAATTCAACCAAGACATACATCTCATTGCAACATAGCCATAATCAACCATAGTAAACCTTCTTTAACCATGGTGAACCAAAGTAAACCTTTATTCAACAAAACTCAACTAAGGCCAACCATACTCAAACCTTGCAAACTAAAGTCAAATACGATCAACTATATTAAAAAAAAGTCAAACATGATCGAATATGTTGAACACAATATATTAACAATGCATTGTAGTATGTAATATATACATTTCAATGATAACAAAAACTTAGCAATTACATGATTAAAAATTTAGATATAAGCTATCAAGTAATAAGTAATTTTCAAACACAAGGATGTAGATACTCCAAAGTTCACATAAAAATAATTTTTATTAACTAAAGAAATAATAATGATTATATCAACCTCTTAATATGCTAGTGTGACATGATGTTGAACACAAACTTTTAATCACAATAATGGTCAACACTCTTAATGTCATAATGTGTCATTAACCTTGATGAACATCTTAATATGAAATAACATTTTTATCATCATAAATGGTATGAGAAACAACAAATTTCCTTTCCATGCTTCTTCATTCATGTAATTCCATTGGACAAAGAAAGAAAAAATAAGTCCTTGAATGGTTGTAGAGTTCACAACCCTTGCTCACTTTGGTATTTTGGATCTTGAACATTGGCAATCCTTAAACTATGTCCTTCAAGAGAGGATGTGCTTCATAGTGTAGGTGCTACTTTTAGACGACCATTAAAGGACATGTCTATTAAATAGAAGTCAACCAAGATTAATGTTGTAATGTGACACATCTGTTGAGGAATATCGTAGTCCTACATAACCCTTGAGGAACATTGTAATCACACATAAAAAGTTATGAATGTCAAAATCCATCATAGCCATTGAGAAATGTAGTAATTCCACATAAGTCAACAAATATGTACATCGCAATGCAGCATGGTTAACCATAGTTAACCACAATTAACATGGTTTCCCATAGTCAAGCATGATCAATCATAGTCAATGATGTTCAACCATGGCTAACTAAATTTAATTATAGTAATCAACCATGTTCAATTGTAATAAACCATAATCAAACCATTGACAAACATAGTCAAACATGACCAAACATGGTCAACCATAATTAAAAGTTGACACATATAGTCAACAATGGTCAAACATGATCATCCATATATAAACATACTCAACCTTGGTTAAACAATTGTGGACCATGGTAAAAAATAGTCAATTATAGTCAAATGTAGACAACCATGGTTAAAAACAAGTCAAACCATAGTTAACCAAATCCATTCATATACATCTAAAGTATTCCACGATGAAATATTAATAATAATAATTAAATATGATCAAACGCAATTACCCATAGTCAAATATTGTCCAAACATGGTCAACCATAGTTAACCACAATTAACATGGTTACCCATAGTCAAGCATGATCAATCATAGTCAATGATGTTCAACCATGGCTAACTAAATTTAATCATAGTAATCAACCATGTTCAATTGTAATAAACCATAATCAAACCATTGACAAACATAGTCAAACATGACCAAACATGGTCAACCATAATTAAAAGTTGACACATATAGTCAACAATGGTCAAACATGGTCAACCATGGTCAAACATGATCATCCAAATATAAACATGCTCAACCTTGGTTAAACAATTGTGGACCATGGTAAAAAATAGTCAACTATAGTCAAATGTAGACCACCATGGTTAAAAAAAAGTCAAACCATAGTTAACTAAAGCCATTGATATACATCTAAAGTATTCCACGATGAAACATTAAAAATAATAATTAAATATGATCAAATGTAATTACCCATAGTCAAATATTGTCAAAACATGGTCAACAGATAATTATGCACATTACACCATGGTCTAATGTTTATGTTTATAACTAAGTGAGGTATCCTCACTAGATAAGTCGACCCAAAATAATTAAATAAAACCAAATTATCTTGTTCCTAAGACAAGTCAGCGTAGGAAAAAAAAGTGAAGTCGACCCCTCTAAGAAAAATCAATTTAGAAACAAGTATTAATAAGGGTGATGCCCTCCCTATTTGATCATCACTCAATTCATCCATGTGAGCTGAAAAAGTGCACACCATGGTTTCTTTGTGTCTATTGTTTCTTTGTGCATTGTTATTCTTTCAGTTATTTCTTGGGATGCTTATAATATAAACTATATTGCTATATTATAAGAATTAACATGGGATCAAAGCAGTGCTGAAAGAGACAAGTGCTAGAAACCAGGGCTTCCCATTTTTAAGGTTTCCATCCACATAATTGCTTCGGAAAGACCTCTCTTGAATTCTCCCTAGGAAGGCGCAACTATATGTGGAAGAAGATCTTCATTAAGGAAATTTTAAAATTTGACCTAATTTTCGTTAGGAACAAGAAACTAGGGTTTCTATTTTTTAAGTATCCTATCCACAGAATCAAAAGAAAAGGAGGACTATTTAACTCACCCTAGGAAGGTGAATCTCTCTATGGAAGCAGATTTCAGTTCTAAGAATTTTGGTTTTTGACCTAGCTCCTGCTAGGGTTTCCGAGTCAGATTTTAGGTTTTCAATCTTCCAGACAAGATGGTTGTTGGACTCAAAATAGAAGACAGATTAGAGGAAAGTGGAAACAAAGGAAAGAAAGGGATTAAGGGAATTCAAAGTGTAAAGATCAAGAAAGACAAATCCAAACTCAGATGTTACTCTTGTGGCAAGATGGGCCATTTTGCTGCAGAATGATGGAATAATAGAAAAGGAAAGGGAAAGCATAATGCTTCTACAGCCAAGGAAAATCATACTGAATTCATTGGGAAAGAATACTTCCTTGTTACAACTCTCACAGGTACTATCTCTAACAATGATGAATGGCTAATAGATAGTGGTGCATCTCGACACATGACAGGTTCTTAATATTCTCTTTCAAACTTGTCAAACAAGCATGCCTCTCTTCAGGTTGAACTTGGTTACAATTCCAAGTATGAAGTAAAAGGCGATGGTTCAACATCCTTCCAGCTAAACTCAGGTGACTCCTTACACTTGGGAAAATTGTTATTTGTACCAGGTCTAATGAAGAACCTTGTATCCATTTAAGCTTTGGAAGATAAAGGTATGAGATTTGCCTTTATAGATGGACAAGTACTCATGTGGCCCAAAGACTCAAGCATTGATTCAACTAGCGTTATTGGTACCAGATTTGGGGGTCTCTACAGATTTACAGGTCAACCAGCTCAAGCTCTTGTTCATGATTCTTACAGCTTGAGTGAGCTATGGCATCGTAGATTTTCTCACTTACACTATAGATATTTTCTAGCCTTGAGACACATGGTCACGGGTATCCCAGATCTTCCAAATGAACATGAAGGTGTATGTAAAGGATGTGCACTTGGGAAGAAATCCAAGCATTCCTTTCCATCCAGTGTCGAAAAATATAAAGGGATCCTGGACCTGGTTCACTCAGACATTTGTGGACCTATGTCAGTAACATCATTGGGAGGATACTTGAATATGGATACTTTCATTGATGACTTCTCCCGGAAAACATGGATATACCTCTTGAAAAACAAAGATGAAAATTTCTCCAAGTTCTAGGAATTCAAGGCTCAAGTAGAAAACTTGACAGGCAAGAATATCAAGACTTTCAGATCAAACAATGGAGGAGAATACACCTCCAAGGCTTCAACAATTTCTATCAAAATGCAGAAATTAAGAGGGAGTTCTCAGTACCTTATAATCCCCAGTAGAATGGGATTGATAAGAGGAAAAATAGATCCATCATTGAATCTACCAAGGCACTAATTCATGATCAAGGGATTCCTATGTTTCTATGGGATGAAGCAGCAAACACTACAGTATATGTTCAGAACAGATGTCCTCATCAAACCCTGAAAGACAAGACCCCTGAAGAAGCTTTCACAGGTATGAAACTAGAAGTTGGACATTTGAGAATCTTTGGTTGGCCAACTTACATTCATGTTCCTAAAGAAAAGAGTACCAAGTTGGAGCCTTCAGGACATAAAGGTATCTTTGTTGGATATAGTGAGACCTCAAAAGCATATCGAGTATATATTCCGGGGCACCATCATATTGATATCAACAGAGATGTAATCTTTGATGAGGAGGTGGCTTTTAAGATATCTTGTGAAACTCACTTGAATGATAATACTAAGCAGAAGGAGGCTCCTATTGTTGAAGACCATGATCCAGATCATCAGGAAGTTTCCTTAGAACCTATCCTAGATCCCAAGCCTCCTAAAAATATTAGTCGAAAGAGGCTAGGATGGATTTTTGATACCTTACAAGATGCAGAAGGACACGCAGCTCCTCGAGGTACATTTAGAGAGAGAAAGAGACCGCATATATATTTTGAATACCCAGCCTTGATGAGTCACAGTAGTGATTTAGATCCTTCTAGTTTTGAGGAGGTAGTTGGACATCAAGTTTGGAAATATGCCATGATGAATGAGTATCAGTCCATCATGAAAAATGACGTTTGGGATATTGTTCCAAGGCTAGAAGATAAGTCAGTAGTAACTTCCAAATGGATCTTTAAGATCAAACATGTTGCAGATGGTAGCATTTAGAAACACAAAGCCATATTCCCACCCCGTGGTTTCTCTCAGAAAGAGGGAATAAATTATGATGAGAAATTTGCTCCAGTTTCCAGGCATGCTACTATCAAGTCCATTATTTCTCTTGATTATGTTATGGTTTGGAAAATACACCAGATGGATGTAAAGACCACCTTCCTCAATGGTGAAATCGAGGAAGAAGTATATATGGAGTAGCCTGAGGGTTTTGTTATACATGAGAAGGAGTCTCATGTTTGCAAATTGAAGAAAACGTTTTATGGGCTTAAGCAGGCACCCTGGGCTTGGTACTCCAGGATCGACAGTTACCTGACAAATCTAGGCTTCACCAGAAGTGAAGCAGATCATAAAATTTATTATAAGGTTGATGATGGTCGTCCATTGATATTGGTACTTTATATTGATGAACTCTTTCTCATAGGGGACGAGAGTATGATTTCCAAGTGCAAGAGGGAGTTGAATGATGAATTTGAAATGAAAGACCCGGGGCTAATGCATAATTTATTGGGCTTAGAGGTGTGGCATGGATCTGGTGAGATTTTCCTTGGACAAGGAAAGTATACTATTGAGATACTACGTAGCTTTGGCATGATGGACTGCAAGTCCATGACTACACCTATGGAATCAAATATAAAGAAGTTACATAATGATGCCATAGCTTCAGATTTAGTAGATCCCACCATGTACTACCAATTAATTGGCTCTTTGTTGTACCTGGTAACACCAGGACATATATTTTCTATGTAGTGAAAACATTGAGTTAGCACATGGTCGAGCCGAGACAAGTACATTGGGTAGCAGTTAAGCATGTGCTGAGATACCTTCGTGGTACGATTGACTATGGTTCGAGATATGCCTCAAATAATGGAGTGAAGCTAGTATGTTTCACTAATTCATATTGGGCTGGACATTTAGTTGACATAAAGAGTACTTCTGAGTGCTATTTTAGCTTGGGATCAACTATGGTTTCTTGGTATAGCAAGAAACAGACTTCTGTAGCATTTAGCACAGTCGAGGTAGAATACATCGTAGCCAATGTAGCTTGTAAGGAAGCAGTATGGCTTCAGAAGCTACTTGTAGATTTGTATGGTCATGAGCTTGATGGACAATGATATTTTGTGATAACCCTGTGTTCCATTATAGGTCTAAATACATTGAGATCAAATATCACTACATCATAGACATAGTCCATAAGGTATCAGTGAAACTCCATTATATCTCCATAGATGAGCAAATTGCTGATATCCTTACCAAGCCTTTGTCTAAAGTGAAGTTTGCATACTTCCGTTAAGATCTTGGAGTGATGGATATAACCTTCCTCAGGAAGGGAGATTGATGACCAGTGTGGATGTTGATGAGGCACAAGCTGAGAATTGTGTCTAACTCCTTTGTGGAGTGTGTCCCTGTCTGGGGTGGTTCCTTTGTGGAACAAACTCCTTTGTGGAGTGTTTCCTTGTGTGGGATGGTTCCTTTGTGGAGTGTGTCCCTGTGTGGAATGGTTCCTTTGTGGAATGGACTCCTTTATAGAGTGTGTCCCTATGTGGGATGGTTCCTTTTTGGAACATAATCCTTTGTGGAGTGTGTCCTTGTGTGGGATGGTTCCTTTGTGTAACATTCTCCTGCATGGATAGTGATCCTATGTGGATTGTGGGTCCAGAGGGGTGAACTAGATGCAGTTATCACCGCCTTCCAGTTGTAATGACTGGTAAATTGGAAGAAGTGTCTTTTAGGGGAGAGTATCCTCCTTCGATGTGAGATCAATGAAGAGCTTGGAAGAAGTGTCTTCCTGGGGAGTGTAGCCTCCTTTTTATGTGAGATTGATAAAGTTCTTTTTAGAAGTGTCTTCCTAGGAGTGTAGCCTCCTTTCGATTTGAGATAAATAAAGTGTATGAGGAAGTAATCCTCTCTGGTATAGAATGACCAAGCTGATCAAGTAGATCAACTATAGTCTTTGAAAAGATGATATGGTCCCTTTGTGGGATGGTTCCTATGTGGAACGTGCTCCTTTGTGGAGTGGGTCCCTTTGTGGGATGGTTCCTGTGTGGAACGCGTGCCTTTGTGGAGTGTGTCCCTTTGTGGGATGGTTCCTTTGTGGAGAGTACTCCTTTGTGGAGTTTATCCCTGTGTGGGAATGAAACTTCTTATGATGACGAGATATACAAGACAAATGAGATGATTGGATGTGTTCTGAAGTGATGATCAGACGTGCTCAGATGAGATGACTAGATGTGTTCAATGTGATGATCAGATGTGCTCAAATGAGATGATCAGATGTATTCCGATGTGATGATCATATGTGCTTAGATGAGATGATCGAATTTGTTATGCTGTGATGATCAAACGTACTCATATGAGATGATCAAATGTGTTCTGATGTGATGATCATAAATGCTTAGATGAGATGATTGGATGTGTTCCGATGTGATGATCAGACGTGCTTAGATGAGATGATCGGATGTGTTCAGATGTGATGATCAGATGTGCTTAGATGAGATGATCAGATGTGTTCTGATGTGATGATTAGACATACACATATGATATGATTAGATGTATTCCGATGTGATGATCAGGTGTGCTCAGATAAAATGATTGGATGTGTTCTGATGTGATGATCATACGTGCTTAGATGAGATGATTATATGTGTTCTGATGTGATGATCAGACGTGCTTAGATGAGATGATCAAATGTGTTCCGATGTGATCAGTTATGATTAGAGATGATGTTTGGATGTGTTCCTATACGATGATCATATGTACTTAGATGAGATGATTGTACGGGATCTGACGTGATGACCAGATGAGATCCAGCGTGATGATACCTCCCTAGCTAAGAGGGATTGTTGATGTTTATAGCTAAGTGAGGTATCCTCACTAGCTAATTCATCCCATAATAATTAAATAAAACCAAATTATCTTGTTCCTAAGGCAAGTCGACACAGGGAAAAAAAGTGAAGTCGTCTCCTCTAAGAAAAATCAATTTAGAAACAAGTATTAATAAGGGTGACACCCTCCCTATTTGATCATCACTCAATTCGTCCAAGTGAGCTGAAAAAGTGCGCACCAATCAAAGGAAGACTGTTTTGGGTTAGAGAAGACCAATTTTTATTTATCATCTTATTCTTGTAATCTTTATTTGCTCTATGCACTAAATCTCAGAATAAGAAGGTTGATGGGTTTTCTCCCTTGTGGTTTCCCAGGATAAAGATTTGTGTCTATTGTTTCTTTGTGCATTGTTATTCTTTCAGTTATTTCTTGGGATGCTTATAATATAAACTATACTACTATATTATAAAAATTAACACTAACATGGTCAATCAACCAACTAATAAACTAAAGTGGAACCCTTACTCATATGTTGCTAAAGAGTTAATCTTGGATCCTTTGCTAATAATGGGAATTAAGCTATTGTTTCCAAATCAATATCCACAACATAAATAAAAAAATGTGGAATATATGTGCCGATGAGTCCATTATCCATCAACCTAATGGTTACATACACATTGATTTTTAATCCTCTACGTCGATGAAGCAATAGCAATGATTACAATGATGATTATGACAATGGAGATGGTGATGATATTTACGGGGTTAGGGGTTTAGCGATGTATGGGTTATTAAAACCCTCGTCATCATATTTTCCACCATTGTCATCAACATCCATGTCATTGTCATCATGACCATATCCATTTTCGTGCTCGTAGTCGTTGTCTCCATCAATGCCATCATCATCATCATCATTGTCATCATCATCACCATCATGACACATTAGTAACTCTTCGACATCATCATCATGGCCACTCTCATAATCATCATAATTGCCACACCGAACATCATCATCATCGTCGTCATCATCACACCCATAATAACCATGACTTCCATAATCATCGTATTTGTCATCATGATCATCATCTTCCTTGTCCCCATCATCATCGTTGTCATCTTCCTTGTCCCCATCATCGTTAGTGTCATCCTCATCATTGATGATGACAATGTTGTTGACGGTGATGATGACAATGACATTGATGAGAATGGAGATGGTGATGAAATTGACGAGGTTAATGCTTTAGTGATGTATGGGTTATTAAAACCCTCATTATCATCTTTTTTTCCATCTTCATCAATGTCAATGTCATTTCCATCATCACTATCTCCACTATCTTTCTCATAGTCGACGCCATCATCAATGTCATCATCATCATCATCATTTTCATCATCACCACCACCATCACTTTTAGGACACATTGGTATCTCTTTGGCATCATCATCATGGCCATTCTCATTATCCTTGTCATCATCATAATTGTCACACCCAACATCATCATCATGATCATCATCATCATAAATGTCACACCAACAATCATCATGACTGTCATCATCATCATATTCATCATTATGATCCCATAACCCATAACCAAATAGACGCTAATCCACTACACAAATAACCATTAACCCTCAACAAGTAGTCTTATAACCACCTAACCAAGTAACCCATGACCATTAACTGTTGTTCCTAACCACCTAAAAATATATATGGATGATATTTATGCATCCTACACACGATGGTCAATGCCAAATCCCCTGGACTTGATGGTTTCCCTTACAAAGTTTACAAGGCCACTTGGGAATACATGGGGCTAGATATATTGCATGTCCATCATGAATCCTTTCACAGTCATTCCTTTGTTGTGGGGATTTATCAATGGATTATTAATTTCATTCATAAAGCACAAGACCCAACTATGTCTACTATAGACTCAGATAGATAGCTACCATTGCAAAATTTAAACTAATGGGATACACATTGTGAAGTTGGTTTCCACGTGTGTGCAAAGGTTATCTTTCATGTGTCTTGGGGAAATGCATAGTGTGAACTCACTTTTCTTCCCATGTGACACTACATTATTAATCTATATGGATGTCACAAACATAGGTATAATATTGTATTCTGTGTTCCATATCTTATTCATTGTTTTATGTACGTATGATGTTCATTTGGGTGCCATATCTTATGCTTTATTTTCTATACGTATGATGATCATTTGGGGTATGGCTTTGATGTACTACAATGTGTAATTCCATACCATTTTTGTTGCATAATCATTGTAGGGTAACCATACCATTTTTGTTGCATAATCATTGTAGGGTAACGACAATAGGTGTGTGCTTGAGATTTTGGGCTATGATAAAAATGCCACTTATCGAGAAGGACATTATGGTTTTGTTTCATGGTGGTGTAGCAAATTGAGAAACGCAATTGGTTTCATTTAATGAAAGTACTCACATTTTATGATTGGTATAGTTTCTTCATTTCACTCTACCAAGTTATTGTTGCATTGACCACATTATCATGTCTTTGATTTATATATCTAGAAAAAAATTCTCCACAAGCCATCCAAGATGGCGTTTGAGGTTACCATGGTGATTTTATGATAGAATTGATGTCATAGAGACGCATTGCATATGTAAGTAAATGATGGTATATTTTTCCTTTCGTTGTGAGATATAGCGATTTTAATATCTTAGGGAAATCAACAATGTATATAAGCAACATTAATTAACCAAGTCATCCCTTTGATCCTTGATTGCTTATATTACTCTTCATTGAGGATGATGTTCACAAAGCTTATAAAAGGTTCTTATTATTTGTGTGAAGTATTTTTAGCATTTCACTTAAACATTTTTTGTATCTTGTACCATAGACTTGTTGTCCTTGCCCTCTTGCTAGGTTTGGGAAGTTGTAGGTTTTGAGTTCAAATATGTAAGTGTTTGGGTTCAATGTTGAGATGAATGGCATGGAATTTGAGTGCCAAATGTAAAGAATGGATGACAATGTGATATGTGTGAAAATCCTCATAGCAGATCTAAGAGCTGATGTATATCTCACAAGAAATATTAAGTAGGAAAATAGAAGAAGAGTGCAGAATGGAGCAGTAGAACATAGATGCATTAGAACTCGGATAGAAGCAGAATAACATCACACTAATTCATTAATCATAATATGAACAATAAATAATACAATGGAGAGGATTCGAATGCCAAGGTGGCAATTCGAATTAGCATGCATGAGCATGGCTTATCTGCACTAGGAGTCCTAATCATCAGATTAGTAGTTGTGTCATCAGATCACAAGTGGTTGTCCATGTGTCAAATAGAGCTAACTGAATGTAACTGAGTCTAACTGAATGTAGTATGTGTAACTGATGCATGGATCTCTAATGGAGGGTGCATGAGGAGCTAACTGTAGTCAGAACAGATCAACTAGTCTCTCTGGAGGTCTCACTAAGTGTATCAGTCAATCTATCCTCAAATCAAGGATCAGATCCACAAATCAAGAAACAACTGAGTGTGTCACTAGTGGTAGGTGAGAGAGGGCACACTAACTGAGTCTGTCACTGGTGGTAGGTGAGAGAGGGTGCATCACAGACTAGGAGGGATGGAACTGAGTGGAAACAGGCTCCCAGGGATAGTAAACTAAGCACTAGGTGTTGGGAGACACCATACTGATGACTGGGATGCATGCAATTGCATGCCTGCATGCAAAAATGCATGCATGACTGAAATGCAAAATAATGATAATGCTGGTAGGACTAGGATGGAGTATAGGAATATCCTAACACCCCCCCTTAATCCATCTTGGGCCCTGGTAACCGAGACCAAAGGTCACCCAATACAATGAATAATAAAGAACAGTCCATGAAACAAGGAAAAGGGAAAAACCTCATGGGAAAAATATCCCCCCTCAAAAGAGACTGTAAGGAACACCAAAAAATAAATGCTCCAAACTCAAGCCGATGCGATGCTTGGTCATATGTCTAGAGGTATATTCTTCTTGGGAAGAAGTGGTTCATGCTCCAAAAACATGTGCTTGTGTTCTCCTTCAGTGGATGCAAGCGAATATGGAGACATGTGCTTGGACTTCAAATCAGCTCCAAGACATGATGAATGGTTTCTTGAGATCTCCTTTGAACCAGCAGGGGTGAGATCAAAACCAAATAAACCATGATATGCATGAGAAATGATCCCAAGCGAATGGTAATACCCTACATCTTCAATGAATTTCTGAGAGCATGTACAAATGATCATATAGTAGTACATAAGAGATAAGTGATCAAGGAGAGCGAATGCATCACCTCCAATTGATTATTTAACCTCTGAAACATTCAATAGATCATAATTATGCAAACCAACAGACTCTTGTGCAAGAGAGGATTTAATAACCTCTTTAGTTTCTAGAGTGTGAGCTAGGACATAATTTGAAATAGAAGACATTGAGAACATGAGTGTTGAATCTGCAAGTTCTTCTTCTTTTTGGACAACTTCATTATGAGATATGTTTGATACTGAATCATAATCAGAGAGACCATCAAGGAGGGCGAATGCATCATTGGCTTGCTCTCCAAATAGTTTGCACCAATCCCTTCATTCTGTTTTCCAAATCTTTCATCCAGATGGGCCCATAGCTCTTTTGGAGATTCATTAGAATCATGGAAGTGGATTAACATACAATGATACATAGCAGTCAACATTGCTCCATAGGTTCTATCATCTTCATTTAACCAATCATTCTCCTCTTCAAAGGATTCGAACTCTCTTTCAAGACAAAAATAAAAAAGACCATGTCTCTTCAAATATGCTATCATCTTTGGTTTCCACTCATCAAAGTTGAATGGAGAGAGAGGAGGAATTCCTTCTATATTCATGGAAGCTGTTGTAGAAGACCTGCAAAAACAATAGAGAATATCTGCAACTGCTACCGCTGCAAAACTGCAACTGCTGCTACACTCGAAATCTTGGTAATAACTTGCCAAAAAAAATATCAGGAATGGAGATGGACTATACTCTCAACATGCTCTGATACCATGTGAAAATCCTCACAGCAGATCTAAGAGCTGATGTATACCTCACAAGAAAGATTAAGCAGGAAAACAGAAGAATAGTGCAGAATGGAGCAGTAGAACATAGATGCAATAGAACTCAGATAGAAGCAGAATAACATCACACTAATTCATTAATCATAATATGAACAATAAATAATACAATGGAGAGGATTCAAATGCCAAGGTGGCAATTCGAATTAGCATGCATGAGCATGGCTTATCTGCACTAGGAGTCCTAATCATCAGATTAGTAGTTGTGTCATCAGATCACAAGTGGTTGTCCATGTGTCAAACTTAGCTAACTGAATGTAACTAAGTCTAACTGAATGTAGTAGGTGTAACTGATGCATGGAGCACTAATGGAGGGCGCATGAGGAGCTAACTGCAGTCAGAACATATCAACTAGTCTCTCTGGAGGTCTCACTGAGTGTATCAGTCAATATGTCCTCAAATCAAGGATCATATCCACAAATCAAGCAACAACTGCGTGTGTCACTGGTGGTAGGTGAGAGAGGGTGCACTTCTTCCCGTGGTAGGTGAGAGAGGGTGCATCACAGACTAGGAGGGTTCGAACTGAGTGGAAACAGGCTCCCAGGGCTAGTAAACTAAGCACTAGGTGCTGGGAGACACCATATTGATGACTGGGATGCATGCATGACTGAAATGAAAAATAATGATAATGCTGGTAGGACTAGGATGGAGTATAAGAATATCCTAACAATATGGTTGGGGTTCATGTCTTTTTTTGAAAATGAAATTGCTTAATGATTTTCCCACTCTCACATGACAACTAGTAGATATAAGACTATATGGCACAATTTAAATTTATGAATACAACTTACTTCTAAAAAAATTATGAGATGATATTGACATCATTCCATACACCATAAATGCACAAATATTATTGGAAATAAAAACAACTTTCATTCTTCATAGATATATTTTATTACATATCCATATCTGATTTATCCTGAACTTCATTAGATTCAATATCTAATTCATGATCAAGATAATAATATACATCCAACCCTTCAAAATCATTGTAAGGGTTGTCCATAACAACAATTAGGATGTTGTTGACATAACGACTATCAATAGGGGTTCGCTGCACACTGTCGTCAACAAACACCAACCCAAAATCCCTTACGCACCGGCCCAGAAGGGTGTTAACCCTTCCAGCAACACTTGCAGAGTGAATGAAGTCTCACTCAAGATGCATAAGGGGGATGCAGGAACCAAGTTTCCGTAGTGGAGTTGAGGACATGCATCAAACACACATTGCACTTGCAGAAACTAGAGATTATTCCATTCGCACTATACTAACATTTCATTATTCGCAGGTTCATCAACTGCAACATCAACACATTATAGATATTCGCATTAACATGATCTGATTACTTATTAGCATAAACAACGATTACTAAAACCATAGAGCATTAAACATCCCATCATACATTTGCATCCATCATTCAACAAAAACAAAGATAGAGTTAAAACCATAATCGAACATCTTCATGCATTCATTAAAACTTGCGGAATGACCCTCGCAGAAACAATCAATACATCATATTGCGGATACAAAACAGACCAAAACGCACAAATTTGATAGCTCTATCCATCAACGGATCTTCAATTGAATGCAATTCCCTTAGGCTTACAATCATTCTCCTATTTATACAAAACTACATGGTTGAAAAATGGTCCACTCTAACTAATTAACTACTTCCGCGCTTCTGCGTTATCTGCAAATGACCCTTTCTTCCGCGGATTGTCCCTTTCACAGCTTATCGGCTTCCTCACTTCCTATGGACTAATCCCATGCTAACACGCCACCAAAACAAACTTGTGGCTCTCCCTCGAGCCACCTCTATTGGAAACCATTGGTTTGTTCACCTGCTGTTTGAAGTCGTCATATGCAGTTCTGAGCTGGTTGACGACTTCCTTCGCTGATGCTCTGATCTGCACACATTCTCCCACCTGCTGCTTCGTTGGGTGTTCGCAACCTTTCTGTCGCGCTTCCTCCAGTTGTTCCTTAACCTGTTTCATTACTTCCACCACGCATGTTATGAGGACTTCTGCTTTCACTTGGAGCTCGTCCATGTGAGTGGCCCTTTGTTGCTGTCATTCGTGGGCATTTTTTACGCGATGCTGCATATTTTTCAGCTTTGCTGCTTTTGTCATTCACACCATTGGGGGCATCGCTTTGAGCGATCCTTTGAAGGCCTCTAAATGGGCTTCGGCTTCTCTGATTTATCCCTTCAGCATGTCCAGTTGGTCATCCTCAATGATACTACCCCAAAACTCTGTAATTCCTTCTGCGACTATGTGTGCTACTTGTTTTATCTCCTGGATATCTGTTACTGCTTCCTCAATCGCTGTTTGTCGACTATGAATCTGTTCTGGCGGTGTGTTGGGTGTCACTCTATCCTGGAGCTCTGCATTTTCCTTCCTTAGCTCAATGAGAGCCACCCCTAACATAACAACTTGTTCTTTTGGGTCGACCTCTGGATCTAGCACTGCCATTTCGCATGCCTTCGCAAGCACCCTTTCGAATTTGGCCTGTCCTTCTACAACCTTCTCTTTCACAGCTAGTGCCACAACTTGATCATCTTGGAGATGTTGTGCCTCAATCATTTTGGCATGTAGTTGCTTCTTATACGTGACCACCTTGTTGTGCATCACAACCTAGTGGTAACGGATCTCTTCGCTCGCTGCGGCTTGAGCTTGGTGTAATGTTAGCATTGGGAGCAAATTGAAATTTACCATAACCTGGTCGACCTTCCGGACCTCGGAGTCCAAGTCCTTATCACCTGTCATAATGGCATGGGATTCTAGTTGGACTACCCGTGGTTAGTTTTTGACTTCTACCTCTATGCTGGGTGTCAACCGATTTTGCTGAATAACCCCATGCGGGATGGTTGTATTAATTATTGTGTTCGCCATTGTGGTTAATAGCTCACCTATGTGCTGGAATTGCTTGGCTGAAAACTGTGTAATCTGATCATGGCTATTTTCCACCACTTCTGTAATGCTCTCCAGAAGTCGGTTGACCTGTTGCGTAGTAAGCCCTTCCCATGTGCTTCTTCCAGCACGGTCCATCCTTTTCTTCGTCCTTAGCTCATCCTATTGTGCTTCTAGCTCTGAATCTGTCAGTGTGTTTGTTGTTGAAGCTCCATCAGGGCTGGAGTCCTCCAATTGATCTTCCGTAGGGTTATCCTGCCTTGCGCTTGGATTTTGACTGGCTGAAGCTTCGTCTTCCCTAGCCAGGTTTGATCAAATTGTGTCCTATCCGTTCATGATGTCCTTCTCATCGGTTGGGACCCTCCATTCCTTTGGCCACCTAGCAATAATGGTGTCTAGATCTTCCTCAGTGAGCTTGTACTGTGTCCGCAGCCGTTGCTTCCTTGGATCTTTACGGGTTGAAGGTAAATCGTCTGCATTTGGACTGATAGGTGTGCGATCGATCGATACTTTGTTGCTGCTTGCTCCGATATCCGCAGTATCATCTGTGCATCTATCTGCATCCTCTCCAACAACACATGAAATTGCACAATGTTTTTGTTCTGTCGCACTTTATTAGTAGTTGCCCATAAATTCTGGTACCGCACCCCTTTGCATACCTAGGATTTTGGGGTGTCCATAGCCTAATAGTGGTCGGGTTCCCTCCACCCTGCTAATGCAATGAGCATGAGGAGCCATGAGTAGGTAAATTCCTTCCCATACTCTTGGGAATCATGGACATCGTCGATCAACTCATGTAGTAGGAAGTGAGACCAATTTATCTATTCTCCTATTGCGCATCATTCCGCAACATCAATGACCCCCGAATTACATTCCTTGGGCCTATTCTTCCATGTCAACTTGACTGCTAGTATCTTGGCCCCGACCCTGACAACCTGGTTGTTGATTGTGTGGATGAGGTATCCTTTGGAATCTTTCTCCACACCGTACTTTGTTGTCAACTATTCCGCAAGCTTCTTGTCGTTATCCTTCCCCTGGAAAAATTGAGAAGGGTTGGCCTTGTCTTTAGGCATCTCGGTGATTCTTGCTATTAATTCGACTGTGATGGGGATCCTCTCATGCAGCCAGAGAGACCCTCCATGAAAACATGCAATTAGTTGTTTGATGCATGCATTGACCTACGCCAACCGCCCGAAGTGAGGCATGTGGGTGAGGCCTAACAACCTCGATCGTTCCAATCCCTTTGCTCATGTCGCAGGTTCCTTGGTGGTTGGGCCTCCTTCGTGGGGGACATCAACATATCCTTCTATGTATTCCTTGAATTTTGCGAGGTCACGGTCAGTATACTGCAGCCTCTGTAGCTTGGCCGTGATGTCCCTGAAGTGAGGAACACCCTGCGGTATAAGCGACACCTCGATTTGATACCTTTCATTCTTGTTTACCCATAGTGCGGGTGCTTCTTTCGGGCGCAGCGGAACATAATATGGTAGTATTGGACCATCGTGCCCTTCTTGTGGTAGTTCGATGCCTGAGGGGCCTGCAGCTCCGTCGGTGAACCTTGCTGAGGCCTGGGTTCCTTTCTTCTTGGCACAAACGGTGTCTGGAGGTTGGTTCGCGCTCCGCTTTTTTCTGACTGGCATGTTGGACATAACTTCTGGATGCTCCTCTATAACTAGCATCGGCTCTGGTCGCTCGATACTGGTGCTTGAAACATAAACCTCCATGTAGTTCTGCAACCTCTTGCTTAATGACACAATGCCTTTCACTGCCCCTTCCCTTGCATTTATAGCGTTGGTTGGCCATATCGAACCGATTTTGGACCATGATTACCGAATCTGGTGGTGATTTGCCAAATCTACTGCATGCATTGGGTATTAAATGTATTTTTTCTTGTTTTTGTTGCTTTTCGTTGTGGTTTAATTGCTACATTTATGATGGGATTTGACTCGTTCGCACCAAGTCTGTGATACAACAATTCCTCTGTTGACTAGTGCTACTGTTGTCGATCAATACTTGCTTGTCGACTGATGCCTGTTGTCTGTGTTTTTTTTTTTTTTAACCTAGTCATTGATTAGTAGTGCGGCCACTTCCACAGTGCCATGGTGTCATCCTTTGTTCGTGTTTTCGCACTTCTTGTGGTTGTCGTCCATTCCTTCCAACTTCATTTGTGTGGTGTCATGTACTTCCTGAACTCATCCATTATTGGCTCTTTTCTTCATGCATTCAATGTTCTCCTACTCTTGGCCTGTACTTTCTCCTTTTTCCTCAGATTAAATCGGTAGGGCTGCTGCTTGATGGGCTTCACATCGGGTTTAAGGGGAATCTTCATTTCACCTAAGTCCCCATAAATTCCTTTCATCTATGAGAATTTCATTGGGAACAAATCCTGAAACTCATGCAACAGATCGGTCATCTTTGCAATGGTGGACTCATCAAAATAATCCCCACTGCTTGCAAATTTCGGGTTCTCCTCCGACCCAATGTTTACTTTCTTGATCTTCAGTGGTTGCTGGAATTTGTTGGAAGGAATTTCTGGTGCCTCGACACTGCGACTACCTTATGATTCCGGCACATGCGTAGCCCTCGAATCGTCCTCATCATCTGTCTCTCCTGTGATTTTATAGCACTCCATCATCATTTCTGGTGTCCCAGTCCATCGAATTTCTAATGGTTGCTATGTCGTTACTGATTCAAATATCTTATCGCGGATCACCTATAGCGCACTATGGATGAAGGGGTTCTCATCTGAGAAACAAAACGTTTGGCTGAAGCCAAGTGTTAGCTGCTCCCAAGAAGTCGTTCCACATAGCAGTTCTGCTGCGACATACCAAATCCGCAGTACTTCATCCAAAGTGTGAACTAATGCATGGACCCACTCCTCTTTTGCTCGTAGTCCCCATTTTCTTTCGTACTCCGCCAAATGTACCTTCGGGTCGCTTCTTCTGTCAAACTTCCTTCCGCTACATCCTTCTGCATCACCGAACCTAACCATCATTAGGTGGCAACATAGTGTCTAGGTTGTGATATTAGACTTGTCAGCTACCCACCAGCACACAGGAGTAGCCTTCAAGGCTTCCTCCATGGCCAATAAACGTTGCGGCTCTGCCACTTTCTCTTGAAACTTTGCAAGAAAGGTGCTCAAATTAGACAATCCCTCGTATGTTGGTAGTGGGCACTCCTCTGTGGCTACCCATCGCAGTGACTGTGTGATCCTTACGCATCTCCTAAATGACACTTCATGCATCCAGTTCTGCCAATTCTTGATCGCCTCATCTGAATCCGACGATGCTGAACTAACACTGCGCCAACCTAATTCACCGTTTGTGGTAGGATTAATGTAATCCTCAAATATATTGTATATACTATCCCATCCCTCCATAAATTCATCTCTTGTCGATTCAACGTATCGCTTCCCTTCCGTAGGATCCAAAGTTACGATGACCCTCATCTCGTGATTATCAAATGACATTGTCCACTTCTTAAAGTTGATAACTGCTAGATTATCGATTTCCCATTCGATCCCTAACAACGCTAGGTAGGGACTGGTGTTGTCTACAATTTCTATTACATCGAAATCAGCATAAGACTTGAGGCCCTCAATCTCAATGGGAAGTTGGTACACCCGACCAAGTGGAGTAACCTTACTCTGGTTTGCTAATCGCAATTGTACTGATGACCAGGCCAACTGCGGTTTCCCCATGGTCCCCCATGTCTTCTTGGTTAGAATGTTGACATCCGACCCTAGGTCTAAGATAATTGAGACGACATCAAAAGCTCCAATTTGTGTTGACATTCGCATCTCTCTCCCTGTCTTCCTCTTGTGTATGCGATTAACTCTTTTTTCCTGGTGTACACCCTCCCATCGATTCATCATATTGGATATCTCCTCTAGCGCATCCTGATCCTTTTCCAACTCTAGGAAAATCTTTAAGAAGGATTTTAGGGTATTAGCCTTTCCTTGTGACTTCGTCTTGTTGAACGTCGGTGGCATATCGTAGATAACTTCTTCTTGAAGAGGTAACTGCCTCCTCTGTCTCATCGCCTCCTATGCTTCCAAGAAGATATCCCTTTCAGCCTCCACATCAAAAGCGACATGTTTCCATACTATTGGTCGAATAGTAGTTCATGGCCCATCGGCTCTTGTCGTGCTCCTCCTCGTGTCACCACTCCAATAGTCGCATGTTGTTTTCGAGCCTCCGTCGATATCATCTACACAGCCAGTGGATTCTGATTCTGTTTCAATGGAGGTGGTGGCGGATTCTTAGTTTTCCATTTTGCAATGAGCTACGGACAATCTTCAATGCCATGATCCACAACGCTACAATACGTGCACTGCTATGGTGATGGATTCGGGAAATCCCTCTGATAGTGCCCCTGATGCCCACAATTGTAGCATATAATTGGTCCTCGCCCTCGTCTAGCAGCTCCTCCTCATCTTGTGCCAGCACCTCGACCTCCACAAAATCCTCCTCTATCCCCTCCATGCAGTGGGCCATATTGTGGGTACTGCGGCTATTACGGTGGTCCATATGGTGGGTACTGCGGTGGCGGATACTGCGGTGTTGGATACTGTGTTTTCCCATACTACCCCTGATCATATTGCTGCAGTTGGTGATTATACTAGGCTGGCGGCTGGTTATACTGCTGCTGTTGCTAACCCGGTGCTTGTTCTTCTCCTGCCATGAAATATGTCGCTGCAGCTCTCTCTTGGAGTAGGCCATAAGCTCTGCAGTTGTTGTCATCGTGGCCAACCGATTTACAAAACTTGCAATACAAGTTCTATGGTTTTGACACCATTTTTTGCAGATAAACACACTCTTCTAGTCGACGGCCTCTCGTTTGGAAGATACGACACCAAGGAAACCCTACCTGATTGAGGGGATTTGGTGCACTAGATTGTAAATAGTCTTGGAATTCTAGGCACTGATCCTTGTGGTGTCCCTTTGTCCTACACCTAGTGCATTAGATCTCTTCGTGAGATTCTTTCCCTTTCTTCATGTCTTGTAGTTGGATCGTCAATTTTTCCAGCTGTGCTTATATCCGATCCATACCCAACCCTATTTCACCGATTGGTGAAGCCTCTAGCTTCATCGCAATATCCAATGCTTCCACTTGGGTCGGAACCTTCTGTTGCATTAGTGGTTCGTGGATGTGTGGTACCAGTCCTGCGATGAACCACTCCTTATGCTGCTTATCATTTATCCCAAAAATCACCTTCACTATCAACGTCTTATATCGCTGATCGAATTCCCAGACCGGCTCATTTGGGTATTGCTTGATTTCCTTGAGCTCGGTGACATACTGTGATTCCGAATTTGGCTTCCTGAATTCATATATCATGCCTGCTTTGATCTATGCCAATGTCTTGGCTGGTGTTCCCGTCGGAACCCTTGTAAATTTCATAAACTAATCTAGCACACGACCCCTAAGGGTCGTCGCTAACTATCCTTATTTAATAGCTTCATCCTGGACCTGCTTCATGGTCCATACTGCTTCGCACATAAACCAAAAATGCTCAAGATCCTCGGTCTCGTTTCCCTGGAAAGTGCGCATTTTTGTGTCATCTACCATTCTAACGTTCCTACTATTATTGTTTACTGCTGCACTACTTTTACTGCTGCACATGGGGCAACTCTGCGAATAGCTTGGGTTTCCTCTTGTGAAATTCTGGGTAGTGCGCAGGGTTGTAGGTATGTTGTAACTTACGATCCGTGTCTCTTCTGCTTCTGGGGTAGCCTGGTCACCGTCTTCGTTGCAATAGGGTCGCTTTCTCCCTTGTGGTCCTGTTTCACAGTCTTTTGTTTCGGTCCTCTCAGGAGACTCTCTCTTAGTCCTCCTCTTCTTCTCAGGACGCTAGAATACCGCTCCACTCCTCAAGGTGTTAAATTTTCAGAATTTACTTCAATCTAATCTAGGATCTTAGATGAGAGAACAACATGTATAGCAAATCTACAGCATATCATTCATGGAGACAATAATGCAAGCACACAAGAGACACAAAGATTTACTTGGGGAAAACCATAAAGGTGAAAAACCCCAATAACTTCCTCAGAGATAGATAGAGAAATGATACAACCCAACCATAAGAGATAGACATATCCTAGCAGCAAATCCTCCTCCTCCATAAGTGTGCCACTCCTTGAGTGCATGAGTGAGAAGTGAGTGAACAAATAGAGTGCCTCCCGCACTTTATTTATACTTGACTTGACTTGCCTTTTACATAAATCATGTAGGCTCGAACTTAACCACATAACATAATGCTGACTGGGCCGACCCCCAATAGGGTGGTCTAATAACCCTTTGAACCACATGGTCGACCCCCAATAGAGTGGTCTAATAACCCTTTGACCCACATGACTTATATAGGGCCGACCCCAACAAGGTGGTCTAATAACCCATCAAGTATAAGTTACGACAATTACAATATAAATGACGACACTTCCATATAGAGGAATAATACCATCTCTATAGGAGTACATACAACATACATATATGAAATACATTTCGAAGTTACATATACATCAACACAAGGTACTACATTCTTCATCAGCTTCCCATACAAACTCTTCGTCGCTCATGTCCATCTACCCCGCATCTTTCTATCAAATCCACATTCATGCGACACCTACAACCTCTGCAAACTGATCTTTCTACTCGTCATAAGTAATCCTCAAAATTCCCTTTTCACACACGACCATCTTAATACACAGTTTTAGTAACAACAAGAACCTTCCCCTTGGTCCCCTGAAGAAATTTATCTCCGCATCATTGTATGACTTGATCGTGTCTACTACGAACTCAGTAATATATCCCTCTAGGATACTATCCACCAAGAAATCGACAGCCCTTGACACTATGTTGTTGACGCGTTTCAATTGTCGAATCAGTTCTGGTGTCCAATGTTCAGGCTCGGTCCTTTGGAAGTGGTGCTTCTGGAATGTTAGCTGTACTAACCACTCATGCAGCAGTACTAGGAACTCGCAGAAAAATATCTCATGGATATCTGAATAAATGTATTTCTGCAACCAACTACTTACCGTCTGTTTAGGTTTTTCTTTTCTCCTTCTACGAATTCTCCTGTCTTTCTATCAAACCACTCTTGGATCTCCGGTTTCTTCGGATGCCACAACATATCCTCTTCAAGGTCCCAACAACGAAACCATTTGCTGGCACAACGACTATCAACAGGGGTTCGCTGCACACTGTCGTCAACAAACACCAACCCAAACTCCCTTACGCATCGGCCCAGAAGGGTGTTAACCCTTCTAGCAACACTCGTAGAGTGAATGAATTCTCACCCGAGATGCACAAGGGGGCTGCAAGAACCAAGTTTCTGCAGTGGATTTGAGGACATGCATCAAACACACATTGCACTCACAGAAACCAGAGATTATGCCATTCGCACTATACTAACATTTCATTATTTGCAAGTTCATCAACCGCAGCATCAACACATTATAGATATTTGCATTAACATGATCTGATTACTTATTAGCATAAACAATGATTACTAAACCCATAGAGAATTAAACATCCCATCAGACATTCGCATCCATCATTCAACAGAAACAAATACAAAGATAAAACCATAATCGAACATATTCATGCATTCATTAAAACCTGCGGAATAACCCTCGCAGAAACAATCAATACATCATATTGCGGATACAAAACTGGCCAAAACTCACAAATTCGATAGCTCTATCCATCAACGGATCTTCAATTACATGCCATGCCCTTAGGCTTACAATCATTCTCTTATTTATACAAAACTACATGGTTACAAAATAGTCCACATGACCCTTATCTAACTAATTAACTACTTCTGCACTTCTACGTTATCCGCAAATGACCCTTTCTTCCGTGGATTGTCCCTTTTGCAGCTTGTCGGCTTCCGCACTTCCTGTGGACTAATCCCGTGCCAATAGATGTCCAACACTAATTCATCATCAATATAATCATCTTCGTCAAGATGAGGCATATGATGTGAGGCAATGGTAGTATGGTCAACTTGATTCCCCTCTTCCTCCAAGTACACTTCTTCATGCTCCCTTACATCTTCTTCTTCTTCACGAACACCTTCTTCAAGAAACTACTTTATAGGCCTTCCTCTTGGATCAAATCTAACTAAAAATCACCAATCTTCTCTACTTGGTACCTTTGAGAAAAATACATGCACACATTGAGCTGGAAGTACATAGGGATTTGTATCTGGTTCATACCTAGTAGTATTAATCATGGTGAATCCATTTTCATGATCAATAATAATCTTTTCATCTCCTTGTAGCAACAATCTATACCATCTGACCTTAAAGAGAACCGCTTTGAAGGATTGGAAGTCTATATCCAATATATCCTCCAGATAGCCATATTACCTCAAATAAGATGTGATTAGATATCTATCACCCCTATGGGAAATATTAGTAACATGAAAAACTGTAGTTATCCCTTTGTCACATGTTTTCTTCTTATCATCCATCTGTTTGATGCTATATTTTTTTCCATTACACCACATAGCTTTATGATGTTTCACTTGCATGCCTACCATGTTATAGATGCATTGACATGAATTAATAACTATATCTATAAGATAATAAGAGGGACAAAAAACAACATCAATATTGGATTTTAAATATTAAAATCAAAGTAAAGTGCTTACATTTATGTATTTTGCACCAAATGCTAGATCAATTTCCTTTTGCGCTAGATTTAGATCATTATCCAAATAATATCTTCTGATAAAATTTTCCACCCTAGTCCATGATAAGGCATGGTAAACATAATTTCATCATTCTATCCATATATTCATCCAATCAAGATTATTTGCAATGTATAAGTGGATTGCATCCCATTCTTCACTACCTGGTTAAAGGAAAAACTAGATTTAGTAGACCATCCAAGCGTAAATAAAATAATACATGAAGATATAAGTAAATATAATAAATGCTATTACCTTTCACTTTTCTCCATCTACATTTCCCCAACAACACCTCCCCTTCAAATTTCTTGGTGGAGTTCACATCCCAAAGGAGAGGCACATTGATATGACCCATGACTTGGGGCAAGTAATCACTAAAATATACAACATATTGATATAGCATAAATAATTCAACCACGGAGCTCTTTGGACTTAATCCTTGTCTAACAAAATCCTTTAGTTCCTTCAAGTATCTCTCCACCAACCACATTGACCTTGTGTGCACGGGCCCACATATTTCAATCTCATTGACTAGGTGTATGAGGTAGTGTTCTTGTGCATTGAAATAGCTTGGAGGTAGATATGTTTGCATTTCACACATTAGATGGGGGGTTTATCTCTTTCAATACTTGATATATTCTTTATGTATTTCTTTAGATGATAACCACCTACAAGTGCAAATAAGTTAGATGTGTCAACATTAAAATATATTAAGCAAGAAAATCAAATACTAAGAAGTTCTGCAATTAAAATTTGAATTAATTTTTTTTACATACCTCATGTACTTGCTGAGATCATATATAACTTGCTTTATATTATTGTCAAATATGTTTAGGATCACAAGAGGAATAATATACTACAAAAAGGAAGGAAACATTATCATTAAAAAAGAATATATATCACTAATGAATAATCTCTCTCTCTCTCTCTCTCTCTCTCTATATATATATATATATATATTTTGTAAATCACCAAACTTGATAAAGGTATGGAAATTGTGAGTTTCATCCCCACCAAAATAACCTTTCATCATTAATATGCTATTTATGTTCGAAGCAAAACCAGTGGCAAATTTTATCTTCCATATAACCTCTTTTAAAATCTCCCCCTCTTTCTCTGTTAGTAACCATGGAAGATTGGTCGGTTCATGTCCATCATTAAAGCAATGAGAGAAATTTTAAAAGAAATGTTCAAACAAATAAGTATTGGGATTATTGCCAACTTTATCTTGTGCTATGAATATATATGCTTTGGTTGTGGAACTTGAATATTTGTTAATAGATCAAGTGTTGCTTAAAATGGCTATGACAAACATGTTTTTCCTTTGATGAATGTAATACGTATGTGTTACCAAGCAAATTAGCAGGGCTAATTCCTAGTAAGCAAAACTAAGAAAAGTGACCCAATGTCACCTTGGTCACCGTTCTAACTTTTTCGGAAGTCGAAACCTACAAGGAGAAGTATCCTTATGGGGTCCTGTAGGAACACTGAAACAACCACAAACTATATTTCTATGCAATTGTTACGATTAGACTAGTGCCTAGATGGAGTCAGTCTATTCAACTTAAGTCAATGAACCAATGAAATGTATGTCAAGATAATCAATATTGGATCACAAAACTATATTGCCGAAACATTATCCAATGACCAAAAATGTATTTAAATGGATGGTCGTCCAATGTCATTCAATAATCGAATATGAGCATGTAGCAAGACAATTCATAACCAATTAAGAAATAAGAGGCAAATGTCTATCTTAGGTATGCCCAAGTGAGTGTAGCAATATGTATCGCAATATATCAATATACTAAAGCATCAACCTCATCAATGGTCATATGGTTCACTCAAGTCAATGAAATTCCCATAGTATTCAATAAGTGTCATTCACCGAATGTTGGATCAAAAGACAATATTATTAAAACACAACTCAACCATTCACTAATGTCCAGATAACTTAATAACATGATAATTCACAACCCATTAAAAATAGTGTAATTACCAAGTAATGAAATGTAAATAAGCACGAAGACAATACGAATTAGATACTAGCAACACCTTTTCAAATGAGTGACCAAGCATGGAGTATTAATCATCAATCAATTGTCATTCATTAACCAAAAATAAGTAAGCCCAAAGTTTGGATTGCAAAAGTAATTTATCACCATATTAAAATATCATTTCAACAATATTAAATAAGGACGTCAAACAAATTTTGATATATGTTTTTCCTACAAATTTTGATATATGTTTTTCCTAAGTTTTGAGAATCGTCCTTATTTAATATTGTTGAAATGATATTTTAATATGGTGATAAATTACTTTTGCAATCTAAACTTTGGGCTTACTTATTTTTGGTTAATGAATGACAATTGATTGATGATTAATGTAATAGGTATGCAATGAAATGTGACCTAGCATTGTTGTCCAAGATAGTTAGGAGCAATACAAAGTGGCTTTGAAGAGAAAGGCATTGCAAATGCAACTGAAAAGAAGGACACAAAACTTTGTTGAAAATAGAGAGAACACTGAGGATTGTGTTATTCCAAGGGGGAGGGTATTGTTATATCCTCAATTTTGAATTGGAGTGCATTTCATAATTTTTTTGTAAATGATGTAAATATGATAGTATGGATTCCTAGTGCGGAGATCAAGGCCGAGGCCTGACTAGTGAATGGATAGGCATGTATGATGTGTATATTTTTATTTGGACCGTCTGGTTGGATTGTCATGCTAAATAGAAATGTATGCATATATTATGTTGGCTCTTGTCACTTTGGGAAAAGCTAGAAGCTAAGCCAAGGCCCAAGGGGGAGACCCTTGTCAACTAGTGATGGTTAATGGATAAAAGAAGACACGAACACCCAAAATAAGAGTGGATGCAAACAAGGGTATAATGTCTAAAAGGCCCTTGACCAAAACCATCACTACTAGCTAAGCATCTTGCCTATGGATAGTAAGAATGAATTCTTATATCAAGTTTGAAATATTAATTGAAATTGCAAGATTTCAGTAGAAAATGGTTAGATAAGAATCCAGGCTGAAATAGGTGCTAAGTGTTAGAGATTGGAATTCTTCCCTAGGAGGGAATTAACTTATTAAACCATAAACACTTGCAGAGATAAATCATACAGTTTAAAGGACACCTTAGCACACTAAAACTTATTTTGGATGAGGATAAATCAATAGAAACTCAAACTAGGCATACCCAAGTCCCCAAATCCCAAAGACAACCAAAATGTCTAAGGAGGGAGAAAATATGCCTAAGAGACGAGTGCTTTGGAAGATTAAATGGAGTTGTAAATCACTATAACTTAGTCTCTAAGGTTTTTACACCAAAATTGACTTGGGTTTTCGACAAAAAAATATTTTGACGGTTAAATTTAAAGATACCAAAATTTTGGGTTTTAACTGGTGGTTTTGATTAATTTCCTTGCATAGAAATTGAAAGAGAAGGAAGAATGTTATACTTACCTAGTAGCTGTAGCTAAACGATGTATTTGTGAGGGATATTCCTGTAGAGATCAAATGAATAGCTTTGATGGAGTTTCCCACTTGAAAAATGAAGTGCCAAATTTCCCAAGTGCACCCCTCTTCCCTTGCCACACATAGATACAAACCAGATTGTATAACAAGTGAAGAAATGAGTAAAAATAATGACGAGAGAAATGATTATGAATCAAAACATACTAAGATAATTTTAATCCCTGTTTAAACGATTTCGAGAAGAGCAAGAATGGAGTTCCCTCCAAGTGGTGCGCCCCTCTCAAATGGCCTTTTTTCCTGTAAAAAAGATCGGATCCAAATGATATTGGAAACCACCATAAAATCTCTAAAATGCAAAGGAGAAATAACTTCCAATCACATCTACAACATTCAACTCACAAAATGCCAAGTATTTTCTCTATTCAATTGCCAAGAGTCCAAGAAGCCAAGGGAATTACAAATGAGTGAGCCCTCTCTTAAATAGAGGGATTCCATACAAAATCCCTAGCCAAAGAGATCAATGGCTGAGATTAAATCATATCAATTACAAATTGATGGCTAAGATCATCTCTCAAAGTGATAGTGAGAAAGCAACATTAGGGGGGGTGAATTCCTCTACATTCCCTAGGAGAAAAACATGATAATGTTATAAAACATGAATTATATGATGAAAGGGGCCACCTAGGGTTCTATGTCCCCCTAAGGCACTCTCTTTTACAAATTTGATGTGCCAATACATTAAAACCATAAGTTGAAAACGCCCCCATGGAGCAAATTCGCCCTCCCTAAGGAGCAATAAGTTGTGGATCCCATCTTTAATGAAAATAACATAATACAAGGTCCAATAGCATAGTACAATGATAGAATATAATCCCAAGTCATAAGCTACCCCAACATTAGCCATTTTGATAATTTGCTAAGTCCACGATTACTTTAATTTATTTAATTATGTTGGTATATATGGATGAAGATGTAATATGCTAAAAATGGCCATTTCCATTGCCCAGAACCTAAAACCAACTATTCCAATGAGATCATAGACCTCAAATACACTAATAATGATCACAAGAACCAAATGAATCCATGAAATAATCACTGTATAGCTCAATCTATGCTCAAACCATTAAAACAAGGCCCTGATAAGCAATAATAATTAAAAATTTCTCAAACCAAATCATATCATGGCCAATTAAGCACGGAGTCATGTATGTGACCCCAATGGATTCCAAAAGACCAAAATGTTAGTTTTTCATCATTTAATTCAATAGATCTAGGATCTTAACTAAAAGAACAACATGTACAACATATCAAGCATAAGAGACAAGATACAAGAGACACAAAACATTTCAATGGGGAAAACCAAGAAGGTGAAAAACCCTGCAACTTCCTCAGAGATAGAATAAGCACCAATACAAAGATCACAAAGATCAAACCCAAGAGATAGATATCTTCAGCAGCATACTCCTCCTCCACTTGTGTGCACTCCTCCTCTCTCACCAATGCGAAGTGAGTGAATGTGAGAATGTATAAAATGAGAGAGACACACTCTCTATTTATACACTACTTCACTTGTCTTTTAACTCTAACTAGGTCGGCCCCAACTTAATCACTTAACATAATGTTGACTGGGCTGACCCCCACTAGGGTGGTCTAATAACCCTTTAATCCACATGACTCATACAGGGCCGACCCCATCCAGGTGGTCTAATAACCCATCAATTATAAGTTACAACACTTACAATATAACTTGCGACACTTGCAAGTACAAGTGATGACACTTCCAATCGGAGGAATAATACATCTCCGTTGGGGAGACAATAAAGTACAAATACAATATACAAGTGAATATCTTATGAAGTTACAAATAAATCAACACTCCCTCTTAACTAGGAAGGTATTCTCTTGACATAGGTCATTAATACATATAGGCACAAGTCTTCAATTATGGAGCCGGATCATCGTCACTGGATCACGGAGCATCATCGTCACTGCTGCTGTACTCGTCATCTCGATCACTGGTGCTATCTTAGAATTCTTCCTTTTTCATGTTGGTTGTAGGCCTAGCCTTTTGTATGTCTTCATCATCACTGGCCATACTGTGGAATCCTCAGGACTTATTACGTGCATCACAAAACCTCGAAAGAGTACCCCAGGATCCTTTATGTGCCTAAGCATGATCGACAAGATCTCCCAGGGAGCTATTACATGTGACCCCACCAAAAAACCTTAAAAGAGTGTCCCAGGAATGTTTATGTGCATAGCACGACCGACAAGAACTCTAAAGAGCATCCCAGGAACTTTTATGTGCCTAAGCACGATCGGCAAGATCTCCAGAACTGATTACATGTGGTCTGAAAAAACCTCGAAAGAGCATCCTAGGACTAATTACGAGCTTACTACTCAACCTATCGGATCTCCCAGGGAGAAATTATATGCCAAGGACAAACCTCGAAAGAGCATTTTCCAGATATCCCAGGGCATTATTATATGCCATAGGAAAAACCTCGAAAGAGTATATGCAAATCTCCCAGGGCGCTGTTATATGTCCTCCCAAGAAAAACCTCGAAAGAGCATTTGCCAGATCTCCTAGGGAGCTATTATATGCCATAGGCAAAACCTCACAAGAGTATCTACAAATCTCCCAGGGCACTATTATATGCTTATTGCACAACCTGTCCATGGCCAGGGAGTATCATCCTGATACTCATCATACATCATCTTGATGTACATCATCACATGACCAACTTGATCATCATCATAGCATCGTCCTGATGCATATCATCATCGCATGATCATCCTGATCATCAGCATAGCATCGTCTTGATGCATATCATCATCGCATGATCATCCTGATCATCGTCACGGCATGAGAACTAATATAAATAAACGAGCTAATACATAACATCCATGTGCAACAATAATAGACTTGCTCTGCTAAGTGAATCTGAAGAGTGATTTCTAACATGCATGGGAAAGGGAAAGGAATACCAAGACTAAACCCTACTGCTCTAAGTGAACCATAAACTAGCAAACTCATCTCCATGGGGTCATGTAGGGAACAACTATGACAAGGGAGAATGGAGGATGCTTTGTAGTACTCTGGATAGCTTTGAAAAATACAATGTACCACCACTGATCATGAATCTGTGGCTCTGCTCAACTCATGTATGAATTGGCTCAAGGTCACTGGCAATGATAACAGGGGCTATAGGAGACTAAATCCCTTACTGCCAAGTGTCAAACTTAGAAATCATCCAAATTTTTCCATGTGCTTTAAGTGATCTAGTTACCTCCGTTTGAATATTGAATCTAATCATTGAATGCATGTGAAATTGGTGGGAAAAGTCACCTCACGCAGTTATTGAAGCATGGGGTTGAATGCACTTTTGTGACAATTCTTCCAATTGTGAGAAGTCAGTTCTACATCTATCGGCAGTCCTTTTCTTCTATGGTCAGAAGTTATGTTAGTCGTGTTTTCACCATTATCTCATATCCTTTGGACTCAACACTTCTTTAAACAGTGTTTCGTGTGGATCTACACTACGCAAAGCTTCCTATTGTGGTTCATGACCATTACCAGATTGTGTATAACCCATAAATTCGAATTTAGGTTCAAGGATGTAGATTTGAGGGAAATATAGATGGTTTTATTTGAGCATAGAGGTTGGGAAAGCTAGGAACCTTTACCCATTGAGTTTTGATACTCACAGATGGTTGAGAATAAATGATTTATGCTCCGAGGAGGTTCTTCAACAACATACAACATGTTGGACTCTAACTACACACATTGGTAAGCACTGTAAGGGTTCAATTTCATGAGGGAACTGTGGATTAGTGAAGGGGAATTCCTTCCTTGTGTTGTGTGGGGCAGTTGGAAGGAGTTCCATGGATGTGATGGCTAAGTGAGATTCCTATAGAGCTCTAGATGAGCATTTGGCTAAGCATAGATAGCCAAACAAGTAGTAGGATGAGAGAGAGAATCCTGTAGGTGTTTCTTCCGTATTGGTGGCCTCATAGCCCAGCTTGGGGTGGGCCTCTTAGCATAAAGAGTATATGCTAGACAGAGGGCCTACGGTTGGGTAGAAAATTGCTCTTACATACGCAATTGGTTGGATCTTGCTTGTTTAAAGATAAGTAGCCTCTTGCATTTGAATGCACAATGTTTTTATTTGATACATGTGATGATTATGGTGGTATATGCATGATAGGTGTGTATGGATAGAGTTTATTTCCGCTATGTATTTATTTATGCATCTACACACATGTTTTAAATGATATGAATTTGTAATATCAGCCATGGGGCGAAATTTAGAATCCCTCAATTCGTTCATGGCCCCCTCTATTGGTCGGATTGATGGATGGGGATGTGACAACATTACAAGGTAAATTTATGGAAACTTAAACAATAAATTATGTATTCCTTGACAAAAAACCTTACAGGAGGTTATGACCATAAGATCTACTACTTAGATTTTTTTTTATGCCCTTAATAGAAATTCACTAAGTGTTCCCGAATGGCTTCAGGAAATGAGTTACAACTCACCATAAAATGATAATAAGACTCAGATCAATGAAACCTTGATTCCATTGGAATCACAAAATCATATTATAGATAGAGGAACCCATTTCCCATGAGTCCATGGTCTGAATATTGTTTTATTCCAATTTCATGGACTAGGGTTTTTCTTAGTAACATATAATGCAATTTTTACATTATAGGGTAAGAGTTTGAAAACTTTCCCAACAAAGCATGTTGACATCATTCTCATGCGACCTTGAACAAACAAACTTTTAGGATGTTACGACACTCATTTTTGTTACTTGGATTGGTTTTTATGCCCTTGGTAGAAATTCATCAAGTTTCCTTGAATGGCTTCATGAAGCAAGTTGTAACTCACCATAAGCTGAAAACCAAGACTTGGATTGACTAATAGTTGATCCCATTGGACTCATGACATCAAATTACAACTAGGGGCACCCATATCCCATGAGTCCATGGCTGACATGTTGTTTTATTGGATGATTTAAGGAACTAGGGTTTTGTTGAATAACATGCAATACAATTTTGCATTACATGGTACACTTTTGAAAATTCCACCAATCACATAAGCATACATAATGCTTATGTGATAATCATATTTGAAGAATCAACATAACACCTTATCAAAATGCACATATGGATGTAACTCATTGATTCAAATCCACCTCTAGTATGTGTAATTGAATATGATCCTTACCCTAAAACAAATATTTATCTTGGCCTTACCCTAGAGAGAACAAGATGGTCACAAAAATTCATGAGAAAGAACTTAAATCCATAGGATAATTTGTGTTTTATTTTTACTTTTAATTTATTGTAGTTAAATACTCATAATATGCCTAGGTACATCCTAAGTATATTATAGGGGGGAACATATTGGTTCTTTCAAATTATTGGGGTTGCTAGGCTAGGCTAGGTTTTGTTGTTGTGTGTGGCCCTAGTTTTAAAGTCCCTACTTCAAAGGCACCTAACTGAATTTTTTTACCCAACTCCTTAATGAACACAATGATTCCATGGAAAATACATCTTTCATAATTGTGTATGATGGGTGGATTTATATAAAGAATAAAACCATTATAAATTTGTTTGTTTCTTATTCTAGAGGCATGATTATATTAAATTTGTATATACTTATACCCACCTTAGGATCACCTCATGATTCTATGACCTACTTGAGATGGTTGTGCTAGAGGTGAGGGTAGAGAACATTGTGTTAGAGGTGGGGTGGAGAACATGATAAAGTTTAGTTGGTTAAATATATCATGGAAAAGGTAAAGCACATAACATACTACATTTTAAATTATTGTTGCCAAGATTGGGTTGGAACTAGATGAGAAATAGTTGAGCAAGATAGGAACACAAAGGAAGAAAAAGAGAGATACAAAACACTAGGATGGCTAATGTTTTTGGTTTTAGGTAAAGGTCTAGATGAGACCCTTGTGCATGAAACCCCATGCAAATGTAAGATCTAATCTGAAGTCATTTTGTTACAAAAACCATTGTGTGAATGCAATGACATACCACTATAATTGCAAGGGCTATGGCAAGGACTACAACCTCATATGCAATTATTGTAATATTAAATTCCCCAATTTCAGGTATGCTTGGGATATCAATGGGAGATGTAAATGGGAGGAAGAACCCTAGGGGGGACATTGGAATGTGAAGGGTTGGCACATGGTGATTGTAATTATACTGTGGCATGTGTATTATAGGTGGAGGATGACCTCAAAAAGGTGGTGGTGGTGAATTCAAGAAGAATGATGGTGCCTTCATACAAATTTATAATATGATGATTAGTGCAAAAACATGAAAATCAACCAAAATAAGAACAAATTTCACATTAAACCAAATTTAACTTGACACATGATACTTGGAGTTGGAGTGATTTATCTATCCCAGGTGGAGATGGATGCTCATTATCATTAGTTGCAACCCATATAAATGAAACAATGCATACTCAGTGCCATTCAAAATTTTATTTTCATCATTGCCTAACTTTTTGTAATTATTTACATCAAGTTAATTATTTACAGTTCTTTGCAATATTATGATAAATGACTTGCATGTTGCTATATGAAAATTATTGATTTGGTAATTAGTTCTCATGTTTGAATGACTATATTCAAAATTATTTTAGTTTACTTCACAACTATATGTTATGCATACCTACCTTTGTAAATTTGGACATGAACCCCCTCATGTTCTATATGATATTTATAATGGCGTTAATCATGAATTTGTCGAACTGTCTCTTATATCTATTTTGAGAAGAGTTTAACAATCTCACCTCATATACAATAAGGACGAATGCACATTCTATCCTTGCACTTGTACAAACCAACCATAATATCTACATTATCTTCTTGATTACCCTTGGATAATCAAAGATACAAGTAATAGTTTGTTTCATGTAAAAGGGTGTATAATATATTCCACCCCTTCTATATGATAGACCATACCTTGTAACCTTTTGATTTACAAGTTAAATTGTAGCCATAAAAAATATTCTTTGTTTGTATTCTTTACTTTATTTATTGTCTCAAAATAAATCCCATGCATGATGTGGTTAAGAAGCATGCAATATGAATCATACATCTACAATTTGGTTATCCTTCACTACTAATTGTTTACATACTTCCTCCAAGAAGTTATGATAGTTTTCAACTTGTGTATGCAATGTTCTCTTTCTTTAAGCATGTATTCCATGATTAATTGAAATGATGCTCATAGTTCAACCTTCATGTGCTAAGATTTTTTAATTCCATAATTCCTTAATGTTCGATGTGAATATGGTGGTTTTGTTGTAGTTTAAAATAGAATTGGAAATAATAATCCCAATTTTAACTTGTAGACAAAGTAAAGGTAAATAATATATCTTTTCAAGCATCCTTCCTTTCCCTTATCATTGGTTCATAGCTATTCAGGGTCAATAATCTCCCATTTAGACTAGGGAAATTGATGCTCTTTAAGTAGGATTTGGCCATTCTTGTTAAAGATAAACTTGGTAATCTTCCAAGAAAAGACATCGAGTCCCTTCATATTGGGGGCACAATCTCATATGCTTCTATTTTTGGCCCTTTTAGGATGCAAATTTGTAGGAACTCCCATTTGTTTGTTGCAAGTCTTTGTTTTATGAAGTAATATATGAAACATCCCCCACCCACTCCAAACCAAAAAACAAGATTGGTGATGCAAGATGTTGGGAGCAAATGGGCCAAGAAGTGTTAAGATATATTAAAAGCTTACTCATCCACTAAGACCAAGGTGCTTGGATTATTGGTGGACAATTAAAACCTAGCAGTTAAAGATATAATTTCCTTTCCAAGTTTAGTAGGTGGTTGTTGTAAGATTTTTTTCAAAACAAAGATTGTCAAGCATGTGCAATGAAAGTTTAGAGTTACTAGAGTAATCTAGGAATGAGTTGCCATTAAGGATCCATTCTTTTTGTAATCCCTCTCCTTTAAAAAGGGGTTATTTTGGGGGAGAATTAAATGATGTGATAGGCTCATTGAGGAATATGCAACCCCATAAGGTTGGCTAAAATATTGTTTTTATGGAAAAAAAGTTATCTTTAATGAGGATGCTTTTGATTTGCGAGAGACTGTAACAGTTAGAAAAGGATTTTCAATTTAGAGTTCAATTAATTTTAGCGCATCTTTTAAGGTTGTAGACTCTCTTTAGATTGTAAGGAAACTATGTTGGTAGTCCATTTTTATGTAGGCCCATTTAAGTGGCCATTTGGGAGTCATGTGAACTTTATTATTATTATATAATTGCTTTAATAATGCTTTATGCTACTTCGAAAGTTCTATAAAATACCAAGTATGAGTCATGTGCACTTTATTGTTATTATATAATTTTTTTAATAATGCTTTATGCTACTTAGAAAGTTCTATAAAATCACAAGTATGCATTCTTTAGTTGGGCTTGGCCTTATGAATCTTTATATTTAGCATATAGAACATATACACAATGCGTGAGAAGCTCTATGGGAACAAGCTACAATGACCATTGCATCAATTCCAAGAGATGATCTTCCCTATCACCTGGATGTAGGTATGTCATCTTACAATAGATACACATGCAAAAAAAATTACAAATTCTTTAAAGTCATGCCTACCAAATATTTTCCAAATGCAACATTAAATACATAAGCAATGAAAATTATATAAAAATTATGTCATACTAACTGTTGGGCACTCTATATGTCAGTTAATTAAAGCTAACACACAGAATGATCAATATAAATTGTCAAACCCAGGAAGGTCTTTTATTTCAAAGGCAATAAGCACAATCTATGCATAAACAGATTAAGCAATTGATTAATGAATGTAAGTAATGATCCTACCTAGATGCTCATCCAGCTCATTCCCTAAGCAACTAATCTAATTCACACATCTACAAATCCCAATTGAAACAATCCTTCTTACAGAATCAATCCAGAAAGTTAATGATCTAATAATGAAATGAAACGAGATTACTTTTGTAAGAAGTTAAATCCTTATGATCATCAAACTACAACATTCAACCTTTACCAAAATGATCTATCCAATGACTACTGTAACTCTATCATTATCTGTCTAATCTATGTATGCAATTTAAAGATACAACATCAACCAGAATTGAAATACAAGCTTGAACTCTACTGATGATTATTGGAAGTCCTAGAAAGCATAAATAACTAAAAATTGATTGGGATCGAGCTTGGCTATCACAGCTGATAAAACACACATGCAATTAATTGAATTGTCCTACACAGTCGACTGTCACACCACTCTGCTATAGCTATTCAAGATGCAATTGTAAACTACCAGCAAGGAAGCTAATCTCTGTTACAGTTACCAGCAATGTTTGCAACATTCCACACCACACAACAGAAATGAAATTAAACTATTCTACCTACTTAAATCAGCTATCTCTGTGAGAAGGTGGCCCCTGGCCTTCTAACAGAGACGCCGAGAGTCACAGCTAATTAAAACTCAGAAGTGAAGACTTCTGCTCTCATATTATTAATGGAAGATCATGAGCCTCAATGCTCTGTTATAGCTTACACAAGTAATGATTGTCCAACCCCAGGCTACGATAGCCTTTTGGAATTTATACAAAAAGAAAGACAGTTTCAGATCCACAAAAATCGCGCAGCAATGAAGATCTATGATCTTCATGCTGTGCAATTACAACTAACTGATACAGCGTGTTGAATAGTGCTGTTAATTCTGAAGGATGTTGCTGTACCGATAGCAATTGGATCAACAGACTCGACAGTTGGAATGCCACTTATCTGTTGCAGCTAGGATCTTCTTCAATGGGATCTGTTACAGTGGAAATCTGTTACATCTCGCGTGGAGGATGCACTGTCCCTTAGAATATGAGGAGCTGATGCTTGAAGAGTCACAACTGGCACTACTGGGCTGATACACCTGCGCTTTTAGACCTTGGCTAAATGAAGTCACATAAATTAGTATAAAACAAGGACTAAGATCCACAATCTTTGACAATCTTAGGCATAAAAACAAATAAAGTAATAGCAAATTATACCTGTCAATGTTATAGATTGATCTGGAAAGACATGGATATAGCTCATGAAAATAGGATGGAATTAGGGCAAAAAGGTGTAATAGAGGTAGCCAAAAAGGGGCATTTCCTGGACCCAACATCTCCCCCCAACTATCCAATTGCATGTCCTCATGCAACAACCTCCCTTAGTCTGAATCTGAATCTGAATCTGAGTGAAATCTATGGAGATTGGTGATGTTATAAGCAAATTCTGGTGCCTCCCCTCGAGGGACAAACCCATAGAAGTATACCCAATGCTCCCACCAACTCTCTTCTTCTTCTAATGTTATAGCATAACTGGTTCTGTAGGAATTGCTTATAGGCAACCAAATGAGGGGGAATTTAAATCTTAAACCAATCCACCAAGGTCCACACCTCTGCACGCACTGCACATATCTAGGTACCCTAGTAAAGGATTGCCTGAAATTTTTGAATCCATATGGATCCATTTCCTTCAGAGATGAGGATGAGTACATCCATATGTATTCACTTCCTTCCAGGGCATCCTGCTGCATATTAAGAATCATTGGGAAACATGTAGTAAGGAGTTTATCTCGCAGGCTCCAAAATATTGAGCAATTGAAGGAACCCTGAGGGATTTAGCATGACTGGCCATGAATGCTGGTGGATTCTGAGGTTCCTCCCTAATCCAGAGAGTAGAATTCTCCTCATTCCCGAGGATGGTTTGGAAGGCATCCTTCCATCTTACATGGTTAATGACAAAGGAGGAAAATGCCCTCAGTTGAACATCCCCAAGAACAGGTAAAGGGTCAGATGGAATGGTAATATAGCAAGCCCTATCATGCAAATATAACTCACATAACAAATGTTGATCCTCAAAGTCACTCTTCAGAAAAGTCTCCAGAAATTGATCAACTGTTGCCAACTCAAATGATCTTCCATCTTTGAGAGCCTTCAATTTAAATAAGGTTGTCTGCTCATAGAGGAAGACAGGATAAGAGGGGGATGGAGCTCTGCAACTCATCAATTCTATAGAAAGATTATACATTTGGTTTTTGTCCCACTGCAGGGACTCAAGCTTCTTCAAACCTTCCAGTTTTTCTTGGAGTTTCTCCCACCGAAGTTTCTAGAAGAATAGCTCCTCAGCCCATTTTTCTCTTAGTCCCTTAATGACATTCCTATGTTCCTGGAGAGGGATCATACCTTCTTTGAACTGTTCAATCCATTTGAGCCATTTATCCAATTCAAGGGTTAACCAAAGAATTTTTTTCTCTAGTCGTTGAATCTTTCCGTCTTCTACCCCTTCATCATCAGAATCTAGATGAATGACTTCCTTGTCTTGCCTCAGCATTGTGACAGCTTCATCTTCTATCGGGATTGCAATGGTCTGTGCATGTGGTGCAGTATCATCCATGGGGTCTAAGGATGTTGGTTCTTGTGTAACAACATTCTTCATTTCCATGTCCATCTCAAATTCCTCGGGCAGTGTTACAGTCTCAGTCAATATTCTTAGGGTTGTTGGTTCTTGTGTAACAATACTCGAGTCTTTCATTTCAATCTCAGCCATCTCAGTTTGTGTTGCCACTGTAGCAAATGATTTTGGAAACACTGGTTCTTGTGTAAGAGTGTTTCCCTCCTGATTCTCCACATCAAATGTTGCTATCTGAGTTGTAGATTTAAACATTCTCAAGGGTACTGGTTCTTGTGTAACAGTCCCCTGTTCCTCAAATTCTTTAAACCGCTAAGATTGTCTCTGGTTTTTATCATATTTTCTGACTGGTAAGACTGGTCCTGAAGGAGCTCAGTATCCCCTGATGGATGGGACTGTACCGTTTCATCCCCTAAATTCAAATCAGGGATTTCTTCCATTCTTGGCTCATTCTCCTCTATCAGTTCGATCCCTGGCATTCCTTCTTCCACCTCCTTTATCTGTACATGACTCTGTGATGCAAGTCCCAACACAACAACTCTGTGTCCTGCTGAAGAAAATATATCTCCACATTCTGGGCAAACAGTCTCCCCATACTTCTCATTTTCAAATGCAAAAGATGGGTTTTCCAGCAACTTTGTAGCATTTGCTAATGTATCCAAATTTTTCTCTTCTTGTCTTCCAGCTGTTCCCTTCCACTTTTCCAACTCCTTTCGTAATGTCTACACTTCCTCCTTTAATAATTCATTTTCAAACAAGAGGTTTTTGATTTGGGGTTCTTCCCTAGAGGGTTCCTGTGTAACAGTAGACAATTTGGGGTTCAAAATAGGAATCTCTATATCTACCCCTACTGTATGTGCTTCTTCTAACACAAGTGACCCCCTATTCCCTTTAACTTCTCCTATCATTTCTGATAGGGGTGTTCGACTATTATCCCCAACAACATCCACTGTATCAGCTTCTGCTGCTGTCCCTGTTAATTCTACTGCTATTATAGTTACTTCTGCTGCTGCCACTGTCACAGCTGCTTCCGCTGCTGCTGCTGACCGAGTTCTTCTTTTCCTCATCAATCCCACTGGGTGTTCCTAACCACTTGCTGCTGCTGATGCTTTGACAGTCTAACTCTTCTTTCTCTTTGCTGCCATGGGTGTAAGACCCCTGTTTCTTGATTCTATTCTTCGTTTCTTTGACACAGGGGTGTTCACCTTGGTTTCTTCTTCTTCAATAATGGTGCCCCTTATTTCTGAAGAGGACTCCACTTCCAAGACTTCCATAGTCCCTTATGCTACTGTTTCTAGCCAATATCCTTCCTTCTGAATCCCTACTTCTGCAATTGCAGCTTCAACTGTCGCAGCTTCAACAACTGCTCCAGTTTCAGCTTCTTTCAATTGAGTACTTGCCTCTACAATTACAAATTCCAATTTTTCTACCTCCTGCTCCAGGGTTTCAATCACACTTCCGTCAATTATAGGGTTTTCTGCTACTCCAGCCTCTCCTTTACTTACTTCCCCTTCATTATTGGCCTGGCTTTCTGTTACTCCAACCTCCCCCCCAACTGGGTTTGAGGAACTCCGGTCCTCAGTATCCTCACCAGCACCTCCCTCTTCTAATATAGGTTGTATGATTGGCACATCCCCAGCCAAAAATTTCTCCCAAGTTAAATGACGACTTGCAATGGCTCTTAGGACCAATAATTTAATCAAACCATGATTAGTGAGGGAGGAAACTGGGTGCTGAGCAGTTCTTGCATAGCTAGCTATGGTTTGTAGGGTTTTAAACAGATAGAATGGTATATTTACTAAGATACCATGTCATAAATGAGACAGTAAGGGAAGTTCAGAGAATGAAACAACTTGGTACCTACCTCCACAAGAAATATATCTCTTCACAAAGACTGCAACTTGATTCTAGGGTGGTGGTAAGGATGTCAGTTCCAGCCCACAGAGCTTTGGTATGACCTGTTCTCCTACTGACAGAAATTCCCTCACTGCATTCGCATTATGTACTTTTCTCCCAAATGACTTCTTTCCCACCATGGGAAAACCAGTAACCTCAACTATGATTTCTTCTGTAACATCCACGTGCAGTCCTCTGACCTCGGCATGAGTATCAGTTAGGTTGAGGGCGAATTGCAATTCGGTTTCTATGTGAAAACCATTCAACCGTTCGAAATATGCCATCCAACCTGCTATAAAAATATTGAGAACCTCTGCATTGGCACACACAGCGTCTGTATTCATAGGTTCGTGTCTGATTGGATTTCTCATTTTAACCTCTCCTCAAGGTTCAGACCTCAACAATTTCTGGTTTAGAAGTGGAGAGTTGCAACTTACGAACATGCAAAGGGTCGTCGGGGTTCAAGAATAAGGTTTCAGGATAGTCTATGATAGTGTGAATGTTCTATGGAAGCGACGAGGTTGGTAGATAGCAGTAACAGGTGCAAAATCAGGTAAGGTGACGGAAAAAAAAAAAAAAAAAACACAATTATGACCTTTAACTTAATCTTTAAAGTGTGATTCGAATGGGTTCATTGATCGAGGGTTATGACAGGACATAATCATTATTACCATATTAATTCTCTGCCAAATCATGTAAAAGATAGGACCCGTACCTTGTGTTTATGAGTTTGAGCCATGAATTAATCATTGCAGTCGGCCGTCGTCCAGGTAGATGTAAATGCACATGTGCCGAAGTACGTGGCCCTTGCCACCCAGGCTGACAGCTACTCAAGGCATCTGCATTTTCCTTCATGGTGGATCATGGTTGGACCGTGTGGAGCAAGCACCAAAACTGACGCCTAGTCACATCGTTATTGGCATCATTAATCAGAGAGCAGACAAACTGGCGGAGTATCAGCTGCGAAATCTAGCAAAATAAATGAAAAATGGTGGAGTCGTAGCTATACGGAAGGAGCGATAATGAAGTGGAAGGAATGGAGCCACGGTGCTAGATTTAGCAGAAAGGACAAAGGTCGCAGAGTCTCAACTGCTATATTTAGCGGAATGGACAAAAGTAGCGGAGTCGTAGCTACTGGGAAGGAGTAAAAATGAGACAAAAATGGCGAGGTAGCAGCTGCCAATTTAGAAAGATAAGCAGAAGTAGCGGAGTCGCAGCCGCGGGATTTGACCGAATGAGCAAAAGTGGCGAAGTCGCAGCTGCGAAATTGGCAGAATGGACAATTGTGGCAGAGTCGCAGCTGTGAAATTTGGCAAAATAGACAAATGTAGCGGAGTCGCAGATGCGAAATTGGCAGAATGGACAATTGTGGTGGAGTTGCAGCTGCGAAAGACTGTAGTATAAGCAAATTTTATCTGTGAAAGACCATGAAATATCCATTTTTTCCAGAGAGCTTTATTAGACTAGGAAAAAATATGGGGTGTCTGCAGTCATCTGGCCCCGTCACGGCTGCTACTCCTCCAATAAGTCCCTGCACACAGTTCTTCAAAACAAACCGATCAAGTGCAAGAAAAAAATTAAAAATAGATAAAATATAGAATGAAAGAAAAACCAATTATTTATATACAAAAATATGTGTGGAAATTGCAACTTTTAGGAATTCACAGGGTTTAAAAATCCCTGTCCTGGCACTAACTAATACTCTGGATTAGATGCAACTTGTGAAATAAAAGCCTCCCTTGAGATCGGCCTGTGATACAGTCACAGCCGATGACCATTTGCGAATAATGGTACTTTGTTCTCATCAATGGTGATCAATCGGACTGTTCCATTATCAAATACCCGATCTATCTGATAGGGTCCCAACCAATGGGTGCGCAATTTGCCTTTAAAATCCCTCTTAAACCGTGAATCATACAACAGGGCCCAGTCTCCTTCCTGGAAGACTCTTTTCTTTATAAATCTGTCGTGCCATCTAGAGCACTGTTGTTGGATTAAAGCTGTATGATGCACTGTAGTTGTGCGCTTCTCATCCAATTCATTGAGCTGATTCAGTCGATTCCTCTCAGCCTTTAATAAATCCAGATTTGCTTCAACAGCTGTTTTCAAAGTTCTGATTTCAAATTCAATTGGGAAAACAACATTCTTGCCATATACTAGCTCATATGGGGAAAAACCAGTGGTGTTACGCCAAGTAGTATGATAGGCCCACAGTGCCTCTGGAAGTCTTTCAGCCCAATCTTTACGATGACTCTTCATTGTTTTTGTCAAAATAGCCTCAATAACCTTGTTTGTGCTCTCCACCTGTCCATTGGCCTGTGGATGATATGGTGAGGTTATTCTGTGCTGAATATGAAATTTCTACAACAGTGCTTCCAGCTTGTGAGATAAAAAATGTGGTCCACTGTCTGTAATGATCTCCTTGGGTACTCCAAAGCGAGTAAAAATTTCTTCATACAGGTAATCAATCACAGCTTGATCATTGGCCTTAACTAAGGCTACAACTTCCACCCATTTAGTCATATAGTCTGTGCAAACCAAGATATGAACTTTCTGCTTTGAGGGAGGGTTGATAGGCCCTACAAAATCTAGAGCCCACCTATCAAATGGTTCAACCAAAAGCTGTGGCTGTAAAGGCATCTCATCTAATCTATTGGGTTGGCCCATCCTCTGGCAGCTATCACATGCCTGAACATACTTCTTCGCATCCCTGAATAATGTAGGCCAAAAATAGCCCATTCTCAAAACTTTATGACTTGTCCTCTTGTCAGCAAAATGTCCCGCATAGGGCTCATCATGGCAAGCTTTAAGAATGATGAAGATTTCATCCTCTCTAACACATCTTCTGATTTCTAAATCAAGCCCTGTGTAGAAAAGATGGCCATCAATCTAGCAGCACTTAGCACTCTGTTGTATGATTTTCCTTCTTTCTCTCTTCGACAGATGTGCTGGAAGCTTACCTGCAGCCAAAAAGTTAGCAATATCTGCATACCATGGGGAATGAGCTGATATTGCGAACAAATGTTTGTCAGGGAAGGAATCTTCGACTGGTAAATTTGTCATCATTGTTAGTAAGTCGAGATAAGAAATATGCAACAACATTTTCCTTTCCTAGTCTATCAATAATTGTGATATCAAATTACTGTAGCAGTAATAGCCATCTAGTAACTCTAGCATTTGTGATTGGTTTATTCATTAAATACTTGATGGCAGAATGATCAGTGTGAACAAAAGTAGAATATCCAGTAATATAATGCCTAAACTTATTGATGGCATAAACAATGGCAAGAAATTATTTTTTTGTGACAGTATAAGTCAGTTCAGTAGGAGACAGATTTTTACTAATATAATAAATAGCATAAGGAGCATTACCTTCCTGCTGTCCCAAAACTGCTCCAATGGCAGTGTTTGAAGCATCTGAAGAAATATGGAAAGGCATAGCACAATTGGGTCCTCTTAAGATGGGTGTTGTGGACAACCTCCTTTTTAGCTCAGTGAATGTTGTTTGGCATGCATCATTCCAGATAAACTGTGCATCCTTCATTAACAAAGTGAACAAAGGAGAAGCCAGTTTGGAAAAAAATTCTATGAATCTTCTGTAATAACCAGCATGCCCCAAGAAGCTACTCACATCCTTCTGAGTTCCAGGAGTTGGTATGTTTTCAATTACCTTGATTTTGGATGGGTCTACCTGGATACCAGTAGAAGAGATGAAGTGCCCTAGCACTATGCCTTCACTCATCATCATGTGGCACTTTTCAGTGCTCAAAGAGAGATGACTTTGTTCACAGCATTTCAACACCTTTTCTAAGTTCTTCAGTGCTTCTTCATAGCTGTCACCATATGGAGTAAAGTTATCCATAAAGATTTCATGCAATCATTCACCATTTCTGAAAAGATTCCAATCACTGCCCTCTGAAATGTAGCTGGTGTGTTGCACAACCCAAAAGGAAGTATTCGGTATGCAAAAGTCCCCCAAGGACAAGTGAAAGTGGTTTTGTCCTGATCTTTTGGAGCAATCTGAATCTGGTTGTAGCCACTAAAGCCATCCAGAAAAGATAAATACTTCTTCCCAGAAAAGGTATCAAGGACCTGATCGATGAAAGGTAAGGGGAAACGGTCTTTCTGCGTTGCCTTGTTCAATTCTCTGTAATCCACACAGACCCTCCATTTCCCATTTTTCTTTGGCACGATCACAAGTGGAGAAACCCACTCACTATCTGAAATTGGATATAAGAATCCAGCTTCCAACAGTTTTTGGATTCCCTCTTTCACTATGTCTCTCAGGTTCGGGTTCATCCTTTGTTGGGGTTGGCATACAGGCCTAGAGTCACTTTTAATATAGATGTGATGAGTACACAGATGAGAGGGAATTCCTTTCATGTCTATGTACTCCCAAGCAAAAGCTCCCCTACGCTGTTTCAGCAGAGTGACTAGCTGTTCCAGCTCACTAAGTGCCAGATTAGGATTGATATTCAATGTTTTTCCTAGCTCAATTTCCACTGGAACACTCTTCAAATTCTTAAGTATTGTAATTACATTGTCATCACCGATCAGAGTTTCTTCTGTAAGATTTTCTTGTTCTGTTGCAGCTAAGGTACTATCCAAGATCTGATAAACATTCTTATTGACTGACGTGGGATCACTGATGAAACTATTAATGGCATCATCCTCTATTTCCCCTTTAAATGTCAAGGCTCTCCCTATGGTTAATAGTGGCTGAACACCCTCTTCCTCCTCCAAATCTGCCCATAATGGAGTATCAACTTCTGTGCTTGGTCGAGATGGAGGGTACAGGGTCAGATTCTTGATCTCAGTCCCATCTGAAATAGTCATAGAACCTGATCGACAGCTGATACAGGCATCAGCTGTGGCCAACCATGGTCTTCCCAGGATTAGTGGATGTCCCCCCAACTGAGATTTTGGCTGTAACACCAAAAAGTCTGTAGTGTATTCCCACGAGTCCACTGAGATTACAAGGTCATCTAAAATTCCTTCAGGCTTGATCGTTGATCTATCAGCAAGTTCCAAAACAGTAGGGGTTTGCCGCAGATTAGTGAGTCCCAATTTATTCACAGTCTCTATGGTCATAACATTAATAGCTGTGCCCAAATCCACCAAGACATTTGGAATCCGTGTGTTCCCTATGTGCACTGTAACAGTCGGGTTCCCAAGGTCATCATACTTCGCCACAGGGGCCTTTCCCATTATTAATTCTGAAATTTTTCCCAGCACGTGGACAGTGGGAGGATCCCTGGGCCTTCTCCCTAGTTTCTTAACACACAAATCTTTAACTGTCTTAGCATAAATAGGCACATCATGAAGGGCCTATAACAATGGAATTTTAACATAAAAAAATTTCAATTCTCCAACGAGATCAAATCGGGGCTATTCCATTGTTTTCTACGGCTGCAATCATTCAGGATATGGTGGTTCTCTGTTCAACTGTGTAGGCTGTGGCAGATCATGTGTTGCTTCCTGAGTTTCAGCTATTGCTTTAGTAGGAGTATCAGCATCCTCAATAATGGGGCTTGCTGGATAGTGCTGACTTACTCCAGTTCCAATCACTGGGGATGACACATCCTCAGTGATAATAGGCTCCACTACCCTCCTTGATCGTAATTGTATATCATTGCAGGGAATCTGAGTAATGGAATAAGCAGGCATGTTGGCAATCTCAAATTGATGGACTGCTTTATTGTTTGGGTTCTGGTTAGGTTGTGTAGGTAGTTGGGGTCAAAGTGGTGCATTCATGGGTGCAGCATTGTTCTGGAAAGGGAGATGTGGTTGTTGATACTGCTAATGCTGATACTATTGAGGAGGGTATTGTTGATACTGAGTCTGGTGATGGGGAAAGTTATTTCCTTGGTAAGAGTTTCTCCAGTTGGAATTCCAAGGAGCTTGGTTTGACTGCTGTGGCCATGGTGTCCATGAATTAGGATTTTGCATTGGGTTCTGAGATGGATGCCACTAGTTGTTGGAATAGTGTGAAGGGAATTGTGTATTCATATTATGCATGTTGTTCATTCCATTCATATTATGTAGAAAAAATGCTGGATCTGGATTCATACCTCGGTTTCTAGGATACCATGGTCTCTTTTGTGCCATAAAGTATGTTGGCTCTACATCAGGAATAGATGCATGCATGACTGCTTTAACCTTAGGCAATGAAGGACACTCCTTAGTTTCATGCTCGAGTTCACATATCCTACATACCTTTGCTTTGTCCAACGGGCACTCCTTCAGTGGATGCTTCTTTCTACATTTAGGTTAGAATACTCCAAGTGTAAGATCTTCTACTACTTGTTTCTGTTTTGCCTTCATGGAATCCAACTCTGAGGATAGGGAACTCATCATGTATGTTTTAAAGTTCTCCAGTAAGTTGCCTATTTCTTCCCGAGTGGCACCTCGACTAGCTGACTTCTGAGTCCTAGTAAAGACATCCTGGTCTCAGTCCTTGTCTCATTTGCTGGTTTTGGAGGATCCCCTGGAATACCTTCAACATAATTCAACAATCTTTTCAAAAGGTTCCTTCGAGATATCCCCTTTTCCTAGCAGATTCAACATATCAAGGCAATCTTCCCTAATTCCTCTAAGTAAGATGATCTTGAGCACATCCTTTCCAATCTCAGCATGACCAGATCTTTGCGAATTATACATCAATCTCTCCACAAAGTCTTCCAAACTCTCTTCATCCTTCTGAACCATTTTGAACAATTCTTCCTTTCTGCCTCTAGTTCTGCAATATTCTTGATATTTAGAAAGAAAGGTGTTCTTCATTTGGTCCCAGGTAGCAATGGTCTCACGACCCAAACTCATGAACCAGTGCAGAGCATTTCCTTTCAAGGTGGCTAGGAATAGCTTCAGCTTCTGAGCACTAGAAGTGTAATCATAGCTGCGATAGAGGATATCAAACTCAAAAAGAAACTCATCAGGATCCTCAGAGGACTTACCATGAAAATTAGGGAGCATTGATGGTGAAATATTCTTCATAGGAGCTGCTCCAGGTGTCTGAAGGATGGGGAATTCCAATGTAGCCACCGTATTACCAAGTTGATTTTTTTCTCCTTCTTCCTCCTGACGGTCCTCATGTTCATTCTCACCCCCCTGTTCTCTACCAGCCATGGTTCTCGTCCAAAATTCAATAGTCTCTTTTATGCGTTCTTCCTTTGCTTTAGCTTCTTCCTCTTTTCTCCTCTCTTCTTCTTGCCTTCTTTCTTCCTCTGCTATTCTGCGAGTCTCCAACCACACCTCTTTAGTAACTCTGGTTCCATCAATATGATAAATCTCCTCTCTATCTGGTGCACCTACAACACTTCCCTTATCTTCAGGAGGTTTACTTTCTACAACAGGAGTTGAAGGTCCTATTGTATTCTCCACTGTGGATGTTGAATGTTCAAGATTGGGAGGAATAGAATTTCCCCTGCCTATAGAGTTCCACTGCGGTCTAGTGGAAGAATCAGCTTTAGCAATTATCTCATCAATATATGTGTGTCTTCCCTGACCTGCATTATGACCTCAACCTCTTCCACCTGCAATGTTAGTATTCAAAGGGGGTTCCCAATTTGTTTTTCTTGTATTCATGCATGCTGTAAAAAAAATTGAACTAAAGTAAAATTAAATGAAACCAACTACTAACTTTGTCTATCTATTACCATCCCCCGCAACGACGTCAAAATGTTGGGCACTCTATATGTCAGTTAATTAAAGCTAACACACAGAATGACCAATATAAATTGTCAAACCCAGGAAGGTCTTTTATTTCAAAGGCAATAAGCACAATCTATGCATAAACAGATTAAGCAGTTGACTAATGAATGTAAGTAATGATCCTACCTAGATGCTCAGCCAGCTCATTCCCTAAGCAACTAATCTAATTCACACATATACAAATCCCAATTGAAACAATCCTTCTTATAGAATCAATACATAAAGTTAATGATCTAATAATGAAATGAAATGAGATTACTTTTGCAAGAAGTTAAATCCTTATGATCATCAAACTATAGCATTCAACCTTTACCAAAATGATCTATCCAGTGACTACTGTAACTCTATCATTATCTGTCTAATCTATGTATGCAATTTAAAGATACAACAACAACCAGAATTGAAAGACAAGCTTGAACTCTACTGATGATTACTGCAAGTCCTAGAAAGCATAAATAAGTACAAATTGATTGGGATCGAGCTTGGCTGTCACAGCTGATTAAAACACACATGCAATTAATTGAATTGTCCTACACAGTCGACTGTCACACCACTCTGCTACAGCTATTCAAGATGCAATTGTAAACTACCAGCAAGGAAGCTAATCTTTGTTACAGCTACCAGCAATGTCTGCAACATTCCACACCACACAATAGAAATGAAATTAAACTATTCTACCTACGTAAATCGGCTATCTCTGTGAGAAGGCGGCCCCTGGCCTTCTAACAGAGACGCCGAGAGTCACAGCTAATTAAAACTCAGAAGTGAAGAATTCTGCTCTCATATTATTAATGGAAGATAATGAGCCTCAATGCTCTGTTATAGCTTACACAAGTAATGATTGTCCAACCCTAGGCTACGAGAGCCTTCTGGAATTTATACAAAAAGAAAGACAGTTTTAGATCCACAAAAATCGCGCAGCAATGAAGATCTATGATCATCATGCTGCGCAGTTACAGCTAACTGATACAACGTGTTGAATAGTGCTGTTAATTCTGAAGGATGTTGTTGTACCAATAACAATTGGATCAACAGACTCGATAGCTGGAATGCCACCTGTCTGTTGCAGCTAGGCTTTTCTTCAATGGGATCTGTTACAGTGGAAATCTGTTACAGCTCGCGTGGAGGATGCGCTGTCCCTTAGAATATGAGGAGTTGACGCTTGAAGAGTCACAGCTGGCACTGCTGGGCTGATACACCTATGCTTTTAGACCTTGGCTAAATGAAGTCACATAAATTAGTATAAACCAAGGACTAAGATCCATAATCTTTAACAATCTTAGGCATAAAAACAAATAAAGTAATAGCAAATTATACCTATCAATGATATAGATTGATCTGGAAAGACATGGATATAGCTCATGAAAATAGGATGGAATTAAGGCAAAAAGGTGTAATAGAGGTAGCCAAAAAGGGGCATTTCCTGGACCCAACACTAACCTCATCCAAGAAATTTTCAATGAGAGGATCCTCTCTTAGGCCATGACAAGTGTGTTCACAATGTGAGCATCAATGATAAACAACTGGCTTGAAATCAGAATGGCCAACTTGGAAAGATGAAGGATCAATGCCAGGTGGTCTAACACCAGCATAGATCCATGTTAAAGGGGATATACCAAGCACCGAGAGGGATCAAATCTCTCGAAGTACAAACCTCTTTTTAGAGTGCAAATTTTGAGGAAGCATAAATGACGTTGTAAATGTTTTAAATAGCCGACATGTTATTTTTTTATAATATTATTTTTTATTTTTTTAAAAGACACATGTCAAATCCAAGATGAGCATGGAAGGAGTTACACATCTCCTCCTACTGGGCTGTAGAATGCACCTCTTCAGTGCAATCATTAGAATATATCTCTCAATGATAAATTGATACAAATGCCTTGTGATGGACTAGACTGCCTATAATGGATGATATTGAAGTACTGCTGGATTGAATCCTATCTCCAAGTTGGAGTGGTTGGCGGAGAGCTTGGGGAGGTGGGAGGGGGGTTGGGAATATTCCTTGAAGAAGGAAACCCTCTTAGTAGGTTATGTATGGTAGTTTCTCAGTCCTGATTCGAGCCAAGATCAACCCCCTAGAGTTCAACATTGTGAAAGTAATTGGAATGGTAACCAAGAATGAACTTGTCCCATAATTTCCAAATAAAATACAAGGGAAACTGCCTATTATTGCTGGTAGGTTTATCAAATATTATAAACCATTGGTTCATCAAATGGTCTCTCCATGATTGGAATGTGCCATAGTCCATGAAAATATCCATCTTTCTTGGATAAAGTGGTTGATTGGCTCTAGGGTCAATGAAAAATTCAACAATGGATTCTTTAGTTATATTCAATTTTTTGACCTCTTCCTTACTAATTCCACTTGAGTAAAACTCTCTCATCCTAGCCCTATATTTGGATATATTAGATAATTGGCCATGGACATGGCCAATAAAAGCAATGATGGTATCGAGGGAAGTGGCCTAAGAAAGGAGGAATGGTTCTCTTGTGTTCCTAAGATCCCTAATTAATTTTCTAAGCTCATCTAAACTTTGATTTATTTAAGTGTATTGGTCTTGTGGGGGGTTAGGATTTTGGTTTGGTTTGGATTGGGGTTTTCTACCATCTTTTTGGAATAAGAATCGCAATTAAAAAATAAAACTTACCTACAAATGCTCCATGGAAATGGATGATCATTATTCTTGTTCGTGGCCTAGAACGTACTTGCATTTTCTATATGGGTAAAAATCATTGTGGGTTCTGGTAGGGTTGAATAAAAAATGACAATCAACCATTTTTTAGTTGTTTATATGTTAGAGGAACACACACACGTTCCTCACATATGCATGCTTAAAAATGCATGTGCTTTTAAGAATGTGCATGTGTTTCTAATGTGTGCTCACTTTTTATTTTTTTATAAATGATTTGTATTTTTATGGTATGTGGCCTAGGTTGTGTGGAGGTATAGCAGGGGGGATCTTTTGAAAATAAATGTGTGCATATTCTTAAAAGTGCACACTTGTCCCTGAATTAGCAACAAGCACAAGTTTTTATTGCAATGAAAAGGGGAACCAACATCTTGCATGCCCCTATAACAACACCTATAATTGACACCACTACTTCGTTTTTGGTATGTATATGAAATCTTGAGCACAATAATGGAAAAAATCACAATAATGCCACTGCCATTCATTCACATCTATGAGTTTGTGGTGGATTTAATGCAGACTTCGATGGAGGTCATAAAAACAAACTTGTTTACTCATTTTTTGAGACAAATCTTTTGTCTTTAACTATCAAAAATCTTATTTCTATTGAATTAATCATAAACTTAAGTACATATGTAAGTATTAGACCAACTATAAATTAAATTTGAAAAATACTCTTTGTTAATAGATTGTTTTACCACTAAGCTACATGCTAAGAGTCCACCTCAAAACTAAATTTAACAATTGATCTTCATTAATGAATTGCTCTACCACTAAGCTACATGCCTCTTAAATGAAAGAGTCCAAAGTTAAAAATGAAAAAGTCCATTTAAATTTAAAATGATAATCTAACTAACTTTCATTTGCTTCTTTCTTTTAAGTGCATTGATGAGTTTTGCCCTAATCATGCATCCTCTTTAATGATATTCTAACTAGCCTTCATTTGCTTCTTTCTTTTTTAAATGCATGGATGAGTTCACTGAGTTGTGACCTAGACATGCGTCCTCCTTCTTTTTCTTCAAATGCATGTTCTCACGCTCCATAATTTAGACAGCTAGTTCATAATTGGGATACTTCTCTTTTTTCTTCAAATGCATGTTCTCACTTTCCATAATTTAGACAGCTTGTTCATAAGTGGGATACTTCTCGTTATTACTTCGAAAAGTGTTGTGTGTAAGGATAGAACTTTAAAAGTTGAGACATACATTAATATTTTTTTACATTAGTTTAATAATACTTTTTCTTTATCATTATAGCATGTTTATGGTTATCTTTATCAAGATCTTGAGACATACAATGAACAATTCTTGGCATGCTTTTAATAATTGTACTACTTTATCATCAAAGCATGATTAATGGCTATCTTTATCGAGATACCAATGCCTTTCAATTTCAAATAAAATCACGTGCAAAGGTTACTCTCTTGGCCGGACTGAGATTCTCAATGTTTCTTTTAAGCTGACATGTAGAAATAATACCTCAACCATCCCTCCACTTTTAGGGCAACCGACAATATAGAAGCATTGTGGGTCAGCTCAGCCTCCCACGTGGCTACCATATGATCTACGAATTTTGGATCCTCCAAGTTTTCACATTGATATTTGTCACATTATGCTCAGATTTTCAAACTTTATGCACCTTTAATGGTCCTATCATCATATGCTTTCTCTTCTTTTGATTTATCCTCGGCTTTGTCCTGTAAAAGCATGCAGGCACGTGGATTTTGTGTCTGTGGTCACATAACCAGGGAGAATATGGAGATAAAGACGTTTAGATGTCACGTAAATTAGTGGCGTTGCCCTAATTATATTCAAAGAATACCTAAAAATTTCAACGATCCATGGCTGCTGGGCCTAAAAATTTCAACGATCTATGGCTGCTGGGCCTGTTCTGTCTGTTAAAAAGGACATATACGTTGTTATTCTGTCTTAACTTTTAACAACGACCCACAATGGATTTGACATTATTCAGCGAAAAATAAGCCTGAGCAAGCAAGACTCCCATCAACTCAGCTGTATTTTTCTTACGAGCCCTTGAACTTTTGACACGCAGGTGGAAATATGTATATGGAGGTCTGGACTTTTTGGGTTCTGCGCTTAATAAAACCGGGTTGAATTGAATTTACACTCGTTAATAGTACTGGGTACTGTATCAAATAAAACTATTGGCCTAGGTTAACCAATGGGATTGTTAATGGTGGTAGGTTCGATTTTAGAAGGTGGGTTAGGGTTCCTGATCAAATGGTGAAAGGTTCCAGTCTGAAAAGACATGTCTTGTTTTTCATTTTGAAATAAAATGGCATGGCGGTCCAACCCAAACATATCTTTTCCCACATGCATAAAGAATAGGTCTTTTGAATAGAGGCCATGGAGTATATCTTTTGAATAGAGGGAACAGTTTTTAGAAGAATGTTTTAGGTCTCTGAAAGTTGCGCAGTTGCAGGAAGCAATATGAGTTTTGTAATAAAAGTATGTTAAGTACTGCCAGAGTGTGTCTCCAGTGTGTATTGTCATAGTGCTGAAAGATAAAGCTCAAGGAAGTACAACACTCTCCATGTGCAACTAGCTGTGCCTTAGTCCTGCAAACCCACTATGAATTATATATACCTTCCATTAATCCAGCCCTCTACATATCATTAGAGGTAAGTTGGAATGAGCAAAGCAGAGCAGAGTAGACAAGCCATACGTTTGTTAGTGATTGCATGAAGAAATAAACGATGGATGCAGCAAGAGTATTGGGGTCTAAGGGATGGCCAAGGTTTTCCATCTCTTGCACACTGAGCCATATTTCTTGCTACAACTGAACATGACTTGGTGTGCAAGGCATGGCATATCTTGTCTGTTTCTCTCGATCGCTCCTTGTGGCCTCTTCAATGAAAGGTAATTATATCAAATACCATTGTTCACAGTTACTGTCTGTAATAGATTTCTAGAAAAATACCCTTGAATTGTTATTCGAACCCTTCGCTGTGGGGTTAGATTCAAGCTCTAATTTGTGTTGTTTGTCTGTGAAAGATTAAAACGGATTTTAGCTGTTCCACAGGCCTTTTTGCTCTTTGAAGGTTGTTTCTTCCACATGCCTTTTTGCTCTTTGAAGGTTGTTTCAGGGATTGTTTTGAATGGACTTTGTACAGCGATTTTGTTGACCGATGACAAACACATTAGTTCAATGTTCGTGCTTTTTCCTTTCTTCCTCAATTGCATGAGAAGGAAAGTTTTAACAAGCAAGTTTCTTACAGGTCGGCGGTTATCTTATAATTTTATATACTTAAACCAGGTTGATCATAATTGTATTTTTTCTAAAATGGCCTTAATAAAACATTACAAAATCAATTAGCATAAATCTTTTCTCTTAGCCATTGCCTATGTTTTGGATTTCCTTTATTTTTTAATGCAATACTAAGTTAACCTATGAGTGTGGTTTACAGATTGTGTCCCTTTGGAATCTGGATATGGCTATTGTGTGAAGTTTGCATCTGTATTTATTCTATAGACGAAGATAGGTATGTGAAAAAAGGTTGCTTTTAAAGTATTAAAAGGATTCATATGTGAGAACCTTCGAGGTATAAGATTGTCTTTTCCATGATTATATATTCTTTTTTTTTTCCACGAATAGAAGGCTATACTTGGTATTCAAAATGAAGGCTATACTTGGTATTCAAAATGAGTATTCAAAATGAATCAAAGTATACATATTTTGTCTCTGTAACATGCTACCTCATCAAAACTGGTACTAACGTCTCCAGAAGAAAGGAGTTTACAAAGATACTTCCAAAAATACCATGACTTCAAACTCTATAGCCTAACAGATCTGGGGCATCCCCAACAGCAGGACAAAACAAACAGAAAGAGAAACATACAAGAGTATCACAAAGGGGAGAAAAACTTTGAGCCATTACATACATCTTCAATGGTAGCATACTCTGAAAAAAGGTATACCACCCTTGGATATGGGAATGTCATCCAAGAATTCTTCAAAAAATAGCCGACCTTCATCGCAACCCAAGGCATGCTTTGACTGGTTCGGTATTGAAAGAATGATACACATGGGTGAAGGAAATATGCTGGAAAGATGAAATCATGGCTTTTACCTTCCCTTTCCACCAGGAGAGCTCGAGAACATTTAGACTTCCCACATTTTTTTCCCATTGAATAATGATATTAGAGTCACCCAGGACTTGTGGCTTGGTGATGTTTTTCAAGCGAGCAAAGAACAACAACCTTGCCAATGCAATGAGTTCACTACGGTTGTTGGTTCCTTTCCCGCAGCCTAACCAAAGTTTGTAAAAATTCCTCTGACTTATCGTTAATATAATCCCTGCACCTGAGATGTTCCTAGCTTCTTGAGATGCTCCATCAAAGAAGCCAAAGGGTCGAGAGGTCAATAATAGGCTCATGTACAACATATAGATTTTTTTGTGACACCATGCCATTCATTTCTCGAAAGGATGCCACCACTTTGATTACCACCCGAATGATATTTAATTTTTTTCTCCTGAAATAAAATTTGATTCCTTTGATTCCATATCGACCAGACCACAAAAATCAGAAGGGATGCCAGCGGAGGGGTTGCTTGTATCCACATTTGGAGTGACTAATCAACGATTCCCTGGATCCACCTGTAATTAACTTGGAGGAGTAGTCTAACCTCATCCTAGATCTGCATTGTTATCCTACATTCTGACATTAGGTGGTCAATGGATTTCTCCGCTTGAGAACACATAACATAGAGTCCTAGACCATGCCAACCTCTTTTTCTAAGGTTTTCCCATGTCATAATTTTCCTTTCTATGTAGTGTCCCTTTTTAAGAATTTGCAAAGACTAGGAAAAATTGCAAGTTTTGACCAATTCAACCCTTATATTAGTATTGCCTCAACTGCTTCCAAATGGCTCCAAAGGGTTCCGAATGGGGTCTGAATGAGTTTGGAAGGTATTCATACATGTAAATGAGGTTGATGGATGCCTTGAAACTCCTAAAACACTTCTGCAACATTCATTTATAATCAGGGAAAAATAGGGAACTTTACTAGTCAGATCGAGGTTCAAAACCCCCAAGGGTAGGGGACAAATATGGCTTCCTAAACACTGTAAGACCTTCCCAAATTTCAGAACAAAGACATGGGATTGATAAAGGACTTCATTGATCTCCCCAATTCATCATCAATTAGTTTCTATAGGCTTCTGCAACTTCCATAAATCAGATGTTTGTATACTAGCTTTAACATAGGGGGAAATGATAGTAAATCTTCACAAATGGTTATGAAACTTAAGAATATTGCTCCCAATGTTTCTCTAATGAATATGAAACTTCTTCAGCATATTAATGGTGCTCCATACAACAATATTATATCATAGTTTGACTGAACCATTCGAATTTGATACCACTTCAAGTGCAAGTAACAAGGTATTGGGGAAATGACACCATTTATTCATAGTTTAGCATTTATACATGAAATATCTTGGAGTTTCGATCTGAAAGTATTATGAGAAGTAAATACTGAGTATATATATCAGATTACAAAGATATGGGGCCTCAAGAACTATTCCAAATATATTATCACCTCACCAAGTGCGCCTCTCCTCAAGGAGCAAGAATATGACAAGAAATGGAAGAACGGTTGTAGAAGCAAGCTGAAAGAGATGTATCCATGAGATTCCTTGTAGCTTCAACCTGTAACAAAAGACTCCATTGTAGCTCCAAATGAAAGTTTTGAATGGCCTCTCCAATTTCCAATTAGGATGGGAATCTTTCACCCTCAAAATGGGTGCTAAGGCAAGTAGAATAACACTCTACTAGCTCTCCTCTCCAAATGAAAAATGTAAAAGGATCAAAAGCTACTCTCTTTATTTGTTCTTGAATTTTATAAACTTCCAAAGACCTCCTTAGCTCGAATTCCATCCATGATATTCATGCCAACTCAAATTAGGAAGAGATTCCAATGTATGCCACTTGTCCCTCCAATTCTAGCCTCCTCCTTCACTCAATTCGAATAGGTGTCTCTTTGGCTTCCCTAACTCCCTTGTGCGCCTTCTTGAAAGCTATTTTTAGCCCTGACATGTCATGTATGTCATATGTTAGCCATCAGGTCTGAGTTTGTCATAAGTTTCATAGGCATCTTCATCATTGGTGTTATAGAAGCTAGGGAATCTAGCCCAAGTGTCCCACTAGCTCCAAAATTCCTCTTCCTCTTCCATGGTAGTTACTCTTCCTATACATTTAGACCTCATTGATTCATGCCAAGTATTATGCCCTTCCAACTCCCCCAAGAATAGTGGACTCCACCTTGGATTTGAATGGGTGAGAGTGGAATTCCATGTGGCATGGGAAATCTAGCTTTGTGTGGGTCCCACGCCACCAATGTGTCTCCATGACCAAGTGCCATCTTATTTTCTCATCATAAATATTTATTTAGCCCCATTTAATATATTTATGTCAATATAAAGTCCATTTTGGGTTTATTAGTTCCCTTATTCCAAATCTAATGTTTCCACCCAACCTAGGAACTAGTAGATTGGTAGAATTTCACCTTCTTGAGATTTATTTGAATGGGGACATTACAGTCCCCCCACCCAAGATTGCTTTCCCTCAAGCAATCTCAATTTAGGATTTTGCAAACTTGTTCCTCTTTTATTAGGTGGCCTTCCATGAGGAATGTCCCCCAAAACCATTTCATGCTTGTGTTTCATGCCGTGGGATGAGACTACTTGATTTAGATAGGTGTGCATTCCTCTCAATACCCTTTGTTTTCATTCTGAATCTTTGAATCTCATTTCAGGATTTGATAGTTCACTGTATGTTCCCCTATAGAGTACAACCATTTCACTCCCAAGACCAGATTAGTGTCAGCAACATCAACCACATAAAAGCTATCAAAAAATGAGTAATTACCTATGGTGAGTTGTAGCTTTGGAATCCATGTTTTGCACTCCATAGTATGGTGACCTGGAATGATGAATGTGAAGCCATCGAATGGTTCAACAGGTAGCTTCATCCTCTCCACCATGGTTGCATCAATGAAATTATGTGTGGATCCTCCATCTACCAATACCAAAACCATTTTTCCTTGTACAACTCCTTGGCATCGAATAGTGTGGAAACGAGGCACTCCTGAAAGCACTGCTAGTCTCCCTTTGTCAGGTAATGGATGATCTTCTTATTTTTTATCTTCTTTTGTTGTGGCATATCCCTCTTCTTGGGCTTAAATATGTCCTCCTTCCTCCATACCCCCTTCATACTCATCATTAGAAAATACTTCAATGAATTGTGCCTTTTCCTTAGCACATTTATGCCCTGGTACCCATGGTTGGAAGCATGTGTAACATAGTTTCTTCCTTTTGAGTTCTTCCCTGCTTGGTCCCTCTTTCTTATCCTTTCCAAATTCATCTTCTTGCCATGGCTTATTTTCAAATCTGAATTGGGAAGGAAAGTTGGTCTTGGGGGGAACCCTTGTCATTGGTAGCACATTCTGTAGAGTCTCTTGCCAAGTTCATGGCATCCTTCAATGAATTAGGTTTGTGGGATTTAACTAATCTTTTAAGGGTTCAACCAAAACTTCAATAAAGAGAAATACTAATCTTACCATAGATATATAAGCCACCTTAACTGATAGTATTTTGAATTCTGACATATACTCAGCATGGGTTCCAACTTGCTTCAATTGGGCTAGTTCTTTGAAAGGAAATTCTGGGTCTTTTTGCTCAAATATTTCTTATACCCCGTCAACAAATTCTCCATATGTTGTAACCTGATCATGTCCCAAACTTTTTAGACCATGGAACCACCAATCATTGGCTTTTCCTTCGAGATGCAAAATAGCCATTTTTAAAGCATCCTCTTCCACCATTGGATTCAACTGAAAATACACATCTAGTTTTTGTACCCATGTATTTGCAGAACTTTGAGATGAGCCATCAAAAGTGGGAAGGGGCATTTTTCCAATGGAAGAATTCAATTCTTTATTCTAAAATGGAGTCCTATTACCTTCCCTAATTTTGAGTTTGTTTGAAACATTAAAGTATTTCTCAAAGGGTAGAGTCCTTCTAAAATCTTCACTCAACTTTTCCCATTCTTTTACAACTTCCTGTATATCAAATTAGGTGTTAGGTTCTTCTTTGAAATCAAGAAATTTAGGTGTAGTAGGCCTTACTGAACTCTGAAATTCATTAGTTCTATTATGGGGTACTGTCCTTGAGAAAACATTTTCACCCATTGCCTTCTTTTCCTCGAAAAAAGAACTACTGCTGCCTCCTATTGCTCCTTTGCTTCCCAGTTGACTAGCCAACAATTCAAACCCTTTCATGATTTGTTTTTTCATGTCTTCAAAGAATGGTTTCATGAATTTAGTAAATTCCTCCTTATCCTCTGAGGTTCCCTTCTCATCCCTAGCCATAGTTTCAACAAAATGCACTTCTTTTCCTACTTCTTCCTCTTCAACAAAAACACTTTCAGTTTCAGGTTCTAAGTGTGGGGGATGATTTCTTTGGCTTCTTGTATTCATAAATGGCATCCACATCAGGTTCAAGGACCATGCTATGATACCACTTGTAGTTTCCCTTTTTAAGAATTTGCAAACACTAGGAAAAATTGCAAGTTTTGACCAATTCAACCCTTAGACTAGTATTGACTCAATTGCTTCCAAATGGCTCCAAAGGGTTCCAAATGGGGTCTAAATGAGATTGGAAGGTATTCATACATGTAAATGAGGATGATGGATTCTTTTAAACTCTTAAAACACTTCTTCAACATTCATTTATAATCAGGGAAAAATAGGGAACTTTACTAGTCAAATCGAGGTTCAAAACCCCCAAGGGTAGGGGACAATGATGGCTTCCCAAACACTGTAAGACCTTCCAAAATTTCAGAACAGAGACATGGGACTGATAAAGGACTCAGTGATCTCCCCAATTCATCATCAATTAGTTTCTATAGGCTTCTGCAACTTCCATAAATCATATGTTTGTATACTAGCTTTAACATAGGGGGAAATGATAGTAAATCTTCACAAATGGTTATGAAACTTAAGATTGTTGCTCCCAATGCTTCTCTAATGAATATGAAAATTATTCAACATATTAATGGCTCTCCATACAACAATATTATATCATATTTTTACTGAACCATTCGAATTTGATACCACTTCAAGTGTAAGTAACAAGGTATTGGGGAAATGACAACATTTATTCATAGTTTAGCATTTATACATGAAATATCTTGGAGTTTCGATCTGAAAGTATTCTTAGCAGTAAATACATAGTATATATATCAAATTAAAAATATATGGGGCCTCAGGAACTATTCCAAAGAGATCATCACCTCTCCAATTGCGCCTCTCCTCAAGGAGCAAGAATATGACAAGAAATGGAAGAATGGTTGTAGAAGTAAGCTGAAAGAGATGTGTACATGAGCTTCCCTGTAGCTTCAAAATGTAACAAATACTCCATTGTATCTCCAAATGAAAGGTCTGAATGGCCTCTCCAATTTCCAATTAGGATGGGAATCTTTCACCCTCGAAATTGGTGCTAAGGCAAGTAGAATAACACTCTACTAGCTCTCCTCTCCAAATGCAAAATGTAAAATGATAAAAATATACTCTCCTTCTTTGTTATTTACTTTTATAAAATTCCAAAGACCTCCTTATCTTTAATTACATCCATGATATTCATGCCAACTCAAATTAGGAAGAGATTCCAATGTATGCCATTGGTCCCTCCAATTCTAGCCTCCTCCTTCACTCAATTCGAATAGGTGTCTCTTTGGCTTCCCTAAATCCCTTGTGCGCCTTCTTGGAGGCTATTTTTAGCCTTGACATGTCATGTATGTCATATGTCAACCATCAGGTCTGATTTTGTCATAAGTGCCATATGCATCTTCATCATTGGTGTCATAGAAGCTAGGGAATCTAGCCCAAGTGTCCCACTAGCTCCAAAATGCCTCTTCCTCTTCCATGGGAGTTACTCTTCCCATAAATTTCGAACTCATTGAGTCATTTCAAGTATTATTCCATTCCAAATCCCCCAAGAATAGTGGAATCCACCTTGGATTCGAATGGGTGAGAGTAGAATGCCATGTGGCATGGGGAATCTAGCTTTGTGTGGGTCCCTGTTATAGGTCAAACTTGCACCTCTCCGTCCGTGATCACCCTGAGCTGCTGATCACACAAAATGACAACTTGGATGGAGGAGAATGTTGACCTTTGATGATATGTCAACTCATTCCATTTCCTGAAAATACTGGAAAATCCCAAAAACTATCATTTTGAGATATGAGCGCTACTCTACTTAAAGAGACTAGCGCCCATACGCTACTCCACTGTATAATAGTAGCGCCCATATCCAAGTATACGCTACTCCAGTGTAGCATAATAGCGCTCACAATTTAAATTCGATTGTCGCTAGTTGTTAAACACTAGGGTAGCGCCCTATACACTACTCCACTGAAGAAGAGTCGCGTACATCTTAAAAGATGATTAAAAAATAAATTAATTCATCGAGGAGGATTAGTTGATGGCAGTTTCCTAACTCCCCCAACTTCCTCCATAACTACATCTCAACCTGAACTGCTTCTTTAACCCTATAAATACCAAGAAGGTTAAAGGAGAAGGGTTAGAAATTGGAGATAGTGAGATTGATTAATGGAAAAACTTTGAAGGAGCTTGCATGAGAGGAGTTGTTGCTGAAGACATCCAAGCCAGAGCAGAGCCAGAGCCTATAATCTAGTTGCAGGAGCCTGTTTCATTATCAGGTATACTTGTACATCATTCTACTTTTGACAAATAAAGGTTGAAGTGTTTTTCTTGTTCCAATTTGAATGTGGTATGAAATGGCATTTTAAATTGGATTTATTTTGGTCAATGTTGAATGTTAAACATTGTTTTTGTTTCTTTCAAGCTTTATACATTGCCCAAAATGTTTTGAGAAAGGTATTGTTGTTGCAAGTTTGCTGAAGGAAAAGTAGATTTGGAAGTTGAACACGAGATTAAGTGAAGGCCAGGATCAGACTTCGGTTAAAAGGTGTGTTTCCCTAAATCTACAACTTATTTCTTTTTGTAAATGTTTCTGTAATAGCATCAATACACTTACCTATCACCCCAACCAAGTTGATAGCATTAGTTTCCTTGCTATAGGGTAGAAATGCCCGCCAACAGACTGGCGACTCCGCTGGGGAAATAGAGTTTTTGGCTTTACGAAACCTTGTTCTTGTGTGTCTTCTCTGATTGTTTTGACTTCTTTGATGTGTCAAGAAACTTCTTAGGTATCCCTTGCCTGTTTCTTGCATGCTTTCATCAGTTTTTTATACCTTCCAAAGTCAGTTTTCAAGCCTTTGAGATATGAGCACTACTCTGCTATATATATAGTAGCACCCATACGCTACTGTGCTATATATACAGTAGCGCCCATTTCAGTAGGGGCGCGAGTTTCTCTACTACACAGTAGAGTACACTTTCTGTAGCGTTCTCTTTTGGTTTGCTTGTGTTTTAAAACTTTTGATGATTTGCTGACTGTGCTGTAGGATCCCTTTGATGGTTGCATGAGGTTTTTAACCTTTGGTCAAGTCATAGAACCTTTCCTTAAAGTTTTTTCCATCTTTTAAACCACTTGTTGGCCTTTGGAACTTTTGGGACTTTTTATTGACTTTTTGGAAGACTAGGGAGTGTTTGGTGTTGAGCATTTCCATCTTTTTTAGACCCTGACTACCTGTTGCTAGCTTACAAACCTGCATACTCCTGTATCTACTGTTTGTGGTGACGTTGTCTGCTCTCTACTACTCCCATCCTTTTTTTAGGGTTTGGTCCTTGGTAGAGCCTCTAGGGTGTCTTCTTTTTGGTCAAGTTTCATTCTTCCAGGACTTCTTGTCTTTTTGCTGGTTGCAAGTGCTTTTAAACAGCTGTAGGCTAGTTCTTTTTCTCAGTTTCTTTGTGTTAGTAAGGCAGCTTGCTTGTCTACTTGTGCTTGGCATAGTGGTCTTCATGGGCTAGATACTTTAGGTCAGTCCTTTAGTGTCTTTCTCCTTTGTTTTCTTCCACTTTGTTCTCAAGTTTATAGGCTTTTTCCTTGTAAAAAACCTGTAGATCAAGTCTTTTTCGAGCTAGGGTTTCGACAGCTATAGGCCTAAGAACTTTTAGCCATACTTACACGCATTGCATATAAAAGTTTTATTTCGCTTCCCATTTTTATATAGTTCTTTTTCGTTTATTGAAAAAGCAAAAAAAAATTGGTATTTTAAGCTTAAATAGAACTTGTTTTTTGTTATTACAAGATAACTTAGTATATTTTGTATAATTTCAAAAAAGAAAACAAAAAATTCTAAGTAGGTTTGCTTAGGTTTCAGTTTTGGAAAGAGGTAAATGAAAAAATGAAAAGAGCTTTGTTGTAGGAAGTTTGATATTATTGCACTTTTGTTTTCTTGTCATAACCACGCCACACAAAAGCACTACCCTTTTTGAGTAATAAAAGCCCCTAAAATTTGTTAATAAAATGAACTAGAAACATTTTTTCTTTTTAGGGTACACTACACCAACTAGTTTTGGTTAGGGTCTTGGGTTTAAATCACCTTAAACCACCCAAGATCACACATTGCACAAAAATCGTAGTGAGACTATCATAGGTAAACCCACCTCACTCAAAATTTTCCTGGGATCTATGCAGTAGGTCATTGCAAGATCAGTTTGTGGGAATACTCCTCCTACTTGCTGTTCGAGCATACGCCAGGATCGGATTGCATATTGGGGACTCTTTCAAGTTTCGGGCTTAGCTACCCTGCCCACGCTTTCTGATTCGACCGGTGACTGTTCCCCCAGGAATTTTCAGTGTTGTGGTATCCATAGTATCTGACTCTAGGTTCATACACAGGTGACAACAGAGGGTATATCTGCTGTACCTAAGACAGACGTGGGAGGAAACCCCTTGTAGGTCTTTGGGAGGGCGGTTGGGTGATTCCAGCGCTTGCACCCTTAGTCATTGTATTGTGGACCCCGGGTAACTGTCTTTCTTCCTTCATTGATCTGTTCTAGGCCCTCATCATCCCAGACTCTTCTCCGGAAGGCACCTTTGTTTGACTAGTTTGTATACTTAGGAATTTTTTTAGTTGGCGTGCTGTTTGCCCCTTAGTTGTAGCGGCCACTAGGTTCTAGTCTGTTAATTTATATTTATAATCACGGAGAATCAACAACTCCGTAGATCGAGAAGGATTCAAAACCTTCCACCAGTTAGGACAGAACCTATACAACCAGCTAGACGACAGCGGGTAAACCCCGGTATTTTTTCAGAAGTTACTCCTGAAACTGAATTACCTGAAGAAATACTTGTAACAGAAAACCTTGAAATTGAGGTTCCTGAGGAACCACTACCAGGTACCACAGATCAGCAACACTTTAGTACAGTTGAGGTGGAAGATCTTACTTCCGCGGAGTATAGCACTCCTTTCAATCCTCCCTTAACCAATACTAGAATTCCGCTCCTGTCACCTATTGGTTTCTAGCAGCCCCTTTTCAGTCCAGATCTTTCCTTTCCCGGACATCTGACGTCTAACTCAGGAGGTGAACAGGGGGTTCCCCAAACTCCCACTTTAGGTATGAACACCAGCACAGTTAACCCTTCTTTTACTGCTACACCTAGTCAGGCACAAACCACATCTGTGCCTACTCCATCTTTCAGTTTCAACACTAGTACATTAGGTATGCCTAGTTTTACAACGATGGCATCTATTCCTACACCTACTGTTGGACCTAGCAGTACGACCAACTGTGAAACACCTTCTACTTCCCAACCGTTATATTAGATTCCTAGTACTTGGGTTTCCACACCTGTGGTAGGACCAAGTGCTTCTGCAAACATGCCAATCATGGGTACCATGACTGCACCGTCCACATCAGCTTCTACTGGTTTCAATACCTTTGTAGGCCCTAACTTGAATCAAGGTAACATGCCTGCAGGTAACACCCCTTTTTCCTTATTCTCAGGGGGAGGGGGTAATATCTTTAACCAGCAATATGGCGGGGCTAACACCCAGCCACAGTGGACGAACTTGCAAAGCACTAATCCACTCTCGTATGTGTGGGAAAATTTTAATAACTCTTTCGTACAACAACAACAGCTGGCAGGGGGCAACCCATACCAACAAATGCCTGGGGGTAACCCCTACCAATAGTTAACTGGGGGAAACCCCTATCAACAGATGGTAGGTGGCAACTCCTATCAGCACATGGCCGGGGGCAACCCTTATCACCAGATGGCTGGGGCAACCCCTACCAACAATTCATGGGACAAATGATGGGTGGTTCCCCTTATCAAGTATCATCTTACCGGCCTCGTCTACCTTTTCTGGCAACTTTGAATTTGCCAGATCTTTCTAAACTAACAAATGATCCTATGTGTCATAATGCCACGTGGCCATCAGTTCCCACCAAATTACCTTCGGATATTCCAAAATTCGAAGGCAAAACAGGTGAAGATCCTGGTGACCATGTCACTACCTTTCACCTATGGTGTTTTTCCAATTCGTTAAATGAGGATTCCATCAGATTGAGATTGTTTCAAAGGACCTTAACTGGTCCCGCGGCCAAATGGTACATTGAGTTACCTGCGGCTACTTTCTCTAGTTTTGGGGATCTAGCAACCGTATTTTTGAACCATTTCCAGCTTCCTGTTTGGTATGATGCCGGAACAGAACTTTTGTCTACTTTTAGACAAAATAAATCCACTCACCTATCTGACCACATTCAGGAGTGGCGAAGACGGAAGAGGCTCATTAAGGCCAACATACCTCCGGAGTTCCTGCTTGAGTGGTACTTGAAATCACTCCTTCCTTATATTTCTAAGGAAGTAGCGACATCTGGAGTATCCAATGAAGAAGAAGCCATATTAAGGACTCAATAGCTAGACCTTGTATATGCACAATCTGGTTTACTGTACGAGATTATACCTGACGCACCGAGATCAAACACTGATCTGAGTAGACCCAAACCTGGACCACATGCTGACGGCATGGTGGGTTCAGTTGACTCTGCAGCCTTCGAAGTGCTGACTAAACAGGTTCACGCCTTATCAGTCAAACAATCGACTGCTAATTTTTCTTCCGTCACAACCTCTCCTTCTACTTCTGAGCCTGTCAATCAGGTTCAGAACAATCAAAAGGGCCCTCGGCAGCCCAACAACAAAAAGAAGGGCAAGAAAGGAGAGGGGAACCAACAAAAGCCCAAAAAAGACAATGCCGAAGAGGGTAACAAAGAGGAAAAGAAGGTTAAGTTCCCTTGTAAACTTTGCAAGCAGAACCACCTTACTCATCAATTCCCTCTACTTGAAGAAGCCCAGAAGCTCTTAAGAGAAAAGAAGCCTGCCATCTTGAAAGATCCATTTCCTAAAGGGCAAGGCTCAACTTCTGGCACCTCCGAAACTGGGGGCACTTCGCATGCTTCGGTTGATCAAACATTTATAAATATGGTTAACTCAGATGCACTTTTGCAAACTAGAGCCAGGAACTATACCCCGGAAGCGCAGAAGAAGGATAAGGAGATTCCTGAATCCTCCACTCCACTCCACATACCTGTGGACCCAATGCCCAAGATCCCGAAAGGTGTCTTGAAGAGGGAATCGCACAATCCCAACACACGGGCTGCTTCTAACTACAATGTGGTGGAAGATTTAGCCCAGACCCCTTGTGCCATGTCTACTCTAGAAGTCTTGCAGAGTTGTCCTTTACAACAAAATGCACTTCTGGCAGCTATTGGGAGTATGGAGTCCTCCAACATGTCTGCGCGATTTGATATGACTGATGTCAAATACCGGTTGCCCTATCACGTTGCCCTTCAGATTGAGTTCGTTCATGGTCCAATGACCATCAGACGAGTTGTAGTAGATGAGGGAGCGTCAACTTGTGTAATGTCGATTTCCTGTTGGAAAGCTTTAGGTTCTCCTGAGTTAGCCCCTTCCAACACACTGCTTACTGCATTTGATGGCAGAACTTTCTGTCCACATGAAGTTTTGCCATCATTTGATGTCACTTTGGCCGGTGAGACAGTTGCTGTTGAAATAGAAGTTCTGGACGCTCCTATCGATTACAATATGTTATTGGGCAGGAGTTGGACTTATGCCATGCAAGCTATAGCATCGGCAGTTTTTCAAGTGGTCATGTTCCCATTGGAAGGTAAGATCGTTACTGTCGATCAAATTTCTTTCACTCAGAGAAACAACCAGACTTCTTCGGAAACCACGATTCCATTGGTTGATCAAACCGCCCCGGTTAAGGAGAGTTTAGGAGCAGGACTTTACGGGTCACTAATCGACACTTTTGACCTACCGGCTCCTACTTTATACGTGGGGACTGAGGGATGTTCATCATCTGAAACTTCTATGGTTAGTCCAACAACTGATCCCGAGTTTCCCTCAACTGATTCAAACCCCTCCGAGCCCACCCCTGTTGTAGAAGTTACCCACTTGGATTCTCATCAAACCACAACAGGACATATGTCGACTCCTTTGGTGTCTATCGAGTCAAACATAGATTGTGCCACTACTCAGACACCAGACCCGATTCATTCTCTCGACAGTTCAGAAATTACTTTACCTTCTGATGAAGAAATGTTCGAAGCCTTGAACGACCCGGACCATCCTCGTGAACATATAGATCGCGCGTCCTTCTTGTTTCCTTTTCTTAACTTGTTAGAGAGAGGTGAATTTTGTTCACCACCCGATGAGAATACTGGTCTCACTCCTTCACAGGTTGGTATTGTTGAAGCTAATAGATTACATACCTCACTGGTGAACATTTTCACTGGGGTCAACGGAAACATTTTCTTTGAAACGAGATGTTATCTCGATGAGATCATTCCGTATACCAATCTTTTCCGTGATTTCCATAACACCTTTTCCCAGCCTCAGGAGGAGGATCCAGGCATTGACCCTACCTGAAGAAGTACTATGCCTAGGCTGAAATACTTTTTCTTGTAAAATAGCTGTATATTTTTGTAAAGCTAGTTTTGTTATGCTCGTTAGGTAATCTTATGTGTGTTTCTCATTTCGTGTACCAGATGTCAACCGAACATTTCTTAGGATTTGCTGATGGCGCCAGTCGCCACACCTGTCAGTTGGTTGCAGTAGCTTGGGTCATATACTCACCCGCTGACCAACTTGTCTCTTCGGGGGGGGTTTGTTTGGGACCTACCATGAATAATGTGGCTGAATACAGTGCAGTCATAGAACTTCTCCGAGATGCTCTCAGTCATGGCATTTCGTACCTGGAGGTAAGGCTTGACTCACAATTAATTGTATTTCAGTTAACAGGTGTTTATCAGATTAGAGATCCAGGATTGCTACGTCAGTTTCTATGAGTTAGACTATTGGAAAGACAATTTCATTCTATTAGATATGAATACATTCCGAGAAGTTTAAACACTTTAGCTGACTCATTAGCAAACTATGTGTTAGACTGGCATTTGCATCACACATTATCATAAACAACATTGCACACATAAAATTAAAACGCATACACATGTAAATAATCGATACTGTATATAACCGGTACCGTATCAAAAAATATGAGTTTTGAGTCATGAGTCGATCAAGTCAGGTCATAAAAATACAAAAGCTGGGCATAGTAGCCTCAAAAATATATACATATAATGTTTTCTTCTCCTATGGAGAAGGAGGGACCTCCTCATCATCTATCGCATTGCGATAGCATATGACTAGTCTAGCAACCCACCGCAGCACTCTAAGCCATGCTGGGGGCACCCCAACAACATCTTCCTGCATGTCAACAGGTATCTGGTGCATGCGACATGCAGGAATCTCATGAGTCAACCAACTCATTTTCCTCTCCAGGGTTCCCAACATAGCATCCGCTGCAGTAATATCAGCTGTCCTCACATAGATGGTAGGATGGCCCTCAGGACGAACAGGCCCAACATCTGCATTTGACACTTGATTAGAACTCCAAAAACTCATTCATAAAAATCAAATACTTGAAAAAGTTTGAAAAAATTAAATAAATTCTCAAAAGTTAAACATACCAATATCTCCCCAGGCTCCACCTGGCGGAAGCACCAGCTCTGGATCGTGACGAAAATCCAATCCAACATAGGGAAACTGCTCAAAAGCGGGTACTTGCCTCTCCCACCAACCCCAGAAGTCATCAGTATGGTAACAATAGTGACTTTCCTCGCCACCCTGGCGGAGGAAAATGTCACCCCAACGGCCTAGTTTGGGCTCACGGGGGTTAACCTGTGGTAGAGGCATCCCCAAACTAATAGCAGGCATCCTCTCGAAGAAGAAAGTACACAAAATACTTCCGTACCCAAAATTCTTCATTGTGCTGGATTTGCAACCTGTCAATTGAGATTTCATGTTGGCCAGTAAACTAGTACTCCAATCATAAACATGACCGTGCAAGCATTGTACACCAATATGCATCGAATGCCTGGAGGCTAAGTGTTGTAATGCACTACCGGCTACTCGATTGATCATGCTCACTATCACTTTCAGAGGGAGACCATCAATAGTTGAAATCAAGACTTGGCTTCCCGATTTTTCTGCTCCAGCAACACAGTATGTATTCACATATTCTTGCACTGATCGTGCACCCAAACGAGAAGACCCTTTCAGGTTGATTACATCTCCTCTCCTTGAGAGACCAGTAATAAAGTATATGTCATCAACGGTAAGTTCCAATGTTTTCCCGCGAATGACAAAGGTGTTGGTATCGACATCCCAATACTGAATCAGTCTTCGAAACAGTTTGTTTAATGCCTGCATGTTTACGGTTCGATAAAATTTCAACAAACCGCATCTTTGGAGCGCATGGAGGGTAGCCGGGTCTTGCATGGCTAACCTATCCATGTCTTCATGCTCCCTTTCCCTCCATTGTAAGACCATCCTGCACAAAAAACCAAAATTTTTGAGTCTCGGCGCTTGTAGGTAGCTTTGCAAGTATGTACGCTACTGTGTATACTACACAGTAGCGTGTAGGAGCTACTCTGTTTGAGCAAAGTAGCGCTCATTGCGTTGGTATGCTACTCTTGTGTATACACAGTAGCGCCCGCGCATAAACGCTTGTGAGCATCATGTTGCAAAGCTATTTTTGCTCAAAAATTGAAAAATAAACCATTGAAATGCAAAATAGGTGGATTTCAACTTACTTGGTGGAGGAAGTATGACGATTGGATGCTTGGTTCGATCGCAAAGGAGATTTGAAACTTGAAAAATGTTGCCCCAATTTTTGCCCTACAAACAAATTGAAAATTGATTTTTAAAAACAATGAAAATATATATAAATTGGATTTTGATTTTTACCCATATTTGTTAATTTTCTATAGTTTCAAAACTTTTCAAAAAACCCTAATTAATCAATTGAAACACACAATACGGTATAACACTGATCCAAATTCAATTTTCACCTAATTGTTGTCGGATTCGTCTCCTAATCTCAAATTTCTTGATGATAGACCTTGTCAGTTAGCTAAACATTCCAAATTCATATATCATTTAATATTTTTTCCGCATCGACTAATATTTTGTTGAAGACCTAGTTTTGGCAGGGCATGAAGCTATGATCCCAGAAGCTGACCTTTAAGTCATTTTAAGCTCTTGTTTGGACTATTTAAACCTAAACAAGATAGCCGAGCAAACTTGTCCTCTTCGAGATCGTTAAAGTATCCGAAGGCTCATCCACTCAGGTATAGAATTACCCCTTTTCCGGGCCTCAGTGGATTAACTACGGAAAATGTATACTCTAGGTATACTCCTGTATGCGCTAGAAGAGTTATCCTTTCATTGTTTTATACTTTTTCGGGGGAGGAGACTAACTGTACGAAAAAGGACCTTTTGTAGTCTCTCTTTAGGGTTTTCAAACTCTCTAAACATGAAAATACCAAGAGACCATTCACCTACTCGGGCTCGATGTGAAATCCATGAGAGGGTATGTAGAGGACTGTTTAAGTTTTTCAACTCTATAAACAAGAAAACACTGCCAAGCACAGACCAATCCGGGCTCGATATAAAATCCACGGATAGGTGAAAAGAGGGTTGTTTAAGTTTTTCAAACTCTATAAACAAGAAAACACTGGCGAGCATTAATCTACTTGGGCTCGATACTAAAATCCACGAGCAGATATATGGAGTTATTGTTTAAGTTTTTCAGACTCCTTAAAATTGAAAACACCGGCGAGCAAGAACAGATATCGGCTCGATATTAAAATCCAGAGATCAGTACATATAGAGTAATCTTCTATCTCTTCTTCGAACTCTCTAAATTATGAAGAAGGTACTGAGTCTTCCTCCCATGGGCTCGTTAAATTTTTTACATGGTTGGACGTATTGAGTTTTCATTCTTTCTTGGACTCATTAAAACAACAAGAAGGGTATTCTTTTATCTAAAAAGAATAAGGAACGGGAAAAACATATCATATCTTCATTGTCAAAGGCAGTTTCAGTCAAGTTCTATCCTTGAGCACAACACCTACTTGAGTCTATCTTATTGGTTGGGTTTAGTTTTTGGCCTCAGGGTGAACCTTTCCTCCGAGTTATTTACTCCCCCGGTTGGTTATTCTTCCAACCATATGGAGGGTCTGTTAATGTCTCTTACATTTCAGACTTATTTACCCCATTATGTCAGAAGCTGCCTGAGTCACTTTTGTGTCGTGCTCACTGTTCAAGGATATACCCTGTGTCGGCCATTCTGCAGTTTACCTTGACCTCATGTGTCGGCCTTCCTAGTGTCAGTCTTGTTGCATATTATTCCATATCAACTCTTACCAATTGAGTGTTTCTCGAGTTGGATGATGGAGGATGCCTTAAGGCCTCCCTTCCAACGGACTTCTTCCCATCGACACCAAATCATTATTCTGGGATTGAAGTTTAGAGTTTCGGTTAGTACCTTGGAGATTGCAGTCACCAGTGGCAATTTTCCTCGCTGTTGAATGATGAGAATACATCAATGTCTCTTCTTCGACAGGATTCCCAAGTGTTCGACTCCAATTCCATCTATTTACATTTGGCGAATCGTACTTGGTACCTTGTACCCCATCATCATTATCGGTGGAAGTCCTCGCGTTTGTTAATGGTATACATCAATGACCGGTAATCAAACGATGCCCTCCATGTTCGACTATCAACTCATATATTCACATGGTTAGGGTTTGTACCAAGGGTTGTTGTGGGATGAAGACCTTGGGATTTTGATGACATTACCTCATTTTGTTATCACCCAAGTTGCGCAAGACTGAGCCTCACTTATATTCGGCTCTCCATGAGACATAGATCCAGTTTGTTGTTATGGCTATGATCTCTCAGTTTGACATGGATCCATGCTTGTATTTCAAGTGGCCATGCTTTATATACATCTCCTTGTTATGTATCGGAGATCATGTTGTATCACACTACACATCTATAAGATGTCAAAAATGTAATTGCTCGCTGACCTTGATCTTTGTTGCAGGTTTCTTGTGACTTGTTTTCTGCGATTCTGTGATCCTCCTCTGGCTTTGGATTATAATGTATTTCGGCCATCGTTTCCCTCTGAACTCACACATTAGGGGGCATCTGTTATAGGTCAAACTTGCACCTCTCCGTCCGTGATCACCCTGAGCTGCTGATCACACAAAAGGACAACTTGGATGGAGGAGCATGTTGACCTTTGATGATATGTCAACTCACTCCATTTCCTGAAAATACTGGAAAACCCCAAAAACTATCATTTTGAGATATGAGCGCTACTCTACTTAAAGAGACTAGCGCCCATACACTACTCCACTGTATAATAGTAGCGCCCATATCCAAGTATACGCTACTCCAGTGTAGCATAGTACCGCTCACAATTTAAATTCGATTGAGCGCTAGTTGTTAAACACTAGGGTAGCGCCCTATACGCTACTCCACTGAAGAAGAGTCGCGTACATCTTAAAAGATGATTAAAAAATAAATTAATTCATCGAGGAGGATTAGTTGATGGCAGTTTCCTAACTCCCCCAACTTCCTCCATAACTACATCTCGACCTGAACTGCTTCTTTAACCCTATAAATACCAAGAAGGTTAAAGGAGAAGGGTTAGAAATTGGAGATAGTGAGATTGATTAAAGGAAAAACTTTGAAGGAGCTTGCATGAGAGGAGTTGTTGCTGAAGACATCCAAGCCAGAGCAGAGCCAGAGCCCAGAATCTAGTTGCAGGAGCCTGTTTCATTATCAGGTATACTTGTACATCATTCTACTTTTGACAAATAAAGGTTGAAGTGTTTTTCTTGTTCTAATTTGAATGTGTTATGAAATGGCATTTTAGATTGGATTTATTTTGGTCAATGCTGAATGTTAAACATTGTTTTTGTTTCTTTCAAGCTTTATACATTGCCCAAAATGTTTTGAGAAAGGTATTGTTGTTGCAGGTTTGCTGAAGGAAAAGTAGATTTGGAAGTTGAACACGAGATTAAGTGAAGGCCAGGATCAGACTTCGGTTAAAAGGTGTGTTTCCCTAAATCTACAACTTATTTCTTTTTGTAAATGTTTCTGTAATAGCATCAATACACTTACCTGTCACCCCAACCAAGTTGATAGCATTAGTTTCCTTGCTATAGGGTAGAAATGCCCGCCAACAGTCCCACACCACCAATGTGTCTCCATGACCAAGTGCCATCTTATTTTATCATCATAAACATTTATTTAGTCCCATTTAATATATTGATGTCAAGATAAAGTCCATTTGGGGTTTATTAGTTCCCTTATTCCAAATCTAATGTTTCCACCCCAACCTAGGAACTAGTAGATTGGTGGAATTTTCCCTTCTTGAGATTTATTTGAATGGGGACATTACATTCTAGCAAGAACCATGCAAAACATTTTAATTTGAGAGGGAATTTCCAATTCCATAGGAGACTGTACCACCATTTCTTAATACCGTCCCATTTACTTTCTTGAATGACTTGATAAGCTGCCTTGACTGTGACGACACCTGCTTCAAGATTTCTTGACCAAACTAGAGTATCATAATCGTTTGAGAGGGAAATTCCTGAGTAATAAATACCTGCTATGTAATTAGACCATTCCTACTGAAGCTGAGCTATTATATCGAGGTCCAAAGCATTTTTCCAACGAGGAGGTGTTACAACATTTCCCACCTCAAAGATCCGTCCCAATAAAGTAATACCCTTGGAACAAAGGTCTTGAACCAAATCCTGTGACAAATAAGTGTAGTTTGCTCCCCCAATGATTGATTCGGTACCCAATTTGATATTCAGGTCGTTTCCTGGCTTCCAAAAAATCCAATCCTTGATGAGAGATATGGATTTTTCCATGCACGCCTTGGAATTTGAGACTGTAGTTGAAATGGGCCAGGGATTTCGTAACCAATCCACTAGGTGGACATTACTTAGATATTTCCCCCTTATAATATGGATCCACAAACCTTCACTGAACAATGAACGCCATAGGATTTTTGTGGCCAAGGTCTTTCTAAAATTGACACTAGACATTCTTAATGCCCCAGCCTCCGAATTCCTTTGGTTTTTCCAGCATCTCCCACCTAGCTAGATGAAAACGAGATTTAGTTTGATTTCCCATCCATAGAAAGGAGAAGCAATTTTGACGAACTTGGTTGAGGAAATATGCAGAAATGTTCGCCAAATATTTCCAATACACTCGGATATTTCCCAAAATGGCCTTAACCAATGTAAGCCGACCACCCAAAGATAACCAACGATGGGACTAATTGTTTAATTTTTTATTGATTGTTTTTAATAACCAACTCCGGTCACTACATCGATACATGGGGGGTTCACTTAGTGAGCTTGTTACATAGCATGATCGTTCGCTTGATATTAAAGAATATCCCTAATTTCAATCAATATTGGAAAATGATTCCTAAAATTGTATTATTGAAACCCCCTCCCAATATGTCTTTCCAATTAAGAAAACCCCTAGTTTCACCGATATTGTAGGTATCTATTTTTATCAACCCATTTTTAACACCCCCTTTATATCATATTATCAAGTTGTAAAAAACAGGATCCTTAACACATCTTAGTATAAGCAAACAATACGCTAAATAAAATAATAGTATAATGCTAATAATGATCCCACTAGGATTGTAGGGGCGACTAATCAATTTGTAGCATTGGATAGTGGAAGACCCAGTGAAATAGTACCGGGGAAGGAAAAATGCATAAAAGGAAACCTAGTCAAGAGATCAACATAACAAAGAATATAAAATACTGACCGTCCAATAGTTAGTGGAATGCTTAGAAAAGATGAGAATTGCATATGTTTCACACCACAACCTGTCAATCTACCGGTTTTATATCATGTAAATACAAGTATAGCCATAGAGAGCTCATGTTTTCTATAAGATTAATAAATTAAACTCCATAAAAATGCAAAATTGAAACCCTTTCGTGGATGGAATCCCCTACCTTCCTATCAAAACAAACATCATTGATGTTTGAACCCAAATGAACATATAAAAATTCCTCTTACTTTTCAATAACATGATATGATCATGTGCATAGCTTGGATTTGGGTCATTCAGAAGATCCAATGAATTTCCTCCACTTCCTCTACATTTATTCTTGTAATCAAGGGAATTAAGAACATTTGGTTACCTTTTCTTGGGTTATATCTTGCATTTTTTTTTATCTTTACAGGAGAGAGAAAAATATACATTGTTAGCTTAACACATGCAATAGGTATCAAGATACACAGATGGTGAAACTTATATGATACAATTTCATGGTAACAATAACACATAGGGTATGGAAATAAGGATTTAGATTTTCACCTATGTTCATATTAGTTCCATTATAATATTAAGATGGATGCCTTGCATATAAGAATTGAAATTACAATTATGAATGTGTAAATATAACTTAATCTAACAACTATTCCTAATTGGCAATGTAAAAATATTAAAGAAGAATACAAAAAGTTGAAAGAAATAATTAGTCAAGAAACATTGATCTAAATTTTCTTGGTTCCAATGAGACAAGAAATATTGATCTCACTTTTCTTGGTTGTTGTGGAGAAAGGTTTAATTGAATCTCAATACCCACCTAAACCATAAACTAAAAAATGAAGAGTTAGATCTTTTACTTGAATGCCTACAAAAAATACAATACAATTGTTCTAGTTCGAAACTCCCGATTAGCTACATGTCTTAACTTAAAGATGAAAAACAATATAACATCAATTCAAACCAAGCCTAAATAAGCTATTCAATGAGGATTTCTCAAGGCCAATAGTCCAAAGAGACTTCCATGGGTATTATCATTGGTACACTATTATCAGATTTATGGGAAACTTAGGATCATAAGAAATATCAAATAAAAATCAAGGGTCCTTAATTGTTAGGTGGGTATGAATTGAGCCCATGATTTGGAGGTATGAATCCATCCCATGATTTAGAGGTTATTTTTCAACACACCCAAATAAAATAACCCCCAATATTTATGTTACTATGCCAAATGAAAAAGCCCCCTTGACCCCTTAATACGGGGTAATATATTTTTGAGGTTTTTAAGAGTATTCAAACCCCCAATGTGAATGGACGTGATACGATATTGCCTCACTAGTGAACCCCCCGTGCATAGATAGTGATTTGGTTTCAAATGATAACCTAAGTAAACAAGGCCTCTGTCCAAAGGGTCAACAACATAAGGAAGAATTGATCACAGATGTTCAATAAAGTCCTCATTGACCCCTACGACCAGGAGGGTGGATTTTTCATTGTTGGTTTCTATTCCCGATGAATGCTTGAAAGAAGTGAGGCATTCAACAAAACACCGCTAGTCATTAATGGCTCCTCTTCCAAAGATGAGGACTGTAGTATCCCTCATTCCGACCTTAGGATATTTTGGTTGTTATGTAAATATTGTAAGGTGTGTTTACCCTAGTGTGGAGCTCAAGGCCAAGGCCCCACTAGTGGATGTTCAGGTTCATTTGCATAGGCAAATATTGGAAAGTTTGACAATCCATGTGCTGTTAAGCCATGAGATAATTGTAAATGATTTAATTATTAATTATTGCAATGAAATACCCAAGAAGTTGGCTAAGGAGGAAACCAATGAGAAGGGGGCCATCTGTATCCATTAAAGAGAGGTGAGGGGGTTATGGGATTGGTACCCATGCTTCCACATGTCCAATTGTGAACCCATTTGACTCACCATGCTGACATTAATGCAAATGTAAGAGGGTGGGTGAGAAAACCATACCCATGAATTCGATGGAGGATGGGGCAACTTGCGAATCCGTATAAAGGGTATGGCCCTGTGTCTTGCTTGTCCCTTAAGACACTCCACGCCTGGGAATTTTCCATTCTATTTTTCTAACCATTTTTGACCAAAAACCCAAGGCATTCACGCATTTGCAGATCCCAACCGAGAGAGAAACAAGAGAAAATTAGGATTTTTGTGCGAGTCGAATGTATAGAGCCGAACATGCAAAGAGAGCCCTGTGTAAGAATGGAAATGGGTTTGGAAAACCATATATATTTTTTGGGGATAAAATATAGAACGAGAACGACTTAGAGAAACCGTGTGAACACCCAAATCTGTTTGCAGAAGGTCGAATTGCAGAGCAAAGTTTAGGTCACGACCCTCTGAAGAACCAGTTTGATTAATAGAGAAGAAGGTCATCCTAGGGTTGGATCTGCTTGACAACTCAGTAAGGGTAAAAGTCTAATGAAAACCAGCGTTTTGGACCCTTCTATGCCACCCTGAGGAGCACTGGAGGGAAGGGGTCTTGAGGGAATTTGCAACAGAGAAAAGTTCCTCCCTGGTGTTGGGTGAGGTAGGTAATGAGGGTGCCATATTGGCTGAATTGCTGAGATTCCTATAGCTCTGTGGGTGAGCTCACTGCTTAGCATTATCCTCCCTGTTTCCTTGTGTGCTTGGTAAACCCAACCATATGTTGGCTTAGCATTGGGATGGAACCTTGAATGTGAGAGAGCCCTATCCCTCCTTAGTGGATACACAACTCAGCTCGGGGGTGGTCTCACAGCTGAAAGAGTATAGGATGGATAGAGACCTAAGGTTGGGTGGAAAGTTGTCCTCCCTTATCCAGTTGCTTGGGGAAGCTTCATTCCACATATAAGTGTTCCTTATGGTGTTTAAATGATGACATTTCATGTGTTATGTATGCTTATTATGTTCAAGTTAATGATTGAATGATTACATGGAAACAGATCAATATGAAGCTATGTATGAGCATGAATATGAAGTTGAATGCATGTTTGAATGCTTCATCATTTCTTGAGTGTAATGTAGGACTAATCTTGTAGGTTATAGAGGTGTTGAATAGCTTTGGCTTCATAGTACTTGTTTAGTTATGCATGCAACTATTTGCTTATGGGGATGTTCCATGGATGAAGAGAACTGTATTCCTATGCATTATGTTAAGTATTTGTGTATGTTGCCATCTCACTTCTGCACTGATCTAACTAGTAATTACTGTCATGGTTGGTAGACAAGTGTGTGTTAATAGGGTTAACCTCTACTATTGTGTGTGCTAATTACATGTGTCTTGCACCTTACATTCTATCCTCAAATTGGTACTTAGTTGTGATTGTGCTTGAAGAATAGAACTAAACCCTGCATGCTTTCCTCACTCTTCCTAGGAGAGGATATGTGCATGTATGCCATTCCATTTTTGTGAATCATGTTTCATTCCTTGTGTTCATGGAGCATGCTTATGTCTATTAGAAAACCCCTTGATATTTCTTTTGAGTTGTCCTTTGAGGAATTGGGCTAAGTCCGGTAAATTTGCATGCAATTCTAGCCCAGACTTGGAGAAGAATAGGCACCCCTGTGGATCAGATGAAGGAGGGAAGACTTGGTAGAAGTGGAGGAGATCTTATGGCAAAAGGGGAAAGGCACATAGGGGAGTTATAGGCCATATTTCAGTTGGAAATTGACAAGTATAGAGTGATTAGATTGGGTAGGAGGTCATACGATTGGATAGAGCTCTCCAAGAGATTTCCAACTGTACCGACCTTGTCCCATTTGGACCAAGGAAGAGGGGGTTATGACCCTTAGAAGTTGGCCTTAGAAGTTTGCTGGAGCAAGGGTCTATGGTCCTATCCTTTTCGCAACCGCAAGGACCTTTTTGCATCCGCAATACAGATTGTGTATTGTTGATGTCAGAAGGCCGACTTCCATAAGACAGGTGTATTGGATTTCCGCATTTCTGCATCCACAATGTGGAATGCAGATTGCGGGAGGTAAATTTTCCCGAAATGGGGATTTTGGATTTCCACATTCCTGCATCTGTAATGTGGAATGCAGAATGCGGATTGTGGAGGATGGTTTCTCCCGGGTTGGAGAATTGGTGTTCCACGCTTTCGAGATCCACAATGTGGATTGCAGATTGTGGAAGTGAAATATTTCTGGAGATATGAATTGGGATTCCGCCTTTCTGAATTCCACAATGCGGATTGCAGAATTGCGAATAGCGAAAGTCGGAACAGGGATTTCTGTGGAAGGGTAGATTTGACAATTCAACTTCCGAATCTGACTGCGAGTTGCATATTGGAGAGAAGAGCAGATTGCATATTTGAGCCCATTGCGGCTATGCATGAAAATGAATGAATTTGGAGAAAAAAAGAGATGTACCAGAGGGTCTCCCATGGCCCCTGAAGGCCATCAGGGAGGTTGGGGAACGTGACAAAGTGGTATCAAAGCTTCAGTTACAACATTGGGGCTACTTTGGGGCCAAATCATGAGTTTAAGTGCATGTTGGTCACTATAATTTCCTATTAAATGAAGTTAATAAACATAGTGCTCAATATAAATTATCAACCCAGGGAAGTCTGATTATTTCAAAGGTAATCAAGCAAAATATATGCATAAGCATTTCAATAACTGATGAATCAATTATAAGTCACCCAATCTACCTAATTTCTAATTCTATACTCTGCTTACTGCTCAATCCAACTTCAATTACTAATTTGACTGTTCAAGATTAAGAGGGTTTACAATCCTTCTACAATATCAGTTCTAGAATCAACTGCTTCAACAATATATTAACAAAATTTCTTTTGCAAGAAGTTAAATCCTAAATCAACATCATAAAATAGATTCAATCTGCAATTGCAATATTCAACCATGAAGGAATTCAGTCTCCTTTCTACTCTGTAAATTATATGTTATCTACTAGTTCAACAATTCATGAAAGGAATGAAGCATGCAATGATATGCAGTAGCAGTGCACAACTATATCAGCATAAAAAATAACACACTTGCAATAAGAAACCACACATTACTCAGTTGACTGTTTCAACAATCAGGAAAAGCTGTGATTGGAAAAATCCTATTCTAAATACTCACACTGTTTCAACAAAGAGAAATCAGAAATTAAGAAATCCTATGCTTAATAATCAACTGTTTCAGCAATGAAATCTAACTAGCAAATCCACACCAAACAAAGTAAAAGAATTAGACAACTAACTAATTCAGAAACTCTGTGAGAAGGTGGGCCCTTTCCTTCTAATAGAGATGCAACTAAAGGCTACCAGATCAACTCAGTAGACAATGAATCAGGAAAACACTGCCTCTTTCATTAATGAATAAGTTCAATTACAAAAGCTCCCCACTCCCGTTACAATTCTTCTCAGAAAAATAAGCTTAACCTTCTGAACCCTCTCGTCTTCCTATATATACTAGATAAGACAATTTAGGTCCTCTTAATTTTGACAACCATGAAGATTGAATATCTTCAGGATGCCGAATCAACACTTCCAAAATAGAAACAATTATGTTCATAATTACAATTGGGACAAAATATGTTTCATAGGCATTAATTCTCTTTACAGTCCAACTGATCCGATGTTGAGATATTGTAACTTCAAAGAATATTATATTTGTACTTTATTATTCCGGAGATGTTTCATTCCTCCGTGAAGATCTTATTGTATATCCAGAGATGTTTATTCCTTCGTCGGAATGTGGTAACTCGGGTTATTAGACTTCCATAGTGGGGGTCGGCCCTGTATGTGTCATGTGGGTCAAAGGGTTATTAGAACACCCTAGAGGGGTCGGCCCAGTCAGTTGTAGTGGGGTATTTAACCCATTGGTTAAATACGAGCCTACGTGTACTTGTGTAAAAGATATGTCAGAGTAGTGTATAAATAGAGGAGGTGTGTTCCTCATTTGACACACACACTCACTTGAGAGAGAGGCGCACTTGTGGAGGAGAGGTCTGCTATGGTGGAGGAAGAGATCATGTCTTTGGTTTGCATCTTTGTATATTGCTGGTCATCTATATTGAGGAAGCTTTACTGGGTTTTCTACCCCATGAGGGTTTCCCAGGATAAATCTCTGTCTCTTGTGTTTATGCTGTGCTTGTTATTTCTTCAGTGATCCTGTATATGCTATTATTGTGAAATGGAATGTAATGCTGCCATTTTCTATCTTAGCATATTAAATCTTAACATGGTATCAGAGCTAAACTGAAGGAAGGCAAGGTATGGCACTTACGACACTTGCTTTACTTATGACAATTTGAAGATTAGGGTTTTACATAGCAAAAACCATTCATAGTGGAACTTTCGCTATAAATCCATTTCTGAGAAGGTTCAAGGTTTGAAAAGTTTACAGGTCAAAGATAACATCCCTAGGTACCTTGTGTCCAAAGGGAACCCTCAGATTCGTTGTACTTTGTAAGTTATGATCAGTACAAGTTAGGGTTTCTGCCTCTTCCAGATCTTAGTCAAAATCAGGTGTCCTAGGAAACAAGGTCATAACTTGGGCTAGGAAGATCGAAATGAAATTTCGTAAAAATTGACAGGTAGTACACAGATTGTAATATCTCAGGAAACTTTTTCATAGGCCGAAGCTGAACCAGTGACACGTGGCATGCCGTACAAGTTTGCTCTCCTGTTTTATCCCATAAACAGGTCATGTTACGACACTTGGCATAACTCTCTCTCAGAGAGTCCAATTGAGGTCATACCTATCAGGATGGAAAGATAACAGGTCTAGATATCTCAGAAAAAGTTTTTAGAGGCCGAAGTTCAAACAGTGACACGTGGCACGCCGTACAAGTTCGCTCTCCTGTATTATCCCAAAACAGGTCACGTTGCGACATTTGGCATAACTCTCTCTCAAAAAATCCAATTGAGGTCAGACCTATCAGGATGGAAAGATGATAGGTCAGGCTACTGCAGAAAACGTTTTCAGACCCTGTGGAGAGAAAATTTCGGAGTTATAGTAGAAACAATCAGGTACATATTTCTGTCAAAACAAAATTATTTTTGGAGCACCTTTATTCATGGCTTCCGGAATTTAAGGTTTCGGAGAAAGTTAGAATTCTTGGAATCGGAATCCACGGCTGAATTCTACTCAGAAAAATTGAAATTTAGAGACCAAGATCAAATTTTTTGGTTGGGTAGAAGACCGGGCTTGATTAAACCCTAGCTCGGGATTTTGATCGGAAAGATGGAAAATTAGGGCTTCAACAAAAGTTGGAATTTTTGAAATCTGTAACCATGGCTAGAAGCTCCTCAGAAAAATAAGAGTTTAGAGCCTTGGATCAAACCTTTTCAATGAGCAGAAGGGTGGGATTCATAAAACCCTAGTTCGGGATCCTGTCCAGAAGATCCAGAAGTTTCAAAGGCAATTTTGAGGGGTCAAATTTTGGAGATTTCAAAATTGAAGTATGCTAGTTTGATCAACCCAACAAGACACATCCTTCCATTCATTTGGAAGTGTGAAAGTCAAAGATTGAATTTTTAGGGTTTCTCCAACAAACTCTAATCAAGCTCCAGATCAAGTTTCAAGGGGAGTTGAGGCTAAGAAGAAGTCTCGACAGGTATGACTTAAGGAGGTTCAGGTATGTCTTGAAATCTGATTCTTGATTAAGTTCATAATGTGTTTTGTCTTCATGTTATTTATTAGTACAATCTTGATTAATGTTAGAATTGTCTTATCACCCTAGTAACAGTATGAATGCATGTGAATGATCGAATACATTCATTGATTAGGGCTATATGATTGTACTAATGCATTATGGTGTTGTGTGAGGTTGATGTTGTCTGCTAACAAGATATAGGTACATCACAAAAGACAAATCAAGTTCCATGACCATGACATCATGAAGACAAAGACTCATCCATAATCTTTGTTCTACTTACGAGGTATGTATGACTTTGTTATATTATGCTTAACCTATGAGACATGCAGGTTCTAGCTCAGGATCTCTAAATCATTGAAGAGATTGTTTAGGTATGTTGTACATAACTAAGTAGGTATACTAATCCAGGTATGTTCTCCTATGTCATGTTAGAACCTTACCTTGTAATGGGATCCCTTATATAAGTATACTTGGCATGATTAGATATTCTTATTCATAAAGTTAGTAATCAAGGGATTATGCATATTATGTCTTTTATCTTGATTGATGATATGCATGAGTACAAGAAGTCTTCCCTGAAATCTTGAATACTAATGTTTATTATTTATGATCGTGACTATACATATTCAAGACTATTTAGATGTTTTGATAATGTTTATAATATACTAATGAACGTATGTTTGTGTATGAGATCATGAGGATGACACTAGTGCACACTTGAGCATGCACAGTGGTACAGAATGAATACAAGTTCAAAAGACATATAGAAGATCAAGCGGGAGGCAACCACACAAACATAAAAGATAAGTATTTGAGTTGTTATTTGAAATAGTAAATGATATTGCTTGTATGCATATTTGTATTCCTAGAATATATCATGCTGAGTGTAAACATTCATAGAGCATTGAATAGTATACTACTAATATGCATATGATTGGTAAGTTGGACAAACATTCCGTTGTTGCTTGTCTAGAATGAAACCTCTTTGCTGACATGCTGAGAGCTATGCACACTCTCGATAGTATGTTCTGGTAGAGATGGAAGGCATCTAGATAGCCACTGTATGCATACAGGATATGGGAAAGTGTTGTGCCAAAGTATTGGTCAAAATAGTTGCATAACTATGTAAATGATATCTGTATGCATAATAGGTTATCATGTCAATATGATTTGATGATTATGAAGTATTACTAATCATGTACTTAATTTTGATTTGTAGGAAAGATCATGATGAATGATGAACACTGAACAAGCGATGGATGTTAAACAAAAAAAAAATATTTTCAAATCAAACACACTATAGAAGGCTTGTGGCTAGAAGATTCTCTTAGAAAGAAGAAGAGAATCATGATGAGATGTTTGCTCCAAGTGGCTAGATAAGACCATTCTCTTAATGGTGTAATTAAAGAAGAAGTGTGAATCAGGTTCTATATGGGTTCCCAGGATCGATAGTAATTGATGAGAATACATGTGAGGATTGCATCATCCTTGAACACAAGTTCTAAAGTGAGCCGTAGACAAGTGTCTCCGAGAAAGAAGAGGGATTGTATCATCCTTGAACACTTGTTCTAAAGAGAGCCGTAGATGTATGTCTTCGAAAATGAAGTCCTTGGTGGACATGAGAGGATTGGATCATCCCTGGACTTCAGTCCGAAAGAAGAGCCGTGGACGTATGTCTTCGAGAATGAAGTTCTTGGTGAACATGTGAGGGGATTGGATCACCCCTGGACTTCAGTCCAAAAGAAGAGCCGTAGACGTATGTCTTCGTGAATGAAGTTCTTGGTGAACATGTGAGGGGATTGGATCATCCCTGGACTTTAGTCCGAAAGAAGAGCCGTAGACGTATGTCTTCGTGAATGAAGTTCTTGGTGAACATGTGAGGGGATTGGATCATCCCTGGACTTCAGTCCGAAAGAAGAGCCGTAGACGTATGTCTTCGAGAATGAATTCCTTGGTGGACGGTTGAGGATTAAGTCATCCTTGGACGTAGTCCTAAATGTACGGTTGAGGATTAAGTCATCCTTGGACGTGGTCCTAAATGTACGGTGGAGGATTAAGTCATCCTTGGACGTGGTCCTAAATGTATGGTTGAGGATTAAGTCATCCTTGGACGCAGTCCTAAATGTACGGTGGAGGATTAAGTCATCCTTGGACGTGGTCCTAAATGTACGGTGGAGGATTAAGTCATCCTTGGACGTGGTCCTAAATGTACGGTGGAGGATTAAGTCATCCTTGGACATGGTCCTAAATGTACGGTTGAGGATTAAGTCATCCTTGGACGTAGTCCTAAATGTACGGTGGAGGATTAAGTCATCCTTGGATGTAGTCCTAAATGTACGGTGGAGGATTAAGTCATCCTTGGACGTGGTCCTAAATGTACGGTTAAGGATTAAGTCATCCTTGGACGTGGTCCTAAATGTACGGTGGAGGATTAAGTCATCCTTGGACGTGGTCCTAAATGTACGGTTGAGGATTAAGTCATCCTTGGACGTGGTCCTAAATGTACGGTGGAGGATTAAGTCATCCTTAGACGTGGTCCTAAATGTACGGTGGAGGATTAAGTCATCCTTGGACGTGGTCCTAAATGTACGGTTGAGGATTAAATCATCCTTGGACAGTAAATCCAGTAATTCCGAAAGGAAGGATAGTCCTAAATGAATTGAGTGGATTAAATCATCCTTGGACAGTAAATCCAGTAATTCCGAAAGGAAGGATAGTCCTAAATGAATTGAGTGGATTAAATCATCCTTGGACAGTAAATCCAGTAATTCCGAAAGGAAGGATAGTCCTAAATGAATTGAGTGGATTAAATCATCCTTGGATAGTAAATCCAGTAATTTCGAAAGGAAGGATAGTCCTAAATGAATTGAGTGGATTAAATCATCCTTGGACAGTAAATCCAGTAATTCCGAAAGGAAGGATAGTCCTAAATGAATTGAGTGGATTAAATCATCCTTGGACAGTAAATCCAGTAATTCTGAAAGGAAGGATAATCCTAAATGAATTGAGTGTATTAAATCATCCTTGGACAGTAAATCTAGTAATTCCGAAAGGAAGGATAGTCCTAAATGAGATTGAGTGGACTAATCATCCTGTAAATAGATTGGGATTTCCTCGTCCCTAGACATGGTGAGATGTCTTAAAGTGATAAGGACTAATCATCCTGTAAATAGATTGGGATTGCCTCGTCCCTAGACATGGTGAGATGTCTTAAAGTGATAAGGACTAATCATCCTGTAAATAGATTAGGATTGCCTCGTCCCTAGACATGGTGAGGTGTCCTAAAGTGATAAGGATTGATCATCCTGTAAGTTGATCTGGATTGCATCATCCATAGACATGAGAGTTGTCTTAAACCGAGAGGGACTGATCATCCCGTAAGTGGATAAGGATTGTATCATCCTTGGACCTATGTCCTAAAGTGAGAGGGATTGATCATCCCATAATTGGATCTTGTGTGTTGTAGGGTATGCTGCTATTGTGTATACTTGTATTGATGAGGATACTTGTATTGATTATATGTATACTTGTATTGATGAGGATACTTGTATTGATGATATGTATACTTGTATTGATGAGGATACTTGTATTGATGATGTGTATACTTGTATTGATGAGGATACTTGTATTGATGATGTGTATACTTGTATTGATGAGGATACTTGTATTAATGATATTTATACTTGTCTTGATGATGATGTTGATCGTGATGATCTAGATGACGATGTTGTTGATCGTGATGATCTAGATGACGATGCTGTTGATTGTGATGATCTAGATGACGATGCTGCTGATCGTGATGATCTAGATGACGATGCTGTTGATCGTGATGCTGATGACAATGCTGATGATCATGTGATGACGATGCTGATGATCGTGAGATGATGATGCTGATGATCGTGAGGATCCAGATGTTGATGTTGTTGTAGTTGTTCGAGTGCTGCAGAAGATAAAGACTCAGTACTGAAGATGTTGATGTTCCAGTATTGAAGATGTTCCAGTAACTGCTTGAGTTACTGATGATGTTGAGAAAGCTTCCAATGATTTATAGATGTATCAGGTATGATGTTGATGACTCCTTGCTCGTGCAGATGTTGTTATAATATCCTTCTCGTTAAGGGGGAGTGTTGAGATATTGTAACTTCAAAGAATATTATATTTGTACTTTATTATTCCGGAGATGTTTCATTCCTCCGTGAAGATCTTATTGTATATCTGGAGATGTTTATTCCTCCGTCGGAATGTGGTAACTCGGGTTATTAGACTTCCATAGTGGGGGTCGGCCCGGTATGTGTCATGTGGGTCAAAGGGCTATTAGACCACCCTAGAGGGGTCAGCCCAATCAGTTGTAGTGGGGTATTTAACCCATTGGTTAAATACGAGCCTACGTGTACTTGTGTAAAATATATGTCAAAGTAGTGTATAAATAGAGGAGGTGTGTTCCTCATTTGACACACACACTCACTTGAGAGAGAGGCGCACTTGTGGAGGAGAGGTCTGCTATGGTGGAGGAGGAGATCATGTATTTGGTTTGCATCTTTGTATATTGCTAGTCATCTATATTGAGGAAGCTTTACTGGGTTTTCTACCCCATGAGGGTTTCCCAGGATAAATCTCTGTCTCTTGTGTTTATGCTGTGCTTGTTATTTCTTCAGTGATCCTGTATATGCTATTATTGTGAAATGGAATGTAATGCTGCCATTTTCTGTCTTAGCATATTAAATCTTAACATCCGATACCAAATGAGTCTCAGCAGGCCGCATGGATAGATGATCGAGCCGTTCCTGTAACAAGCTGAATCGGATCCCAGAAAAGCGTGACTGATAGCCACGTACTCCTTTTTCTATGTGTCTCGACAAGCTGATACACCTGAATCTTATTACTTTCATTGACCGTTCACAAGTCAACACAATTAAGAATAAAACCCATAATCACAAGTAATCTTTAAGCATTAAATATAGCAAAGCAATAATGAATTATACCTGTTTGAATCCATGCTTTCCCTTGGAAAGATAATGACTTAGTTACAATAATAGGGAAAAATAGTGAAAAAGATCTCAATGAAAGTGAGCACAAAGGGACATTTATAGCACCCAACATCTCCCCCCAACTGTCCAATTGCATGTCCTCATGCAACAACCTCTAGCTAATCTGAATCTGAGTCTGACTCGAAACTTTTCCTGTGGAGATTGGTGAAGTTGAAGGAGGATTTGAGCTTCTCTTCATGATTTAAAAATCCATTGCAAGCGATCCTTTCTGCCCAACATTTCTTTTCTGCTTTCTTGGTCAATTTATAGATGCTCCTGTATTTCCTCTCAGGCAACCATAGGAGTGGGAACCTAAATATTAACCCCAACCAATTTGTCCCACATGTCTACATACACTTAACATATTCTGGCACTCGAGACAAGGCATATTTAAAGTTTTCAAAACAATAAGGGTCTCTTGTTCTTAAGGGCTCAAAGGAGACCTCCCACATGTGCTTGCTTCCTTCCACTGCATAGGAATATTGCCGTGAGATCATTCTGACACATCAAGGTATGATTTCTTGTTGAAACGATTCCATATGATCATCCTTTTGAGGGGAGGAGAGGTGTATTTTATGTATTGCAACAAGGGTCACATGGGATTGAGGTTCACCTCTTATCCAGAGAGTAGAAGTATCTTCATTCTTTTGAATAACCTGGGAGGCATTCCACCAGTTCATATGATTTGTGACAAAAGAAGTTAATTCCCTCAGGTTAATGTCACCTATATGAGGAATTGGATTAGACCGAAGGTCCATAAAGAAATCCAATTCATGTAGATACAACTCACAAAGTAAATTTTGCCCAGATAAATCACTCTGAGTAAGGGCATCCAAAAATTGAGGGGTTGTCACAATCTGATAGGGCTTCCCTTCCTTTAGATATTTAAGCTTAAATAGAATCATCTGTTCATACATAAATACTGAATAGGATGGTGATGGAGCTCTACAACTTAAGAGTTCCTGAACTATATTATACATTTGTTCTTTCTCATGTTTTATGGTCTTTAATTTTCTTAGCTCTTTCAATACTTCCTGCAAACGTTCCCATTGGAATTTCTAGAAGATCAATTCCTTAGACCATCTTTCTCTAAGTTCTTTAATGGCTTTCCTATGTTCATGCAGGGGAACCATTCGTTCCTCACACAGAGCATCGTGATATATCCATTTACTGATTTCAAGTTTAAGCAGAGAAAGTTCCTTGGCTATCTCCTGATTCCTTCCATTTTTTGTGTCCTTTTCATCCTCCGAATCCAACTCAATAACCTCCAAAGGCTTCTGGGCCTTCGCTTTATCATCAAGTTTCCTGGGTAGGGATTGGTTCTGAATCGCCAGATCCTGTGGTTCAACAATTTCTTCTCTTCTCAATAGATTGTGGATCTTAGCAGTCTCTTCTTGTGCCACAGTTTCAACAGATTCTTCTTGTATTTCAACAACTTCTTCATGTGGCATCAGTTCAGGGACTTCAACAATTATTTTATGTGCCACTGGTTCTTGTGTTTCAGAGGCCTCCCTTTGGATTGTTGATCTTTGTGTTTCAACATCCTCTTTTTGGGTTGCTGGTTCTTGTGTTTCAACACCCACTTTTTGGGTTGCTGGTTCTTGTGTTTTAGCGCCCACCTTTTGGGTTGCTGGTTCTTGTGTTTCAACACCCTCTCTTTGGATTGCTGGTTCTGAAACATCAAAAATTTCTTGTGCAATGTTTTCTTCAGATCCTTTACCCAAAAATTCTTGATTGTCCATGGTTGAAGGGGTTACTTCCTTGTTCTGATTTTGCTCATCCTCCACCATTGGCTCTACTTGTGCTGTTCCATTCTCTTCTTGTCTTAATTGTCCAAGTCTCCAGGTTGAAAGTCCCATGATTGTGACCCTGTATCCTGACCTTTCAAAGATGTCCCCATATTCTGGGCACACAAACTCATCATGCTCCTGATTTTTTGAAACAAAGGGTATATTTCCCATTTGATCAACGACCTCGGCTAATGTGCTCAATATTTGAATTGCCTGCTTCTTTAGAACCTCTCTTAGCCCTTGCATTTCTTCCCTGAGCACCCGCACCTCCTGTTTTAGCAGGTCATTCTCTAAGAGCATATTTTCTACTTGAATTTGAACCTCTCTTGCAGCAAGTTCTTGTGGGTTGGAAGAATTCGAAATTGAATTTGGGCTATATCTTGGTTCTTGTGTTTCAGGGGGTGATAGAGGTTTTAAAATTGGAATTTCAAGTTTTTCCTCAGTCACTTGTGCTTCCTTTGCTGCTACAGAGGCTTGGGTTCTCTTCTTCTTTGATGATCTGGGTGACTGTTTCTAGGTGCACGATCTCTTATTTTTACGTGGCACACGGGGGGTGGAACCTTCTGGGAGTATTTCAACTTCCTCTGGGACATGAAAAGGAGAATAATCATTTCATGATGATTCTTCCCTTAACTTACTATCTCCTTCTCCTGTTTCAGCATGAAATTCAATCTCCTGAATTGTAGCCCCTCCTTGTTCAGAAGAGGACTCAATTTCTTGAATTACTCTAGTATGAATTCCAGTCTTCTCCCTTATTTTTTCTATATTGGCCTTTGTTTTTTGGACCGGGCTTCTAATAGGCTCCTGGGGGTTTAATTTTTGAGGATTTTCTGCAGTTACAACTTCCTCTACAACAATTTCTTGATCATTACCAACCTCCTCAAATTCTCTATCTCCCCCCCAAACTAAATTGGAGAGGATCCACTCGTCTTCCTCTTCACCACTATATTCTTCCTCTATGGCCACATGGTCTACCACAGCCCCATCAACAAATTTCCCACAGGACTGATGTCATCGCTCAAGGGATATCAAGATTAGTAGTTTAATGAGGCCATGGTTATTGATGGAGGCTATAGGATGGTGAGATCCCCTTGCATAGTGTGCCATGTTTTGTAGGGTCCTCATAAGATAATAAGGAATATTTATTAATGTGCCATGGTGCAGGTGAGAGAGAAAAAAAATTCATAGGTATAAACGATGCGGTACCTACCTTCACAGGTGATATATTTCTTCAGGAAGATTGCAACCTGGTCCCATGGGCGAGGTAGATATTCCAATGTTGTTCCACGTCCCTTTGGTTGAACGCTTTATCCTGCTCCAGGGAAGTCATCTATTGTAGTTAGGTTGGGACACTTTTGGTTGAACCATCTCTCCCCAATCCTAGGAAATCCTATGAATTCTGCCAAAACATGCTCCGAGACTTCAATCCTTAGTCCGCCAACCTATGAATGGTATCCTCTCAAATTCATGGTGAATTGTAATGCCATTTCTTCGTTAAACCCATTCAATCTTTCAAAATATGTTGCCCACCCTGCTTCTTCAAAGATGCTGAAAACCTCTCTATTCCGTCACAAAGCGTCCATGGTTTCAAGTTCATGTCAGACTGCAAAACCCCCATAATTCCTTGCTTCTGTAATCTTAGACGATGCAAGAAAAAATTTCCCAATTCGGACGCCGAAGTTGTAGCATGCAGAGACAACAATGAACAATGGAGAGTCCATTGGCTATTTTTGGAAAGTTGGTGTAAATATGGAATAGGCGCGTGCTAAAAGTTGTGGCATGGATTGGAAGAGATGGCGGTGGTCAATAGGTACGAGAGAGAGTAGTGATGTGTCCTTCCGATTGGACAGGTTGGTTAAAAGTTGCTGACATGGATATGCAAACGTAATATAATCATGATTAATCTATCTAGTTATGCCTAGTCATACTCGTGATTAGAAGTCATACCTATGTGCTTACCGTGATGGATCGTCAGCCTCTGAGGTGGCCTGCCTTTGCTTGTCAAATCAATTGATGGAGATATCCATTCACACGTGGCTTCATAAAGGCAGTTGGCCTCGATCCAATAAGAGAGTTGAATGTGTCCATGTTTGAATTGAATTAAATTAGTGGGTGGGAATATTGACATAATTTCAACTTCAATTTTGGAAAATTGTGGCAGGCATAATACTCATTACAAGAATCGGAAAGGTAAGATTGATATCAGCTCCGTTAGAATCTTCCTTAAGTGAAATTGCAAGGTATAATTTAACCGGGTTCGAGGAAAGCTGACAATTTTCATAATTGATGCAGGATGAAAACTAGAAAGATGGTGGTGGTTTAGTAGATAACGGAGAGATAAAAAGTGTTTCAACTGAAAATTTATGGAGTCTTGGCAAAAATTGGAGCGGTTGGCGGAAATTTTGGCCAAAAGTGTAATGGAGCTTCAGCGGAAGGTTGGCGATGTTTCAAAAAAAATTGAAACATTTGGCAAAATTCTGGCCAAGGGTGTAGCGGAGTTTCAACGGAAATATTAGCAGAGTTTTGGCAAAAATCAGAAAAAATGACGAAGTTTTGGCAAAAGTTTAGTGGGGTTTCAATGAAAAATTGGTGGAGTTTCAGAAAAAAAGCGGAAAACAACTGGCAGAGTTTCGGCAAATAACGGAAAAAACTGTTAGTGTTTCGACAAACAGTGGAAAAACTGGTGGAGTTTCGGCAAACAAATTGACAAAATTTCGGTCGATGACAACAATCAACAAGGCTCGAATGAAGTCCATTGATCTTGACAGAATGCCGTAATTTACTTCGCCGATCCTTTTGAAGGATTATTTAGCAACTGTAGATGACCACCCATAATTTATGTAGTCGATTAGCCCATTACGACTGATCCTTTTCTCCTAGGTCCTTCGCATCTATTCCTGCACACAATATATTTCAAAAAAACTGACCAAAGCTAAAAATAAATATTATCAGGCAGTCTATCAATCCTATCAAACAAACTAAAATCAAATCAAAAGAAGTAAAATTAAAGCGATTTTTATTTATGTACAAATTTTCTATGAGAAATGCGTAAACATATTTACAGAGTGGAAGAAACAGGAATAGATTCGTATTCCTGTACCAATTTATAGTTTGAATCAACAACAACGCGAGTAGCAAAGGCATCCTTCGAGAGTGGCTTATGATAAAGTCACAACCGATGACCATTGGAAAATAGTGGGGTCTGATATTCGTCGATTGTGGTCAATCGAACAGTTCCATTGTCGAACACTGTATCCACTTTGTATGGCCCCAACCACCTGGTGCGCAGTTTACCTTTAAAGTCCCTTTTGAACCGTGAATCATATAATAAGGCCCAGTCTCCTTCTTCGAACATTTTCTTCTTAATAAACCTGTCATGCCACTAAGAACGTTACTATTGAATCACTGAAGTTTGATGTACACCAGTTGCGCGTTTCTCATCAAGTTCATTCAACTGATTCAGGCGATCATTTTGAGCTTCCAATAGATCCAAGTTCGCTTCCAAATCAGTCCTCAAAGTTTTAATCTCAAATTCAATAGGGAAGACAACATTTTTCCTATATACCAATTCATAAGGAGAGAATCATGTGGTGTTACGCCATGTAGTTCGATATGCCCATAATGCTTCAGGGAGTATTTCGGCCCAATCTCTGCAATGACTCTTCACAGTCTTTGTAAGAATAGCTTCAATAACTTTATTCGTACTTTCCACTTGGCCATTAGCCTGTGGATGATAAGGTGAAGTTATTCGATGCTGGATATGATATTTCTATAGAAGAGCTTCCATCTTTCGGGACACAAAATGTGATCCCCCATGTGTCACTATTTCTTTAGGCACTCCAAAGCGAGTAAATATCTCTTCATATAATAAATCTATAACAACTTGATCAGTGGCTCTTACCATGGTTGTGCCCTCCACACATTTAGTCATGTAGTCTATGTAGACCAGAATGTAAACCTTTTGTTTTGAAGGAGGGTTGATGGGTCCCACAAAGTCCAAGGCCCATTTCTCAAAAGGTTCAATCACCACTTGTGGTTAGAGTGGCATCTCATCCAATTTATTAGGCTGACCCATACTTTGGCAGCTATCACAGGATTGCACATACTTTCTTGCATCTTGAAACAGAGTTAGCTAGAAATAAGCCATTCTTAACACCTTATGACCAGTTCTTTTATCGGCAAATCCCCCCCACAGGGTTCATCATGGCATTCTTTCAAGATGCTATGGATCTCATCTTCCGTCACACATCGTCTAATCTCAAAGTCGAGCCCTGTGTAAAAGATATATCCTTCTGTCCAGCAATACCTAACACTTTGCTATACAATCCTTCTTCTTTCCCTTTTTGATAGATGAGCTGGGAGATTCCCTACATCAAGATAATTAGCAATGTCTGCATACCAAGGTGAGTGAATTGAAACTGCAAATAGATGTTCATAAGGAAAATAATCCTCAATTGGCTAATTATCATCATTATTGGTTAGTCGAGAAAGAAAATCAACAACGAAATTTACTTTTCCTGGTCTATTAACAATTGTAATATCAAATTCTTGTAGTAACAAAAACCACCTAGTAATGTAGTGTATGAACTTATTAATGGCATAAATGACAAAAAGGAATTCTTTCTCTGTTACTGCGTAGTTGAGTTCAGCAGGGGCTAAATTCTTACTGATATAATAGATAGCATATGGATTATGGCCTTCCTGTTGTCCCAACACAACCCCAATAGCAGTATCTGAAGCATCAGAAGAAATGTGAAAAGGTAAGGCCCAATTAGGCCCATGCAAAATAGGTGCTATAGATAGTCTGTTTTTAATTCTACAAATGCTTTCTGGCATGCATCTATCCAATTGAATTGTGCATCCTTCATTAGTAAGGTAAATAGAGGATATGTTAATTTAGAAAAATTTTCAATGAAGTGTCTATAATAACCAACATGTCCAAGAAAACTAGATACCTCCTTCAGGATTCCAAGAACATGGATGTTTGCAATTACCTTTATTTTAGCAGGGTCCACTTGGATTCCTGCAGTAGATATAGAATTCCCGAGGACTACACCTTCACTCATCATCATATGAAATTTTTCAGTACTGAGAGATATGTGAGTCTGATCACAACGTTTTAAGACCTTTTCCGAGTTTTTCAAAGCCTCATCAAAACTACTACTGTAAGGAGTGAATTCATCCATAAAAATTTCCATACAATCATTAACCATTTTAGAGAAAATTCCAATCACAAATCATTGAAATGTAGTTGGTGCATTAAATAATCCGAAAGGAAGAACCCTATATGCAAAATTGCCCCATGGACATGTGATGGTGGTCTTATCTTGGTCTTCAGGGTAAATCTGAATCTGGTTATACCCACTAAAGCCATCTAGAAAGGAGAATAATTTGTTACCAGACAGGGTATCAAGGAACTGATCGATACATGGCAAAGGAAAATGGTCTTTTTGTGTAGCCTTTTTCAATTCTCAGTAGTCCACATAGACATGCCATTTACCATTTTTATTAGGTACAATCACTAATGGGGAAACCCATTCACTATCTAAAATAGGGTAAATAAATCTGCCTTTAAAATCTTTTGAATTTCCTCCTTCACGATGTCTCTTAGATTTGGATTCATTCTGCGCTGGGGTTGGAATATGGGCTGACAATCATTCTTAATGTAAATGTGGTGAGTACAAAAGTCAGAGGGGATACCTCTCATGTCAGTGTACTTCCACGCAAAGGCTCCCTTATTCTATTTTAGTAGTATATGCAGGCATTCCAATTCATCAAGTGTGATATTGGGATTGATATTCAAGGTTTTTCTAGGCTCAATCTCTATTGGAATACTCTTTGAATTTTCAATTATAGGAACAGTTTCGACACTTTTAGCTAGGACCTCCTCAGTAAGTTATTCTTACTCAATTTCACTCAAGATGCTATCCAAGATCTGATATGCCTATATGGAAACCATCATTGGTTCACTAATGAAACTGCTGATGGTGTCATCCTCTTTTATTTTTGAAGGTCAAGGCCCTCCCTATAGTAAGAAGAGGCTATATGCTTTCTTCTTCTTCCAAATCTACCCATAATGGATTTTCAACATCTAAACTTGGTTTCGATGAGGATATAGGGTCAACTTTTTAATATCAGTTCCATCATATATTGTCATGGATCCTGATCTACAACTAATGTATGCATGTGCTATAGCCAACCAGGGCCTTCCTAGAATGAGTGGATGTCCCCCCAACTGAGATTTTGGCTGTAATACAAGAAAGTCTATGGGGTATTCCCATGAATCAATAGAAACCACTAAGTCATCCAGAATTCCCTAATGTCTAATTGTGGATCTATCAGCTAGCTCTAGCATCGTGGGGGTTGGTCTAAGATTGGTTAGCCCCAACTTCTTTACGCTTTCAATGGTCATCACATTTATTGCTTCCCCTAAATCATCTAAAACGTTGGGAATCTCAGTATACCCAATATGCAATGTAACGGTGGGATTTCTTGGATCATCATATTTAGCCACGAGAACCTTTCCCACCATTAACTCAGACAACTTCCCAACCACATGAACTGTAAGAGGGTCCTTAGGTTTTCTTCCTGGTTTCTTCACACACAGATCTCTAACAGTTTTGGCATAAATGGGTACATCATGCAGGGCTTGCAATAATGGAATTTTAATGTATTTTTTTTTCAATTCCCCCAGAAGGTTAAAACATGGTTGCTCTGGTGCGTTCTGTAGAGTTAATCGTTCAGGGTATGGAGGACTTCTTGGAATTATTACAGGGATATCTTCAACATATGTTTCAGCCGATGTCTTAGCCGGTGTTTCAACAAGTGTTTCATAATTCTCAATGATGGGAATTGTTGCGCTGATTGGGCTCTCCACTTGTTTATTTGTTCTTTTTTCAGTCACAGGGGATGGAACATCCTTAATGAAAATAGGTTCTAACACCCTCCCAGATCGTAGATGTAATTCATTACAGGGGATAGGGGTGATAGAATAAGCTAGCATGTTTGTTGTTTCAAATTGTTGCACTGCCTTATTATTGGTGTTAGGATTGGGTTGAGCAGGAATTTGAGATCGTAGTGGTGCGTTAATTGGTGCTACATTAGTAGGGATTTGCAATTGTGGTTGCCGATACTGTTGGTGAGGAAATTGATTCCCTGGATAAGGATTTGTCCAACCCGTAGGCCAATGGGTTTGTTGATTTGGCTGAGGTGCCCATGACATCCAAGGAGTAGGATATTGCATTGGAGATTGAGTAGATGGATGCCACTGGTTATTAGGATAAGAATATTGTGGAGGAAATTGATTATTCATATTACTCCAGGAATTAAAAGATATGGGATCTGGATTCATACCTGGAGCATGAGGTTGCCAAGGCTTCTTTTGTGAAATGAAGTAAGCTTGCTCCACATCCCCATTAGATGCTTGGAAAACTGCCTTAACTTTTGGAAATGAAGGGCACTCCTTAGTGTTGTGATCCAAATCACACAGACCACACACCTCTACCTTGTCAAGTGGGAATTCCCTTAATGGGTGCCTCTTTCTGCATTTAGCACAAAATATGCCCAGTGCCAAATATTCCTCTTCTTTGCTTTCAAAACATCTAATTGTGAGGAAATAGAACTCATCATATTAGTTTTGAAGTTTTCGAGAAGATTACCTATTTCTGCTCGTGTAGCTCCACCACTACCTGACTTTTGTGCCCTTTTAAGGAAATCCCGGTCTCTTATGCTGGTTCTGGAAGATACCCTAGAGTATCTTCGACACAGATTTATAATATGGTCAAAAGGTTCTCTTGAGATATCCCCTTTCCCTAATAGGTTGAGCATATCCAAACAGTATTCTCTCATTCCTCGCAATAAAATGATTTTAAGGACATCTCTTCCAATGTCAGCATGGCCAGATCGTTGCAAATTATATAATGGTGTTTCCAAAAACTCCTCCAAGATCTCATCCTCTTTTGGAACCATTTTGAATAGTTCTTCCCTCCTATACTTGGTTCTGCAATAATCCTGATATTTAGAAAGGAAGACTTGTTTCATTTGGTCCGATGCTGTAACAGTCTCACCACCCAAAATCATAAACCAATGTAGGGCATTTCCCTTCAAGGTGGCAGGGAATAATTTTAATTTTTATTCACTCGAGGTGTAGTCATAACTTCAACAGAGAATGTCAAACTAAAAAAGGAACTCGTTTGGATCTTCTGTGGATTTACCATGAAAATTTGGCATTACCGAGGGTGAAATTTTATTCATAGAAGCCACCCCAAGCGTCCGTCGAATGGGTGTAGCAACTGTATCTCCATGCTGATTATTTTTGTTGTCCCCCATCACTTCTTCATGATCATTAAGGTGCTCCCAATGTTCTCCATTATCTTTGTTGTTCATTTCTTCCTCGTTCTCTTGCTCCTTTCTTCCTCCAGTTCCTGTCGATACTCCAACCACATCTCCTTAGTTACTTCCTTCCCGTTAATTCGATAAAATTCCTCTAGATTTCTTGTACCCACAACACTTCCCTTATCTTCTAGAGGTTGCTTCTCAGAGGTAGGATTTGAAATTTCCGTTACCTTCTCCACGATTGATACTGATGATTCAAGCTTAGGGAGAATAAAGCTTCCTCTTCCTGAAGATGTCCGCAGTAATATGGTCGAGGAATCAGCTTTGGTGATCAATTCATGAATAAATGTTGTTCTTCCTAGACCTTGGTTACTGCCATGACCTCTTCCACTTGCAAAGTTAGTGCTTTTGTGGGTTTCACGTTTTTTTCTTTTTGTATTCATGCAAGCTTAAATAATCATACCTTGATTTTGGGGTACTAAACCCGTTCGGTCTGTTGAAGGATGCGCAGCTCTTCAATGCGTCTTATCGTCCCTGCCACCTCAAAAATCAAGATAGCTAAATAAAAACAAACTGATAAGCTACAATCTATGTCTACCAATTACCTTCCCCTACAGTGGCGCCAAAATGTTGGTCACTATAATTTCCTACTAATTGAAGTTAATAAATAGAGTGCTCAATATAAATTATCAACCCAGGGAAGTTTGATTATTTCAAAGGTAATCAAGTAAAATATATGCGTAAACATTTCAGTAACTGATGAATCAATTATAAGTCACCCAATCCACCTAATTGCTAATTCTATACTCTACTTACTGCTCAATCCAACTTCAATTACTAATTTGACTATTCAAGGTTAAGAGGGTTTACAATCCTTCTACAATATCAGTTCTAGAATCACTGCTTCAAGAATAAATTAACAAACTTGCTTTTGCAAGAAGTTAAATCCTAAATCAACGTCATAAAAGAGATTCAATCTGCAATTGCAATATTCAACCATGAAGGAATTCAGTCTCCTTTCTACTCTATAAATTATATGTTATCTACCATTTCAACAATTCATGAAAGGAATGAAGCACATAATGATATGTAGTAGCAAAGCACAGCTGTATCAGCATAATAAATAACACACTTCCAATAAGAAACCACACATTACTCAGTCGATTGTTTCAGCAATAAGGAAAATCTATGATTGGAAAAATCCTATTCTAAATACTCACATTGTTTCAGCAAAGAGAAATCGAAAATTAAGAAATACTATGCTTAATAATCAATTGTTTCAGCAATGAAATCTGACTATCAAATCCACACAAAACAAAGTAAAAGAATTAGACAACTAACTAATTCGGCAGATTCTATGAGAAGGTGGGCCCTTGCCTTCTAACAAAGATGCTGCTAAAGGCTACCTGATTAACTCAGCAGACAATGAATCAAGAAAACACTGCCTCTTTCATTAATGAATAAGTTCAATTACAAAATCTCCCCACTCCCGTTACAATTATTCTCAGAAAAATAAGCCTAACCTTCTGAACCCTCTTGTCTTGCTATATATACTAGATAAGACAAATCAGGTCCTCTTAATTCGTACATCCATGAATATCGAAGATTTTCAGGCTGCCGAATCAACACTTCCAAAATAGAAACAGTTATGTTTTGTTGGCTGTAGATCACCTTCTTGAGGTTTCCAGTGTAGACCCAGGTACTTTGCGGTTCAAGGAACCAACAAAACCCCAATTCACTGGCCCTTTCGACAACAGGCTGCGCGCAGCCTGAGGTCTCACCCGAGGCAAAGTTGAGGGGGTGGTTGCAGAATCAAGTTTCCACAACTGGGTGATGCGATGGGGGGGAAATGCTAATAAGCAGCGCAACGCCTTGCGGGTTGCGCGGATAGATAACTGTGCGAACCTTCTGTTCTGTGTCGGGTACTTCAGTGCACAACTGTGCTCGCATCTCTAATGACTGTGCAATACAAGATACCTTTGCGTTACGACAGTAAGCTATCAACAACTTACCTCGTAGCAACCTTCAATGTCTCAGCGCATCAATGAGACTGCGCGTCCTTTCCAGGGTGTTCATTTCTAACCACTCTACTTAGCATTCTTTATCCCTTTATTCCATTCAAGTTCGTTTCAGTAAATTGTGGATGGTTTAATAACGTACGTTACTGCGTGCTCCAACGCTGCTCTTAAACTCAGTGTTCACTACGTGACCAATAGATAGATTCATACATTCTAATCGATAGATTCATACATGTTGAATACTTTAACATTCCTCTGCGCATGCATTTTTTAACATATTATTCCCATTCTCTGCGGCGAATACATATAAAAGCAATCAGATAACAAAAGTTTCCAGCATTAAACATTCATACCAAGCAATTAAACAATCATAAACACACATTAGTCACACAACACAGAATTTAACATGGTTAACCCCCCGGATGGAGGCTACGTCCACAAGAACGGTTGTTAATATTGCTCTTAATGGGAAGGGTACAACCATTCTTAGTCTGCGCACTCAGCTGCAGACTCTCTTCTCTCTCTCAGATAGGTCTTTGCGCACTCAGCTGCAAAGCGTTTACAATGGCTTTTCTAAGCTTAAGATTCTACAATAATCAATACTTAACAAAATGAAGAGTAACCATTCCCTTACAATATTGTGTCTTATTTATAGATCATGCCTGTAGGTCATGTCTTTACAATTATTAGGCCGAAACCCTAAGGTTTCCAAAATAGGCGTGGCTAACTGCCACCCTAGCTGTTGTCGTCGATAGCATGCTCCGCCTGCTCCAATTGGGCCACTCGTGGCTCACACGCTCTTCTAACAGCCGCAGTCCTCAAAACGGTTAAAACTGCATCATGGCCTGTCTGTTTCCACTCCTTCGCCTGCCTGTCGCCATCGATGTTGTGGCCTAGCTTCTCAACTGCTTGCCGCCACACATTTGAACAGGTCGCTTTCATCTGTCATCCACCTGTTCCTTACCCAAACTAGGTCATACCCTTGTTTGACCTTTACCCATGTTCTGCCCAAAAATAGCTCATGCACTACCATGCGCATCATTCTACTGCGCGACCGTGCCTTAGCCATTGCCATTGCGCGACACGTGCAAACCTAAAAATTCTCCGTCGCCTGCCGCCGCGCGTAATGCGCTTTCACCAAAACTACTTTCTCTTCCTGCCGCAGCGCGCTACGTGTGCTTTTCCATACTTGTATATTTTTCCAACCCAATTGAGCCCAACCCAACAGGCCCCTAACACTCACCTATGGCTCGTCCCGAGCCACTTCCACTTGAGGACCCTGGTGCCGCGTCTTTCATCGTCCCAATCTTTACTGTGAAGCTTTGCAGAGTTTCTTCTAACTCCGCAACTATGTTCTTGGCTTTCTGTTCGAACCCTTGAAGCGTCTCCAGAGTAGCCTGCAAGACCTTTTCCCGAGCCACTTGTTCCTGCATAGTGCCTTCTGTTGTCCGAAGTTCTACGATCTTCACATCGAATTGCTGCATTAATTCGAGGCCTTCTTTCTCAATAGGTTGCAGCCTGTCAGATGTGGCAACCTCTTTCTCCCTTAGTGTTTCCAGCTCTTTCTGCAGGTCCTTGACCTCATTAAATCTCTGCACTTTCTCTCTGGACGACACATTCCTCATCTATATACTTGCAGCATCTACCTGCTGCTGCTTCTGTTCTACTTCTGCCCTTACCTGCTGTAGCGCAAGATCCTCATTCAACCCGGTTACTGCTGTAGTTATGCGCTCAAGTAAGTCTTGGCATTTCATTACTTCCGACGAAATGCCATCCATGGTTGCTTTGACGTCCTCAGCTGGAGCTAGGCACTGATCTGACGGAAAGACAGGGTGCCGAGCCTCCAGCTCTCCGATTTTTCCTTTATACTCGGTTTCCATTTCCATTTTCTCAGCAGTAAGGGACTCTAACTTGGCCCTAATTTTCTTTATTGTGTCCTCCATGTCATCTTCTTCTTCGCATTCTTCTATGTTTGCGCACATAGCTGAAATGGTTTCCTTAATCTTCTGGCCCTTTTCCTTGGTTGTGCTCAATTTTTGCTTGGTGTTATCTGATTCCTGCCTTAACTGATTGATGTCTTCAGTTAGCCATGTGCACTTATCATATGAAGCGAGGCCTCTCTCGTGAATTTCTTCTGCAACTCTGATGTGCAATTCATTCAGGTCCTCCAGGGGCAAAGCCCTAATGTTCAGGTTGAGGTGTCCAGTCTTTAGTGCCTCCTTAACCGTTTCATTTGGGTAAATCAGGTAGCTAGGTTCAAGGTTCAAGACACGCAGATACTTACTTCCAGTAACAAGTGGTCTTCTTTGCACACTTGGCTCTGCTGATTTCCCGTCAAGACCTGAACCTGATTGCGCCAATCCCATATGGGCTACCAATGTCTTGACCTCCTCCACATCTTGGATTATGGTCAACTGCAGTTGTTCTTGCTTGGATTCTTTCTAAGCGCAAGTCTCTTCCCATGCTTCCTGCACTTTGGTTGCAATGGTCTCGCAATTGTCGGGATGTAGTTGCGGCCCGAGCTCAGGTTTTTCAAGCTTTCTTTTTGTGCATCGGCCCTGTGCTTGCGAGGGGCCTTCAATGGCATTTCTCTTTGTTGCTGATGAGGCAGAATGTTGACTCTACGCGTCATCCTTTTCTTCCACAATGGGCGTTCCAGCTGGTAGTCCACCCTTCTTTCCCTTCTTTGCTGTTGTTTCTTCTTTGTCTTCCTGATCTGTTTGGGTATCTTCTTCATCAGTGTCTTTACATCGATCTTCTCCCCAAGGGGTTCTATGTTCTGCTCGTAGTTTGATGCATCATCACATGAAGCGGGGATTCTCCATTCGGGCTCCCATCGTTCCATCATTCCTTCGATTGCCTACTTATCTAGTCGGTAAAAGCCTAGATACCATAAATCATGCTCTGTTATGTCACCTCTTGGATGAATAAATGTTTGGTGCCTTTTCGCTTGAAACCTCATGATGCAGGTGTATTCATCAGCTAGTGGCTTGGAAATGCACGGTGTTGCCATAATTGCTTTGCACAACTGGTGATAGTAAACATAAAATACTTCAGCCATTTGCCACTGCCTAGACGCCTTTGGGCTCGCCCATAGATTGGCAAAGCGCGTTCCTCTGCCTTGTCCAGCTAAAGTGGTAGCTCCATGGTAATTCTCTGGCTCCTTCCAGCCTACAAGGGCTATCAACACTAGTAGCCAACTAAAATGGAATGGTGTTCCATCATATTGGGTATCCTGAACATTTGCCAGAAACTCGTTCAATAGGAATTGGCACCAATTGTAAGCTTTTCTGCACAATACATCAGCGACTGCCCTGATTGCAACCGCAGGTACCTCAGGTGGTCTGCACTTGCGCAACAGCTTTCCTGCAAGCAACTGGGTCGTAAACTGTGTAGCGCAGTGATTGATGTCGATCGTTGGGAACCCCCGTCCCTTACGCGCTACGCAGAACTCTTTTGCTATTTCGGCGCAAAGGGCTTTATCATGTGCCCTCTTGATGATGAGGTTAGCAGGGTCCTCTCCTCGCTTTTTTAGTCCAGTGATTTGATGGACTAGTTTGATACTGATATCGATGCGCATGTCCAACCATAGGAATCCTTCATGCACTCAAGTGAGCAGTGTGCGCGCTGTGACGGAAAACTCAACACTCTTAGTAAAGTGTGACATTTGTAGTAAATTTAATAAGCCTGATGGCTGGATGGCCCTTAGCCATTCTTGAATTTCCATCCTGCTGGTGCCGGTCTGTGCGTCCTTGACCCAATTGATATAGGAATTTGGTCTAAACTATGGGTAGTTTTTGGGTGTTACCACCGTACTCTCCAGTAAGTCTTGGTCATAGAGTTTGCAGCCTGGTACACCACCCATCAAGTTCTCTTGAATATTTACCCTAGTAGAGATAGTGGGTAGCGGGATTTCATATTTGAAGTTCTTTTCTATGTTGACTGGTGAGGCATCGAGCTTCCTTGGGGGAATGTAGTCGGGCACAGGATAAAACGGCAGAACTTGAGCCGAAGCTGTCTGCTGTAATGGCACTTCGGAGCCCCCCTTCTCTGAAGCTGCTGTCTCTTTTCCCTTGCTGCTTCCTACAGCCTGTCGTGCTGAACTTTTGGATGGACCTAGTTTCATCGCCGTCATTGCTGCTGGAATCCCTGCTTTCTCAAATAACCAAGAAATATCTGCTAACTCAACCGGGTTGCTCATACAATGCTCTGGTCACTCAGCTCTCGACTAGTTCAAACACTTCGTAAAAATGGTTAAGTGGCCGAGCGAGGTCTATTTATAGCCGCTATTGGGTTGCTACGTGGCCTTCCGCAGTGCCCGAGGCCCTTAAATCCATCTTGATTTCCAATTTGTGTGTATATCCTGGGCCTGTCAGCCGATCCTTCTCGTGATGCGAACGATGTTTCCTTAAATGCCAAACGGTTGCCTGACAAGCCAACTTGTCAAATCCGTTGAATCCGCATTAATGGCTTAGCCTGCCATCCAGATTTCGGTATGAACTAGTCACTTCAGTCTTTAATGGGTTCCAAAATGTCCCATCTGCCTTTAAATTGTGAGCTTCCCTATTGCCGCCAATTTGGTTAACGGCCCACTAACCGGCCGACAGATGTCCTGGTAATAGTTTCCATTATAATGCACTGGCGGTCTAATAGGATGTTTGGTACAGGACGCACACTGGATGTTACCTTCTGCACGATTGGCGTTCCACCTTTTCTACGCAACAAGCTTCTGGACTTTCTCTGCGCGTCCACTCTTCTCTTCCCTCTTTTCTTCTTCTTCTTCTTTTTTTTTTTTTGCGTGCAACTTCAGCAGTGTTGCGCGGTACACTTCCCTTGATCATATAGGGTTCTGCGTAGCCGGACTATCCAGGTAAAGCTTTAGTCTGCTACCATTTATCAATCTTGGTAAAGTATCTTCGGCTAATGTAGCTAACTGGACTACGCCACCGTTAGTAACATGCATTACAGTATATGGGCCAAGCCAATGCATCTTAAATTTTCCAGGAAATTTCATGAATTTGCTATCATACAGGAGGACTAGATCACCTACCTAAAATTTCTTGTTCTTGATGTGGTGATCATGCCAAGCTTTTTCGCGCTCTTTCTGGACTTGTTGGTGGAAGCTTGCGATGAAGCGATCTTCCTCTAACCCAACCAAGTGTAGGAGCCTTTGTTCGAGTGCTACGCGATCAACCATGCTTGTAAACGCTGCTATTCTCAAGCTGGGAACAATGTACTCCATCGACATTATTGCTTCTTTCCCATAGGCCAACCTGAAAGGTGTATGGCCATTTAGCTTCTTGCAGGTAGTCCTGTATGCCCATAGCACAGATGGGATGCGCAGATCCCAATCGTCCCGATTGACATTACATATCTTTGTTAGTGCATTCTCCAACACTTTGTTAAATGCTTCAACAGTTCCATTCGCCTGTGGATGATAAGGCGTGCTGCGCTGATGATGAACGTGGAACTCTTCGGTTAAAGCCTCAATGGTCTTATTCAGAAAATGAGTGCCTTGATCACTCATCAATATCTTCGGGCATCCAAACCTTGTAAGGATATTCTCATATATAAACTCCGTAGTTGTAGCTGCGCTACAGTCTTTGACTGGCTTTGCTTCTGCCCATCTGGTGAGGTAATCAGTAGTAGTAATGATATACCTCGCACCAGTTCTTTTTCCTGGTGGGTTAACAGGACCCACAAAATCAATGGCCCACTTCTCAAAGGCCTGCAATGTCAGCTATGGATTTAATGGCATTTCATCTCTGTGTGACGGCTTCCCTGTCCTCTGACAGACATCACAATTCTCGCAGTGTTACTTCGAATCTTTATGAATTGTAGGCCACCATAGCCCTACGCGCAATATCTTTTGCGCAGTAGCTCTTCCTGCATAATGGCCTCCCGCGACTCCTGAGTGCGCATCAGCTAGTATAAACGGTTTCTCATGCTCTAGCACACATCTGCGTAGTACTTCATCCAGTCCTAGTTTGTATAGCTGACCTGCAATTATAGTGAAGTCTGCTGTGTGCACTACCAGCTGCTTCTTATGCTGCGTAGTGAACTCTGCGGGTGCGAATCCAGTGGTAAAAAAATCAATGATGTCCTGGTAGTACTCATCTGCAACTTGTATGGCGAAAAACAGCGCATCAAGCAGATTGTCCTCCAAATTCATAGGCTCTTCTCCTGACTCGATTCTTGACAGATGATCAGGTCCCAAATTCAATCTGCCTGGCTTAACAACAATCTCAAAATCATACTCCTGAAAGAGTAGTAACCATCTACATAGGCACCCCCCTAACACTAGCTTATTAACAAGGTATTTCAAGGTAGAATGGTCAGTGAACATGGAGAAGTGCACACCAAGCAAGTAGTGCTTGAACTTCTAAAACGCATATACAATTGCGAGTCCTTCTCTTTCAGTAGTAGTATAGTTCTTCTCAGCGGATGATAAATTTCTACTGGAAAAGACAATGGGATGATCAATGCCTCCCTCTCCTGGTTGCGCAAGAACAATACCCAATGCTATGCATGATGCATCCACATGGACGTGAAACGACTTCTCCCAGTCTAGGAAAAATAGGATCGGTGCAGTGACCATTTTTTCCTTCAATGTATCGAAGCCTTTCTCACAATCCTCATTCCAAATGAATGGTACATCTTTCTTCAGCATTTTTTCCATAGCTGCGGTTATCTGCACATACCCTTTTATGAATTTCCTGTAGTAACTAGTATGCCCCAATGTAGTGTGCAATTGCTTAATTGAATTGGGTGTAGGCAAGTTTACAATGACTGCGATCTTAGCAAGGTCGACCATCAAGCCCTGTTTGCATACAATGTGTCCCAACAAGACCCCATAGGGTACACAAAAGACACACTTCTTCAAGTTTAACGAAATTTGGTGTTGTCTGCACTTTTCTAGCATCATCCTGAGGTTTGCGGCATGGTTCTTCAATAAATCGAAAATGGTCCAATCATCAAAGTAAACCTCTAAAAACTTATGTATAAAATCCTTAAATGCTGCGACAACCACTATAGAGAATATGGCGGGTGCATTCTTCAGACCAAAGGGCATCACTGTGTATTGGAACGACTCCCATTCTGTAGCAAAAGTCATCTTGTGCCTATCTGCGCAATCAATCCTAATCTGATGTAAACCAGAGAATCCATTAGTAAAAGAATAGGCCTCATTCCCTCCAATATTATCTAGCACTTCATCTGTAAAAGGTGTAGGGAATGGGTCATGCATTGTGTTAGAACAATAATCCACACTTAGTACCATAGTCCATAAATTTTTATTGCTCATGTGCTTAATTAAACCATAGTTTGGACTAGGTGACTATAGTTGGTCAAATACCCACTTTTGAGAGTGTTCACACCCACTTCCAAGCAAACCAGTTCACCCGGCCTCCTGTTTTGTCCACATGTGCGCCCTCATTAATTGCTGGAGTGCCCTCTCTCCTTGATTTGGGGAATTTCAGTTGACTAGGGGCGCTAGGGTGGATTTTGCCCAATTTTGGCTAGATTTGGAGCATTTAATGCTCCCTTGGTCCCCCCAAACTCCTCTACTTGCTCACCCACGCCTACCTTGGCCTCATTAATGACCCAGCATGCTTCAGCCACCTTCACACCAGAATTCGTGACTGTTTGGGGTGATTGGGATTGAGTTGGACCCACCTAGGGGGGATTGAGGCCCATTTGGCATTTTTTACTTGTACACTCAGCTTGAGCTCACTAATTCTCTCGAATTTCTCATGGATGTAATAAAAACCTATTACTAACATTTTCACATGTTAGACAGTCAGTTAATGAAAATATTCAGCTCACATTGTGTGTAAAATTATCTCCTTTTTCAAGTTTTTCCACTAGTTTTGCAAATTAATTCGATTTTGTGAGGTTCTCCATAGCTCCTAGATCTTCTGTGATCAAAATACTCACATGGTATCAGAGCCATTGTGGAGTTAGTGAGTTGCAGGTCAATATTAAGCGTTGAACTGCATTCTAGAGAAGATTTCCAGATAAAAATTGAGTGTTTTTTGCAGGTGTTTCAGTAGTTTTCTCACCATTAATGCAGAAGTCATGGAAGCAAACCAAATGTTGCTCACACCCTTCAATTTTTTCGATTGGAAGGCTGAGATGGTTATCAAGCTGAGATCTAAGGGTCTCTATAGAGTAACCATGGGCATAGAAGTGGAGCCAAATTCTGCTGTGGAGAAAGCAAAGTACTACAATCGACTTGATGAAGCTTATGGATTGCTATGCCTGAGCATTTCAAGGGAACTCTTGTTTCATACAGACAGTTTGACAACCCCCAACGAAGTATGGGTGAAGCTAGAATCACTCTTTGGGAAAACTGATAAACTGAGAGGCCACCAGCTTGAAAACGAGCTCATTAGCTTGAGACCAGCGCATTTTGAAACCATCCAGGAGTTCTTCACGAAGTTCAAGTCACTGGTGCTTCAACTGCAACAATGTGGAATTGTTAAGAAGGAGGAACAACTGATTCTGTCCATCCTTTTGAAGCTAGGCCCAGAATTCTCTGTATTTGTTAGCACATTTCACTCAGCCAAAATGACCCTTCGAAATTGGCAAATGCCATCACTAGCTACCTTCATGGAGTGTCTCACTCAGGAGCAGGACAAACTAGTTCAGATGGGCACCATAAAATCAAAGGACCAAGCATTGGCAATGGGTGTTTCAAATGCCAACAAAGGCAAGCAGAAAGCCAAGAATTCGAAGCAGCAAGAGAAGAGGAAGTTTGACAAGACCAAGTCTACAGATGGGGGTTCGAATCTGTCAAAGGAGAAGGACAAGAAGGGAAAGGAAAACACCAAATGCACCTATTGTCATAGGGGATGTAATCTAGAGAGCTCATGCATGAAGAAAACCATTGATTCAATGGCGCAACTGTTGGAGAAGAACAACATCCCAGTCCCTGAGGGCGCAAGGAAGAAAGAGAGCACCTCAAATCCTGACAATAAGGAGAAGTGTCATGCTTTGGTAGCAGGTATTTCGAATCCCTCATCCTTTATCATTGATTCAGGAGCTTCCATACATATGGTTTCATTCAGAGAACTCTTCTCCTCTATGCATTCGAATGGTGGCCCAACAGTTCGAATGGGAGATGATTCAGAAATCCAGACCAAGGGGATTGGTAGGATTGACATGGAACATGGCTATTTCAGTGATGTGCTCTATGTACCTTCATTGGCTGCAAATTTGCTATCATTTTATCAAATGACCCATACAGGAGAAGCCAAGAGAGTAACATTTACTCCAGATTTGGTAGAAATCTCAGAAATTTCTTCAAATCAAGTTGTGGCTATAGGGTATGCTGATCATGATGAGAGAATGTACAAATTCTCCAATTTCCTTCCACATTTTAGTGACCATGCTCTTGTCTCTCATGCCAACGAGACCTCCAAGTTGTGGCATGAAATATTTGGCCACATGAACTACAAATATCTCTAGATATTGCACAAGGACGAGATGGTGGAAGGGCTTCCAGAAATCAGATCTTCAAATGGTGCATGCATTGGTTGTGTAGTTGAAAACCATCCTGAGCGCAGCTATGAGAAGGGAATGGTAAGGAGAGCCACTCAACCACTTGGATTGGTACATTCAGACCTCATTGGTCCTCTTCCCACTCCATCATATGGTGGATCAAGGTATGTACTCACATTCATAGATGACTACTCTCGATTCTGCTGGGTTTACTTCCTTAAATTGAAGTCCGAAGTGTTTGAGAAATTGAAGATTTGGAAAGCCCTAGTGGAGAATCATAGTGGTCATAAGATAAAGATCCTTAGGACTGATAATGGAAAGGAATATGTGAATAATAACATTCATCATCTTTGTGAGGAATGTGGCATCCAAATGCAACATTCAATCCCCTACACACCTCAGCAAAATGGTGTGGCAGAGAGGAAAAATAGATCTCTCAAAGAGATGGCCACTTGCATGATTGAAGCTAGGGATCTAAGCCCTAATATATGGGATGAAGCCATCAATTGTGCTTCTCATATTCAGAACAGATCCTTTCACAAATCAGTCAAATGAAAAACCCCCTATGAGGCATGGTTTGGCCAAAAACCAAATGTGTCAAATTTCAGGATTTTTGGGTCTAGAGCATGGGCTCGGTCTAGAGCATGGGCTCGAATTCCATCAGAAAAGAGGAAGGCTTTGGAGCCATAGAGCAGAGAATGTATCATGGTTGGATATGGTGAGGACACAAAGGGATACAAGCTCTTTGACACATCCACACTCAAAAATTTCATTGAGAGAAGTGTGCAATTCGAAGAAGAACCAATTCCAGATTTTGAGCTTGCACCGGGGGAAAGCTCCTCTCCTCCTCACCTTAATGAAATTAGTGATGATTCCACTTCTGATTTTTCTGATATTGCTGAAGATGACATGGATGAATATGACATTGCTGTACATGACCCACCATCAAGGCCCAAGTGGGCTGAAAAAATCATACAAGCTGCAGGTGAATTGGCAGGCAATCCCCAAGAGCCTAGGAAGACTAGATCTCAAACAATCAATGCTTCCTTTGCAAATGAAAGTGAACTTGCTGATCACTATTATATGATGATTGGATCTGATCCAACATCATATCAGGAAGCTCATCATGATCCAAGGTGGAGAGCAGCAATGCAAGAAGAATTCCAATCTCTCCAAGAGAACAAAACTTGGGATTTGGTGCCTCTTCCTCCCAAGAGGAAACTTGTGCAATGTAAGTGGATTTTTTGAACCAAACCTGTTGCTGATGGTTTTGATCTAAAGTACAAGGCTAGGTTAGTGGCTAAGGGATACTCACAAATCCATGGTGTGGATTATACAGAGACCTTTGCACCGGTTGCAAAGATGGACTCAATTAGACTAGCTCTAGCCATGGCAGCTAGTAAAGGTTGGGAAGTTCACCACATGGATGTCAAAAGTGCATTCTTGCATGGTGAGATACAGGAAGAGATATATATGCAGCAACCTAAAGGATTCCAAGAGGATCCCACACTTGTATGCAGGTTGAAGAAGTCACTCTATGGGCTCAAGCAAACCCCCAGGGCTTGGTATGCCAAAATGGATGCTTTTTTGCTCTCAATTGGTTTCTGTCGATGCAAGTCTGATCCAAATGTTTATTTGCAGCAATGTGATGATAATTTGCAGGTCATTGTATTGTATGTTGATGATATTTTAATTACAGGGAGCTGCAACAAACAAATTGGCTCAATTAAACCTTCTTTGCACAGTGAATTTGCCATGAGCGACCTAGGATTGCTAAGGCAATTTTTGGGTTTGGAAATTGAGCAATCTGAGAGAGGTATATTGCTGAGTCAACCTAAGTATGCTTCAAACCTGTTATTCAAGTTTAAAATGGCTGAATGTAAGGCAGCCAAGTGCCCATTCCTTTCAGGCATAAAACTAGGTGAATTTGAAGACTCTCCATTGGTGGATTGCACACTCTACAGGCAGCTAGTCGGAAGTTTGTTGTATCTTACACATACAAGACCTGATTTGTCTTATACTGTAAGTGCTGTAGCAAGGTATATGCAGCAGCCACATGAGATCCATTGGAAGGCAGCCAAAAGGATCCTTCAATATGTCCAAGGAACAAAGAGCTTTGGGGTACACTATGCAGCTGGTTCTTCACTTCAACTAGCTGGATTTTCTGATTCCGATTGGGTGGGAGATCCCATCGATAGAAAGTCCACTTCAGGTTTTGTGTTTATGTTTGCTGAAGGTCCCATTTGCTGGTCAAGTAAGAAATAGCATACCATTTCTCTTTCATCAGCAGAGGCCGAGTACAGGGCAGCAGTGAACGCAGCCACACAGTGTGTTTGGTTGCAAGGCATTCTTCAGGAGTTTGGTGTTGATATTGATTCTCCAACCAATATTTGGGTGGATAATCAAAGTGCCATCAATATATCTACTGATCCAGTACAGAGGCAAAGAACAAAGCACATTGAAATCCACATGCATTACATTCGGGGCTTGGTGCATGACAGGGTGATTTCACTGCAGTATTGCCCATCCACCGAGCAAACTGCAGATATTTTCACCAAGTGCTTTACTGAGAAGACCTTCACTCACTTGAGAGCTTTTCTTGGAGTGAGTGATGGATGGTGATTGCTGCAATTTAATTGCAGGTTCAGCCCCATGTCCATTTTAGAGGGAAGTTTTTATCCCATGAGGTTTTACTTCTTTTCCTCGGTTCATATGGACAAATAAAATTTATGTTTGTAATGAGGTGACTTGAGCCTTTGTTGCCAAGGTCTCCCACTTATCTTTCATGAGTTGTACTAAGTTCTAGTTAAGGGGGGGTGTTAGAACAGTAATCCACACTTAGTAACATAGTCCATAAATTTTTATTGCTCATGTGCTTAATTAAACCATAGTTTGGACTAGGTGACTATAGTTGGTCAAATACCCACTTTTGAGAGTGTTCACACCCACTTCCAAGCAAACCAGTTCACCCAGCCTCCTGTTTTGTCCACATGTGTGCCCTCATTAATTGTTGGAGCGCCCTCTCTCCTTGATTTGGGGAATTTCAGTTGACTAGGGGCGCTAGGGTGGATTTTGCCCAATTTTGGCTAGATTTGGAGCATTTAATGCTCCCTTGGTCCCCCCAAACTCCTCTACTTGCTCACCCACACCTGCCTTGGCCTCATTAATGACCCAGCATGCTTCAGCCACCTTCACACCAGAATTCATGACTGTTTGGGGTGATTGGGATTAAGTTGGACCCACCTAGGGGGGATTGAGGCCCATTTGGCATTTTTTACTTGTACACTCAGCTTGAGCTCACTAATGCTCTCGAATTTCTCATGAATGTAATAAAAACCTGTTACTAACATTTTCACATGTTAGACAGTCAGTTAATGAAAATATTCAGCTCACATTGTGTGTAAAATTATCTCCTTTTTCAAGTTTTTCCACTAGTTTTGCAAATTAATTCGATTTTGTGAGGTTCTCCATAGCTCCTAGATCTTCTGTGATCAAAATACTCACACATTGAAGCATCGTTTACTTTTCTGAGATCCACACAAATTCTAATCTCGCCCTTTGTTTTCTTGTCATGGATAACCATCGGGCTTATCCACTCAGATTCTTCGATTGGCTCAATGATCCCTACATTGAGCATCTTATCGAGTTATACCCTAACTCATTCTTTATAGTGCGGGTTCAGTCTGTATGGTCTTTGTTTCATAGGTTTTGCACTAGGCTTAAGAGGAATTTTCATCACTCCTAAGTCTCCCAAGATACCTTTCATCTCTGTGAATTTGGTTGGGAATAGTTCTTGATATTCCTCTAATATACCCGCGACCTCTTCAACTGTATATTCATCCCAATAATATCCAATAGCTGCGAACCTTGGCGCTTCGTTGGTGCCAATGTTCACTTTCCTTGTTGTCACGGGTCCACTCATGTTTGGAATTTCCAGTGGAGGTCCTTCTACCTCACGTGATCCCTCTGACTCAAGTATCTGTATGTTGCATGGGTCCTCCTCATCACTATCTGTTGTATCCTTGGTTTCTCCATCAATGTGATAAAACTCAAGAGCATGCTCTAGCTGCTCTTCCCATTCAGGTTGTAGGCGCGCAGGTATGCTATCTTTTCCAAAGAATTCTTCTAGTGTCATGTTTCCTTGTGTACAATCTGGATTGAATATTTTTTTCTTAATGACCTGCAGCCTGTCATTGATACTTGAATGCTCATCTTTGAAGCTGAAATCCTATTGAAAGGTCGCAGTTAGGCCCGACTAGTCCACTGTGCCTCTGCGCAACTCCAGGTCTAGGTACCACTTCTTCAGAATCGGTTCTTCTAACGTGTGCACAAACAGATGCACCCATTCTGCCTGTGGTCTTTCTATCCATGCTTCAGAACAGACTTTAATATGCTCTCGTGGATCTGTCTGTCCATTATATTTCTCAAAGGATAGGGTAACCTTATCAGCAAACATAATTTGCATCTTAATTCTACACTGATCCCATGTTGTCAGTATCTTCTTATGCACAGCCCACCATCTGGAAGGTATGCAGTGTAATGCCATGTCTAGAGCTGAGACACGATGTTCATCTGGAATTGTTGCAGTATATTCTTTGATAAAACAATACACATTAGATAAACCATCAAAGGTATGGATTGGAGTTACCTCTTTCCCAATCCGGCAGAGTGACTTCGTGATCCATGCGCATTTCCTGGAAGATACTTCATGTAACCTGCTTTGCCAGTTTTCTAGTCCTGCATCGGAATCTGAAATGCAAGAGCTGTCACAATGCCAACTGAGTGTGCCATATGCAGTTGGATTATTATAGTCAGTAGTATTGGTTGTCATCTTGTAGATACGGTCCAAGTCTTGAGCTCTGTATTCCTCTTGAATCGGTTCAACATACCGCTCTCCCTGTGAAGGGTCTAATGGCGATGACCCTGATATCATTGCCTTCAAATATCATTTTCATGGTTTTTAAATCAATAGTGGTAGAGTTTGTCATTGCCCAATCGATACCCAGCAGTGCCGGATAAGGATGGTTGTCATCCACTATTTCAATTACTTCGAAATCGGCATAGCTACGCACTCCATCAATGTCAACAATGGTGTTGGGTAATCTTCCCAAAGGTATAACTATCCCTTGGTTAGCCATCCTCAACTGTAGAGGTGACCACGGTAACTTGGGTTTACCCATCTGATACCATGTCTGCTTGGTCAAGACATTTACTTCGGATCCAAGATCAAGAATGATATCATCCATCTCATAGTCCCCAATCTGTGCAGTGAGTCTCATTTCCCTTCCTATTCTCTTAGGACTCCTAATATTGTGGACTGCGCCATTGGTAGCCCCCTTGTCACTATTTGTCATACTGCCTTAGTAGCTTTTCGAATTTCATAAAAGAATTTGTGCTCTTTAGTAATTTCATGCAGCTAGGTAAGAACTGCGCAATAGAGGTCCTTGTGTCTGTTGTGGCATTTGTCTGATCTTGTTTCGTTGGCATATTCTCTCTTTGTGGTACTTCACTGCGCAACTGTGTTCTAGGGGAGCCAGGTGGCGGTGCCCTAAACATGTCCCACGGTTCCTCAAATGATCCCTTATTTTTCTGTAAATCTAGACCCGGTGCTTTCCCAGGATCTTTCCTAATCCATACCGGCTCTCCAAGATTCTATCTAGGGTCACGCATTCCGAAGGTCAAAGCTTTTGTACCTCCGTCCCTTCTTGTATCAGCGCCACTGTGTGTTACCACGTTTACACTTGGATCCGTAGTTCTACTCTCTGCTACAATCAACTGAATATTGGGATTTGGTGGTTCTGTCCTTCTTCTCTTCTTCATTTCTACCTCAAGCACAGGTCAATCTTCAATAACATGCTCAAATGATTTACAGTAATTGCACGTAGTGCATGGGTTGGTACAATCTCTAGAAACGTGACCTGGTTGGCCACAGTTGTAACAGATTACCTGGCCACGGCCTCTTCCTTGCACCAGGCCAGCATTTCTTCCTCTCCCGCGGTATCCACCACCACGACCTCTATATCCCCCTTGATCATATTGGGTTTTCTCTTGCTTTGGATGAGTTTCCTCTTGAACGCGATACATCCCAACACCTCTCATTACTTCTATGTCGCACTTTCTTTCATTCATGAGCTCATATGCGTGACAGTTGGATTCATCATGTCCCACTGATTTACATAAATTACAATACAAGCTCTTAGGTGTTCTGACATATTTCTGTATTAGGTAACAGTCTTCCAGCCTGTGTCCTCTGGTTCTGCAAATTTCACACCACGGCGCCTGATTGTGGTTCATATTGATTGGGTTTGGTGCACCACTATCGAGATAATCTTGAAATAGAGGGCAATGTTCTCTGGTATGGCCTTCTCCTTTACATCCGGTGCACCAAACTTCACGTCTGTGTTCATATCTTTTATCTTTCATGTTTTTCATACCTCGTAATTCTAATGTCAGCGTAGTCAGCTGGTTCTGAATCTGTGACATCCCAGTGCTACTCTCACCAATTGGTGAAGCCTCTAACTGCATTGCGATCTCTAAGGCCTCTGCCTGCAATGCAATCTTCTGTTGCATCAATGGTTGTATGATTTGAGGCAACAACGCAGTGATGAACCATTCCTTGTGCTGTTGTGGAGCTATCACGAAACTAACTTGGTCTAACAATGTTTTAAATTTCTGGTCAAATTCCTAGACCGATTCGGTAGGCTTCTGTTTGATTTCCTTTAATTCCATTATGCACTGCGATTCTGACTTGGGCTTCTTAAACTCCGCGACCAGTGCAGCCTTAATTTCTGTTAGGGTTCTCGGTTGTGCCTGAGAATATTTCATAAACCAATGCAATGCGCGGTCTCTGAAAGTAGTGATGAGCTATGCTCTCTTCATAGCATCATCCTGGATTTGCTTTAAAATCCATACGACTTCACATAGAAACCAGTGCTGCTCAGGGTCTTCTAAACCCATTCCTTTGAATATCGGCAGTTTTATATCATTATCTGTCATTCTCCTCCCTGGTTGTGCACTGCTCTGAGTAGTGCTGACTATCTGTGTGGAGAAAACAAAGGGAATATTCGGAATACTGGGATTCTGCAGACTGGGCTGCGCGACACTCGCAGCGGGTGGGTTCTAGTCTAAGGGTGGTGCGGTTTCTGAAACCAGAAGATTCTAAGGTGTGATAGGATGAATAGTGGCTGATAGCGGCGCGGTCTGATTGTTAAGATCACTGGGAGTTCGGTATCTACGCAAAGTCTAGGTCCTCCGGGATTATTTTCTTTATTAAACTTATATCTCTTTCCACTTCTTAGATTATGTGTCTCTTCGTCAGAATCACTATAAATTCTATTGACCATGACAAATGTAAAAATATTACTGCATCCTTAAAACTCCTTTCTCAGCTAAAAGCATTTTAATGTATAGACTGATATTTTTTAACAACTTACCTCTGAATCCTTCGAAGAAGTATGCTTCGGCTTGACTGTAGGACTTCAGTGTGTTTACAGCAAATTCCGTGACAAATCCTTCAAGTATGCTATCAACCCAAAAGTTGACTGCTCACGATAGTGGGCTGTCTATTGCTTTGAGCTGCGCTGTGAGCTTTGGAGTCCACTCCGTAGGTACTCCTCCTTGAAAATAGTTTTTCTTTTCTGCGAGTCGCGAGATCCACTCGTGCAACTCGTTTCCGAATGAAGCCCAGAAAATCTCATGAATCTCTCTCCACAAATATTTGTTCAACCACTGTACGTCGGTGAGACGCGGATGTCTGTTCTCTTTCTTCACAAAATCTCTTTCAATCTTGTCACACCAATCCCAGATCTCTTTCTTTTCAGGATGCCAATTTTTTGATACTTCCGGGAATTGGTATTCCTCTTCACACATTACTTTCCAACACTCTATCGCATCACTGGTCTTAGCCGAGCAACGTAACCATTTGTTGGCTGTAGATCACCTTCTTGAGGTTTCTAGTGTAGACATAGGTACTTTGCGGTTCAAGGAACCAAAAAAACCCCAATTCACTGGCCCTTTCGGCAACAAGCTGCACGCAGCCTAAGATCTCACCCAAGGTGAAGCTGAGGGGGTGGTTGTAGAATCAAGTTTCCACAACCGGGTGATGCGATGGGGGGAAAAGGCTAATAAGCAGCGCAACGCCTTGTGGGTTGCATGGATAGATAACTGCGCGAACCTTCTATTTCACGTCGGGTACTTCAGTGCACAACTGCGCTCGCACCTCTAATGACTATGCGATATAGGATACCTTTGCGTTACGACAGTAAGCTATCAACAGCTTACCTCGCAGCAACCTTCAATGACTCAGCGCATCAATGAGACTGCGCATCCTTTCCAGGGTGTTCATTTCTAACCACTCTACTTAGGATTGTTTATCCCTTTATTCCATTCAAGTTCTTATCAGTAAATTGTGGATGGTTTAATAACGTACGTTACTGTGCGCTCCAACGTTGCACTTAAACTCAGTGTTCACTACATGACCAATAGATAGATTCATACATTCCAATCGACAGATTCATACATGTTGAATACTTTAACATTCCTCTGCGCATGCATTACTTAACATATTATTCCCATTCTCTGAGGTGAATACATATAAAATCAATCACATAACAGAGGTTTCCAGCATTAAACATTCATACCAAGCAATTAAACAATCATAAACACACATTGGTCACACAACACAGAATTTAACGTGGTTCACCCACCGGATGGAGGCTACGTCCACAAGAACGGTTGTTAATATTGATCTTAATGGGAAGGGTACAACTGTTCTTAGTCTGCGCACTCAGCTGCAGACTCTCTTCTCTCTCTCAGATAGGTCTCTGCATACTCAGCTGCAAAGCCTTTACAATGGCTTTTCTAAGCTTAAGATTCTACAATAATCAATACTTAACAAAATGAAGAGTAACCCTTCCCTTACAATATTGTACCTTATTTATAGATCATGCCTGTACGTCATGTCTTTACAATTATTAGGCTGAAACCCTAAGGTTTCCAAAACTGGCATGGCTAACTGCCACCCTAGCTGTCGTCGTCGACAGCCTACTCTGCTTGCTCCATCTGGGCCACTCGTGGCTCACACGCTCTTCTGACAGCCGTAGTCCTCAAAACGGTTACAACTGCATCATGGCCTGTCTCTTTCCACTCCTTCTCCTGCCTGTCTCCATCGACGTCGTGGCCTAGCTTCTCAACTGCTTCCCGCCACATGTTCGAATAGTTCGCTTTCATCTGTCATCCACCTATTCCTTGCCCAAACTAGGTCATATCCTCATTTGACCTTTACCCATGTTCTGCCCAAAAATAGCTCATGTGCTACCATGCGCATTGTCCTACTACGCGACCGTGCCTTAGCCATTTTCATTGCCCGACACACGCAAACCTCAAAATTGTCCGTCGCCTACCGCCGCGTGCAATGCGCTTTCACCAAAACTACTTTCTCTTCCTGTCGCAGCGTGCTACGCGTGCTTTTCCATACTTGTATATTTTTCCAACCCACTTGGTCCCATCCCAACATGTTCATAATTACAATTGGATCAAAATATGTTTGATAGGCATTAATTCTCTTTACAGTCCAACTGATCCAATACCAAACAAGTCTCAGCAGGCCGCATGGATAGATGCTCGAGCTGTTCCTGTAACAAGCTGAACCAGAGCCCATAAAAGCGTGACTGATAGCCACATACTCCTTTGTCTACGTGTCTTGGCAAGCTGATACACCTGAATCTTATTACTTTCATTTATCCTTCACAAGTCAGCACAATTAGGAATAAAACCCATAATCACAAGTAATATTTAAGCATTAAATACAACAAAGCAATAATGAATTATACCTGCTTGAATCCATGCTTTCCCTTGGAAAGATAATGACTTAGTTACAATAATAGGGGAAAAAAGGGAAACGGATCTCAATGAAAGTGAGCACAAAGGGGCATTTCTAGCACCCAACAGTGCATAAGAACCTGATGCAGTAAGAGCTATTGTAGTGAGCAAGAGAAACTACAGAAGGTTGGCAAGGCTATACAATTGGACCAACTATGACATGGAAGAAGAATTCCATGCTATGATGAGAAATTTGAAAGGAAAATTCATTAACCCCTATATTGCTCTTGTATTTCTATTTTGTGAGCTTTCTATATAGAAATTGATGGCATAGGAATGCTGAGAACGCAAGAGATTCGATGCATGAAGTAAATAGGTACTAGTGGACATACTTCTAGCTATTGAATAGTGCATGTACATGAAGTTGCATTTTGGTAAAGCTAATGAAGTTTACATATGTAATGAGCCACTAATGATATTTGTTGTGGTTGAAACATGGTTGCATATGTTGATGATATTGTTTCATGTGATCAACAACCTAATGGACAAAGGTTGGTGCAACAGAGCTATGATCATGAGGATTGGTAGAAGGACTGTGTAGTCCTTGGTAAGAAGCCAAGATGATTAGGTAACATCAAGGATGCTAATTGGAACCATGCATGTATGTTTTATTTATGCTAATTGTACAAGTTTTGAAATGGGATTGGGTGAGAATCACTTGAACCATATTTTGTAATCCTAGAATGGCATGCAGGTATGGTTGAATGCATTGTGTGAATTCCATACCACCATGGTATGGTGAGGTATGGGTAATGGGGGCAAGGAGCTTCATACCATATAATTGTTCTAAAAGTTAGAATGCATTTAGATAAATATATATCATGCCATGTGTATGCTAGTGACAAATTTAATAACTAGGGAAAGTAAGGACTTATAGTCCTATTATGGTAGTGCATGCTATATGAGATAACCTAGTTAGGACATAATGTGTTTGAATGGTAGAATGCATGACATGATAGTGTAGTATGCATGGATCAATGTAAGGTGACATTGAGTGAAGGTGCATTAAAATATTTTGTGAAGCTTGTGGGTATGCATTGAATGAATGCACCTGAAGAGTTTGTGGAAAGGTTGTAAATGTGCATGCATGGGAGTGGGTGCACATGTTGTGATGCATTGCATGAATGCATAGTTGTGATGTATGTTCCATTGCAAATTAAATCATGGATAAAATGATGAATTAATGATAATTCTAGAATCATTTCATGAGTTTCTATAAATGCAGGAGTGTGAGTGCATGAAGAAGACAGTCATGTTTGATGAGCTGCCAGAATGATCTGGGGAAGAACTAAGTTGTATAAATGATATAGCTCTGAAAGTGCTTGAATGATTGAGAGTTATAATTCTGAAAATTACTTCAGTAACTGGGGCAGCAATGAAAAATTTATGTGCATGAAGAACTTACAAGTGTTTGGTTGATTGAAGTTTCAGATCTTAGACAGAAAATTCCTTGGGTATGGTAGTGTGGGTAAGACCGTAATGAAGGGATGGAAATTACCATGTGCAAGAGCCAAACCTCATGAGGAGGGTCTCGTGGTTGTAAGATTAAATTTATGAACATACCATATTGTTAATTTTGGATTTGAAACCCTCTAATTTAAGTTTATGTAAATAATTTCATGGCTGCAAATCAATTTCTGTGGTAGAAAAAACTGTAAATTCATGTTTGTATTTAATTATTAGTACCATTAAAGGATTATGGAAACCAAATTTGAATAATGATTGTTAAGTGCTACTTACTTCTTGGATAATCCAGGATTGTGTCAAAGGGACATTTTGTAGGTGGATGGTTGTACTAGGGAAGCAAGCATGGAAACCTAATGGGCAGAGTGGTGCCACTTACAAGAGCTAAACATCATGAGGATGTCTCATCTGCACTGCATGATTGGTAAACAATATGAGTAATATGGTAAATATTATGCCAGTAAGGAATATGTGGGTTATGGAACATAAAACGGAATGAGGTGCAAACCGAGGGATTGTCAACTCAAAGAAGGGAGCCCCCATTTCTCGCAAATGAAGGAAAGATACATCTACAAGTGGATAAGTGTTATGTAAACCTTAGCTGAAAATATACATGACTGATTAATAGTGTTAATGTGAAGAGCATGTTCTATTTTATTATATTTATTCAGACTCCTTGAAGTATGATTAGGACCTGCATAGTTTATATCAGTGAGGGGTACACAACTTTCTGGTGCTGGGTTATGTTAGGATTATCAATATTGACTACACCCTAAGGGAATGGAAGCATTCTTGGTGTTTCAATATTTGATAGTGAATGTTATATGTTTAAAATTTCAGAGAAACAGTACTAATGAGCCTACTTACCCCTCTTATGTTGTCAGCTTGAACAAATACAATTTGGTGTTGCACACTAAAGAAGCAAAGTGAAGAGGGTGTTATGAGGGGTTGTCGGGAAGGGATGCTATGTGTATGAAGGGTTGTTGTGTGTATGAAGGGTTGTTGTATGTGTGAAAGGATGATTCATGCCTATGGCTCAGTAGTAGAGCCTTGACCTAGAATGGTCATGGTGCAGTTTCCTTCCATTGACTAATGACTTAGATGGATGTGCTAGCTTGGCAATGGAGAGGGAAAACTAGGTATGGGACTGGTTTGGCACCACCAATGCCTGATAAACTGAGTCGGTGTACTGGATTGGAATTGACTATTTGGATGGCGTGGAGTGTCCTGCGAGCTAGCCAACATCCAATTCCACATGTGATCCCAAGGCTTGTAAAGTAAAGCAGGACCCTGTGGACCACAGAGGAAATGTCCAATAAAATAAGTATTCAATTTCCATCTATTTCGTATTCTGGATAATGAAAGATTTCATGTACAATTATTATAACAACCAAGCTGATACACTATTGTTTCTTTGTTGGAAACCCCGGTCATTGCAGGACGCAAGAAGCCTTGAAGGAATCCCAAGGATGCATGTGAGCATGTAACTGTTCTAGAGGGCTTAGCATGAGCATCAATGAAGAATGGTGCTAGTGGACTTGTGTGGGTCCTAGCAACCAAAGGTTCTGTAGGAAATAATGGGAAAGAGTTCCCTGGATGAGAGGCCTTGGACGGACCGTAGACACTAAGTGTCATAGCCAAGAAAATGAAAGTCAAGCATTGACATTGAAGTGAAAGAGGCTAGGATCATGAAACCACAGTGGTGGTGTGACTCCAGATTGGAACAAGAATAAGAGGAGAAAAATCTTACTCTTATCTTTCCTTTTATTGATGCATTTATAAAACAGAAAATTGTTGAATGCATGATGTGACTGAAATTGATTGTGTTTAATTTCTTGAGATAAATTGTGATTGCTCAAATAGAAAGATCCCTATGAAGGAATGAACATGAATAAGCTCATGTGTATGTTGGGAAAGCATGAAAAGTGTGGAAGTCTCATGAATAAAGCATAGATTCTCCATGTCATTTGGGTGATTAATTGAATGATTTTAATGTTTGTATTATGCTTGGCCTAACAAGAATTGCCATGATGAATTCCACAGGTGAGAAATTGAAATCAAATTGGTTGCAGCAGTTACAAGGCAAGTGGTGCTAGCAAGCAAGTGTGGGAAGATGCAACAATTGATCATGGAAGCAGACCAAAGGTGGTTAGAGTTGGCTGAAAAACTTATCCAAACAATTTCTAAGACTAAAGAGAATATTGGAGAAATGCTCAAGCTACAAAGGCAATAGAATGAGATGAACCATAGGGCCTTGCATGACTCTATTTATCTGCAAATGGAGGTGAATAACATTCTGGAAGCAACTAGTAGTGGAAGGGGCAGTGGACCAATGAAGAGACATCCACCCACTCATCCCACTAAGAAATGTTCCAGGAAGGAATAATCCAAGGAAAGTGAGTAGGTAAAGAAAAATCAGCCACTGAAATGTTGGAAATGTGGAGGAGAGCATTGCCTCCACAACTACCCAACAATAAATAGCAAGAGAGATGACAACCATGAATATTTAAGGCTTGTAGATCAGTTGGAAAGAAAGTAAAAAGAAGGGATTGCTATGAAGCAATGCCCACTTGCAGAGCTGGATGATTAAAGCCGACTGGGGCAGCTTGTGGAAGACAAAGGACTTAGTCCTGAAAGTTCAATGTAGAGAGCAAAATGCAAGGGAAGACCTACAAATTTTTTGTAATTTTGGACATGTGTAGATTGTATATGTAATCCTAAGTGTTGGAACACCGAGGACGGTGTTGTTCTAAGGGAGGGAGGATGTAATATCCCTCATTCTGACCTTAGGCTATTTTGGTTGTTATGTAAATATTGTAAGGTGTGTTTACCCTAGTGTGGAGCTCAAGGCCAAGGCCCCAGTAGTGGATGTTCAGGTTCATTTGCATAGGAAAATATTGGACAGTTTGATAATCCATGTGCTGTTAAGCCATGGGATAATTGTAAATGATGTAATTATTAATTATTGCAATGTCGAAATACCCAAGAAGCTGGCTAATGAGGAAACCAATGAGAAGGGGTCCATATGTATCCATTAGAGAGAGGTGAGGGGGTTATGGGATTGGTACCCATGCTGTCACATGTCCAATTGTGAACCCATTTGACTCACCATGCTGACAATAATGCAATTGTAAGAGGGTGGGTGAGAAAACCAGACCCATGAATTCGATGGAGGATGGGGCAACCTGTGAATTCATATGAAGGGTATGGCCCTGTGTATTTCTTGTCCGTTAAGCCACTCCACGCATGGAAATTCACCATTCTGTTTTTCTAACCATTGTTGACCAACAATCCAAGGCATTCACGCATTTGCAGAGCCTATCCGAGAGAGAAACAAGAGAAAATCACGATTTCTGTGCGAGCCGAATGTATAGAGACGAACATGGAAAGAGAGCCCTGTGTAAGAATGGAAACGGGTTGGGACAGCCATAGATATATTGTGGGGATAAATTATAGAATGGGAATGGATTAGAGAACCCATGTGAACACCCAAATTTGTTTGTAGAAGGCCGAATGGAAAAGTAGATTTTAGGCTGCGGCCCTGTGAAGAACCAGTTTGATTAATAGAGAAGAAGGTCATCCTAGGGTTGTATCTGCTTGACAACTCAGTAAGGGTAAAATTATCATGAAAACCGGTGGTTTGGACCCTTTTATGCCACCTTGAGGAGCACTGGAGGGAAGGGGCCTTGAGGGACTATGCAATAGAGAAAAGGGCCTCCTTGGTCATGGGTGAGGTAGGTAATGAGGGTACCATATTGTGTGAGTTGCTGAGATGCCTATAGCTCTGTGGGTGAGCTCACTTCTTATCAGTAGCCTCCCTATTTCCTTGTGTGCTTGGTAAACCCAACCATATGTTGGCTTAGCATTGGGATGGAACCTTAACTGTGAGAGAGCCCATTAGCCCTCCTTAGTGGATACACAACCCAGTTCAGGGGTGGTCTCACAACTAAAAGAGTATAGGTTGGATAGAGACCTAAGGTTGGGTGGAAAGTTGTCCTCCCTTAGCTAGTTGCTTGGGGAAGCTTCATTCCATAGATAAGTGTTCCTTATGGTGTTTAAATGATGACATTTCATGTGTTATGTATGCTTATAATGTTCAAGTTAATGATTGAATGATTACATGGAAATGTATCAATAAGAAGTTATGTATGAGCATGAATAGGAAGTTGAATGCATGCTTGAATGCTTCATCATTGCTTGAGTGTAATGTAGGACTAATATTGCAGGTTATAGAGGTGTTGAATAGATTTTGTTTCATAGTACTTGTTTAGTTATGCATGCATCTATTTTCTTAATATGGGGATGGTTCATGGATGAAGAGAATTGTATGCCTATGCATTTTGTTAAGTCTGTTTGTATGTTGTCATCTCACTTCTGCACTGAGCTAACTAGTAATGAATGTCATGGTTGGTAGACGTGTGTGTGTTAATAGGGATAACCTCTACTGTTGTGTGTGCTAATTACATGTGGCTTGCACCTTACATTCTATCCTTAGATTGGTACTTAGATGTGATTATGCTTGAAGAATAGAACTAAACCCTGCATGCTTTCCTCACTCTGCCTAGGAGAGGATATGTGCATGTATGCCATTCCATTTATGTGAATCAAGTTTCATTCCTTGTGTTCATGGAGCATGCTTATGCCTATTAGAAAACCCCTTGATATTACTTTTGAGTTGTACTTTGAGGAATTGGGCTAAGTCTGATAAATGTGTAGGACATTCCATCCTAGACTTGGAGAAAAACAGTCACCCCTGAGGATCGGATCAAGGAGGTGAGACTTGGAAGAAATGGAGCAGATCTTATGGAAGAAGGGAAAAGGAACATAGGGGAGTTATATGCCATATTTTAGTTGGAAATTGACAAGTCTATAGTGCTCAGATTAGGTAGGTGGTCATACTATTGGATAGATCTCTCCAAGATATTTAAAATGGTACCGACCTTGTACCATTTGGACCAGGGATGAGAGAGTTATGACCCTCAGAAGTTGGCCTTAGAAGCTTGCTAGAGCAAGGGTATATGGTCCTGGCCTTTCCGCATCTGCAAGGACCTTTCCACATTCGCAATGCGAATTCCAGATTGCGGATGTCAGAAGGCCAACTTCCATAAGACTAGTGTATTGGATTTCCACATTTCTGCATCTATAACACGAAATGTGGATTGCGGGAGGTAACTTTTCTCGAAATGGGGATTTAGGATTTCCGCATTCTCGCATCTGTAATGCGGAATGCGGAGGATGGTTTCTCCTGGGTTAACAAACTGGTGTTCCACACTTCTGAGATCCGCAATGCGGATTGCAGATTACGGGAGTGAAATATTTATGGAGCTATGAATTGGGCTTCCTCCTTTTCGAGTTCAGCAATGCAGATTGTGGAAGTCGGAACAGGGATTTCTGCGGAAGGGCCTATTTAACAATTCAGCTTCCGAATCTGACTGTGGGTTGCGTATTGGAGAGCATTTTGGATTTTGGATCTGAGCACATTGCGGTTGTGTATGAAAATGAATGAATTTGGAGAAAAAAAGAGATGCACCAGAGGGTCTCCCATATCCCCTGAAGGCCATCACAGAGGTTGGGGAATGTGACAAGGACGTCTTCCACAAAGAGTAGGTAGGTTATCCAGATAATATATGTAATTTTTAGTCCCAATAACTCACTGGATCCCATCTTTGTTTTTAGTAGTAAACTCAGTCCTTCGATGATCAGAATGAAAAACCATGGCGACAAGGGACAACGCTGTCATATTCCCCATGAATTGTTGAAAAATTGGGTAGAAAATCCATTAACCAGGATTTAATAGGCAACAAATGATATACATCCCATGATCCAGTACCGAACCGCTTTAGTAGCCAGACCAATCTGTAGGAGAACTAGTCTTAAAAAGCTCCAATCCACTCGATTGTAGGCTTTTGCAAGATCTAATTTCAAGACCACCATCTTCATTTTTTTTGACTTGGATGAGTGAAGGCCCTCCCAAGCTATCCCAATAGCATCCCAAATATGACGATCTGCCAAGAAACTGAACTGCTCCTTTGAAACAAATTTTGAAAGAAAAGGTTTGAGTCTACCTGCAATAATTTTTTAGATGACTTTATAAATAAGGTTACACAGAGATATAGGTTGGAAGTCACTGAAAGCTTGAGGATTATAAGTATTTGGTATGAGAGTAAGGAAAGTTGCATTTGTGGATCCACTGACCAAGCCAGTTTTCCGAAACTCTTCAACCACCTCGAGTAAATTAGGTCCCATTAAGTCCAAAAATTACAGGAAAAAATCTACCGTCCAACCATCCAGGTCTGGACTCTTATCTTTTGCGAAGCCTTTGATGACCCCTAACAATTTCGAATGAGTGACAGGATCTGCTACACTTTTACCTTATCTTATTTGTTTTTTAAAATATATTGGTAGAGGAAGAATATCTTATTTGGTTTTTAAAATAGCTTTAAAATGTATGATAAATTTGTGTGTATGTAGTATATGTAAGATATTTTCCATGTATGTGTGTTATGTATATGTATTATATACTTATAAAACGAGAACCTTCTAGCCGAATAAAAAACTATCTAGCAAGTGACAAAATTGAAAGCAAAGAGAAAATTGTCTCATAAAATAAAAAATAGTTCATAATACTAAGAGAAGTACAAAAGATAACACACCCAAACAAACTTAAAATAAAAATATATCGATAGTCCTAGATGAGACTAAGGGCCCACTTTGGAATTCCTCTTCACTAATATAATTTTCAAGCATATGAAGTCCCTCTTTGGAGAGGGAATCAACTTGCATGTTATACTCCCAGTAAACACGAGTTAAGAATATCACTTGAAACTGATTAGAAATATATCTTAGATGTGAGACCAAGGAATGGGGACCCGTACTTTGAATTTTTTTATGATCCTTCATCCATTGGTAACGATCATATAATCCCCAAATACCCTAAGGTGATGGATGAATTTATTCAAAGAAGATTTCATGAGGAACAACAGAGCCTTGAACCCACCATTGTTAGTTATTCCTATTCCCAAATTATTCTCAGCTACAAAATAGTGGGACTTAGAAAAGTAGAGCACAAAATAGAAAATATTAATCCATCCAAATAGGGCCTTTGTAAGCCCCATCAAAGAAACACAAGGAAAATGATTTGTTAATGGAAATATCTCCCATAAACCTTGGGAATTTAACAATGTCAAAGGCATGGAAAAAATTAAGTAGAGAAGGAACCTAAGTCGAGACATGAAATGGAGGGATTTGTTTATCTTCAAATATACAAGAGTTTCAAGAAATCCAAAACCCCTATATTACTAAGTATGGGAGAGCCTATTTTTTTTAATATCCCTTCTTATAAACCATTCCTTAAAATTCTCGTCCACAGACATTTTCAGCCACAAATTTGTGAGACCGAGGTTATCTGCAACCTCTTTCTAGACTTGCATTAAGAAAGAAAAATCCATAAAAAGATGAGACGTAGTCTCATTTTGATATTTGAACAAAGAGCTTCCCAAGTCAAGCCTCTATTCTTAAAGGTCAACCATATGAATAAAGTGCACTTAGTTGGAACTCTCAACTGCCATAGCTTAGAACACCACCAAGAAGCCTAAACAACATCATATGGTTGTAGAGATAGATGGCCTAATTTAGCTGTGTAATCCCCTCTTTCTTTGTCATAGCCCAACGTAGTTCATTTGGAGTATCTTTAAGATGATTGTGGGATTTCCTTAACTCAAGAAAAAATTCTCCTAGAACTGCCCCAATTGGGATTCCATACCTAAATCCTGAGAGGAGATCCATCCTTGATACCAAAAGGTAGTGTCTTGGGGCCACACGATGATGTTAAGATTAAATATTCCCATCTCTTGGAGATAATTGACAAGAGCATCAGGAAGGAAAATATCTTGCTCGGAGTCAATAATTTCATCAGTGCCAATCTTGACCTAAGACCCATTTCCAACTTTCCAAGCCAAATAATGACCATTAATCATTGAAAAATCTCTCAAGATAAAGCTTTCCATTGATTTGAGACATTGTTCACACTCTTTCTTTCCATCCAAATTCAATAAAGAAAGGAATTTATAGAGATGTATTTCTAAATGATATCCTTCTCCACAATATATCTTTAGTTATCAATTGCCAAAGAGACTTCGTAGCAAGAGAACACCCAAATAAGTGGATATATTTTAGGTACTAGCCCCCTTGTTCCTTAGGGGTTATAATTAGTTTCCATTTGTCCAAATGGGATCCCAAAAACTCACTACTACCCTTCCATAAATAATTGAAGCAACACTTTATGCTTTTTGCGAGAATCCCCTTAGGAATATTAGTAAGAGTATGTCAAAAAATAGGGACTGTTTCTAACATAGATTTAATTAAAACTAACCTAATACCTATGGAGAGCCACCTATTGCATCAAAACACAAACCTCTATTTAGTTCTTGACAACAATCACCACTAATCTTCCTTTCCATAATTTTTAGCTTTTATTGAAATTCCAAGGTATTTGAAGCCTTCATCCAACCCTTAGAGTGGGAAAGGGTAAATCCCTTCCACTCTTGCCTCCAGAACATCATGTTGGGAATATTGTTGTCATTGATGTCAAATACAAGGGGATACTATTGATCTCCAAGATGAAGATGAATATTGTTGATTATATTATTGTCATTGATGTCAAAGAAGATTGCAGATAATGATTATGGAAAAATGAAGATAATGATGTGCACCCCACTTACCCACTTGAGGAGGAAAGCAAACCAAAGAAATATGAAGAAACCACACAATAGGACCACCTTGAGGAGAATATGGACACCATGAAATAGTAAGGAGATATCCTAACCATGATGTTTAAATGAAGACCCCACTTGCATAAGGAAATAAAACCAAAGAAATATGAAGAAACCACACAATGGGACCACTTTGCGGGCAAATGAGGATTCCTTGCAATTATGAGGAGGAAACATAACCATGCCCTTGACAAAGGGAGGGGTTGGTTGGACTTGAAGACATTGAATATAAGGTATGTTCCCACCTTGTAAATAAATAGAGGGGAATGAAGGGGTAAACACCCCCTTGTGGATCCTTGGAAATAGGTCGACCCTAAAAGAAGAAGGATCCCCCAAAAGAACCCTATAAAGGTATAAATAAGAGGAGCACCGATCTAATTTCATCATCTCATCCTCACTTGAGTTCCTGTCTTAAGTAGGGTGAAATTCTTAAGAGAAGGGAGAGAAGGAAGAGAGAAGAGAGAGAAGGAGAACTTGTAAGGATCCTTTCAGAGGTGTTCTCTTGAGAATTTTTTGGGATATTTGAAGATTCTTTTTCTAAGGTTTTTCTAAGGTCCTATAAGGAGGATGATATGCACACTTATGGAAGAGGAAATATTGAAGATGTGATCTATTATTCTTGGATGAAAATTTCATTGTTGGGAAGAGTATTTTATAGTTTTCTTTGAGATGTGATATTGAAATATTTTCTAAGGGTTCTTCTCTAGATGAGGCTCATGTAGAAGGTGACCATGTCAAACTTTGGAATTGGTTTGAAGATGATCTCATGACAAATTGTGGAGTAGATCCGAGGCAGGATATGAGGCATATTTGTGGCAGATATGAGGCAAGTTATGAAGTATATTTCAAGCATATCCGAGGAAGGATATGAGGCATATTTGTAGCAAATTATGGAGAAGATGTGAGGAAAGTTATGAGCAGATTTGAAGCATATTGTGGAGTAGATATGAGGCATGATCCGAGGTAGATTTGAATCAGATTATGGAGCATATCTGAGGCAGGTTATGAAGCAGATTTGAAGCTAATTATGAGGTAATCGTTGAGGTGATTATGTCAGTATTCTTGTACCTGATTCTTCAATAGGTTGGTGCCTACATCTTATTGAGTTGGTGCTTAGTTGAGGATATTGGTGTCTCTAGTATGTTGGTGCCTTCATGAGTTGGTGCTCAATTGAGGAGATTGGTGTCTCTAGTAGGTTGGTGCCTAAATATTGTTGAGTTGATACTCACTTGAGGAGATTGGTGTCCCCAGTAGGTTGGTGCCTACAAACTTTGTAACAACAAGTTGGTGCCTACATGAATTTATAAAGATAAAATTTTGTGGTTTTCTCTCGAAAGGGTTTCCACGTTAAATTATGTGCATTGTGATTTGATTTTATGTGTATTTACTGTTTCAGAGTAAATGAATGGTTGATGAATGTTTAAAGTAATAAAAGGTATCTTATACTGATTCACCCGCCCCCTCTTAATATAAGCATAAATTCAACAATTGGTATTAGAGTAGGTTCCTTTAGAAACAGTCTAACCACTGGAAGGTAGATCTTGGGAGCACACATGGATTGGCAAGAAGGTTTCTCTACAAGCAAGGCTCCGTTGTTTGATGAAACGAACTATGCATTTTCGAGCATAAGGATGTGAACATAACTAAGGGCTGTTGGATTTAATATTTTGCAATTAGTGGTGGCTGGGTATATAGCTTCAATAAAACCACCAACAGATGTGGCTGGAGAGAAGCTTACTGAAAATAATGCAAAAAGCTCTGAATGCCATTTTATGTGGTCTATCAAAATTTGCGTTTTTCAAAGTGATGCATTGTGAATCAACAAAAGAAATATGGGACAAGCTTAAAATTATCTATGAAGTTGATGACAAGGTTAAGAAGGAAAAGCTCCAAAATCATAGAGGATAGTTCGAGGGTTTGAAACTGAAAAAAGAAAAAAATGTTGTAGCATATCTCCTCCATGTGGATGAAATCAATGCCATCAGAGGACTTGGTCAAACCGTTGAAGAACGATGATTGTACTGAAGGTATTAAGGTCAGTCCCCTTAAGGTTTGATACCAAAGTCTCTTCCATTGAATAAATGAAGGATCTTGATAATTTGGCAATGGATGAATTTCATGGGATCCTCATAGCCTATGTGATGAGAACTAAAAATCCAATATGAAAAGAAGCAACTTTCAAAGCATCAAAGAAGATAACGAGGACACAAATTTGATGATTAATCCAGTTAGGAATTAGATACAGAGGAAGCACAATTTGTGAGAAAGCTATATAGGGGATCAAGAAAATTCAAAGGTAAACCACCTTTTAAATGCTTCAATTGCGTTAAAGTAGGACATTTTTCCTCAAAGTGTATATATGCATAAGGAGAAGATAGTGATGACGAAGAAGAGAATAAAAATAAGAAAGGAAACAAACCTCATATAAACAAAAGAGGAAAACCTGCTAATAAGAAAAAAATTTACTCTAAAGAGAATAGTGGTGATGGATATGATTGCAAAATTAACAAAGAAGATATTTTCTTCATATCCATGGATGCAAAGTCTACTGATAAATAAAATGAAGATAATCAGAAAGAAAAACCAGATTTAGAATAAGAAGAAGAAATTGATGGATAAGTGAATCTTGAACTAGAACTTGTCAGTACCTTAGAAGAAATAGATAGGCTAAGGAAAAAGAATATAAAGCAGATGAAAAAATTGCAGAAATATGGAAAGAAGGATCATGATGAAACATAAAAGAAAATTGTCATCCTAAAGACTCAACTAGAAGAGGAAAAAATGATAGAAGAAGTAGTGAGAAGTTTGCTCAAGGAAAAATAAGAAATCCGTGAGAAGCTTGAGTTTGAAGTTGTCTCTTTAAGAAAGGAATTGGAAAAGTCAAAATCTCAATTACACATAAGTTTGAAGAGCACTGAAACTTTGAATGAGATTCTCAATTGACGAAGGTGACTATTCATGAAAATAGGTCTTGGCTATGATGAGAATCAAAAGATCCCCGAAGAAAATGAAAGAAAGGAAAATGAAGAAAATATTAAAAGCTATGCAAATGTTCTCAAAGGATTCATCATCAATGAAAGAAACAACAGAGGAAATGATGACCAACAAAAACCTAATTCTTCTCACAAGAGGAACAAGAACAAGTTTAGAATATCTATTCCACCAAGAATGTCTTTCACAAACCAGTACTAAAATCTCTTCCTTGGCTATTGTTTTTCTTGCAATAATTTTGTTCATAAGGCAATACATTGTAGAGCTTATGCAAGAAGTGACAATGTGATAAACATAAATGGAGTTACTTATAAAGCCTCAAAGAATGATTATGTGAACAACAAAACCAAAATTGATCATGGGTTTGCTGACATAAACCAAAATTCATTTTCTCCCCTACTTGATTACAATACTGAATGCTACAAGTGCAATAACTATGGGAACATAACTCGTTACTGTAGAAAAAGCATAGTGGGATATTCTAAAAAAAATAGAGAAGAATATTTTTTTTCCAAACATAAAGAAGGGTATTCTAAGACTTGGAAGCAAAAGGAATAGAAAAAGGAAGAATTTGGAATTACACTCTATGCTCAAGATAAAGGGAATTAATTGTACATTGGCAGTGGATGTTCAAAACACATGAGAGGGTATTAGACCAAGTTTCTCATGTTAAAAGAAGAAAAAGGAGGCAATGTTACTTTTGGAGGTAATGCTTCTACATAGATAGCTGGAAAATGTATTGTTAGTCTTGGTAATGGAAAGACTAAAAAACATAATGTCTTGCTTGTTGAAGGGATAAGAATAACCTTCTAAGTGTCTTTCAAATGTTTGATCAAGGTTACAATCTCACCTTTCATTCTAAAGGGTGTGAGATAACAAAAGCAGATTTAGGAAGATTAGTGTCAAATGCAATCAGAACCTCAAGCAATGTATACATACTTGATGAAATGAAAGGAAAAAAACTTGCAAGGGAGTGATATCCTCTCATCTTTCTAGTAAGTGCTTGAGGAGAAGCAAAATCTTGGGGGGAGAATCCCTTTTCCTTTGATATAAAAGGGGGATATTTATAGACAAGAAAATAATTGAAAATGCAAAGAGAAACACAGGATGAAGGGGAGAAACCCTTTTCCATTGATGTCAAAGGGGGAAAGTTGTCGATAGGAGGATAGTTGTAGACAAGGGAAGAATTGGAGACAAAAGGAGAGTTGCAGACATGGGGAGTTACTATAGGATTGGTGCAAATTTGACTAAGGGTTTGGAGAGATTGTTGGAAATATTGTTGTCAATGATGTCAAAGACAAGGGGAGACTGTTGATGTCCAAGATGAAGATGAATATGGTTGAATATATTGTTTTCATTGATGTCAAAGAAAGAAGAAGATTACAATTAATGATGATGGAAAAATGAATATAATTATGTGCACCCCACTTACCCACTTTAAGAGGCAAGCAAACCAAATAAATATGAAGAAACCACACAAAGGGACCACCCTGTGGAGAAGAAGGACACCATGAAATAGTAAGGAGATAGCCTAACCATGATGTCTAAATAAAAATCCCACTTTCCCACTTCCTAGAGGCAAGAAAACCAAAGAAATATGAAGAAACCACACAATGGGACCACTTTGCGGGAAAAGGAGGACACCTTGCAATAATGAGGGGGCATCATAACCATGCCCTTGAAAAAGGGAGGGGTTGTTTGGAATTGAATACATTGAATATAAGGTATGTTTCTACCTTGTAAAGAAAGAAAGGGGAATGAAGGGGTAAGCATCCCCTTGTGGCTCCTTGGAAAGAGGTTGGCCCTAAAAGAAGAAGAATCCCCCAAAAGCACCCTAGAGAGGCATAAATAAGAGGAGCACCACTCCGATTTCATCATCTCATCATCACTTGAGTTAATCTCTTAAATAGGGGGCAAATTTAGAGAGAAGAGAGATATGGAAGAGATACACGAGAGAAGGGGCATTCGTAAGGAGCCTTTTGAAGACGTTCTATTGAGATTTTTCTGGTATATTTGAAGATGCTTTTTCTACGGGTTTTCTAAATTTATCTAAGGAGGAGGAGGTGAACTTATGGAAGAGGAATGCTTGAAGCTGTGATCTATTATTCTCTGATGGAACTTCCACTGTTGGAACTTTAACTGTTGGGAAATTTCACTACTGGGAAGAGTCTTTTATAGTTTTCTTTGATATGTGATGTGAGAGGTGACATTTTCAGATTTTGGAAATGGTTTGAAGATGATCTTACGATAGATTTTGGATTATATTCGAGGCAGTCTATGAGGAATATTTGTATCATATTATGGAGCATATCTGAGGCAAGTTATGAAGTATATTTGAAGTAGATAGTGGAGCAGATCTAAGGTAGGATATGATGCAAATTTGTAGTAGATTATGGATCATATGTGAGGTAGGTTATGAAGTAGATTGTGGAGCATATCTAAGGTAGGATCTGATTCATATTTGAAGTAGATTATGGAGCGGATCTGAGGAAAATTTGAAGCAGATTATGGAGCAAATATGAGGCAGGTTATGAAGTAGATTTGATGCTAATTATGAGGTAATATTTGAGGTGATTATTTCAGCATTATTGTACCTAATTATTTAGTAGGTTGGTGCCTACATCTTGTTGAGTTGGTGCTTATTTGAGGAGATTGTTGTCTCCAGTATGTTGGTTCCTACATATTGTTGGGTTGGTTATCAATTGAGGATATTAGTGTCTCCAGTAGGTTGGTTCCTACATATTGTTGAGTTAATTCTCATTTGAGGGGATTAGTGTCTCCAATAGGTTGGTTCCTACAAAATTTGTAAGAGAAGGTTGGTTCCTACTTGAATTATAAAGATAAGCTTTTGTGGTTTTCTCCCGAAAGGATTTCCATGTTAAATTCTATGTACAATGATTTGAGTTTATGTGTATTTACCGTTTCAAAGTAAATGAATTATTTATGAATGTTTAAAGTAAGAAAAAGTATCTTATACTGATTCACCCCCCGTAATATAATCTTAACGACAATAAATTAGTTTTTGACAACAATCACAACCAATCTTCCTTTCCATAATTTTATATTTTATTGAAAATCTAAGCTATTTGAAGTCTTCATCCAATCATTGGAGTGGTAAAGGAAAAACCCCTTTTAGACTTTCCTTTAGAACATCATCCAATCCATAAGAGTACATAGTAGATTTATTTGCATTAACAACCATTCTAGTTGCATAACCATATAAATTAAGGACTTGTTTCAACCGTTGAGCTTCCACTAGGATACCAAAATAGAAAAGTAAGACATTGTCCATGAAGAGATGGGTAATATATTCTCCCCTTCCCACCTAAATCCCTAGAAGCTATCTATGTATCTTAGCTTCATTTATAGCCTTGTTGAGCTCCTCAACAACCAATAAAAATAGATATAGAGTTAACGAGCATCCCTACCCGTTGCCCTTGAGATGGATTAAAAAATGAAGTGTTGGACCCATTGATTAAGACATAAAAAGAAGCATAGTTCACACAACCTATAGTCCAATTCACTAAGGGAAAAGAGAAACCCAAATATATCAACAAAATTCTCAAATACAACCAGGAAACCCTGTCGTAAGACTTAAACAGGTCTAGCTTAAAAACCATAGCTGGGGAATGAGGCAATTTAATGGAGTGAAGGCCCTCCTAGGTTGAGCCTATAGCTTTGTGAATCAACATCCCCTCCAAAAAAACAAACTACTCAAGGGAGATATATCTAGACAGAAAGGGATCAAGTCTCAATTAAATGATCTTAGACATGACTTTATAGACACCATTCCAAAGAGATATGCATATAAAACCATCAAAGTTCTCTGGATAGTCCTGTTTAGGGATCAAATCTATGAAAGTGGAGTTAAAATTACTCATAAACTTACTAGACAACCTTACCTCTTCAAAATCCTTGAGGAGATCATCACCAATGATCTTAAATAAATCCGAAAGGAAGTCCAGAGGTCACCCATTAATTCCTAGGCTCCTATATTTATAAAAATATTTTAAGACTACTTAAAGTTCCTCCAGTAAGAAAACCCTTAAAATAGATTCATTATACTCATACTCAACCACAAGGTGGAAAAAATACACAACCTTCCAAATCTCTCCAATATTTTCCCTGGATGGCTCACTAAAGATATCCTTGAAGTGTTTAAAATCAATATAAACTAACCCTTGAAACCCACTTACTTTGTTACCATCCCCGTGGAGAAGCTCCTAGATGGTGTTCTCAACTTTCCCAAAATTAACATATTTATGGAAAAAAATTTCATTTTGATCTCCATAATCTAACTAGATATCTTGACCCTTAAGTCTTTTGTCTTTATCCTTATTTGAGAATAACTTGGTTTTCTGAGATTTTAGAGTCTTGATCCTGGTCATTACCTGAACATTATACAATCCATTAGAGTGTCCACGGTATAGAAGGTCAAAAATTTGCTCCACCTCCTTAATAAGTCCATCTCTATCCCTAAACCTCTAACTAGCCTTTAAGGGACATACTTCTCTTTTACCAACTTAAGAATGTTTGCAAATTGAGAACAAGAAGAATCTTCAGAGTGAATGTCGAACTTCTTCCAAGTAGACTTCACCAGAGACCGATACTCTATCTTAGCATACCGAAAAGGATTATATTTAAAGGGATCCCCTGGCTTCTCTTCACCAAGGCCCAATTCTAAATAGATGGGGAAGTGATTCGAGCATCACACTGGGTCCACCCACAATCGATAGCTCAAAAGGTTATCCAAGCATGCACGATGAGTCCAAAACTAACCTAACTACTTTTCGAACAATACTCCCCAAATCTATTATTAGTCCAGGTAGGATTTATATCCAATGGTGTAATGTCAACCCAAGCAACCATCTCAAGCTAATTAAGAAATAATTTAGTGATCTTATCGTGGTGATAAGGGGATCCCTATTTATCCCCTCTATTCAAGGTAAGATTCAAGTCCCCACTATTGATTTAATTCTCATCCTTAATCCAATGAGAGGAAAATAACTTCTCCTGCAAACATTCTTTTCCATAGTAAGGTCCATAAACATTTATCAAGGTAAGAGATACCCCATTGCTTCTGCAAAAAATCTTAGTACATAACCTGAAAACAAAACAAATGAGTTCAACAAGATTATATTTGGACACTAACCAATGATAAGACCACCTGAACAACCCTGTACATCCAATGCCACAAAGTCCCAACTTGACAGCAATTTTTTCATATCCCTAAGTAGAGGTTTCCCTTTTCACATAATCACCTGAAGAAAAATCAGCTCCATATTATTCAAATCGATCATTCTTTTGATGACCAATTTTTTGGCCTTGGACCCCAAGACTTTGATATTAAGAGATAGAATTTTCATGAGGGAAACTCAGTAAGGGTTTTCTCCTCTCTATGAACCCTTGAGATTAATCTTTGTTTCCCTTGGTGAACCTCTTTCACCACTCTTTATTGGGAATATTTGAGAGTATATTTCTTAATTCCAACCCTAGACTCCCTAAAACTAGGGGATCTTGTGAGGAGGAATGGGATCTTAGATGATAGTGTCCTCCTCCTTGCTTTATACCAGAGGAGGGCCTGAGGGTAGAACCTACAGTAGAGGGGAGGCCCCTCCTTTCCATAGATTTTGAATCTACTGATAAGTTCATTGAATAAGTCCCACCTTCAACCAAACCTGGCCCCAACGTAAAACAACCAATAGTGGTATCTTCCCCTGGAATAAAAGATTCAATGCATTGGGAGCGAGAATCAACCCCCATACTTAAACCCACACTGCCATATTTTTCAATGGGAGGGAAAATTAACGAATAAGACTTACCTAAATATGGAGTGATTTTTTTTCCAAAGGAGATCCAACTTTTGTAGTTCAGTGAGGAAATGGAATTGGATAGGCCTTAGACTGTTGGGTTGTCTACCGATATTTCTTCACTAAATTGAGCATCGAGGACAAGGGGGGGTGGAAATATCCTCGATCCTCAAGTCCTTCTCCCCACTAATCCCTACAAGATGCTCATCCATTTCATCCAATCCTTTGGCTAAGCCTCCAACTACCTCACTTCGTCAATGCAAATGTGAAGTCATATTTATTAGACAATCCACTAAAATTTCTTGAGTTGCAGAGCTACCTCCTGAATTAATCCAAAAATTATTCTGAAATAATTTCTCTCAATCCTTGATGACATGTCCATATTGGTCACATTGCACCTAGTGAAACAAAAAGTTAACAGGGTCTAATAATTGAGCATGAGTCTTCTCACTCACCACCAACTCCATTGAATCATAGATACCTTTTTTGAAATCAATTTCCACCAAGATACAAGAAATGAATCTAAAAACACTGGTTTTATAGCTATCATTAGAAATGATGAAATTACTAAAGTATCACCAATAGACTTAAGAGAGCACCTAGAACACAACTCCATTGGTAAATTTAACATCTCAACCCACTTTGATATGGAGGTCATAAATTTGTCCCCAAAGTCGAAACATGGGTGCCATAGTTTAATTGATAGGTAGGACCTATCAAAAAACCACCTCTCTTTCAATATAGAAAGAGATACATCCTCGTCATACCTAAATATGAACCCTATCCACCCTTTGACTAGGAGATGAAAAATCGTCCCATAACCAAGAAAAGGAGACCACTCTGATTGTAATGAATCATTCAACTGAGCCATGGAAACCCTATGACCCAATATTTTTTTGAAATTTATTTCCTCACTAGTATCCCAATATGATCAAACCTTATATCATCACTCACTATCATGGAAATTCCTTCCCCTCTTATATTAGATAACCTTTTTTTTTCTTCTTTTTATGGGACTCTCCTGCCAAAGAACCCACAACTCCCTTCACCTCCTCCTCTATTGCATTAGAACAGACAAGCACATCATCTTGTTCACATCCTTTATTCTTCAGAGCACTACAACCTTGGACTGGCTGAGGAATGGAAGTGTCTATAGGGGAAATAACCTCAGGAGCCCAACCATTGTCTTTAGTCCTCCCCATAGGTGAAGAAAGATGATTGCTATTGTAGTCAATGTGTCCTCCAAAGGGGATGGTTGATATGCTATCCCATAAAAATCATTGAAGTCCAAAAGATCTTGAGTTTGGTGTATGATATATTTTCTAGGACAAACTGTAGCTTCCACCTTATCCTTGGGATTTTTCAACAGGACTAAGCTAGGGTAGGAGACAAAAATATATAACTCAATTAAAGTCCTTAGAGTAGTCGACCATATGGAGGTTGTAATCCATCGTTCCACCCCCACAAATTCAACACCAAGGGTTCATGCAACCAAACCCTAGTTGCTAAACCCTAATACCTATAAAATTCATTGTGACATCCGATATTGACATAAATTTTTTGCTGTGAACCTGCATACACCCACTTTAAATCATAATTTCAAAATATTTGTTACAATATTGACCTTCTAATCTTTTAAATTATCTAAAATATGATATAAAAACCATGTAATATACTATTCTTATGTATGCAAATGGGTATTGAAAATATAGTTTGTTTGAAAGTGTTAAGAGGTCTCAACACACTTATCAAGACTTCCAACATCAAGATTGTTGCATCATCAACAATGGGGTGCTTGTGAGCTTAAGATCTCCTTGGGACCATGTTTATTTTTAGATCATCCCCATGGGATGGACATGGGACCAAGGTGATATTAATTGGTGTCCTCACCCGAGAGACATTTTCCATACAAAGGATATTGGGTTGTTGACATGAGTCTTTTTAAATATTGTTGACTAGTCTTTCCTAGGAGGATAAAGCACATACTTTTCTTTTTCTTTAGGCTCCCAAATAATTTTGATATGAGATCGTACAAGATTAAAAGATATACCAAATTAGTGCTCTACTCAATGGAATTATAATCTAAAACCCATAGAACTTTCAACTAAGAAAATAATTAATTTGGTTAATTTGAGTAATGTAATATACCACTTTGTAATGTATTTTTTTCATGAAAAAAATGGGGAATTTGGTGGTTAGAACAAAAGGAAAAGGTCCAATTTTAGTGAAACTAATTTAGTTAAAATTTATTTTCCATAAACTCCATAAACATGTACAAAACGATAAATATAAGGTTATTATAAGAACCTTGGTAATATCACTTAAAATCCCACTAGTAAAGAGATAGTAAATTAATATGAAAATGATGTAGACTTGGGGGCTACAAATTAGAAACATATAGTGAAACAACTCATAGAAAACCACAAAATTGTAAGTGCATTAAATAGTAACATACATTCCACACACATAGTCTATCAATGAATTAAAACACAAAAAATAATTTCACTAAAATTGTAAGTGCATTAAATAATAACATACATTCCACACACATAGTCTATCAATGAATTAAAACACAAAAAATAATTTCACTAACAATCTTTTCCACTTTAGTGAATCAATGGCCAATTACCTTGAGGCTTATTACATTCACAAGGCCTATGCACAGGTCTCTAGATCACACAATACTACCAACAACTGCGGAAGACGAAATGGGGGAGAGACAAAGGTATTTTCTCAGTTACACACTTCATATTTTTGCTCGACGCCATAACTATTTTGTTCCAAAGAAATTTTCATTTCCTTGGGGAGCTCGAGCACTATTACAATTAATAAACAACTAATAATTGACTTTTTAGCTTCCAAAATTTTTCCTTTTCTATTGCAATATGTACTTAAATTATTTGGACAAATTAAAATCAATATTTTTTTAATTATACCATGCGAGGGTTAGTGTTGGTACACCTAGGGGTACAATGGTAACATAGCGGAATCGACCCCGTGTCATGCAAGTACGAGCCTGAACCAGTTATTGATTCCCTTAGTTACAAAAAAATAATGAAATTTGTAGGGTATATATAAAATATGTCCCCTATACATCCTATCAAAGTTTTAGAACATAGCTCCAAATACTAGTTGTATGCAAGATAAAATACTAAACCACTATTTCTAGAATATTTTGTACATGGTCTTTGAACATGGAATATATTGGCATAAAATTTGAACTCAAAATTTGGGTAGAATAAAGAGGAAAATTTTCTTTATAGCATATTCAAATTTCACACCTTAACTCCAAACTATGAGAGCGTGGTGATCAAAATACTAGGCCTCTTTTAGAGTAGAAATAAAATCTAGAAAGTACCGAGCACTAGTTTTGGACACTTGTATGATATCAAATTTTGATGAAACTTGGTGATCATGTATAAATATATTTCCTTGACATCCTTTCCAAATTTTAGACCCTGAATCCAAAAAATGGTCATGTTCTTGTGAAAATATGAATCCACCATTTGTGAAGAAATTTCTTAGTGTGTTTGTTATATAATTGGGTGTGAGGCCCAAAAATCCATATTTCTTTTGATATTGCATGTGAAGGTAGAACATGATATCCTATACAACATATAAAAAATTAATCACCTAATTAAAATAAATGAGTGTATTTATATTAAAATGTCAGACCACCATCACTGCTGGAAATTTGGAAAATTTGAAAATAAAACATTGAACTAAAAGAAAATGTTTTGGGTATGTAGGATTTCCAAAGTCCCAAGGATGGTCCTTCATCAAACTCATATAGTTGGAGAATTTTTAGCACATTTCTCAAAATTTAGGTGAACATAATTTAAAAATTGTCCATTCTCCTATGCCAATTTTTACTGCTAACATCCACAACACTTCCTTCAATTTTTTGACCTGACACTTCTTTGCATACACTTCACTTTTTATCATTTATTCCATTTTGTTCAACTTTGGTCCACACTATTGCACTACACCCTTCTTCCTCAACTCAACAATGTTTTTTCCTTATAATTTATCCCACTCAATGGTGCTTACTACCTCCTCATACTCCCTCTTAGGCACCACTCCCAATGCTTGTTGCATTGTCTACATCAATACACTCATTTTCCTGGTTTTCAACTCTATTTATATTATCCTCTTCTTTCTTTATGCATATCCTTCTCATGGTCACTTCCTCCACCTTATATACTTCATTTTTTGTAAACATGCCATCACACAAAACATTATGGGAATTAAAAACTCCCATCTACTCCTCTTTCATAAGTGTTTTTTAATGTAGAACCAATACTTTGCTCTTCTTTTCATCCCACTACTCCACAAGTTCTTGCTTAATTGCTTCTTTCCCATATGCCAATATTGGACTGAAGATCACTTTCTTATACTTCTCCACTTCTTCATCCAAATGATGTAAGTTAAATGCCTTCCCATCTGTCTCAAATTGGTAGTTATTTCTTCTCCTATCATGCATAACTCTTATATCAAACTATGACGGTCTTCCCAACAAAATGTGACAAGCATCCATAGGAAAAAAATCACATAGAATGCTATCATTATAACCCCAAATATCAAAATTAATCAAGCACTACTCTCTCATAGTAACCTTGTTCCCATTTTGTAACCATCTCAATCTTATGCTTTTGGATGAGGCATGGCCTTCAAATTCAATTTCTGAACAACTTTGGTAGACACCAAATTTTCAAACTAGCACCATTAATAATTCATCTATATCACTTAAATCCTATATTTCATTTTGTTATGAAGATTATCTTCCTTTGTTCTAGTTCTTTATCAACTTCTTTATTTGGGTGAAACAATATTTTCCTCATCATCAAATTTCATCCTTTAACTAACCCCACATTAATCACTTCTATTGCTATTGTTGTTAGTTCCAATTTAAATAATATGAGTTCTCCCCTCTTATATTTTTTCTTACCTCATCAATTCTATACATTCAAATTCTCTATGGTCTTGCAATCCACATTTGAATCAAAATTTTTCAAATATACCTCCTTAACCTTTTCCTCTTGCTTACCCTCCCCTTTGTCACCACCAAATCTTCTTTCAACAGGTTGGTCCATAGTGTTGGAGCTTGCTTCATTTTCTTCTTTTTTTTCTCTTACCTGCCATTTTCTAAATCCTTGACCTCTCCTGGAGGTCTTCTTTGTTCTTTGCAAATTTTGAATTCTCATGGTTGCTTGATAAGCCTCTGTAATTGAACAAAAATCATAACATCAAATTATTCTTGAATGGAATAACTCAAACCATTAATCACACACCTAGCGATGGATTAATGAATCTCCTCACTTTGTTCACACCTTAAAGAAAGTATGTAGAATTCCTTAGTGTATTCCTTCATAGACATCTTCACTTGCTTCAAATTCTACAATCTTCTTAACATATTCAAACCATAATATACATGCATAAATTTTATTTTTAACTTTGCTACCATTACCTTTCAAGTTTTAATTCAATTTTTTTCCATCATACACTTTCTCCATTTGTAACTTATCCCACCATAAAAATATGACTATTTAACATTATACAAGAAAAAAACCCAACATAAGAACCTTAATTTGTTCAAATGAAAAATATTTTCCCGTTTCTCTTATCCAATCTATCGATTCCTTGACATTAAAATTCTAGAATGAATACGAGTTTCAATTTTAGGTTCACCTCCAATACCTTTGATTTCTATGATCATTCTGTCATGAATAAAAAATACATAAATAATAATTAATAAATAAATAATAATTAATTGATAACTAATCGAAATAAAGATAATAATAATTCTTAAAAGTTGCAACTCTTTACGAAGAGTTACTTGTGCCCTTTGAAAGACTATATATACGAGCTCTCCTATTTGTAATTGATCATCATTCAATTATTCATTATTCAATTTCTATTATCCTTTATGGATTATTGTGGGCTGTCATATTTAGATTGGAAGTTTCATATATGAACCCTCATGGTTCATACCATTGCTATCAGAGCGAAGTTGCAGTTGCTTGATTCAGCTAGTAGCCATCAACTTAGAGTTTCTCTTATCCTAGGTATTTGACCATATTAGGCTTTTGGCCATTTATCAAATCCTTTTTGAGGGAGAAAAAAATAGAAAAAAAAACAACACTTGGTTTTATAAAAACCACACGTGGTTTTTATAAAGGAAGAAGAAAGAAGAAATTACTCATGGAAAAAAAATCGGAAAAGGAAAAAAATAATAAAAAGAGAAAAAGAGAAAAAGAAAAGGAAAAAAAAGAATAGAAAAAAAAGCAACACATTGTTTTTATAAAACCAGCATGTGGTTTTTCTGAAGTGTGATATATATATATATATATATATAATCTGGAGCTAAATGGGGATATAAAGTAACCCTTTGATAAAATAAAAATAGAGAAGATTCAAAAAATTATTAATTATATAATATATATATTATTGGGTTTATCAGAAAAAAAAATAGAATAATAATAATAATAATAATAATAGTAATAATAATATATTATTATTATATTTAAATTGTTATTATTTTATTATTATTATTGTTATTAAAATTTAATAATTATAATTAGTATTTAATAATTGTGATCACAATTATTATTATTATATATATATATGGATAACTAAAAGGGGATATAAAATAACCCTTTAATAAAAAAAAAAGAAGATTCAAAAGTTTATTAATTATATAATATATATATTATTGGGTTTATTGGAAAAAATATAATAATATATTATTATTATATTTAAATTGTTATTATATTATTATTATTATTGTTATTAAACTTTAATAATAGTAATAATTCGTATTAGTATTTAATAATTGTTATTACAATTATTAATTAAAAGGAAAAAGAGGAAGATATTTTATTTTTTACGGAAGCAAAAGAAAATGGAGTCTCATGGCGTAAATCAAGGAAGATTCCCTCAAATGTTTAGAAGATTTGTAGAATATGTATTAAAATTCGATGGGTGTATTCAAGGGGAAAATGTCTGCATCATGATTTGCCCGACCTCCAATAAAAATCATATAAACGTTGATCTAGAAAACCAATTAATGCTGTCAGAATCAAATGTAATTGAAAATAACACACTTCATTTTGATGAGAAATATGAAATTAAGAACCTACAACTATCTATTGATGATTAATAGTTCGTAGCTCAATTCAATGTCGTATCAATGTATCAAGACACATTTATTATAATTTTAGGGTCACTTTGGATGGATACTTTAGGTACCTTCATGTTTAACACAAGGAAAAGGTTTTTGATATTTCCTTATAAAAAGAAGAAAATCACATTTTAGGATGTTACAATGAATTCAAATTCAGAAGTTGTGTCGTCTAATGAATTCAAAGATATCTCGAAGGTGATTTCGCAAGAAGATCAGAAATCAATACAAAATATGCAGAAGGAATTTGACAAAGTTAACATGGATGAAGAAGAAGAGATCTCTCGTCTAAGAGATCATGGTCAAAATTTACTTGTTCAAATCAAGAAGACAATAGATAAAGCACAATGCAATCAAAATTTACAAGAAGAGAATCGAGATCTTCAAAAAGAATCATCAGGAGAAGATGAAGAAATCACCTCCTTAAAAAGGGTTAAGGATGAATTGTTAGAGCGAATAAAAAGCTTAAGATAAAGAGAACACAAAAATCAAGATAATCAAAATGAAGTCGACAAGTAAGACTATAGGGAATAAATATTACACTTAAGGGGACATAATCAAGACTTACACAAATTAAGAAGTTAAATATTGATAAGAAGTCGTTACAAGAAAGGGTATAGATTCATGGATGTGCTGAGAGTTGTATCCCTTCATTTGATGGATAGATTAATAAAATGACTGGAAATTTCTTCGTGGATGTATCCCATATTGGGTGAACCACATATATTGGTGTATCTCTTGTATTGTGTTTATGTGTTTTATTTCTACATCTTATTTTATGCTATTGTTCCGCGGTCCTGTTTTTATAACAGTGGATCGCGTGTTTGGTGTTGATCTCTGGGATCATCGACAAGAGCACTAACCGCTTCGCATGTTGAATGAGCCCACAGAGGAAGTCATTGTACAGGTGCAACTAGAGGAAAATGAGAAAGAGGAGGTGGATTTTCATCCTCATTGTCATCATAAAAAACCGGAGTAGGAATGTTGTCAAGAAATTTTGGAGTAGAATATGGCACAAGTGTCGAATTAGGCTAATAGGACATAGATGGCACAAATTTCGAACTAGACTTGCAGGCTGAGAGTTTTTCATTAAATTTAACATCTCTTATAATAATTATATAATGATATTGTGGTTTAATAAGTCTATAACCTCTTACTTCTTCAGAGTATCCAACAAATACACACTTTCACTTTTAGGCTACAATGCTTTTCGTTTTTCATTCGGAATGTGAGCCCATGCTTCACTGCCAAACACACGGAAATGACTTACATATAGTTTAATTTTACTCCATGCTTCTTCTATTGTGATACCTTGTAAATATTTAGTGGGGGTGAGATTAACTATGTAATTAACACAATTTATGGCTTGAACCCAATATTGAAGACTTAGTCCCTTAGCTTGGAGCATACAACTAGCCATTTCTTTTAAGGTGAGATTATTCTTTGAGCTACACCATTGTGTTGTGGTGTATATGGAATAATATTTTTTTTTGGATGCCCTGTTTAGTGCATAAAGTAGTGAACTTATTGTTAACATATACTCCCCCATTATCATATCTTAACTTAAGAATTCGATAACTAGATTGTTTTTCAACAAGGGCCTTGTAGGCCAAGAACGTCGAAAATACTTTGCTCTGAAGTTTTAGGAAATAAATCCAAGTGCATCTATAGTAATCATCAATGAAATTTAAGGAATATTTGAAACTAGAAAGGGAAGAAGATGGAAGAGGACCACACAAGTCACTATGCACAAGATGGAAGATAGATGAGAAATGACCCCCTTGAGCGAATTTGGAATGACCCTCACTGAGCAAAATCCTAACTCCGGAGATGGCACATTGGCACCATTTCTGAGACTTCGAGGCATGTTGTGGGGGGTCCCCTAGCTAAAACCCGACGTCCCAGATCCATCGAAATCGACGGATTCGTGACCGGAGCCACGGTTTGGGTGCTACGGGCATCTTGGTCCAGCACCCCAGGGCCATTCAGGGACACTTTGACGAAGTGCTCTGGGGGCATGGAACCCAAACCGACGAGCAGAATTGGGTTTCGTCGGCTCCCACATGTGCGTATGGCCATTTTCTACGTGTCCACGGTGGCCACGCACGCCTGGGATCCTTCAGAAGAAAATGACCCCCTTGAGCAATATTCGAAAAGCCTTCATTGGGAAAAACCCTAGCTCCGGAGATGACACAATAGCACCATTTCCGAGGGTTGGAGGCACACTGTGGGGGGTCCCCAAGCTGAAAAATGACATCCTAGATCCATTGGAATTGATGGATTCACGATCGGAGTCACGGTTTGGGTGTTGCGTCCATCTTGGTCCGGCACCCTGGGGCCATTCAGGGACACTTTGAGGAATTGCTCTAGGGGCACGAAACCCAAACCGACGAGCGGACTTGGGTTCTGTCATCTCCCACAAGTGCACGTGGCCATTATGGACGTGTACATGGTGGACACGCATGCCCGGGAGCCTTTGTATGAGAAATGCCCCCCTTGAGCGAATTTGGAATGGCCCTCACTGAGAAAAACCCTAGCTCCGCTCCGGAGATGGCACAATAACACCATTTCTGGGGGTTGGAGGCACGCTGCAGGGGGTCTCCTAGCTGAAACCCAGCGTCCCAGATCCATTGGAATTGATGGATTTGTGACCAGAGCCACGGTTTGGGTGTTGTAGGAATTTTCGTCGGGCACCTCGAGGCCATTAAGGGACACTTTGAGGATTTGCTCTGGGGCCACGTAACCCAAACCGGTGAGCGAACTTGGATTCCGTCAGCTCCCATAGGTGCGTATGGCCATTGTGTGCGTGTCCATGGTGGCCAAACACGCCCGAGATCCTTTTGATGAGAAATGCCCCCCTTGAGCATATTTGGAATGGCCCTCACTGAGCAAAACCCTAGCTCCGAAGATGGCACAATAACACCGTTTCCAGGGGTTGGAGGCACGCTACGGAGGGTCCCTTAGCTGAAACCCAGCATCCCGGATCCATCGAAATTGACGGATTCACGACCAGAACCATGGTTGGGTGCTGCGGGCATCTTGGTCCAACACCCCGGGGCCATTCACGGACACTTTGAGGTTTTTCTCCTGGGCCATGGAACCCAAACTGGTGAGCGGACTTGGATTTTGTCGGCTCCCATAGGTGCACATGGCCATTGTGGATGCATCCACGATGGCCACGCACACCCGGGAGCCTTTGGATGAGAAATTCCCCCCTTGAGCGAAATTAGATCACCTCTCTTTCACATTTGTGAAGACCTGTGATCACTAAGGTTACTAATATCTTGTTCTAACGCTAAGACCATCTCCCTAGTATAACACATGGAGAGCGGAGCTAAAAGCTAACATGATTTTGGATTTCAACACTATAGGAGACCTCCAATTGCAATGATATATAGAATAAGGATTTATTCCTTCTCATACCATCAATATCACACAGTTTTATTTGTAATTAGCTTCAAGGAGGAATTCACTATGGTTTATGAAAACACCCCTAGGAGGATATCTGAAGTCTAGGGAGGACAACTTGGCTTGAGCTTGATCCTTCTGAGATTATATTGTTACACCCCTTGGAGGTTTATGATTAGGTTTTTTGATGAAACCCTAGGTGCATTTTCTAAATAAGAAGAAGAGAAGCAGATGTATTGCATTAGACGACTTGTTTTAGTGATTCATGCATGTTATATCTCCTTGGTTCAGCTAGGGATTTCACTATTTTCTCTAGCTATTTGGAGAGATAGTGAATTGTACTAGCCTTGTGATAAGCCTCTCATGCATGTTCTTGAATTGTAATTTATAGTTATATATTTATTGCTAATTTATCACAAGTAAAAGATAATTTTGTTGAGTGATTTGACATCATCATTGAATAAGTTACGGGTTGTTTTACTATTGCTATAATTGCTGTAAAAGTGAGATTTCAGATTTGGTTTATGCATGATAAGTTTTCAATGCAACTAAATCTAATATAAGAACTAGGATATTTTTGTGAGGCTCCGTGCAAATTCACTAAAGCACAAAAGTGATTGTGACTAGGTGAAACTCTACTCTTTGAGGTTTCAGAGGCTTTGGATTTATGTGTTTCCTCCTACCATATTTAAGTATATAAAATATTTTCTAAGGGCATGCTAAAATATTCTAATGTATACACTCATTGTGGGCAAGCCAGATGGACCACATTTCTTGCAAAGCCAAGGATTGATTTACATTGTATGTGTGTGATATCCATCGACAGAGAGTAGAGTTGACATTTTTTTGTGTGCCCATGGTTGAGGGTCTAAGAGTATGTGAGATAATTTGGAACCCCAAGTAAAAGGCCTCACAAAGGGAAATTCCAAGTAATTTTGAGAAAGTGACAAATTAGGTCAAAAGTTGAGAATCTTGTTCTAACACTAAGATCATTTACCTAATAGAAAACATGCAGAGTGGAGATAATGCCTAACATGACATTGGGTGATATCAATAGCATTGTGCGATGCTAGAGTATAAGACCTAGGGTTTGAGGATTAAAATACCAGGATGGACATGTAGCCTTGGATGCTAGAAATAGTGTTATATTGTAGTGTAGTTGTGTGATGTAACATGGATAAGGTTTGCATGAGATATCTCATATTAACATGTTCATGTGCTCTTGCTCATGGTAGTGGAAGAAGTTGCAGAGGTTTTAGAGGCCTAAATTGAAATAGTTCAATCCCAACATAAAGCATCTCATTCTTATCACCAACCAAATGCATATTAGGGTTTGATGCTAGAGAATAAGACCTAGGGTTTGAAGATTGAAATACCAAGATCGACATGTAGACTTGGATTCTATAAGTTGAGTTCTCTAGTGGTGTACATGTGTGACGTGACATGGGTAGGGTTTTTAAACCCTAATAAAGATAATCATGCTAGTGGGGAGACATTGATTAACATAAGCTTGTTGTTGAAGCCAATGAGGGATTCCTAGATGTCCTAGAGACTATAGGGTTGTTGATGAAACCCTAGGATTTTATCCTCAAATGAAAATGATATGTTTAGCCTCCAATAAATGATATGGGTGCAACTAGGAGTATTTTAGCACTCAGTATGGGTTTTATGGCACTAAACATGGTCAAACGATGAAACCTTGACCTTGGGACCAATGAATTGGAGTGGTTGGTGTAAAACATCAATGTATTGTAATAGTAACTTAATCATAACTCAAACATCAAATAAACGATATAAGATAACGATATCAAATAAACTATTTAACATGAATAAAATTAATCATGCATGAATAAACAATCACATGGCTATACTATGTACCTCAATCAATTAGGCCTTCTGGATCCTCTCGATTTTTTTTTGTCTCGAACAACCTCTCGTGCTCTGCATGAGGTAGTAAGTAGCGTACCTTGTTTGATGTCTTCGTTGACATTGGTTGCAGTTGGATGTTTGTACCAGCGATCAAGTGCGTAAAGTGATACACCCGTGAACCTGGTCTATAATCCGTGTATGTGTAGCCATTTCTCTTTGGTCCCTTTCCATCTATTGTAAGATATTCCCCTTGAACAAACATCAAGCCAATCGGAAAGGTAATGCCTTCACTATCGGTTAATGATGTGAGGAGGGTTTGCTTCCCATGGATGCATCGTGCCAAATGTGTTGGAGAAAACTTCCTATGGCTTGGGGTGGACCACAACAGACAGCTGACTACCATAAATTAATTCAATTCTCAATGCTATGCTATATAAATGACAATGCTAGGATAATGAAGAAAATAACTAACCTTGATCCAAACGTTTAATGTAGATCCCCGTTGGAGCTTTCAATCCGTGCACTTGAACCTACAAATTAGTCTTGACAGCCAATATACAACAAGCACATATAATATATAAACGACATTAACATCATCAATAGCAATGGTCCATGATATTATAAGTAAATGCAACCCAATGTAATATAAACACATTCACAACATTGGTGGATGAGAATATGAGTATTTCTATTAATAAATAACAAGAAGTACAATGTGATACGACCTCTTGTTGGCAACCAATCTGAACCAAGATCCGGGTTAATCCACTTGTGCCTCCACCACTTCAATCCTCCATGGAATGGAAAACTCAAACTCTGATAAGAGTTTGGAAGGTGAACATAAAGGGTTCACAACTACAAGGATCAATGAGTCTAGACTCAAGATAGGGCAAAAATACACTAGAGTTCTCTTGCTCTCCTTTCTCCCCCTGTCCATAATCCATATGTGCTCAATATATAGTCCTCTCAAAGGTAGGTGAAAGGACACATCGAGGCGTTTCGGAGCAAATGGAGGGCCAAAGGTCACCCTATGACCGCTTTTTGGGAGTAAAAAGTAATTAACTAGTGATTTTCACCATTTTACATGCTACCCATGGGCTATAGTGATGCAACTCGCGGGTACGCCCATTGTAATGATGCAGCTAGCGTATAGAGGAAAAAATAGGGAAAATAGTGTGTCTGAAGGATATAAAGTGGATCTAAGTCAGTAAAGTGGATCCTGCAAGCCAAAGAGTGCTGATGCTCACAAGGTGGAAAATTATGTTGTAACAGATGCCCCCTAATGTGTGAGGTCAGAGACTGCTACTACGATGGCCAAAATACATTATAAATCTCAGAAGTGGAGTGATGGAGACACAAGTGGAAAGAGCATCTCACTCGTCATAATACAATAGTATCCCCGAGTACATGTTGGTATAGTACAACAATCTGATACAATGGCCATGAATAGACAGTGCATATGTCATAAGTGATCATAGCCATGATCCCTCTACAGTAAGATATGGTCTCCTGCTGAAAAGGAAACAACTGGTGCAAACTAGAGGTACAAACTGCTGATATCTGAGAGGTGATATCTCAGATGTAAATTCATAATCAGAAGTAGCATATTGAACGCCACTATCGCCTGGGATCTTCTACACAAGTCTTCGACGGTGCAAGTCCCGTCAAGTGAATAAAGGAGTTGAGGTCGAACCTGATGTGACATCGTTTGATTACCGGTCAATGGTGTATACTGTTAACAAACATGATATAACCCACCAATAACGAAAATGGGCATCAAGGAACATAGCACAATCATCAAAGTGCGAATAGATGTGTTGAAATCGAACACTAGGATGAATCCATCGATCAGGGGACATTGATGTATTCCCAAAACTATCGATGGAAAGAGAACCTGCCACTATTGACTGCAAGCCTCAAGGTACTCAACCGAACTCTAAGCCTCAAGTTCCAGAATAAATGGGTTGAAGTCGACGGAACGAGACTCGCTGGAAGGAGGGCATTAAGGCATCCCCCATCGACCAGCGCAAGGTACCAGCTATGCTGAAAGATTTGGAAGAACTCAGGTGAAATGGACTGACTCAATAAGGATGGTTGACATGCAATAGTCACGAGATCTGAGGAGTGGTCGACTTTGCTTTCAAGACTTCCTTTGAACAAGAGCATGAGCAGATGGATAGACTCAGGTAGTAGAGACTCAATATAAACTGTGTGATGTAGGAGGCATCACAAAGGGATCCATAATGACTGGAAGCTTAACCAATCGGTGGAGTAAACTGAGAAACAAGTACAGCTCCTAAGGTCCAACTATAGTCCTGACTCATAATGTACGGAGTGGAATGAATGCTCTGTTCAAAGGCGACACAACAGCTGCCAAGAAAAAGTAGTAACCATAATACCGTCCTACTTTTTAGAATATTTGATTTTTTTGGTCTTTTTCATATTTGGAAAAGCTTGAAAAAGAATAAAATTTCTTATAGTACAACAAGTGAGGGAACGAGCGTCAAATAGCGAGCAGACTAGTTCCAAGCAGTGGAACATACCTATGATCAATGCAAGGAAGCATGTGCAGGATGTGGACACTCAGGGGGTGTTCCCTCAGGGTCAAAAGGTCATCAAATTGTGAAGGGAAAGTGTAAGCTCTGCAAGGATCGACAGGAAAAGTGCTCGGGCACCAGGCTAACAACTGAGTAAGCGGGAGCCAGCACAAGGCTCAAGCAGCAAGCAGGATGATGCAATGCAATCACAACTTGATATAAATGGGGGAGTCCTTATGGGACATGGCCAGCATAAGACAAAGTAGAGTATGATTCTTTATCGCATAGTCATGGCATAACTACGAAGGACTCCCAATCCTAAGGACAAATAACAGCATGGGCACCATAATGCAAAAAGGGTTTCTAACTAGGGTACCCATGTTCGGAAAGGCCCTACTGCCACATAATGATACTTCTATAACAGTGTGAAGGTTCCGTGTCAGTTAAGAAGCGGGGTCGCACCTAGGGTTTATGAAAGTGGTCAACAGGTCAAATGCATAATGCATGTGAAAATGACATCTAACCTATATGCCAGGTGTGAAACATACTTGCCGTAGGTGTGAAATGTTCAGAAACAACTTTCGCCGAAGAAATCTGGTTAAAAAATGCTACTCCATGACATTGTATTAGTCCAAAACAACATTAAATGGCGAAAAGTATAGACAAGTGGGTTTTGAAAATTAAAAATAGTAACAAAAATTTACAATTTACAATTCATTTTTACTATTCACCCATTTGGAGTTTTGTGGTTAGTTTTCACCTCAAAGTTCAGCTGCTGATTCTGGGAGCTACGGGTGTTCGATCATCGAACCGTCAGGAGTAGGTTGGTAATCTCATCCCTACCTTCTATTTCAATTCTTTTATTTCATTTTTCACTGGTTAAAATTTTTGTTTGGCCATGCCCTACATGGTCATGGCGCTACCAGCAGGCTATAACTATGCGGGTCGCGGGTAGGGCTGGGTACGTGCAGTCAACGCATGCGTTGACCATGGGTACCTACCTCTGTGAGCACAATTACCCGTGGGTACAACTGTGAAGCTAGTTTTTTAAACAAAACTGACTAAATCCTTTGGTTTTTCTCTTTCTAGGATGGTTCTAGAGTGGAGAGAGAGAGAGAACATGACCTAGTGGATGAGGTCGTTCGTAATGATGTGCGTGCACAACAAGTGCTACAAGCATGTGGTTTATACAAATTTTGGAGCATAGGGGGTTTGAGGGCCCAAAACCTATTGCTCCACCGTTTGATAGACTATTGGGATGTCGATGCACAGAACTTCAATCTAGACGAGAAAATACTCTCACTGAAAGTGGAAGATATCTACTTCATTACAGGTTTGTCCCGCCGAGGTGAGGTGGCAAGCCTTTGGTCTTGATCTGTGGGTGGTGGGATCACCATCCCCGACTATATAGAGAGGTATTATGTCCCAAATACTCAGGTAGTGGGGAGTCAAGTGCCCTTCAGAGCCATAGTCAACCTGAGCATGAAGGTTGTCATGGCAACTTTAGTGCGGATTACTGGTTCAAAAGCTCTTCAGCAGGCATCCGGGCCAGTTATGTTCTATGCATCGTAGTGTATGCAACCTATGATATTTGACTGGTGTACTACGCTACTGGGGTCCATGAAGACCCAGCTGACAGAGTACAAGCAGGGGGATGCAAAAAACTTCGGATATGGTAGTATTTTGTGTAGCTTCTTCTTTGAGCGAGTTCCGGGCCTCAGTCCGAGAGTTGAGGTCCCTCCTCATGGTCTTCGCAACCCAGCCATGACCCAGTGGGCCAAGGTATTGACACAACAAGGTGGTGGCCATCAGGAATCACCATATACAGAGGAGTTCTTTCACTGGTGGGACCAACAGGTCATAGCGATAGAGGACTACCCCTATGTAGGGATAAACTTTCGGCAGGATCGAGACATGTCGCTCCCACTAGATGCAGCATTCAGAGACATTGGTGAGTACTCTTTTTAGGTTTTCGATATATTAAATTTTTATGGATTTTTTATTATAGGTGTAAATGCAAAAATATTTTTGGGGGTAGTATCACGTATTAATGTTTGACTGTTTGCTTGTAGACAAGGGCCCAGTGAGACCCGATGGTTTTTCGAGACATCGTTGTCGGGGCAGGGGTGATGAGATGGTAGGTGTTGCAGCAGAGTGGACACTACAGACTCAGCGGGCCAACCTATCACGGACGACCTCCAGGGTACCACAGGTAGAGGTGGCGCAGCTACTAGAGGATATGCAGCGCCAGTTAGTGGGGGTGTCGGGCAACTGGGTGCGACTACTGCAGCATGTCGCAAATGCAGTGCATTATTTATATCAGACACATCCTGTCAGGGCAGAAGCTAGGCCTCCTCATAGGGATTAGACATCTTGGATTCCCATTTTGTATCGATATGTATATTTTGAGAGCTACGAGCTCCAGTTTTGTATCATGACACTACCATTTTTGGACATATAATTTATAAAAACTATGGTTCTCCGGTTCTACTATATGTGTGTATGTACAAATGTATGAATGTATCTTTTATTTGTGTGCTTCATTGGGAATGTGACAAATGCCAATCTAATACATAGTTAGCATATGCATCAGATATATGATTAAAACTTCTCGAAACATGAATGTATGTAATTGAAACAAAATGTCGTTCCAAGAGTCTTACCTTTAAGAATTTCCGTAGTAACGTAGGATCCCTCACACGGTACTGACCATTCAACTGAGACACAACTAGTTGTGAATCCAGGCGGACTTCTAAAGACTGGATACCATGTGAAATAGCATCCCGAAGTAGCTCAATCACAGCACTATACTCATCCACATTGTTAGATGTAGGACCAAGACAAGCACCTCCTGAGGACACAACTAGGTGGTCAGGTGAGAAAATAACCCAGGCAGTAGAAGCAAGTTGCTGCATATGACGGCTAGCACCATCCGCAAATCCTAAGAACATAGGAAACTCCGTTGACATCTGTCAATCAAATGGAAGCTAATCAGCAAACCCTAAAACCAAAAGAAAGCTAAATTATGTACAGAAGTAACTATACAGTAGTATACAAAAGTATTAGCCTGAACCAGAGGTTCAAGCGTAATACCGCTTGAGGTAGAGCCCATTTCTAGGCTCCTTCAAGACAGTCCGCTCATAGTCTTCTAATTCATAGGCTCATTTTTCCACGACACACCTCACAATGTAAGGACCGTGCCACATGGGGTTGAACTTGCCTGCTCCCAGGGGTTCTTTAGCTTGGTCATATAAGAGGACCAAGTCACCTTCAGCATATTACCGGGGACAGACAGACCTATCGTACTGAACCTTAACATGACGTTTATTGGCATCTATAGCCACAGTGGCATCTCGACGCTGCTCGTCAAGTTGCTCAAGGTGGATTAAACGTTGCTCAAGACCCGTCGTGTCAGGGAGGAGCTCTATGGCCAGTTTAAGCGAAGGGATTTTGCATTCAATCGGTAAAATCGACTCCACACTGTGTACTAGCTGAAACGGTGAGAACTCGGTGGTAGCCTTGATTTTGGTTCGGTATGCCCACAAAGCAGGATATAACATAATGTGCCAGTTGTTCTTGCTTGTTGGATGGTACGTTGGAGAATGGTCTTTAAAGACTTATTGACTGCTTCAACTTGACCATTTGTTTGGGGATAGTAAGAGGATGAGTGTTCTTGACGAAACCCAAGCTTGAGAGACAAATCCTCCATCATTTTGTTCTGAAAGTGACTACCATGGTCATTGATAGTCTCTTTCGGAATACCAAACTGAGTAATAATCTGATTGAACACGAAATGGGTTGTTGTAGCACCATCGGCTTTTACGGTAGGCATGGCCTCATCCCATTTGGAAAAGTAGTCCACGGCCACTATAATATGGTGATGCCCCCCAGCTGAAGCTGGTTTGCAATCCATGAAATCCACCCCCCACTTGGTGAAGGGACCGATGGTGACAATTGGATGAAGGGGCGTTGGATGCAAGTGTATATTTCGAGAAAACAACTGACAAGGGTGACACCTCTTTACAACGTTTATACAATCCTTAAAGATTGAAGGCCAAAAGTAACCAGCTCACATAATACGTTGGGTTGTAGCAAGCCTGGATAAGTGACTGCCAGACGCCCTAGAATGGAAATCATTAAGCACCCATTCTGCTTCTTCGTGAGTCAAGCAACGACAGAGAATAGAATCCTTTCCTTGGCGATACAAAGTGTCGCCGACGTTAGTATAATCTTTAGCGTGATGTTTCACACATCGTCGCTCGTCTCTTGAATAATGTGGAGGAAACTTCAAATTTTGGAGATATACAATGACATCCCCATACCAAGAGTCCTCAGACAAGATAAGAAATAAGTGTTCATCCACAAAGGAATCTTCATGGATGACATCCTCATCAAGTCTCGGAAGGTCCGACATAAGCTCAGCAAACACCAATGATTTTACCGACTTCGCCGAAGCAAAATGGAGATTGAACTCCTAAAGGATCACAATCCATTTATTGTACTTCCCCCCTATAAGGCATCATGATAGCACGAACTGAAACGGATTGATGTGCGCTACAACTGTGGTTGTTCTAAGCAAAATATAGTGTCATAACCATTGGACTGCATGTACGGTCGCAAGTGCCAACTTTTTCACGTGAGTATATCTTAGTTCAACATCTACTAGATTTCGACTTAGGTAATAGATGACATGCTCGACGAGCGCATCATCAACCTGAACCAAGACCATGTCGATCGTCTCTTGAGACGCAGCCACATAAAGTATAAAATCTCGTGCGAAGTCCGGTGGACTAAGCATAGGGGATGATACCAAAGCTTTCTTAAGGGCATCGAAAGACTGCTGGGCTTGCTCATCCAAGATAAACGGTGTGTCTTTCTTCAACAAACGCGCGAAACCTTTGGTAAGATTAGCATAATTGACTACAAAACAACGTAGAAAAGTAGCTCTCCCTTGGAGGCTTTGAAGTTGAAACAAGTTGCACGCAGGAGGCAACCGAAGTATTGCCTCAACTTTAAGAGGATCGACTCTAATACCCTCTTTCGAAACTATGAATCCTAGAAGGCGACCTGACCTCACCGCGAAGATGCATTTATTGGGATTCAAACGGATCTTGTAGTATATACATCATTCGAGAATCCAACGAAGGTGCTTGGGGTGGTCCATTCTCTTACGAGAATGGCCAGCAAGATCATCCAAGAAAACCTCTCTTATACTTTTAAGGGTGAAAGGAATAGGTCATGGCACACTGAAACGTAGCTCTGGTGTTTTTAAGGCCGAAGGGCATTTTCCGATATGAAAAAGTACCCCAAGGACAAATGAAAGCAGTCTTATGTTGGTCCTTGGGTTTGATTTGAATCTGGTTACACCCCGAAAAGCCGTCCATGAACGAAAAAATCTCACTTCCAGCACAAGCATCCAATATCTGATCAATGAATGGCATGGGGAAGTTGTCTTTCGGACATGCACGATTTAGGTCTCTAAAATCAGTGTATACACGGATCGTTCCCTGCTTCTTATCCACAGTAACAGGGTTTGACACCCATTCAGTAAGGGAACAGGATAGATAAAACCAGCTTTGAGCAGTTTCTCCACCTCTGCCTTGATAGCAGCTGCCTTCCTAGGGTTAATCCCACGAAGACATTGTTGAACTAGTTTAACATGAGGATACGCCCTAATCTCATGTTCGACAATACCAGGGTCTATTCCTGGAATATCCTCGTATGACCAGGCGAAAGCTTCTCGAAGTTCAGTAAACAATTCGGTGTAGATGACAACTTCTTCAGGAGAGCAATCATCACCGATGTAAACGTTTTCAATCTTTCCGAGAGTACGAGAGATGTTGATCGGTTGAGTCGGGGAAATATTGGCCATGTTCCCCTCCGCATAAATCTCATGTGAACCCAAAAGAGCCACAGGGTTACCAACCATCTCTGCAAGATTCGTCCTGAACTCTTCTTGCTCGGCAAGATCGAGGTTGGAAAGGAAATAAGAGCGATGATGCATATCCTCCCAAGGTCTCTCACTACCACACATGGCCTCGATAATAGCTTCATCTGAAGGTAAAGTACTATCAAGGCAATCGTTCAAACAAGACGAGGTGATTGCCCAAACTAGCAGCGTAACGGGATCTTCCACATCTGTCCGAGGAGAGGGGAGATCTGGCTCTGCAGTGGCTTGTTGAATATCCTGATAAGTAAGCTCAGTAGCAGAAAGTGGCATAGAAATCCCGACGTGCGCAATGTCTCCAGACGTAGAATTCGTGGACGGTAAATTCCATGGATCATCAAAATATGAAGTCCGGAACAGTACATTATGCAAAGGAGGAGGCGCATTATCGGAAACGGTTCCAATAAAATTCATGGGTGCAGGGAAATCATAAGATCCCATCAAGGAAGGGTACATACCAACACCCATGTTCCCAGTTTTCGGCTGAGAATCTATAACCTGTGGGACTACTAATCCCGGGGATGCTTCAGGAGGAGGATTAAGGAAATCTAGTTGATCAATGGTCACAATCCTACCTTCGTGTGGAAAGCAAATGATCCTAAATACAATAGACGCGACAACTTTCATAGTGTACATCCAATTCCGACCCAGTAAAAGGTTGTAGTCAATGGGCGCATCAACCACTTCGACTTCAATAGGAATAGGTTTACCTCCCAAGAGGACAACAAAGGAAGGGATAATCCCATGCGGCTTAAAAGATCGACCATCAAATGCAATGAGCATGGTCCTAGACGTGAGTAGAGGAGGAGAGCCAAGAGATTTCCAACAAGCTAACGACATCACTGACGTGGAAGTGCTTCATCAACCACCGTTCTCTTGACGAAATTCTTAAGGAACTCCACATGGATTTGAAAAGCCATGTGGTAAGGTAAGTGAGGTTGAACATCAGTAGTGTCTAACTTGATAACGTTGGGACTCCCTCCATCCTGAACTTCTAACGCACACAAAAGGGCATGCCTTTGAGAAAGACATGCATGTAAGACTTCAAGAGCTGACATAGCACACGGATTTTGGCCCAAATATTCTACAATAGAGTAGTTATGGGCGGCTCGAGCATTGGGATTATGCGTAGAGTGCTTAAGAACACTTTTCAGTATCCGTGGCATAATAGAGGGCTTCTCAATGTGCAAGGAATTATCAGGAGGCGAGGGAGGCTCATTCCCCATATTAGGTTGTGGTGCACCATAATCGCGTTGACGAGTAGCAACACTAACCTCCGATTGGACCATATTCACGCATCCATAACCACTAGTATTGGAAGAAGACGTAGGAGTCTCATTAGGTCCATAACCAACGGCAGGAGCATGCGAAGCCATGTTTTGATGATGATGGGGAAGGGGATCCTTCAACACAGCTGGGCTCTGTGCCAAATGCTTCAATGCTTCTTCGATTCGAGGACACAAGTGAGTAAGATGATCTTCCCCACAAAGCTTACAAGGAAATTTCACCTTACGCCTAGGTTTACGGTCCTCACCAGCATTTCCGCCTTCCCAAGGAGGGTTGGCATTCTCCTTGCGAAGGGTATTGCGATTGCTATTATTGTTCTCATTGTTTCCACCCTTACGGTTATTTATCCCCTTCTTCTTACCACCAGGTTGTTGGTTACCCGATGGTTTAGTTGTTTGCACAGTGTGTACATCGGACGATGGGGTGGAAGTGGACAAGGTGTGAACCTGTCCAGGAGTAGATTGGTTTAGCGACAAATTTTGCATTTGATTAGCCACCAAATCTACAGGGTAAGTACTTGCGGATACCACAATTCCATGGGCATGCGGTCCAGGAACTGTCTTGGGCTCATGTCTTGTTCACAGTGCGTCAGGGATGATGTCGTACAATATGCCAGACTGAGAGTATAGTAAATCCAGCTGCTGGACTTTTAAGACGGCTTGTTCCTCAGTCATAATACCGGACATTGAAACGTCCTTAGCAATATATGGGAGTAGAGACTTGAGGAACCATTCCAATAGAAACTCTGGAGGAATGTTGGCTTTCAATAACCTCTTGCGCCGACGCCATTCTTGAACGTGGTCAGAAATATGCGTGGCCTTATTCTGACGGAAGGTAGACAAAAATTCAGTACTAGTGTCATAATGAACCGGCAACTGGAAATGATCCAATAAAACCAAAGCGATCTCATTGAATCCCCTATAAGTGTTCCCCGGCAACTCAACATACCACTTCACAGCTGCCCCCGTAAGGGTGCGTTGAAATAGTCGTAATCTAACGGAATCGTGATTCAACGAGTTGGAAGAGCACCAAAGGTGAAACGTCGTGACATGATCACCCAGATCCTCACCACCTTTCCCCTCGAACTTAGGAATGTCCGAAGGAAGCTTGGTAGGAACCGGAGGCCAACTAGGGTCGTGACACACTAGATCATTCGTGAGCTTCGAAAGATCCGGAAGATTCAAACGTGCAAGGAACGGGAGCTACGGTTGGAAAGCTTGATTATAAGCTCCCATAAAAGGTTGATTGTAAGAGCCTGAAGGATAAGAAGGACCAAACGCTTGACCATGAGCATTAAACTACTGATTATATGGACCTGTCTGACCATAATTGTGACCATGGCCATTAGGTTGATAACCTCCCTCGACCTAACCCGTATGAGAGTAAGCAGGTATATATGTGTTTTGAGCACCATATTGAGGTGGGTTGTACTGATGGCCAGCACCGACTGTATTATAGTAAGGGTTGTCGCCATAAGTATGTGACATATACGTACTATTCATAGCAGGAACCGTGTTGTAATAACCATGATTATAGGGTATGTTCCCACCCCCAACGTAAGTGTTAGGATTAGCATGAGATGTATTCCCAGCCCCAACATTGGTGTTACTAGCAGCAGGAATGGTGGTGTTATGACCATGTGGATAAGGTATATTCCCACCTCTTGCATTAGCATTACTAGTAGCAGTAGCGGACGTAAAAATATGCGGTATATGTCTACCACCGTGGTTGGGAGGAGCGTTAACATTTGCGAAAGTGGTCGTAGGTTGACGAGTAGGGACATGTGTATTAGGTGGTAGATGGCGAGTCGGGTTGCGAACAATGTTCCTATTAGGTTAGGTAGTCCTAAGAGGTAGCCGTCTTCCAACATTAGCATTGTTAGGAGGAACGTGAACAGTCCCCATACTATGTGTGTGAGTGGACAACGTGGTGCCCCCGGCAAGGGTATTACCCCCAATGGGTGCAGTGTGGCTAACACCATGACTAGTGCCAGCGCAACTACCAAAAGCAGCAGAAGGATCAACTGTGTTGTAATTAGGCATACCAAAAGAGAATACGATAGGATTGATCGTAGGACCTGTGTCGTCATGTAACTATGGCATCCCGTATATATAATTATGCGGAAATGAAGGATCGAACGGGTCATCCTTGGGCAGATTTGGACCAAACAAACTAGGTTGAGTCTCGGGTGGATCCGGACCAAACAAACTAGGATAGGTCTTAGGTGGATCACCCCCCCACGCCTCATGAGGAGTAGGGGTGTATGAAGTGTGCTCGACTCTACCCGATGGAGTTGTAGGGATTTCTTCAGTATCATAGTGTGCAGTAGTCATGACGTCTAGGATGTATGTCTCATATGAATATGAAGACTCGGAGGGAGCCCATCGGCGTCCCCTAGCAACACGACATGAAAGCTCGACCGGTTTTAAACCAGCCAACCGATGGGATCGGCGGAGAGTAGGACTTTGCGCCATGATATCTCCGTAGAGAATATAAGATCACAGCGTCCCTTAATGGCCAACTATCGATCAGAAACAGTAAATCAAAAGCACACACCTAGAGAAATTACAGCCAAGAGCAGACAAACAGAGTGGCTAAATGAGCTCCCGACACTAGAGCCGGTATGTCTCTCCTAGGAGAGGCTTGAGACTCCCAAACTGTAGCCGGAGGTAACAAAATTAGTTATAGAGGCACCCAGGATTCACTGCGTGCAAAGGGCCATAACCCTCAGCAACAAACAACTGTGTTGTCCAACCTCTATCTGACTTAGGACACAAATAGTATAACCACTGCAAGTACCATTAGAGAAATTTTGAGGTCAAAAAATGGCCTCAAAACAAAGAAAATGTACTATAAAAAACAACCAATCACATTCTAGTAGATGACATCATCCCCCTTGGTGAGGTGGCATTGCATGAGTTAAGAATGCTTATTTGTCAAATTTTCTATGGTGAATGAAAACACATAGTTAACCAAGGTAGTGGTGTAAGTACTTTTAAGTCATAAAGTAAAGTACTCATAATGATAGTCTTTTCATAAAATAATATTATTGTCATTTTCAAGTAAAGTACTCATAATGAATGTATTTTCACACTTTCTCATAAAATAATATTATTGTCATTTTCAAGTGAAGTACTCTTAATTCATAAAGAAAGTCATTTCACATTTTTTTATAAAATAATATATTATCATTTTTATGTTTTTAATTTTAAATTATATATTCACTCTATTCTATTTAATAACATAATGTCAAACTAATAAAGAATAATAATAGATTTAATAAATAATAATAATAATAATAATAATGCAATGTGGATTATAATAATATTATTAACATTTTACATGTAAATAAATTCTCAATTAAATTACATTATATTAAATTCATGAGAAAAGTACTAAATATAAAAAGTCAAAATAAAATTTAAAAAATAACTCTTAAAAATATTTTTTATTATTTCATTTCATTTGCAAGTTCAAGACAAATAAATGTTAAAGGACAATACATTTTGGGGAATTTACAATGAATCTTAGTCACATCAATGTAGACTTATTTTATTAATTTTATTTCTAGTGAATTTTGAAAAGCAACTCAACCATGGTTATTTATATTGTGCATAGAAAATAGTGTGGGAGGTGACTTGTCATATATACCTACCCCATAAAACCCCAAATTCATAATATTTTAATATATCTCATATTTTTGTAGTACATCTCTTAGGAGGCCATTTTTTGACCTCAAAATCTCTCTAATGCCTATGCGATACCTAGGTAAGGAGACTATGGTCATCGCAGTATAACCAATGTTCAGGGGGACAGTCGCAGGTGGGATCCGTCGTATGGGAAGGGTAGCTAAGCCCAAAACTCAAGAGGTTCAAATCCCCCAAGAGTCCCCAGATACGAACAAACCCTGGAAATATCTCCCACATTCAACCAGTATTTGAGGTATATCTCCGCAACCAACCTCCTGTGACCTCGTGCTTAACTCTGGTTTGAGTAGAGCTTCCTGAGAACACCGATGTATACCATGGATTTCACCACTCCCTGGTCAGACACATAATGTTTCATGTAGTAGTCTTGGATCGTTTACTCACCATGATCTATTCCAAGACTCTAAACCTATGCTAGTTGGTGTACCCTATAAATAAAATCGTTCTAATCAATTTTAGATTAAGCGTTAATTTTAATGGTTGTGGTTACTCAAAGGATATGGTCATGAAACTAGTGATGTATATGACTCAATAGTATGCAAAATCGTCAAACTCTAGACTCAACTATCCAATAAAAACAATGCCACTAACATGCAAAATCAATCCAACAGTTTCGAAATAAAAATACAACTCTTTTATATTTTCAATGTACAAGCAGAACCTAAATGAAAGCAGCAAGCACTCAATGCAAAATGCAGTACATGAAAGTAAATTTTTTTTGTATTTTCACTTATAAACAAAAGGAAAATGCAAAACTATTTTTTTGTATTTTTCAATTTAATAAAATGAAAAATGCAAGGAAATTCCTACTATTTAGTTACAGAAATGCAAGGGAGATCACTCAGACAACCTAGCAGATCCTAAACAGAAAGACTCGGCCAATGGAATGAGCTTACAAATTAAAAATGGGTAGAAACCAATGAGGCTCAAAACCAAGAGAAAAGAGGAGTTCTGGTCACAAACAAGGCTTGGAACAGTCAGGAACAAGGCCAAAGAAGACTTAGGAACACTCAGAATCAACCCAACAACAACCAAAGGTCATGAAACAACCAAAGTCGGAGTTGTACGCTACTATCGAAGGAAAACTTGCGGGTACCCGCGGGCTATAGTTCAAACAGAAGCGGGTAGACGCGGGCAAAGCTAAGCTCACCCGCGGGTAGGGAAAAGCAAATGAGCAACCAAAGAGTCCAATGGCTCAAAAAAAGGGTGTTTTCTATAGAGTATCGTAACGACCAATTAATTAAATAGAGCTTCGACAAACAACAACTCTAAACAAGGACTAATGCTCAAAAATCCCCAAAAATGGATGTTCTCCCCAACGGAGTCGCCGTTTCTGTGTTGGAGAAAACTTCCTATGGTGTGGGGTGGACCACAACAGACAACTGACTACCAGAAATTAACTCAATTCTCAATGCTATGCTATATAAATAACAATGCTAAGATAATGAAGAACATAACCAACCTCGATCCAAACGTTTGATGTAGATCCCTGTCGGAGCTTTCAATCCATGCACTTGAACCTGCAAATTAGTCTTCACAGCCAATATACAACAAATGCATATAATATATAAATGACATTAACGTCATCAATAGCAATGGTCCATGATATTATAAGTAAATGCAACCCAATGTAATATAAACACATTCACAACATTGATGGACGAGAATATGAGTATTTCTATTAATAAATAACAAGAAGTACAATGTGATACGACCTCTTGTCGGCAACCAATTTGAACCAAGATCCGGGTCAATCCACTTGTGCCTCCACCACTTCAATCCTCCATGGAATGGAAAACTCAAACTATGATAAGAGTTTGGAAGGTGAACATAAAGGGTTCACAACTACAAGGATCAATGAGTCTAGACTCAAGATAGGGCAAAAATCCACTAGAGTTCTCTTGCTCTCCTTTCTCCCCCCATCCATAAGCCATATGTGTTCAATATATAGTCCTCTCAAAGGTAGGTGAAAGGACACATTGAGGCGTTTCGGAGCAAATGGAGGGCCAAAGGTCACCCTATGACCACTTTTTGGGAGTAAAAAGTAATTAACTAGTGTTTTTTACCATTTTACATGCTACTCGTAGGCTATAGTGATGCAACTCGCGGGTATGCCCACTGTAATGATGCAGCTAGCGTATAGAGGAAAAAATAGGGAAAATAGTGTGTGTAAAGGATATAAAGTGGATCTAAGTTAGTAAAGTGGATCTTGCAGGCCAAAGAGTGTTGATGCTCACAAGGTGGAAAATTATGTTGTAACACCAACCAATAATTCATCCCAATTTCACTATCTGTCGGGGCGACAACTACGTAGATGTGTCCTACAAAAATGCATTTTACGGTAATATTCCAACAAGTATTGGTTTGATAACTTGGATAATTACAAAAAAAAGGAGGGAACCAGGATATGCATGCAGAAATGTTTACCTGGATATACAAGATCAGATATATGATCATATTCATTTGAAATAGAGGATTGGCCTTCCTCTAACTGGATTGTTTCAACAACTGCATGTGGTTCCACTGCAAGTGATACATGATCCCATTCATCAACCCAATCCATTGATTCACAATCATCCCACTCACAACTGCTGCAAGGCCCACAAAACCAAGCAAGTTTCCATGTCCATATTTCAAATAAGGTGTTGTTTGAGATTTGAACCGAATGAAATCCACGAGTGCCTTACACAGTACTACAACTATAAGAACGCGATCGATCTATATCAACCACATGCCAGAAATTTCTGACAACGTGTCCTCTACCTGTTGGACTGTGCTGCTCCATGGTTCTATCTGACATTTTTGCAGAGCACCATCAAACTATGGATTATGCATCCCAAATATGACGATTTGACATGCACCTCATCTCCTCCATTTGTAGGGCAGTTTTGAGACATGCTCCAGCCCCATCATGCTCTCCCTTTCCATGCCTGGTCTCAAAATAGTTCCATATATGCAACACATCATAAGTCTTGTGCAAAATACTCAACCACTGGAATACACGTGCATTTTTGAACTGGCCTTCACAACCATCTGACCATATCCAATGCTGATCCATATGTATACCTATCTCCTTCAGGTGATCATAGAAAATTTTGAATCAATGCTGCACATAATGCAGGTCGTGGCACCTATCGTCACTGATGTAGAAGTTGGTCTCTTTCAATATTATCCTCATGTCATTGCTGCTCTCTGGCGCATGCATATATGTGATATGGACCATTATGCTAACTTGGTCTGAATGGTAGTATTGACTTTGAATCTCATTCTGTGGCTGTAGGGTGTATTTTTCAGCAAAGTCCACAACCGACAATATTGTATCATTGGGAAAGGTGTCCCTGCACTGTCTGTACTATTCATCTTGCCATCGTGCTACATGGACATGTTGTACATAATGCTCCGTATTTTGGTAGAATTCCTTCATGAAATCGCAAATTTGTACTTGGTGCCACAAAACCAAGGGCATTAATACAACGTAACATTTGCAATCTGAATATATATGTACAAATTCAACATGTACAGTATGAAAGTATGCAAAATTAGATTACCTATGACTTCACCAATGCAATTGTTTTGCTTTCCTTCACACTATCTACTTGATATGTTATGTACTTGAAGTTCTGCATTTCTACTGACATCCTCCCAAATTTGTGCTCCTCAGTTTCATGGATGCAACGACTCAATAATGCAAATCCATTGCACCTGGAACATGTCCCATATACACATGATCTTTTATAATATTTTTGTCCTTCAGGTCTTGGACACATTATGCTATGTATAAATTCTATGGATCCATTTAGTGGTTGTAACGATGGGCATTCCTACACAATGTTAGTATGCAAAACACAAAACATATGTCTATATGTATCACAATAGTACTCAAATTCTACATGGTATCTACAACAACATGTGTTGCGATCAATGCAAATTCTAACATACTAGGGTTTGCATTTTTCAAAGGACCTTTGGCCCAAGTTCAATTGTGTGTGCTCATTCTTGAACCTCTTGTAGAGTTATGTTTTTGTCGTGTCAAGGAAGTGCTTGACATGGACTTCACACCTCTTAATGCATTTTCTCAACTTTAACACATATCTTTGATTCGATGACGGTCTAGTGTTATCATGCTAAAAATTTTGTACTAGTTCTTTAACATCATCAATAAGCTTCATGTCTGAACGAGGTAACCTACCAACAAAGGCCCGACAATATTTTTGGCCTGGCATCTCAAGTTTTTCTCTAATAGCATAATGCTTTTGAAGAGTCTTTCTATCTACTTTAAAGATTTTACATGTGTGTGATAGAAGGCGATGTTGAATTGTGGATTTGTCTACGATCGATTCCAACAGTACACGATGGGCTGCATTAAAATATTTTGTACGAGAAGTTTTTCCAATCAAATTAAATGCAGATTGTAGATTTCTAACAACATGATCATTGGCCTCTAAAATTCTAACTACCTTTGTTGGCACCATTTTTGTCTTGGACAAGTGGAAGGGTTAGACCCCTGAAAATAATGGAGAAGGCCCTAGTTTTTCAAGTTATGAGACCTAGAGGCTGCAAATAGGAGCTCAAAGCATTTATTCCTAAGTTCGGGATGAAAATGCTAAATAATCCTAAGTTTAACATTACAATGAAAATGGACGGCTCAAATCAATGTGTGAAGGAGATCCATGGCCCATAGAAGGTTCAGAATTTCAACATGCAAAGAGAAGCCAAATTCCAAAATCAGCGGAGTTACATGCCCGTGGGTGAATCAAATTCTATGAAAATGACTGTTTTAGTCATCATTTTCAAAGAGTTGTCTCCGCCAAACTGAGATGTATTTTGAGAAACCGAGAGAGTTTTTTCTTCAGAACAAGCCCATCTACAATAAACTCTCTCAATTTTTACAAAGATGTCATGGTTTGGGAGAATAGAAGAGATCTTCACAGGGTATTTATCCAGAATTTCAGTTTACCGCCTGAGTCATCAACTTCAGGAGCAGATCCCGATGAGCTGAAGGATAATCTGAGAAAATGAAGACATGGGTTTTGTTGGGAACATGCCCATTTACAAAAACCTCTCTCATAATTTACACAATTGTCACCATTTGAGATATATAGCTAGGTATTTGAAACCTAGTTTTCAGTAGTCCGCATCCGGAAATGGAGAACTCAGTTGTAACAAATTCCTTGGAAGCAGGAAGTCTGTTAGCCATATGTCATTGTTTTTGCAACAAATTTATGTTTCTAGAGGTTAGGTTAGAACAATTCAAGATTGAAAGTTGAGGGTAGCTTCTCCTATATATTCATGTGTAATAGGCAGAGCTAGGGGTTCAATTTTCAGTTGGGGTATTTTCAAGAGCAGAGAGGCTCTTCATTGTAAATGATTTTCATTTTCAGTATATGAATAAAGTTGCATAAATGGTATGTTGAGAGGTCTCCATGGTTGAGATTCTTGTGCCATCATTTTCTTTAGTAAGTGATCTTCTATGTGACTGTTTTTTCCCAGTTTAACACTCCATTTTGTGTTGCTTTCATGTTTGAACACCAGTGTTGTGGACTAGAATTCATCTTGCATGCTCTAGGTTCATTGTTCAAGCATTTTAAAAACATTTTCTTCTAAAGTCTTACAGAACTCACCCAAGCTAGGTGTTATCCTTGATGGGTTGTCTTCCTTGTCCTCTAATCAACCTGCAAAAAACTCAAGACTGAAGAAATGGCATCTACCCTGCCTCTGTCCATGATCCCTTCAAGCCCCTACCTCTAGCAACCTAACTCAGACCTGATTATTGACTCCATTGCCCAATGGCCTCCTTCATGATTGTCTTAGCAAAACTTTAAAAACAATTGTCCTATCAGAAATCTGATCTTCTAAATGTCATTGATTGAATATTTTGAGCTAGAAGGCTTTGTAAATAGTGGGAGATCCCTCTCTGATTGTATTAGGTCAGAACTACAGTCTGTAGTGGTTTTTTGTGTTACCTTGAAGAGACCTCCCCACAACCGTGGGGTCGATTTGAGTGCTAACATAATTGGCGCCGTTGTCGAGGACGAGGGTTCAAATATTCCCTGGGTATGAATGACAAAGAGTTTCAGATTTGATTGTTGATGGTGAACAATAGTCAGACATCAAGAAGGTTGTGTATCTTTCACCTGGCAACTCCACTCATTAAGATTTCAGTTTGAAGGTAACTCCATTGGGGAGATTGGTGACTCCATGTCAGAGTTAATATGTTGAAGGTCTCATGGCGACTCCACATTGAAGAAATCCAGCGTTTCATTGTTTCACAGGCTAGTGCACTCAGTATTCAATCATAATTTGTAGCTCCATTGTTTCAAGATGGCTTCATTGTCAAAAAGGTATGCTCCCATGAATAGGTATCACATCCCTAGTTTTCCAAATCCTATTCCTAAAGTAGATTGGCAGACCTGTTTACCTAAATTTAAAGATCAGCAAGGAGATGATGTTGTTATTCATTTGGTTAGATTTCATATGCATATACACAAGCTTGGAGTGGAATTGTATGAGGATTGTTTGATGAAAATGTTTATGGCAACATTAGAAGAGGAAGCAAGGGTTTGGTATGAAGGTTTACCACCTGCTAGTGTATATTCCCTTCAAGATTTTTATTCATCCTTTTGTGAAGAGTATAAGTACAGTTATCCCTCTTTAGAGTTGGTTGAAATATTTTGTAAAAATCTTGATGCCCTTTTTCAACTTATGGAGATTGATGCTTTGGATAAATATGTGCTAGATAGTGAGTTGAGAGAAACCTTGTGGGAGTTGTACGCTTATAAGAATGAAGAAATTTTAGAATCCTTGCATGAGAGGCCTTTCCATCATCAGGAAAAAGAATAAGAGGACAATTGTCAAGATATTCAAGAAAATTCCTAGTGGTTGACAATGTCTTCCTTGACTGAAAGTGACACAAGCCAAACTTCTGATTCAACTAGTTTCATTTATTTTTCTGAAATAGATGATAACTTGCATCAGTCTTGTCAATCTTTGTGTGATCAAGAAAAGGGTACCCATTTTCAGTCAAGAAATACCCATTTTCAGCAACAACCTCCTCGGAGTTATAATGATTCTATGGCTGATTACATAGAAGATCTTGATTATGCAAGATTTCAGTCACATAGTCTTTCAGTTTGTTCATTTTCTGAAACTACATGTGTAGAAGAATCAGGTTTTGAGTTAATGGTTAAAGAAGACTTTCAGGGAAGCAACATCAAGGCTTATGATACCTCCAAATTGGAGATAGATAAAGGAAATGAAGAAGTAGAACGTAAACACCTTGATGAAAACAACCATATTTTTCTTATTGAAACTTATCAGTCCATTAACCTGCCTAATGTGCATGATCAGATTGGTTATATGGATAGTATTCTTGAAAAATCAGCCAGGAATCTTGCAGTAGAACAATACATATTTCAACTAGCCATGGAGAGAAAGTAGGTTGCAGCTCATGATTTCATTGTTGCAAATCAGGAAGACAGTGAGACTAATGAAGGTAATACCCTGCCGATCTACTTTGAAGTATTTGGAACAATGAAGAAAGGTTTTGGGTTGCATGAAGAACCTAATCTATATGATATTGATGTTTCATCTGCAACTTGTCATGAACACCAAATTCCTATACTTAACGTGGATGGCAGGAGAGAGAAAAATGTTGATTCTTTTCCATCTAAAAATGATTTTGAGCATGATGAAACAGAACAGGGCATAGCAGTTTAAGTTTATTAGGATCCTTTTCTATTGTTTGTTGGAATCATTTGGGAAGGTAAATCATGAAAATACATCTCTTAAGTTTACAGGATCAGAATTGTTTGATGTTCAAAGGGACACTCCTCACTTTCAAAAGCTGATTGTTACATATGAATCAAGAACAGTTGAGCATGGAACTTGTATTTTTCTTTTTATTTACCAACATGAAATCCTTCCTTCTCTTCAAAACTCTTTCACCAGTTTGTTGCAGTCACCAGCAAAGGAAGTTTATATTTTTTTTACAAATTATGGATTTTGGTTTTGTCATGAGTTGTCATCTCTTACATTTCTCTGCCTGCTAAATGAAGGTTTGAGCATAACCCAAGGGATTAACCATTTGTTGGATTGGCTTCATTGGTACTTTTACATTGCTTGATTGAGCAACCATTTCAGCAAAGTAGAGTAGGAGTGTGTAAATAAGCTCGGAATGGCGAGCATCTTTTCAACATTTTCAGTTTGGTTTCAGTAGAGCAGTTTAGTTTTCAGTTTCAAGTTTCAGTTCAGAAAATTTTAGTGTATTTTTTAGTTGATGGTTACATATCAGGGCAGTGTCAAGATTTTGCTTTGTTGAATAATGCATAAAATTCCCCAGGTTCAAGAAGAAGGGGTTCTAAAGGTGTTTTGAGCAAAAGAAAGGAAATTATGTCTTCTCAAGGATTTCGCTCACCTAAGCAGCATCAAAGAAAAGCCCTGGTACTTAAGCTTGATGAGAACAGTTTACTCCATGTCTCTCAACAAGAAGATAGAAGAAAGAGAAAAGGGATTATTTTTGGTCATATTATTGGATGCAAGGATAGTGATCCCTCATCACGACAAAGAAGGAAGAGAATGAGGGAAAATGCATTATCTTGTGAAGAAGGTGATGAAGCAGCGACATCTTATAACAGTACAGGTCCTAGGCTTGGTGGTTCGTCATGTTCTCTTGGCAAGGTCATCGGCCTAGACTGTGGAAATGATAATCTACTGAATGGGTCAATTGATAATGCATCTGAAGAGTTTTAGATATGAGGATATATTTACTAGAAGCCTTGGAACGTGCTGTTGAAGGTCATATAACTAATGGGAATCTTGTTGGAATCCAATGCGACTTCAATGAGAATGATTATGAGATTCTATTGGCACTTGATGATGGTAATGAAAGTCGCGGTGCATCACAAAGGCATATAGACTGCCTACCTGTTTCAACTGTTCAGAATGATGTTTGAGATGAGACTTGTTCTACTTGTTTAGAGTTGCCAAGAGATGGTGAAGCTATTCGACACCTGTTATGCATGCATAAATTCCATAAAGATTGTATTGATCCTCGACTGTCAAGACAAGCGACTTGTCCTATATGCGAGTCATCTATCTAAATACATCCCGTTGTTCAAAAACCAATTGATGCATTGGAGATGAAGCATTGGAGTTGTTCGTGCCAACATAATCAAAACAATGACGTTCGTGTGTTCATCTTCCAGAATAAGGTTTTTAAAGGCTTTGATGGGGAAGTGAGTGAGTTTCAGCAGGAGATAGTTCAATTGACTGCAGTTGTGGATGGAGATCATTTGTTGAACAATTATCCAGATGAGGGAGTGTCTGGGAGGTCGATGAAGGTGAAGGAAGCAGGGAAGTATGTGGATAAGGGCATGGCCAAGTTCATGGAAGCGAGTAGAGATGCCTTAAACCTAAATGCATCGGATTCTGCGATCGTCCATATGAAACCATCGCTCACATCCAGAAAGACGAACCCCTTATGTGTAGTAGCACTATCAGATCAAGTATTGTTATTGTTGTTTGTGTTACACGATACATGCAACTTCTGAAGCCCTCTATAGATGCTTATAACATATGTTTGCCAAGATGTATGGTGTATGTACGTTAATGTGATTTTGTAAATGCACTGTACAATGAATGGCTTGGTATTGATTCCCGCAACCATCAAGAAAATGGTGTTAACATCCGGACAAGGTCAACCGTCAGAGCTGGGGGAGAAAGAAATCCACGGTCTAGATAAAGTTTGCAGATTTCACTTGCACAAGCCAACGAACTTTTTCAAAATCTACGAAAAGTGGGTTGGGGCATCACGTTTCAACGGCCACGATCTGGGCGTGAAATTGATCTACGGTCGCAATAAACTTCGCTGAAATAACATGTACTAGCAGCACTAATTTCCAAATCTGTGAAGCTGGCTAGAGACCACGCTCTTGAACGGTCACAATGAAGACTCTATGCGCAGTTGTCAAGGAAGGAAGAATCCCACAGGTTTATAATTTTATTCTCGGCAATTCAAATATCCAATGTTCGAGTTGATGAGGTGAAAACAAAGCTCAGCGACCACCAAAATAAAATCACAAGTCTGGCGTTTTCGCATTCTTTGAATGCGTTGGTATCACTTGGGGTTGATGCCCAGTTATGTCTCTGGGGCATCGACGGATGGGACAAGATAAGGTCAAAAGCTGTGATAGTACGACCACGAAGATCATCACCACCTATCGGGGATACAAGGGTTCAGTTTTATAATGATCAAGTTCACTTGTTGGTTGTGCGTGCGAGCCATCTTGCTATGTATGAAGCTTCCAAGTTGGATCGCTCGCGTTCTTGGTCTCCTCACGGTTCTCTATCTGCTCCTATTTCAAGTGCTATATACTCGTGTGACATCCTCCTAGTTTATGCAAGCTTCTATGATGGTGCAGTTGGAGTATTTGATGCAGAAAGCTTGGGGCCTCACTATCGCATTACACCTTCTACGTATATACCATCGAGAATGAACAACAACAATAATGCCTATCCTCTAGTCATTGCATCACATCCATCCGATTCAAATCAATTTTCTCTTGGAATGACAGATGGAGGAGTTCATGTTATTGAGCCTTCAAGGTCAAAAGGGAAATGGGGCGATGGACCTCCCCCAGATAATGGAGCTTTCGGATCACATCCAGCATTAAGTAACCAAGGTTCGGAACCACCCTCAAGGTAGTTCAATGGGAATATAAGAGCAATATGAAGTACGTTGTACTACTTTGTGTCTACCAACTATTTGTTTACAAGAATACCATGATACTGGTAGCGTCTTGGCAGTAAAATGCCTCACTAGTTTTCCATTTTTTTGAGCCTTTTTATCAAGATTGTAATTTTCATCAGATGTTGCTCAGCAACGTAGATGGAGGTAAAGCAATTGTAAATAATATGTAAATGAGTATCTACGTGCAATACGAAGGGTGGAGATAGCTGAAAAGTGGTTTCAGGGAAGACCGTGGAGGATATACCTTTTTTTCCCTTGAACTTCAAGCTAAATATATAGCTGATCAGTGGCTAAACTCAAGCATTGCAGGATGCTGGTATCAAAAACATGCATTATAATTCATCTTTGCAAGTTAGGAGGCTATACATCAGAGTGGGAGTTTTCAACAATGCTGGAGAGGTCATTTCAGCCAGAGCACGAGGCAGATTCAACACCAAAGACAGCCTCACAGAGTATCAGATATTGACTACACTAGCAGAGCATGTTTGTTTTCAATGAAAGGGATTGTTTCAATTAAAGTTTGAGTTCATTTGCAGAATTAGAAAGGTTACAAGTCACAGGTAGCAGGTTAGTTTACAGGTTTCAGTTCAAAGTTGGGAGTAGCCCAATGGATCAGGCAATGGGTTTGCGGGGTTCTTTGCTACCTCATAGGGAGGATAACATCCCCAATTGTAGCCAGTTGTTGGCACTAGTTTTGTCTTGGACAAGTGGAAGGGTTAGACCCATTAAAATAATGGAGAAGGCCCTAGTTTTTCAAGTTATGGGACCTAGAGGCTGCAAATAGGAGCTCAAAGCATTCATTCCTAAGTTCGGGATGAAAATGCTAAATAATCCTAAGTTTAACATTGCAATGAAAATGGACGGCTCTGATCAATAGGTGAAGGAGATCCACGGCCCATAGAAGGTTCGGAATTTCAACATGCAAAGAGAAGCCAAATTCCAAAATCAGCGGAGTTACATGCCTGTGGGTGAATCAAATTCTATCAAAATGACTTTTTTAGTCATCATTTTCAAAGAGATGTCTCCGCCAAACTGAGATGAATTTTGAAAAACTGGGAGAGGTTTTTATTCAAAACGGTCCCATATACAATAAACTCTCTCAGTTTTTAAACAGGTGTCACGGCTTGGGAGAATTGAAGATATATTCACAGGGTATTTTTCCATAATTTCAGTTTACCGCCTGAGTCATCAACTTCAGGAGTAGATCTCGATGAGCTGGAGGAGAATCTGAGAAAATGAAGACATGGGTTTTGTTGGGAACATGCCCAATTGCAAAAAAATATCTTAGAATTTCCAGTGCATCTATCACCATTTGAGATATACAGTTGGGGCTTTGAATCCTAATTTTCAGTAGTCCGCATCCGGAAATGGAGAACTCAGTTGTAACAAATTCCTTGAAAGCAAGAAGTCTATTAGCCATATGTCATTGTGTTTGCAACAAATTTTTGTTTCTAGAGGCTAGGTAAGAACAATTCGAGATTGAAAGCTGAGGGTATCTTCTCCTATATATTCATGTGTAATAGGAAGAGCTAGGGGTTCGATTTTCAGTTGGGGGATTTTCAAGAGCAGAGAGGCTCTTCATTGTAAATGATTTTCATTTTTAGTGTATGAATAAAGTTGCAGAGATGGAATGCTGAGAGGTCTCCATGGTTGAGATTCTTGTGCCATCATTTTCTTCAGTAAGTGATCTTCTATGTGACTGTTTTTCCCAGTTTAACACTCCATTTTGTGTTGCTTTCATGTTTGAACACCAGTGTTGTGGACTAGAATTCATCTTGCATGCTCTAGGTTCATTGTTCAAGCATTTTAAAAACATTTTCTTCTAAAGTCTTGCAGAACTCACCCAAGCTAGGTGCTCTGCTTGATGGGTTGTCTTCCTTGTCCTCTAATCAACCTTCAAAAACCTCAAGACTGAAGAAATGGTGTCTACCCTGCCTCTGTCCATGATCCCTTCAAGCCCCTACCTCTAGAAACCTAACTCAGACCTGATTATTGAATCCATTTCCCAATGGCCTCCTGCATGAGTGTCTTACCAAAACTTTAAAAACAATTGTCATATCAGAAATCTGATCTTCTGAATGTCATTGATTGAATATTTTGAGCTAGAAGGCTTTGTAAATAGTGAGAGATCCTTGTCTGATTGTATTAGGTCAGAAGTACAATCTGAAGTGGTTTTGTGTGTTACCTTGAAGAGACCTCCCCACAACCTTGGGGTCGATTTTAGTGCTAACAACCTTTATGCCCAAAATTCTCCTAACATGAGCTAGACAATGTGATTTTAACAAAGCCAGAAACAATTGACATTTTGTTGCATCGGTTTTGGATTCAAAAAATTCTTTGATTATCCTATTACAATGGAAATCAATAGTGCGTTTGGGAAACTTACCTTCAAGTCCTGAAAATGAACTTTCATCCACATGAATACGTATGGGAGTTCTTCGTTGCACGCTTGATAGTCGAGGCAAGCGAGTAGGAAAGGAAGTACGAGTCTCGTCATCGGTTTGTTGTGGCCCTTCGTTCACAATTTGGTCCTGCAAGGGAGTGTGTTCGACATGAGTGTGCTCTTCTTGGGGAGGTTTCCAATTAACAACATGTTCAACATCCATCGCTTCATGCTCAGCATCCAGCAAGATTTGATTGACTTCAACCACTTCGTCGTTGCTTGTTGATGGATCTAAGGCACTAACATCTTGATGTCTATGGTTTTCCATGTACAACCTGGCCTTTTCTCTTATCTCATGGGCCTTTTCAGGGGGCGTCTCCTTCCTTCTAGACTTTCCTTTATTATTACGCCTGTTTCCCATATTCAATACGTTTTTTAACAAAACAAAAATATCACCCCTGCAAGAATGAACAACGAATAAGATATTAAAACTCGATGTGCATGATTATTAAAACTCGATGTAGCAATTGATTATGTACAACAACATCTAGTGAGAATGTTTTCATATAATCTTAAAAGCTATTGAGAATGCCATAGATATAACAACAACATCACCTCTAGGAACTCAATTGGATGGTATTGGATGGTAGTATGGGATGTTAGTAGGAGCACATTTCCTACAAAAGGAGAAGCTCCTACTCACTTCATTTTCATGTTTTGGATGAGGGAAAATAGCCCCAAAAGATTACTTGAGTTTGATTCTTTAGGTGTTTGTGTGAGTTGTTGTACTGAAATCACGAGGAATTCAACAAATGTTTGTGTACTAGATGGAGTTATGTGATTATGAAAGCTTATTGGTGGTGATGCAAGCAAGTTTTTTTTATTATATTCATGAAAGATTCAAAGCATTGCATGGTGCATGTTGTAGTTTTTTTGTGGATAGATGTTTTTATTGTCTATGTTGAAGATTAAGAAGACTAAAATACATCTATCATACAATTCATGAAGAAAAACTAAAATAGATACAATTCAACCAAAGTGAATGAAGACTAAAATACATTTAACAAGAGGAAGAGGTCACCATACCTCAAGGATTATGATTGCTCTTTGCTTCAAATGTAAAATTCTCTTTTGATGTATCCACTATATGTAAGAAGAGTTCAAGTGTGTCCAAGCAGCATGAGAATTCAATCCAAGGAGCCAAATAGAGTCCAACTGTTGTGTATTCAATCAAATGAGCCAAATAGATCCCAACTGGTGTGTATTCAATCCAAAGAGCCAACTAGAGCTCCAACTCTTGTGTATTCTATCCAAATTGTCAAAGAAACACCAAATGGTGTATGAATTCACTACAAGATGCAAATAGTTGTCGGAATGTGCATGAAAACAATGAAAAACATGCGTGGAAAAAGAGAAAAAAAGCGGGAGAAGAGCACAGGTTATTTTCTAAATTTTATGCTCAACAGGGACGCACACGTGTTAGTAGCACGTGCACGCTAGATGCGCATGCGCGCTAGATGCACGTGCGTGCTCCTGTTGAACGTTAACTAGTTTGGTGGGTAACGTTTACTTCATTTATTGCCAAATAAATCGATATGTTTTGGTTTGTTCCTAGAGCCCCTCCCCCATAAAGGCCTTTAGGCCCTCTTCTAAACATTAATCCCTAAGTGCATAAGTGCACAAGATGATGATGAGGAGGAGGGTGATGACAATGAAGATGATCATGATGGAGATGAAGATGATAAAGATGATGATGTTGATAAAGATGAAGATGATGGTGATGATGATGAAGATGTTGAAGATGATGATGAGGGTGATGAGGGTGATGAGGATGATGATGATGGTGATGAAGAAGATGATGATGATGGAGATGTTGAAGGGGAAGGGGGAGATGACAATGATGATAAAGAGGAGGACGATGACGATGATGAGGATGATGATGATGATGATGATGATGGAGATATTGATGATGATGACGATGGAGATGTTGATGAGGAACCTAGAGATGACAATGATGATGAAGATGTTGTTGTTGATGATGATGATGGTGATGATGATGAAGATGTTGATGGTGATGGTGATGGTGATGAATATGATGATGGTGATGGTGATGAATATTATAAATGATGATGATGAAGAATATGATGATGATGGAGATGTTGATGAGGAACCTAGATATGACAATGATGATGGAGATGTTGATGATGATGATGATGGTGATGGTGATGAAGAATATCATGTTCATGATCATGAAGATGATGATGATGGGGATGTTGATGATGATGATGGTGATGAAGATGATGATGGTGATGATGATGAAGATGTTGACGATGATGGTGATGGTGATGGTGATGAAGATGATGATGAAGAAGAAGAAGATGATGATGGAGATGTTGATGAGGAACCTAGAGATGACAATGATGATGAAGATGTTGATGATGATGGAGATGTTGATGAGGAACCTAGAGATGACAATGATGATGGAGATGATGATGAAGAAGAAGAATATGATGATGATGATGATGATGGCGATGATGAAGATGATGATGATGATGATGATGATGATGATGATGGAGATGTTGATGAGGA